>CM019064.1:349731254-350331254 GCA_009667805.1 Leptobrachium leishanense
ATAGGCGTCGGCTCAATTCTTCTCTCTATCACTGGAGCAGACGTTTCTTCAGAGTATGATCCCTCCAGTGAAGGCATAGAACTGTAAATCACCTGAATAAACTTCCGGAGCTACCGGGATCCCCATAGCCTCAGGACTTCCAACTGAAATTCAAGAGGCTCAGGATATCAACAATCTCGGGGACTTCCAACAAGAATTCAGGAGCTTCAGGCCTCAAGTTACTCTCCACCGCTCAGGGACAACGACAAACCTCTTCAGCTCCGGCGAGCGTATCCAGTCCAGACAGAAACTTTCTTCTTCACTGTCCCTTTCGCTCTCTTCGACAGCCCGGTTCTGTTGAGACCGAGTAACAGGAGGCAAACATGGAACAGGCGGATTTGGCAGAGGCGGTTCGTCCCCAACTGGCATTCTCACAGCCTCTCTCAAAGGTAAAAAATGATTCCGGTGCCAGTTCTTGAGAGGCCCAGCCTTTCCATCCGGGCGAATCTGATACACTGGTAGACCTGGTAACTGTTTACAGACAATGTAAACCTGGGAACTCCACCTATCCGCCAACTTGTGTCTCGCAGCAGCACCCAAGTTCTTCAAT
Source organism: Leptobrachium leishanense (assembly GCA_009667805.1). Lineage (NCBI taxonomy): Eukaryota > Metazoa > Chordata > Amphibia > Anura > Megophryidae > Leptobrachium > Leptobrachium leishanense. Next base: position 349,731,844 of record CM019064.1, read on the forward strand.
AGAACCCTATCACCCGGGCTGTAGATCTTGTATTCGACTTCAGGTCATAGTTCCTTTTGTTTCTTTTGCTCTCTGTTTTCCCGAAGGTCAACCGGGCCTGTTCAAATGCAGAAGCCAATTCTTTCGAAAGTCTATCCACGTAGTTTCTATGGGAAGCTACTGACGTCTGGTCTAGAGATAACCCAAATGCCAAATCAACCGGCAGTCGAGCCTCTCTTCCGAACATAAAGACAGTACGGTGAGTATCCAGTTGCATCACTCTCCGTACTGTTATATGCGTGCACCAGAGTAGCTTTGTGCCGACTCCAACTCTGCTTCTCCACATTCGACAAGTCCCCAACATGTTTAGCAGGGTGCGATTAAACCTTTCAGGCTGAGCATCACCTTGAGGGTGATACTGTAGTTCGGGTCTTCTGGATTCCCACACTCCAACAATTGCCCCACCAGTCTGCTTTCAAAGTCTCTACCCTGATCAAGTGTATCCTTCTTGGCAGTCCGTAATGAACAAGAATTTTTTCCATCAACCTTTGGCTACTGTTGGAGCGCGTTGATCTTTCGTGGAAAATGCTTGGGCGTAACGAAGTGAAAATGATCAGTCACTATTAGAATGTTCCCTTGCCCACTAGCCATCCGGCTCTAAGCACAAGAAGTCAATGCACACCAAATCCATGGGTCCCTGACTCTGCAGATGGCTCATTGGAGCAGTTCGGTTCGGTAGGTTCTTTCTCTGAATACACCTCAGACAGGAATGACAATAACTTTCCACTTCAGCCCTCATACAAGGCCAATAAACCTATCTCGCACCAGCTTAAAAGTCTCTCTGCACCAAATGTCCATGCTCATCATGTAGCGATCGCAGCACACTCTCCCTATGTTTAGTGGGGAGGAATAACTGTTGAATCTCTTTCCGCGTTGTTGGAGGGCCCTTTCGGTAGACCACCCCATCCAGCATCTTTAACCGCTCCCATTCTTTGTAGACCAACCTGGCTCCACTCGGGGAGTTGGTTACAAAATCTCTCGCTGGTTTGCAGTCAGGGCCTTTAGGGTCAAGGCAATTAAAGGATCTCTGGCCTGATCCGCTTTCAGGTCCTGTCTTGAAAAGGTAGGTAAACTTTCATCCCTTAACTGCGTAGGGTTACAGTAGAACTCAGGACAGCCGCAGCCTAACTCCTATGGCCTCTGCTTCAATCCCTCCTTTGACCCGGCGCTCTGTTCCTTGACACAAAGCTTGCACCCATCTGGAGTCAACTGAGTCCATTCTGTAGTATAGGGTCTTCTCGATAACGCATCAGCATCTCGATTATTCCACCCAGGGCGATACTTCAGGCTGAACCGAAACCCTGACAGAGCGGCCAACCACCGATGTCTCGTTGCGTCCAGTTTGCAGTAGTAAGGATATAGTGAGAGGATTATTATCCGTCTTAATCACGAACTCAGCTCCATACAGATAGTCTTTCAACTGTCCACCACTGCCCACTTCAAGGCTAGGAACTCCAGCTTGTGAGTAGGATAGTTCTTCTCTGAAGGCGCAAAAGCTCCGCTCACGTACGCCACAGGCCTCAGCAATCCATCATACTCCTGATATAGGACTCCTCCCAGACCTTCTCGGCTGGCATCCACATGTAGTTCATACGGCTTATGAGGGTCCGCATAGGCCAAAACAGGAGCTCGGGTTAGACTCTCTTTCAACTTTACAAAAAGCTCCTTCACATTGACTGGTCCATTCACCTTGTATAGACTCTCGAGCTTTTCCTTGGCCCCGGAGCTGACGGGTTTTTGTCAGAGACCTTGCAGCCTTCTTCTGTGGTTTCCTTCTGCAGGAGTTTGTTCAGTGGTTGAGCTATTTTCGCAAATCCTCCCACAAATCTTCGATAGTATGAACAGAATCCCAAGAAAGATCTAAGTTCAGTGACGTTTCGGGGTCTAGGCCAAGAAGCTACGGCCTCCAACTTCCGAGGGTCTGTCGAAACACCTTCTGCTGAGACCACATGTCCCTAAGATACGTAACAGACGGCAGACAGAATTGGCATTGCTCCAGAGACAGTTTCAGCCCTCTTCATGGAGCCTCTTCAAGACCTTCTCCAGACGTTGCTCATGTTCTTCCAGAGTCTTTCCCAAACACAATTATGTCATCCAGGTACACTAATACTTCGATTAGATTCATATCCCCGACTGTCTTCTCCATCAACCGTGGAACGTGGCTGGAGCCCCCGTAAGGTCTTGAGGCATTCTGTTAAATTCAAGAACCCCAGTGGGCAGATGAACGCAGTTTTCTCCTTGTCTTCGGGATGCATTGGTATCTGGTGATACCCACTTCGCAGGTCTAGCACACTAAACCACTTTGCTCCAGACAAAGCACTGTAGGGCATCTTCAATCCGAGGAGTGGCATATTGATCGGGATGGTTCTCCGGTTCAATGTGTGATAGTCTATGCATAAGCGGACAGAACCATTTTTCTTCCGGACCAACACTATTGGAGATGCATATGGACTCCTGGACTCTTGAATCACCTTGGTTCTTTGTAATTCGTTCAGCTGCTCTCGCAGATCATCTAAGTCTCCTAGCGGAACTCGCCTTGATCTTTCACGAAACGGCTTGTCTTCTTGTAGTCGAATACGATGTTCAGTACTCTTAGCCAGGCCCACATCGAACTCATCTTTCGAGAACAATTCCTTCCACTTTAAGACTTGAGACTGAAGACGTTTCTTCCACTCAGGTGAAATGGGAGCGTCCTTGGGGTAGAATCTTTCATCTGGAATCTCTTTACTTTCTCCCCCTCCTGAATCAGTCGAGAGGGTGTAGCAGACTCTACTTGCCCGATAGGCATTCGTGCTTTAAGAACCACTGGAGAATCCGTCACATTTGCACACACTGACCGAGACTCTTCCTCGTGTTCTCTTCAGAGCCTTGGTGGAGATTATTTCAGGAATTACTTCGACTCCGGTTTCACTCCCATGATCAAAATCGGTTCCCAGCACCACATAGGGACCGGGTTGCGATCCGTTCAACTTGACTGAAGCCCGGAAGCTCGCCACTTCTCCTGCTTGCAGAACCTTCTCCGTTCCACCCAGTCTCCACAGTCTTCCCACTTCGGCAGGTGCCTTTCGTTTCTTCGACCATCCTCTGATAGACCGGACGTAACATTGGGTGCACTCCTCGAGTTGAACCTTCTTCCAACACAATAGGCGTCAGAAGACGCCGCACTAGGTCAGTATTCGTCCCCACTATCAGGGAGCTTCTGTTCGCACCCGAGGGTCGAGGACACACAATGGCCAGTGCATCACAACCCCGGACTGCCCGATGACTTCAGATCCAATCTCCAACTTTACTTGCAGGTACCCGTCATAAGGGAGTTTCTCAGTGCCGATACCCCATATTTCCAAATCCTTCAATTCTTGCAGAGGGATATGCTTTAAGTGTTTCTCGTAGAAGTCTCTGTAAATCAATGTCACTTGAGCCCCTGAATCTAACAGGGCTTTGGTGTAGACTCCTTCCACTTGGATTGGCACAATAGGAGAAGGACCTATCAGTTGGTCAGGAATTTGGTGGCGGTATCCAGACACTTAGACCCAGTTTGCTGTACCCTGGCCTTTTTCTTGGCCCGTGCAGGCTTTGGTGTGCATTGCTTCCCATGACGTAGACCCGGATGCTAAGGGAGTGACTCTCTCAGTCCTGGCAGGCTCTACAGTTGGCTCGGCTTTAGGCCTCCTCACCCTCTTAGTCTTTGCTTGATTTCTGGAGCGGGGTTCAACCCTCGGGCACTCAGGTTGCTCCTTTACTGGTGCCCTCTGGCGTTTCCCGCCGGTGAGGTAGATAACAGTCCTTCCAGGGCTTCCAACAGTCCCTTGACTCTATCCTTCTCAGGCTTCCGGCCTTTGCACTGTGCGCGGAAATGGCCCATCTCTCCACACCCGAAACATCTCCTCTTAGAGAGCGGAGACGTAGTTGCTTGTTGAGATTTGGTCAAAAGATTTGGACCAGACGCCACAGCACCTCCGTCGCCTGCATACCTGTGAGGAATTTCTGCATTTCTGCCTGCATTTCCGTCACCTTCATCAATACCCGGCACAGTTTCCGCATGCGCTTGTTGCAATTCAACTTGAGCTTCCTGAACTTCCTTGACGGTTTTGGACAATTCACCCCGTTCAGGGAGGTTCGATTCTTTAGCAGCCCTCTCTGTAGATTTTAAAACCAACTAGGTGTTCTTGTTCATCCTCATCAGACCATAGGTATCTAGAGAGTCGCTTTCAGGCTGCAGGCCGCCGCTATGTCTCACATGTTGTGCATACGCCCTTTCCCCCCGCCTGAAAGATTTCTCTTCTAGCAAAGCCTCTTCCTCTCGCACAACCCGAATCAGTTCCAGGTACTTTAACTCTTGGCTACCTGCTCTGCTTCTCAGCTGCATCATCACTGGATCTAGAGGTTGAGAGCCCCTCAGGATCTGTTTTATTCGGATCTTATCTACTTCGGCCGGTTCGGCCCCTTTCTTCAGGAGTATCTGGTGTAGAATCTTCTCCAGGCGCCTCATGTACTCGGTCATTCTCTCACCTCTTCTCTGATAGGTGTGTTCGTACTGATATACCAGTTCGGCCGCCTTTTCGGTTCGTCCAAAAACTTCTTCAGAACGTTCAAGTAATCTAAAGCAGTACAATCTTTTCTGCTCAGTTTCAGGTTTCTCACCGCTTCTGACGCAGGTCCCTTTAAGCTCTCGGTAATCCTTTGCTTTTTCTGGGCCTCAGGGACATCCCACTCATCCAGAGCCTGCATCGCCTGTTCCACCCATTCTTCAAAGGTTTCTTCTCCCGCCGCAGTTGGTACGTTTCCTGTAAAATTTCTTAACCGTCGATAACCGAAGTTAGTGTGAGGAGGGCTTGTTTTCTGACATTTAGCCAGTAGATCTCCAATAGCCACGATAAATTCAGGCCCAATCATGGCCAACGGACTAGGCACGGGAACACTTGCGGATTCACCACGTGGCGTACTTGGCTTAATTAGTTGGACTTCCACCTCTTCGGCCAGTTTCACGCTCGTGCCCTGAAAACATGGCGGAACACCCTTTCTCCATTCGAGAAGAACATACATGTGAGAGGTATCTGTGTTTTTTTCAATGTCCAGGATTAACCCCCGATGATCTGGTGCTAGCGTGGCCACGGCCTGGCGAATCTGATCTTCAGCCCAAGTGTCTGCTGGAATATCCATGACTATACAACATTCCGACTGGCTACTGTGCTCCCCACACCACTCGGCAACAGTGTCTGGATCCATATTTACCCTTTAGATGCGGTTTTTTACAGAGACTGGATCCCGGAAACGAGCCCCACGTGTAGCGCTCACTCCCAGAGGAGCCGCTGAAAATGAACCACGGGTCAGTCTCCCCGCACTAGGGAATAAATATACTCCAACACAGTTGTGAGTTTTTATCATTTAAATAGTTTACTAAAATCTTGAGCAGATGTTGAAACACGGTATTCACAAATATTATTACAATATGTTCGTATTACGGTAAAACGCGCAGAGGAAAAGAAACGAAACACGAGGCTTCGTATTTCGGAAAATAAAATAATTCGCGACCGAACATAAAAGAATGCAATTTCCCGATAGTTCAGAAAAAGGGACACGTAGCGAAACCCCAAACATACAATCCCTTCGTATTACGGCAAACGCGCAGCGGAAAAAGAGAAAAATGTATTCGGAACGTATCTTTGACTTACCCCCGTTCCGATTCGCAAAAGGAAAGGAGTCCTGTACAAGTTAAGTTCCAGAATGTGAGAAGCGTATCTGTGTGTGTGTGGTACCCGGGTACTGTTCAAACTGGCCAGTGAATTTATTAAAGGAAAGTCTTCGACTAGTCAGTTGGGCCCTGTGAACTTAAAAGAGAAAAACAGCAGAGCGTCCTTTAATCATACAAACAGCCTTGGAGGCCTCTCACCCATCTGATGACTGCTTTAGGCTCCGCTGACCCAGGACGTCTCTCCACCCGATTTTGACTGGGGATACTAACGGCCGGATCCGTTGTCTACCTTCATGCAGCTTGTCCAGCTCCCCGCCTGCTCTCCGTTCGATTCCGCCGGTCTGCAGCTGTTGTCTGGGTACTGGCAAGTCTCCTTCTCCTCAGGTTGAGTGACCCAAATAGGAATTACAGGTCTCCCTCGGGCTTTGGCCTAGCTCCTCCAGCGGTCTCTCAGTGCGTCTGCTTTCTCTCATCCCCTGGCGCGCTCTGGAACTTTCTCCACGAGGCAGAGGATGTAAGTATCCAGTCTCCACCCACTTCCTGGCTTCTTGCAAAGCATGCCAGTTATTGTAGTCCCAATGTCCAGTATCTCTGATTGCGATAGTCTCCATCTTGTGGCCAAAAATAGGTACTGCCACAGCAAGATTTTTAGCACAGCGCTACACTAGGTTAACGTCCTATTCTGGGGAAAGTGCTAACTCAGCACCTTGCCCTGGAGCGCAGCGCTAAGTTGGCTGATACTCGAAGTAGCACTTCTGCGCAAGTATCAGCTCGAAGAATCCATAGATCTCCATGGAGCTTTGTGCATCCCACAAGCTGTCTCTCGTGACATCGCGCAGCATTTTGGAGTAATCGCGGAGGTAGACTAGGAATGATTTGTTCCCAGTCTCACTCTGCTCCCGCCAAGAAGAAGTGGCTGATCGCGCAGCCCTTTTCTCTGCGGGATGAGAAAAGAGTATGGAATAGAGCACTACATTTTTATTGATTTAAGCTCCTATTAGGAGAATAGGAGACTTCCTATTTTTTTTTTACTTTGGTTCGCCACTGAAAAGAGAATCCCACCAAACGGCAGAGAGTGTAATATTTGCATATGTATATCCCATCCTAACCAATCATATGCCAGTGTTCAAATTGTCTGGTGACCTTTGCATTCTGAGTCAGTTGGTAGTTGGCCTCTCTGTGAGCAACGGTTATTCAGCAGCTCTGCTGTATTATAATTAAACCAGCAGCACATTCATCCTTAATTCTAGGCTTGTGCACCGATTTTTTTTTCGGTTCGATTCGGTTTGATTTTTCGGATTTTTAAACTTTTCGATTCGGCTCGTTTTGACCGATTTCTGTTTCGATTCGTTCGGCTCGACTCGTTTTTTCGTGTACATTTTTTTTTCGGAATATCGACCATTTTTCGTATTTTCGTGTCACTTTGCTCGTTTTTTGTATCGACTTTTCGTAATTTCGGAAATTTTTCGTTTTTTCGGAACGTCTGTTCTCCTCGTTTCAAAGCAATAAATTTCGATTTGACACATTTCAAGTCCATTCGAAAATTCCGAAAATATTTCGTTTTGGCTCGGAAAACTTTTCGGATCTGCCATGTTCGGATCTAAAAATTTTCGGAAATTCGGCCGCATCCAAAAACACGAATCGGGAAATATCGTGAAAATTACGAAACCCGAAACGCACATCCCTACTTAATTCTGCATCCAAGAGTCATTGGTACAAAGCAGCACGAAACCTAAACATTACAGAGAGGATCTTCTTGCTCCTGGACATAATCCTCTTGGCAGTTATGGGGTGACAGATGGCAAGGTACCTCTCCCAGCTCAGGCTGGCGATGTTCAGCACAGCAATTGTTCCGCAGGAAATAGTAGCTCCTGCAGCCCCCAAGACCCAGTAGTAGTGCACCTAGTCATAACTTCCTAAGACAATCATAAATTTGCCACCAGTTTTTCTATTGCATTAACCTCCCTGGCGGTTATCCCGAGTGTGTCTCGGGGTTAAATTTCACCGCTGAGAGTGGTAACCCCCGAGACACACTTGGGCTGGATACATCACCTCTCCGTGCGCTCCCTCGATCTCTGCAGTCTCCTCCAGCGATCGCAGCGTTTTACTTCCTGGATTCCTTCTCGCGAGGAGGAAACCAGGAAGTATAAGGTCTTTGTCGCCGGAGGAGGCAGCTGGGGACTTCGAGGGGGCGCAGGGAGAGGTAATGTATCCAGCGGCATCCCGAGTGTTGCTCGGCGTTACCACTTCCAGCATAGGAATTTAACCCCCATCCACACTCGTGATGCCGCTGGGGGGGGGGGGATGAACACTTACAGCAAAGAATTTGTTGAATAAATAGACCGCCAGGGAGGTTAAGTGTTTATTCATAGAAAACGTAATGCTATTTCCATGTGTTGAATTAGCCTGACAATCAGAGGGAGAGGGTGAAACAGGTTGGGGGCAAATTTTTGTTCTGCCCCAGGTGACCGTAACTCTGCCTACGATACTGGTCCCTTGACACTCATGTACTCACTAGATCGGCTGAGCCTCAAGGAATATGTAGTTACAAAACATTCGGAGGGCCAAGGTTGCTGACCTCCGCTCTCTGAGTGTAAATACAGCTCTTAGTTAACTTATGTTCTATGCAGCTTACTACTATAGGCCACAACATATTTTTTTGCACTGTAGGCAGCATGATTTATTTGTATGTAGGTGTGAATTGTGCTATTGTTTGTATATGTATTGAATAGGTTTGATTGACTTTAAATCAACTTACAACCAGAACATCAGAACATAATATTGTCGTAAGTTGAGGAGTTCTTGAATATTAAGTTTTGGTTTTGAATTTAGATTTATTTTTTTAAACAAAGCAGGATTTTAACCCTTTGAAAAAGATTCTTAGACCTTAGGTAGCTTGGATGCTTCCACATATTGCAGAATAAGTAAGCAAGGTGATCAAATGGTGAGTGTGCACAATATCCAGAAATTGACTTTATGAACATTTTCCCCCCAATGAAAACGGCTGGAGACTATGTTCAATCAGGCCAAGTATTTCAAAGTGAGCAGCAAATAACTATTATTATTATTATTTTTAAACAAACAAACAATCACATAAAAAGATGCTACATACAGTATGCTCTATCTCAAAGCCCAGGGAAAAACCCCAAGAAGAATAACAAAGAATTTCAGTACCGATATAACGCCTGTTACATCACATTTTACACATGGGTACCAGTTGTGTAATTCTTTCACCCTGTGACTGGAAAAATTACAGGATGAGTAAAACAGAGTAACCGCAGTAAAGGAAAGAAGTGATTTGTTTTCAGCTTTAGTCTATTACAAACCTCCCAACACACTTCCACTATTCTTAGATATAAAATGCTTGAAAAGGGAACAAATAAGCATCTTTAGTTCTATATTTAAACGTTACACATCGCAATACACATCGCGTTAAACGTAAGCATTTTTTTTTTAAGATAAAAGAGGAAGCCCATCCCGAAAAGGGAAGATCCACCCATCGAACTGACATTCAACTCTAAAATATTCTTGTGGCCTTTTTCTTCCACTGATTTTCCATGACAGGAAACTGACCATAAATATTCTTTAGTATGTGTTCCAGAGGAAGTCAGTGAGATACTTTGTACTCATATAATCTTAAGCATTTTTAGTAGGAATGACAAAAAATAAGCAGGTTTTTTCTGAAGAAAGTGTACTAGGCAACTCTTACTTTGTATGATGTTTACATTTTTCTGACCAGGAGGATATATTTGGTAGACTATTACATTGCACTGCCAATGGAAAAAAAAAATTAATTTAGAATATTAACACCGTTCGTGGATGAGTTTAAATACTGCACCTCCTAAGGCCAGCGTCAGACGAATGCAGTGATCACGTCCGTGTCGCCACACAGTTTAACGTCTATTGTAGCATATAATCATGATCAATAGAGACCCACACACAAAGTATGTGCGCACCGAACTGCACATGCACAACGCACATGGTAAACAGGTGCAAGTTAGGCAAGAACCTAAAACCGTTACCACGGACACGCAGAGTGCGCCAAGTCCGCGTAGCGTTCTGTGTGAGTGATGAGATGTCAGACGCAGCGCATTTGTGACGTCCAGCACCTTGACGCCCAGAATGGCTTTTCATATCCTTTTCAAATTTTTGTCATTTTTCATATTAATTTTGTTTCCCATAGTTCCCTTTTTTTCTGCGTCCGTCAACAAAAACGGACCGTGTGGGGTCTACAGTATCTTCCGTCAATACGACCGTCCGTTGTGCACGTATGCAGAGTGCGCTCTGACTGCGTTCATCTGACATTAGCCTAAAAGTAATCTCTAACCATGTCATTAGCGTTATATTAAAATCAATGTCTCCTTTCTCACTGATTATGTTTGGGGAGTTTCTAACAACAGTAACCAGATATGGTTAGTGGGAAAGTAATCCCTTGATATGAGCTCTACACCTACCATCAGTATGCTGTGGAATACAACTCCATTCATTCCCAGACATCACATCATAGTGTAAAGGTCTTCAAAGTACTGTTCTTTCAAGGTTTGTTTCCTTTCTGTCCCAAAGATCGTTTAGGGTCTTATTTTCTTGAAGTACCTCCCCCCGACAGCCTGTTTCTGTTGGGGTGCACCAAGGTTCAGTACTGGGCCCTATTTTTTTTTCAATCTACACTGCCTCTCTAGGCAAACTGATCAGCTCCTTTGGATTCCAGTACCACCTATACGCTGATGACACTCAAATATAACTCTCCACCCCTGATTGCTCTCCTGCTCTCCTGGATCGAGTCACCGACTGTCTCTCTGCTGTCTCAAATTTGAGGTCTTCCCACTTCCTTTAAACTCAATCTTGCCAAAACTGAAATTCTTGTTGTTCCTCCCTCTAAGAAGAACCCAATACCACCTATCTCTCTAAGTAAATGGAACGTTCATTAGCCCAACGCCTCAAGCTCGATTCTTTGGTGTCACTTTTGATTCTGACCTAACGTTCTCTCCCCACATCCAGACAGTGACCAAATCCTGTTACTATCAACACAAGAACATTGCTCACGTCCGCCCCTTTCTGACACAAGATACCGCAAAGGTGCTGGTTCATGCGCTTGTCATTTCACGACTTGATTACTACAACGCTCTCCTTATTGGCCTCCCCAACTCCCGTATTGCCCCATTGCAATCTGTAATGAATTCAGGGACCAGGCTTATTTTTCTCACCTGACACACCTCTCCACTCTGCCGGTCCCTCCATTGGCTTCCTGTACGTTCCAGGAAACAGTTTAAAATAATGATGCTCACGTTCAAATCGCTCAATAACTCACTCCTCCCTACATGTCTTCGTTACTCCGCAAGCACGTCGCATCTAGACAACTCCGGTCGGCGAGCGTTCTCCATCTGTCATCTGTCTACACCCGCACTACCAACTCTCGCCTCCAAGACTTCTCAAGGGCAGCTCTGGTCCTGTGGAATGACTTGCCTCTCCCTTTCAAACTGTCCCCTGAACTTTAGGCCTTCAAGAAATCCCGCAAAACCCATCTCTTCAGATTAGCGTACCACATCACTGATGCAACTCCTCCCTCTGCTCACCTACTCACAAAGGATTGAAACCGCTTCTATGGCCATTCCCAAACCACTGGCACTAATAAAATTATGCCATCTAGTAAAATTCCCCTTGTCTTCCTCAGCCCCAATCCCCCTAGATTGTAAACTCCTATGAGCAGGGCCCTCTACATCTCTTGTTTCCATCATATGTCCGTTTACCTGTATCTCGTTCCCTTTGGTTATTGTAAAACATTGCGGAAACTGTTGGGGCTATATAAATGATGATAATAATATTATGTATGGATGGACTTTTTGCCTTGAGAAAGTTACTTTTATGTAACGAAACGCGTCAGCGTTTATGTCCTATTAAACTTGATTTTAATACTTTTATTTCATCCAGCCTTTTTGTTGTATCCTGTATCCTGCATCCTATATGGTGTTCAGTGATTCTGAAAGCTGATTCACCAGAGGTTTCCAGCTACACCACAGGTCTACAGGTGGATTACAGCAGCTGAGCATATTGATTGATGTGCCCTTATTGCATTAATATCCTGTGAGCATTTTATATGAGCAGGGGTTTCTGTATCACTAATATATGCAGTTCTGCCCCATGTTTTTTTCATTTGTCTTAGGCTGGGTTCACACCTGCGCGTTTTGTACGCACGCAATACGCACGTTTTTTACGCGCATATCGCGCAAACGTAAAAAACAGCCGAACACACATTGCAGCTCGTTCACGGCCATAGACTGCAGAGTGAACGCGCTGCAAATACGCCCCAAAGAAGCTCCCGTACTTCTTTGGGCGTAGGACGTTTTACAGCGCATTCCTGCGCGCTGTAAAATGCACATGTGTGAACGGGTCCCATAGGAAATCATGGGATTTCCATGTTTCAGCATTTTACAACGCGCTGTAAAACGCTGAGGTGTGAATCCAGCCTTACAGTGAGACTCCTTATATTCTTATTTATGTATTATTGATGGATGAAGAGGAGCCATCCCTTAGGAGTCTTCACTAGCAAGCTACGTATTTGCTGTTTTTTCCATTAACCCTCACTGCTAATAATAATAATAATAATAATAAAGCTTAGATTTGTAATTGTTACACAGATCACAAGTTCTCCAATGTTCACAATTAGACACAGGGGGGCTCTATGCCATCTCATCTGCTATGATTTACTAGGCCAGTGGCGTCACAAGGGGGGGGGGGTGGCCCGCACCGGGTCACACCACCCCCTAGGGTGACACCCTAAAGTTATTTATTTATTTATTTTTAATGAAAATGTCTGGAATTAACATATAAGGTCCTATGAATGATAATAAAAAGGTCTGTTACAGAAAAATGAAAAACCGCTATTGGAAGAAAAAAAAAATGGATTTTTTTTTAAAAACGCCTAAAAGATACTATAAAAAAAAAAATATCTAACAATAAAGAGACTTTTTACTACAGATAAAAGGAATAATGGTTTATTAGATAAAAACGGGAGTATTTTTAACATTGAAACCTATGGTATTCGCCTGAATAAACCTGTAGAGTGAAACCACCGAACATCAGGGCATTTCTCTGCTGTTCGGTGTCTCAGAACAGATTAACCATTACTTCTCTATGGGGATTTCACTGCATTCGAACAGGCACTGTACCTGCTGGCAGTTCACCAAAATTTGTGTGTGAGCATATCACAGAGCTCCGCAGCAATAAACCTCACAGTAATGTGTGCCGTGTATGAGCATTCAGTCTTATATGGGAGTACCGAGTTATGAGTAAGAGTAGTTAAAAGAAGAAACCGTAAAACTGGGGGGGGGGAGTGACACCAAGAGTTACAGCACCGGGTGACACCAACCCTAGTGACGCCACTGGGGAGCCCTACCATTAATCATAATAGCTCCCATCCTGTTTCAGCGGAGATAAAAACTTCATATGCAGTGTAGCTGTTTCGTCAGATACCTATACATCAATGCTTCCTATACTTTGTAGAGGGAGCAGTTATGTGGAAGATGCTGGAGCTGTGAGTTTCCAGTGTCCATCCACTGGTCTTGACTGAAATTGTGGAGGTCTCTGACGTTTCAAGGAGTTCATTGAACTGCAAGAAACGCTCTCATTGGCGGCACGCAAAGCTTCAGCCAGTAACTGCCAGCAGCTCCCATATATTATGAGTAGGGATGCACCGATACCACTTTTTTAAGACCAAGTACGAGTATCAATACTTTTTAAAATTACTCACTGATACCGAGTACCGATACTTTTATTTTATGTCATGTGAACACTTTTCAATAACAGACCTCATATAAAAATGCCCCAGCTCACATGTATATATCCCCAAGATATATATATACAGAATGCCCCCAGCTCACATGTAGCATGCCCCCAGCTCACATGGATATTGTTATGCTCTCTGCAGATATTGGCCCCAGCTCACATGGATATTGCCCCCAGCTCTCATGGATATTGCCCCCAGCTCACCTGGATTTGAGGACACTGAAGGAGGAAGGTGGATCCGGTCGCATGGCTGTGACGCGGCTGCCGGGCCGTGGAGGCCTTGACTGCCTCCAGCTGAGATCTCGCGGGAGGCTCCAGCGAGATCTCGGCTGGCGGCAGCGTCACAGCCCTCACTGCCCGGCGGCCGCGTCACAGCCCTGCGACCGGACCCACCACTAGGTGAGTATGCGACCCGCCGGAGGGGAATGCTGGCCGTGTGCTTTCTCATGCACGTGGCCAGCTTCCCCAGCCCCGCGGATACCGGCAAGCCGGCCCAGCGCTGGTTTCCGGTATCAAGGGGATGTATCGGGCCATTTGCACGAGTACCAAGTACTCGTGCAAACGGCAGTATCGGCACCAATACCAATATCGGTATCAGTGCATCCCTAATTATGAGTCAAGCTGTTAATACAACAGTGCAGTCGTGATACAGCTAATAGCTCCCTATTACCAGCTCTGTCTCAACATACAGGGCTATTCAGAGAGGTGAAAACCTTGAGAATTGCCAGGAGAATGAACAATCTAGACCAAATAGCCAATTTGTAAAGTGAGATAAATGGGAGAATTTTTCAATTCTCCAGTCATTCTCAAGGTTTTCACCTCTTTCTGAATAGCCCTGACAGTCCAGGGAGTATACACATAAGGGGTTAATCACAAACTACCGAACTTGCCACCGAAGGGCACCGACCAGTGAATTTCACCGTATGGTTCACATTTCGTGGCAGTTTGTCTATCCACAATGCTGTCAGTTTACCAGATACTGGCGAATTGACAACAAAATATGGTGCAGTTCGCCACAGTTCAGCGATCTTCGGCGGCAATGAAATTCTGATCTTCTCAGGCTTCCTAATAACTACCATGTTGCTTATCCAATCCGTAGGCTCTGATACTGAAATAAGATGCCCTTCAGCTTCATACTTATCCAGTTGCGCTTTGACCTGCGGCTTAATGGCTACTGGCACATTGCACTGGTGGAATGGTAGGGTCAAGTTCAAAGTGAACCTCTCCTGGAACAGATATTATGGGGCCAAACACATCACTATAGACTTTGAGGATTTGCTGTTTTGTCAGTGGCCTAGTCAATGATTTCGCAGACAGATTATCGACATTATGGAGCTCAGCAGGAATGGTGAACTGCATCAGACCCAGGTGCTCACATGTTTAACCAGACAGTAGCGGTTTCTGATCGGCTTCTACAATCTCAAATTCAAGTTTGTGTATATGTCCACGTATACAGCATTCTGTTCGGAAATGTCCCAATGATTCCATTAGCTTCCCTGAATATAATTTCAATTTGGTGCCACTAGGCTGAAGAGGTGCCCTAAGGCTAGGGTCAGATGAGCGCATTTTCTACGGACTGTGCGTCCGTGCAGTACGGACGTACTTACTGACTGACGACAAGGTAGTGGTCACACAGTCCGTTTTTTTCACTGACGGATTTTTTGACGGATGTAGCAGGGAAAATAAATTACAATGAAAAAACATTCTGTCCGTCAAAAATGCTGGACGTATAAATGCAGTCCGTCTGACCTTGTTGCATCACTCACACACAAAGCTATGCGGACGTTGTGGACGTGGCGCACTCCGCACGTCCGTTCTAGCAGTATTACGTTCTTGCCTAACCTGCGTCCGTTTGCAGCGTCCGTCATGCCTCCACACTTCTGTGCGGACGTACTTCATGTGTGGGGCTTCATTTAACACAATTGTATGCTATCACGGACGTACTTATGTGCGGCAACACGGACGTTAACACTGCGCTCGTCTGACCCTAGCCTAAGGAGACTCTTTACTGCAGAATATTATAAGCAACGGTTTATTAGATATTGAATTAAAAACTAATGTGTACGTGGAAAGATTATCAACTCTAAATGACCTCTGTTCACAAACGGGCATAACACCAGGTGTTTTTAGTCTGGTAATCAATTTGATACATTGTACAATATACTGAGGGTGGGGTGGTGTCTGCTTCTGATTGAGATTTGAGAATTAATTTCCCTAAAACATCCTAATGTGCTGCATTTAACTGGTGTTTGAAAAAAATCTAAAGCAATGTTATTTTTCACCTTGGGATTAAACATTCACAGGGTTATTCAGAGAGCGGTGAAAAGCAGGAGAATAACTGGAGAAGTGAAAATTCTAGGTCAAAATAGCCAAACCAGAAAAATTCTCCCATTTATCTCACTTTCCAAATCGGCTATTTGGTCTAGATTGTTCTCTTCTCTTGCCAGTTCTCCTGGCTTTCACCTCTCTCTCAGGGTTGTACAGAGAAAGGTGAAAACCAGGAGAATGGCAGGAAAAGAGAACAATCTGGACCAAATAGCCGATTTGGAAAGTGAGATAAGGCTAGGGTCAGACGAACGCATTTTTCGCAGCGACCGTCAAAAAGTGCGTCCGAACGCATTGCCGTATTTTTTCACGGATTGCGCGACAACGGTCATACAATGCACATTTTTGTGCGTGATTTTTTACGGATCCAAACCAGGAAACTTTGGGTGTCTGGACGTTATGTTGGCCGAACATGAGCAGGGTCCGACGTCTCCAAATCACACACACACGCCGCTACTGGACGCAGCGCACTCTGTACGTCCGTACTAGCGGTTCTGCGTTCTCGAAAAAATGCGTTCATTTTCCACTTGCGTTGCGCAGCCGGACTTTCGTGCGACCGTACTTCGTATATTGGCCGTCATTGCCTGTCATTTGCTGCTAGTGTGGCCGTGATTAAGTGCGCCTAAACGCACGTTAAAAATTCGCTAGTCTGACCCTAACCTAAGGCTGGGGTCAGACGAGCGTAGTGTTCACGTCCGTGATTGCGCCTAAAAGTACGTCCGTGATAGCATGACAGAAAGCCCATTGGAGCCTGACACATGAAGTACGTCCGCACTGAACTGCGGACACACAACGGCCGCGGCCCACGGACGCAAGGCAGGCAAGAACGTACAACCCCTAGAACGGCCACACAAAGTGCGCTGCGTCCGCAACGTCCGCATAACTTTGTGTGTGAGTGATGGAACGTGGTCAGACGGACTGCATTTATACGTCCAGCATTTTTCACGGACAAAATGGTTTTGCTTTTTAATTTATTTTCCCTCCTACATCCGTCAAAATATATACGTCAGTGAATAAACGGACTGTGTGGCCACTGCTGTGTCTTCTGTACTGACGTATGTCCATGTGCACGGACGTACAGTCCGTAGAAATCACGCTCGTCTGACCCTAGCCTTAATGGGAGAATTTTTCTGGTTTGGCTATTTTGACCTCGAATTTTCCATTCTCCAGTCATTCTCCTGCTCTTCACCGCTCTCTGAATAACCCTGACAGGGTTATTCAGAGAAAGGTGAAACGCAGGAGAATGACTGGAGAATGGAAAATTCTAGGTCAAAATAGCCGAACCAGAAAAATTCTCCCATTTATCTCACTTTCCAAATCGGCTTTTTGGTCTAGAAGTTTCCATTCTCCTGCTTTTCACCGCCAAAAAATCAGTAAACTTTTTCTGCGTGTCCGAAAATGTCTCCTCTTTTCATACAGACTGCCGCCCCAAGCAGTTGTTTATGGATAGATTAAAGGAAAAGCATTTACCGTCATTTGAAATGTCATTTTTTGGTTTTTACATATTTCTATACATCCTAGAAATCCGCCACTTCACGGGCAGGTTATGGGGACCTCCTAGGCACGATATTTGAAGGAATTTTTCATATTTTTTTTTAACCCTTATTTCATGGAAAACTCACTGTCCCTTTAAAAACGTTTTTTTTTAAAAACTTTTTGTCCTTGTTTCCTGTCCCCCAGGGCACTGCCCGGACCCCCATACACCTTTTATGGCAAATATGTAGCATATATGCCCTCTTGGAGGGCACTCCAAAAAACCGAATTTTCAGCCCCATTGACTCGCATGGGGGTTCGGGTTCGGTCCCGAACAAATGGGAAGTTCGGGTTCGAACCGAACTCGGGGAGTGTTCGGCTCATCCCTACTTCTGACACCATGTTTTATGTGGATAATAATGACAGTGCAAACCATTAGTGTACAGAAGTCATGTTCCTAGAAGAGACACACAGAACAGAACAGGAAACGCATCACAGGAAACAAGTGCCATAGAGATGAATCATAGAGTTGCATATAAACAAAACATAACACCGCCGATTTATCAGCCGCAAATCCGTAAGATAGTGCAGTCACGTGATGCCGTGCAATATAAGCTAATATTTAAACAAGATACGTCCGACCTGGGTCATTCATAGTTGCTCGCAGTGGACGACCCAAGTCGAACGACCTAAGTCCTCCATAGTCTGACGAACAAGTCGGTCACATGACTACAGAGCCAGTGAACGACCAGCCTTAAGAAACTTTTTCAAGATCTCCAGTCACAACCATATGGTGGTCAAATGTTAGTAAAAATTCTCTTATATCATTATTGCTATTGAAAAGGACAGTGACATGCTTAAAAAATTAAACCAGGTATTTTTTGGTAAAGGGGTGCCTGCAAGCGCGCCCTCTTGCATTTACTATGAGGGTTATTCAGAGAGAGGTGAAAAGCAGGAGAATGGCTGGAGAATTGAAAAATTCTAGGTCAAAATAGCCAAACCAAAAAAATTCTCCCATTTATCTGACTTTCCAAATCGGCTACTTTGACTTACAGGGTTATTCAGAGAGAGGTAAAAGCTGGAGAATGGAAAATTGTAGGTCAAAATCGCTGATTTGGAAAGTGAGATGAATGGGAGAATTTTTCTGGTTTGGCTATTGGCTATTTTGACCTAGAATTTTCCATTCTCCAGCCATTCTCCTGCTTTTCACCTCTCTCTCAATAACCCTGTATGTGGTTGCATAAATAAAGATTAAAAAAACAAACAAACATGATTGTAGGATACATTTTACCCTACCACGTAGGGTCTAGGAGAGCACAGGGAAGGTGCTGCCCCGCAACTACCTGCAGGTTATGGATTTCACATACTGCAGGGAAGTATTTTTACACACTGCCCTTCTGCATGTATTTTGTAAATATAGAAAACCACAGAGAATCTGAGAAAAAAACAAAACCTTGTTAAGTCCTTTGAAGGTTCTGCCTCCAATTGGCGAATGGCTATGTTTGTGTAGGCTGGGAGGAATTGATGGCCCTCAGAGTATGATGTTTTACTGGTCTCCCGCCCCCATTATGTCACATGCAGACACAGACGTCAGTGCGTGCCTTTGGGAATTTTACTTCTTATCTGCGTATTATGGGCCACGTTTCCTGTCTCTTTCTGATACAGACCCTGTAAGCAATCAACACAGAGACATACAGGGCTATTCAGAAAGAGGTGAAAACCTTGAGAATGACTGGAGAATTGAAAATTCTAGGTCAAAATAGTCAAACCAGAAAAATTCTCCCATTTATCTCACTTTCCAAATTGGCTATTTGGTCTAGATTGTTCATTCTCCTGGCAATTCAAGGTTTTCACCTCTCTCTGAATAGCCCTGATAGTAATAGCAGCTGGTTAATAGGGTGCTCTTTGTTACATTGTCAGCATGGCACCCTAGAGTTAGTTGCTTTTAATACACTGTTGGCAAAATTCCAGTCAAGCCGTTAGCTTAAAAAAAATAACATCCCTTCATGGTAGGATTGCCAGAGCAGCAGTGTTTTCCTGGACATATATTATGAATTCATTCAGATGGAGGACACAGGTAAAATGCTGTCCTGTAACATATAGAATTCATATGCATGCACTTAGGATTCCTTTTTTTTTTTCTTACCTGCAGCCAGGGCGGACTGACAACTAATGGGGCCCCCCCGGGCAATAGGAGGTCATGGGGCCCCCCCTTGTTCTGCACCCACAGGAGGCCACACCCCTTAAAAAACCCACCCCCTACAACGCAACACCCACATATACATTATTGTGCTAAAGAATTCATTTCTGAACTCCTAAAAATAACCTTTTTGAAAATCCACTTGTACCCAGCAGCGAATTGTGCCCCCTCCATACTTACATGGAGCAGCAGCCATCACCCACTTATTGCAGCTAAGGCTACACACCGGCACAGAAAGTCCCTGTGGAAAATGTGGGAAACTGCCGATCACTTTAATAGATACTGTACAATCCTGACACACTGCACGTTACAGAGATCCGCAGCAATAAAACTCCCAGTCATGTGCAGAGTGCATGAGCGTATTACAGAGCTGCACAGCAAAAAAACTCACAGTAATGTGCAGTGTGTATGAGCATATCACAGAGCTCCACAGCAAGAAAACCCACAGTAATGTGCAGCTCACACATGGATATAAATTGCCCCCAGCAGCTCACACATGGATATATATTGCCCCCAGTAGCTCACACATGGATATATATTGCCCCAGCTCACACATGGATGTATAGTGCCCCAGCTCACATATGGATATATAGTGCCCCAGCTCACATATGGATATATAGTGCCCCAGCTCACACATGGATATATATTGCCCCTGCTCACACATGGATATATATTGCCCCTTCTCACACATGGATCTATAGTGCCCAGCTCACACATGGATCTATAGTGCCCAGCTCACACATGGATCTATAGTGCCCAGCTCACACATGGATCTATAGTGCCCAGCTCACACATGGATCTATAGTGCCCAGCTCACACATGGATCTATAGTGCCCAGCTCACACATGGATGTATAGTGCCCAGCTCACACATGGATGTATATTGCCCCAGCTCACATATGGATATATAGTGCCCCAGCTCACATATGGATATATAGTGCCCCAGCTCACACATGGATATATATCTGACATATCTCAAATCCTTAATAACCTACTTGCCCAAAACCAAAAAAGTGAACTGCTGGTCCTTGGCGATTTTAATACAGATTGGCTAAATCCTAAAAACAATAAACACTGCTCGCTGTTTAAAACTTTGCAGCTAACTCAATTAATCTCCTCCCCCACTCGCATTAATATGAAAAGCCCCAACCATACCTTGTTGGACTGGATTCTCTCCTCATCTCCTGATAGCAAGAACGCCTGCCTCCTGTATTCTAATAGCTTTAGTGACCATTGTCTAGTGTACTGCGTGCGCAAAATTAAGGCCTTGAAATCTACCCCAAAGGTAATAACCGCCAGGTCTTTCAAGAAATTTGTTCTTGAATCCTTCCTAAGTGATCTCAAACAGCTCCCCTGGTACAGGCTAAACCTAATCCCAGACCTAGACTGTGCAGTTGAATACTTTCAGTCTGAGCTCCTGCAAGTCTGGAATTCCCATGCCCCGCTGCGTAAAGTGCGAGTAAAAGGGACTCCTCTCCCCTGGGTTACAGCTGATCTTACACTAATGTACCAGCTTAGAGATTCACGGTGGTCAAATTTCAAGAGTACTGGTTCCATGAACGATCACTACGAATACCGAAAATGTCGGAATGAATGCACAAAACAAACAAAAATGGCCAAAGCCCATTACTTCAATGAAAATCTAAACAATAACATCTCAAACCCTAGAAACTTTTGGAGAACCATAAGTAACATACAAGCACCCCCAATCCACTCCCAGCCAGCTGCTGTCAAAGTAAACAACCAAACCCTGCAACACCCGCTAGATGTAGCAAATGCCTTTAATGATTATTTTGTTGGATGTGCCACCACTTTGATTGCCAAGCTAGGAAATCACATGCAATCAGAGAGGCCTCATGCAGGTCAGGCCCCCCCAACTGTGCAAAGTCCCTGTATCAGACAGGAATTCAGTTTTAGACCAGTGCCTGTCAGTGTCGTTACTAAACTTCTCCGTAAGCAAAAAATGAAATACCAGTCTGGACCTGATCAAATACCAGCAATGCTGCTGAAAATCAGTGCGCCAGCAATTGCAAATCCAGTCGCAACCCTAATAAATGAGTCACTGGCAACTGGTTACATACCCAAGCTCTGGAAGACTGCAAGAGTGGTACCTATCCATAAAAGTGGTGACAGTACTTTGGTATCCAACTACCGTCCGATATCGTTGCTCCCTGTAATGTCAAAAGTCTTGGAAAAATGTGTCTACACACAATTACGTGATTATTATCAATATTGGAACTACTTAACCCGGATCAATCAGGCTTTCGCCCAAATCACTCAACCACAACCGCCCTTTTAAAAGTCTGCAATGATATCCAAGCTGGGATGGAACAAGGAAACCTAACTGGAGCCATCTTCCTTGATTTTGCCAAGGCCTTTGACACGGTAGACCATGGCATCTTGTTAGAAAAACTGCCTGAGTCCCGCGGTAAGAAAGCAGATTGTACAGCAAATGCTTATGCCGGCTATTGATTACGGAGATGTAGTGTATGCAGCCGCCCCGCAAACACACCTTCATAAACTTACTACACTGTATAACTCATTCTGCCGCTTTGCGCTACAATGTAACTACATGACCCACCATTGTGACATGTTAAAACAGCTAAACTGGCCATCGCTAGAATCCAGACGCACCCTTCACCTTTCTAGCCTGGTGTTTAAGAGCATCTCTGGGAAGCTGCCACCCTACCTGAATAGACTGCTTCCCCCAGCAGCTCCCTCATCCTATAACCTCCGATCCAGGACCAGCACCTTACTTGCAAAACCACAATACAAAAAGACAGTGGCTCGGTCCTCATTTTCCTACAGAGCACCACAATTATGGAATAACCTCCCAGACACCATCAAATCTTCCACCAGTCTTAAGTCACTCAAAATTTCCCTATTAACATACCTCAATACAGAATGCACCTGTAAACATGTAACCTAGTGACTATATTTCCTACATATTTATCTTCTGTTAATCTGTATATTTGTGTTGTTAATATCTTACATTGTATTACTTTGTATTTCTGTAAATGTAACACTTCAATGTACTTGAACCCAGGACATACTTGAAAACGAGAGAAATCTCAATGTATCCTTCCTGGTAAAATCCTTTATAAATAAATAAATAAATATTGCCCCTGCTCACACATGGATGTATAGTGCCCAGCTCACACATGGATGTATACTGCCCCAGCTCACACATGGATGTATACTGCCCCAGCTCACACATGGATGTATACTGCCCCAGCTCACACATGGATGTATACTGCCCCAGCTCACACATGGATGTATACTGCCCCAGCTCACACATGGATGTATAGTGCCCAGCTCACACATGGATGTATACTGCCCCAGCTCACATACGGATGTATACTGCCCCAGCTCACATACGGATGTATAGTGCCCAGCTCACACATGGATGTATAGTGCCCAGCTCACACATGGATGTATAGTGCCCAGCTCACACATGGATATATACTGACCCCAGCAGCTCGGTTTTGTATGGGATGTTCCAACTTCCGACCACGGCAGCGCACTAACAAACCGCCTCGTCGGCGGCGCTCCAGCTTGCCATCCTGGGCCCCACGTGCACCCTGCATTGACGCCGCCCCCCACGTGATGCGCGTGGGTTGTTAGTGGGCCGCCGTGGTCCCTTAAAAAACTGGGCCCCCACTGACCCGCGGGCCCTCGGGCAGCGCCCGAGTGCCCGATGGGCCAGTCCGGCCCTGCCTGCAGCATATAAAAGCTACATACTAGCCTGCAGGGGAGCTTCTTTCATACACTGCCCATCAGCATGAATAAACTATGTGTGTCCAGGAATCATATATGATCTGGCAATCCACAGAATAGCTACACTGCTAGCCCACAAACTCCTCTTGCAGTTCGGCTGTCATGGCTGCCTACTGTAAATTATTGCATCATATGCCTTCCTAACTCTAATTCCTAACCCTAACTAACTTCGAACTATTATTGTGACTTTTATTGCTGTGTAGCTCTGTGATAATCTCATACACACTGCACATTACTGTGTGTTTGATTGCTGTGGACGTCTGTGATACGCTCATACACATTCTGCATATTGCTGTATCAGTACATAGGGCTGCCAGGTCGGCCATGTTTTCCTGGACACCTATAATTTATTCATGCCAATGGGCAGTGCACGAAAAATGCCACCCGCAACATGTATAATCCATACACTGCAGGTAAGGAATCCCAGATGACCAGGCTTGATTTCCTTTCTGCAGCATATGAATTATACATGTTGCAGGGCAGCACTTTTCCCTGCGCTCCCCCTCTGCATGAAATAGTAATACATGTCCAAGAAAACATGGCCGACCTGGCAACCCTAGTAACGTATAGTACCCTATAAGCCTGGAAAGTGGTCAGCAGCTAACAAAGTTTGCCAAGGGACCTTCTGTGCTGTGGCGCTGCGTTAGCTGCAATGAGTGTATGATGATTGCTGCAGCAGAACTGTAGCCATATGTAAGTCTGGAGGGGGCATAATGGTTTATTAGCACGTTAGTCCAAGTGGATTTTACCTTAAAACATTTAATTTGAAAATAGTTAGAAGAAATAAAATCTGTAACACAGCAATGTACATCTGAGTGTAGCATTTTGTGGTTTGAGTTTATATGGACGTGACCTCCTGTGGGCAGGGTACAAAGGGGGCCCCATTATCTTCCATTCCCCGGGGACCCCACTAGTTGTCAGTCCGCCCCTGGCTGCAACATGTGTAACTCATATGCTGCAGGAAGGATATCAAGGCCGGTCACCTGGGACTCCTTTTTTTATTTCATACCTGCAGCATATGGATTCTACAGGGTAGCAATTTTCATGCACTACCCATCAGCATGAATAAATTATATGTGTCCAGGAAAACATGGTTGACCAGCAACCATAGTGTTAAGTTACTTTGCTTCAGCAAAATCACTTACAAGAAAGAAAACACCTTTGAAATTCCAAACGCATTCAGCTACTAAGCACCTGAGGAGTGCTAAGGTAGCAAATCGCAACTAAACGCTATGCTGTAATTCAGAGCTCAGCATGACTAACAATCACTAGCAGTGGAAGCAATTGTGCTTGCAGTACTAAGCTAGAAGCTGATTGGATCCTGACCAGTAGAGTCTGGTCGTCCATACAGCTCCAGTCTAAGGCTAGGGTCAGACGAGCGCGTTTTCTACGGATTGTGCGCCCGTGCAGTACAGATGCACTTTTTGACGGAAGACGCAGTAGTGGCCACACAGTCCATTTTTGTGACTGATGTTATTTTTGACGGATGTAGGAGGGAAAATAGATTAAAATAAAAAAAAGTTTTCCCGTCAAAAATACTGGATGCATAAATGCAGTCCGTCTGACCACGTTCCATCATTCACAAACAAAGCTATGCAGACGTGGCACACTCCGCACGTCCGTCCTAGCAGTATTACGTTCTTGCCTAACCTGTGTCCGTCATGCTTCTGCACTTCTGTGTGGACGTACTTTGTGTGGGGCTCCATTTACCACAATTGTATGCTATCACGGACGTACTTATGTGCGGCAACACGGGCGTGAACACTGCGCTCGTCTGACACGAGCCTAAATTGCTGCAGTACCAGCTTCACTTCAAATCAGCAGCTGCTCAGTGAACATACTTTTCACAAGAGGAGTGTGCCCTGGAGAATGAACTCTACTATCATTCAGAGCTGCCGACCTGCTGGATGTTGGGGGTACATTTTGTGGTGTACACTGAACCTCAGAGTTGTGTCACTAGGGAAAGCACTCTCCCACCACTCCAAACCTAACTGTCAGATGGACCAGAAAAGGAATAGGTAGGTACGCTGGCTGGACTACCTGCCGCAATTCAACTAGGTCCAACGCAAAGGCTTTAAATTGGCCTTGATTTATGTTGTGAAAAAAAAAAAGCCACATCAAAACAACACAAAAGTGAAGATGTACTTATGTGATATATATATATGAATATTGTTAATGACATAGTATAAAAACTTTGGGGGGAAAAAATGTAATGCTTTGATTCTTTTATAGAAACAGAATTTTAAGCTTCCAGCCTGTACCTGTATAGTACATGGAAAATGCGGGGGAGGGTAAAATATTGCAGTTTGAGAAGAAACTCTAATGGTGTTGTAACCTCTCGCTTAAACTATGTTATGTGGCTGATTATGTCTGCTGAAAGAGAGGTGTGGCATTTTACGTCCTGTCATATTTTACTAATGAATTGGGCTTTGCAACATTTAGTGATTTTATAATATAGAAATCTTTATCCATTTAAGGAAAAATACTTTGTATGATATTTAATTTTCTCTCACCGATTGGTCTGATGTGTCTGGATCTGCACATGATAGAGAGCCCAAGTTTCGGCTGGGGCACTCTACCAATTTTAAGTGCTGCTGTTAAAAACACATCAGACTCAAACTGCAGGCTGTGCTCATCACATTCACTTTCCCCAGGACATTGCTGCTGATGCCAGACAGATCCCGCATAGCAGTCTGCATTCTGGCACATGTATATGTTCTCTCACGGGTATACCATATCGAATTATGTAAACCTCTATTTAGATTTCAGTCATTTTCATCATGTACATTTATTTTCCCACGTTATCATTCAAACCTTTTCTTGTGTTCATGTATTTGTCAAGGTACTGTAGATACTCGAGTATAGCATGACCCGAATATAACGCGATGGATATTTATTATGGAAGTGAGAAAATACTCAAGACTCTAATATAACGCAAGGAGCAAAATTATAAAAGTATACTGTACCGGTAAACAATTAAAATCCTTCCAGGTTCTCTTAACACAGTCAGGCTCCCCCTCAGGTCAGGGTGTTCTGCTCTAGAATGATTGTAGTTGTTACTAAGTATGAAGCTGCCGGCCACCTGTCTTCTTTACTTGCGATAAGATGGCCGGTGGAGCAAGGTGACCAACGTGGTTAATCATTCACTGATAGCCAGCACGCCGGGAGGTGTAGTTTTCTGACCTACGGATCATCCAGTGCGTCGTCCACCAATAGCCAGCCCCCCGAACGAGCTCCTGACATTCAGAATGTGAGGAGAATCGTGCAGCGCGTCTGCAGTGACATCAGGACTGGGCAACAACAGGGTGGGGCTGGCTATTGGCGGGCGACGGATCCCACCTCTCCTCAATCCGAGAGTTCCTGAAGTGGTTGCAGGCGTCAGAGAGCCCACATTCACTTCAGGGAGACTACCGAAACTTCCGGGAGACTTGGGATCCCTGAGCAAGGTGCGTTTTTTTTTACACGTTGCAGAGGTCTCGAATATAGCGCGACACCCTCCAATTTTAAGGTACATTTTTGTCACCAAAATCTAGCGTTATACTCTAGTACCCTTTTTTTTAATAAAACTAATGGAGAATTTGTTGCATTTTTCTAAGTACAGTTACAAGAATTTATAAAGCACCAACAGATTCCTTAGCGCTGTACAATGGGAGAGACAGAAAAAAAAATATACATACATGTTACACACTCAGAACAGTAGGAGGGAAGGACCCTGCTCGAGAGCTTACAATCTAAGTGGAGTGGGGTGACACAGGTGAGGGTACCTGGAGTATGTGTAGTAGTGGGGCGCATGTGGGCTGATTGGGAAGATGGAGCAAGAGATGAACAGTGAGTGATCACAGAGTGAGCCGATGGGCTTCTCTAAAGTAATGTTTTTCAAAGACTTCTTGACAAAATTACACAATTTTAATCAAAATTGGGGGGGTCTAACTTTATTTTTTCTTCTTTCCGCCCGGTGTGAAAGGGTTAAAAAATAATAAGGTCGATTTTACAGAATTAAAACGCATTTTAAAAAAATTTGGGAAACAAGTTTTAATCTATAAAAAAATTATAGGCTAAATGCTGAAAAGGAAAAGAATAAACTTTTAATAATTAGGATTAAAAAAAATATAATATGAGGTTCGCTTGTTTGAACCTGTCGAACTGAATCACCAAAAATTAGGTCATTTCACAGAAACTTCGATGAAGTTCAATGTTCTGTGAATAGACGGACCATTACTTCTCTAGGGGTAATTTTGCTACCGGCAAACTGAACCATATTTGGCCATAAATTTGCCAGTATTTGGAGAATTGACAGCTTAGTGAATAGACTAACTGCTGTGACATGGGAGGGGCTGGAGTTTGACAGTCCTGTATTAGAGTCCCTTGTTGTGGCTTATTGTGTAACCTTCAGGCTGAGTTGCTGTCTATCCTGTGATCCTGTCTGGCACGCTGGCAGCAGCCTGGTATCTAGTCACTATGGCAACAGAGACGTGTTGTGTTTTTTTTTTTCTTTGTCATAGTAGAAGCTGCAAACCGATGGACTAAAGCTATATTGGTAAAATGCCCCGTACGCACTTACCACTTGAATATAAATTCTACGGGGAAATTTACAGAGAGCGACGTGGTAGTATTCGGAAATATTATATATCAGAGTGTAAAGGCTTGCTGGATCTTTTTTTTTTTTTTGTAATTCTTTCAAGTTAACTATAATGCGGCTGCTGCGTTTTGTTTTTACACTAGAGCTTTCTTTCCTTTTATCCTACTGTAAGATGATCTCAATCGCACACAGAGCAGAAGTGCTCTCTTCCCTTCTGTGAGCTATGACGATAAGTAGGGTTGCACCGATACCATTATTTTAAGACCGAGTCCAGTACTTATTACTTTTTTTTTCAGGTACCGTACAAGTACTGATACTTTTATATAAAGTCATGTGACCACTGCCTGTCCAATTTATATTAATAATGAAATGTATGGCCAGACAAACCATGTACCCACAGCACACCCTGACCAGACCAATATACTGGTCTCTCTCTCCCTCTCTCCCCTTAAGGCTGGGGTCAGACCAGCGCACTTTTAACGTGCGTTCTGGCGCACATAATTACGGCCGCACTAGCAGCAGATGACGGGCAATGACGGCCAATATACGATGTACGGCCGCACAAAAGTCCGGCCGTGCAACGCAAGTGGAATTTGAACGCTTTTTTCTGAGAATGCTGAACCGCAAGTACTGACGTACTGAGTGCGCAGCTGCGGCATAGCGGCGTGTTTGCGTGATTAGGAGATGTCAGACGCTGCTAATGTCCAGACGCAAAAAGAGTTTTATTGACGATCCGTACAAAATCACGCCTGATAATGCGCGTCGTCTGACTGTTTTTGCGCATTCCATGAAAAAATACGTCAATGCGTTCGGATGCACTTTTTCACGTTCGCGGGGAAAAATGCTTTCGTCTGACCCTAGCCTTAACTAGCAGGGTTATTCAGAGAGCGTGAAAAGCAGGAGAATGACTGGAGAAGTGAAAATTCTAGGTCAAAATAGCCAAACCAGAAAAATTCTCCCATTTAATTCACTTTCCAAATCAGCTATTTTGACCTAGAATTTTCCATTCTCCAGTCATTCTCCTGCTTTTCACTGCTCTCTGAATAACCCTGAGGGTTATTCAGAGAAAGGTGAAACTCTGGAGAACTTTTGCAGGAGTGAAAATTCTAGGTCAAGATAGCAGATTTGGAAAGTGAGATAAATGGGAGAATTTTTCTGGTTTGGCTATTTTGACCTAGAATTTTACTTCTCCAAAAGTTCTCCAGAGTTCCACCTTTCTCTGAATAACCCTGTAAGTCATATGAAACACCAACGTTTCGGCCCCTAAAGGCCTTTTAACAAGACACAATTCATTCTTTTTCACACGGAACAACACTGCATACTCCTGATGATGCTGTTATGGAGGCAGCGAAACGCGTAGAGTGATTGCAAATATTTCTTTGGAATAAGATTGGTACTTTAATATATCTTGTAGCAATAGGAACTCCTGGTTCAAGGTGAGACTGTAATGGTGATCACTTTCTAGTCTCTCCACATACCTATTGAGGAAACTGCTTGATGTATGCTATATATATTTATTTATTTATAAAGTATTTTACCAGGAAGGATACATTGAGATTTCTCTCGTTTTCAAGTATGTCCTGGGTTCAAGAACATTGAAATGATAGTCGTTGCATTGTATTACTTTGTATTTCTGTATGATATTAAAAAAGCCCACAAATATACAGATTAACAGAAAATAAATATGTAGGAAATAGTCATTATGTTACATGTTTACAGGTGCATTCCGTATTGAGGTATGTTAATAGGGAGCTCTTGAGTGACTTTAGACTGGGGAAGATTTGATGGTGTCTGGGAGGTTATTCCATAATTGTGGTGCTCTGTAAGAAAATGAGGATCGAGACACTTTTTTTTGTATTGTTGTATTGCAAGTAATGTGAAGGTCCTGGATCTGAGGTTATAGGATGAGGGAACTGCTGGAGGAAGCAGCCTATTCAGGTAGGGTGGCAGCTTCCCAGAAAAGCTCCTAGGCTAAGGTCAGACGAAAGCATTTTTAACGTGCGTTTAACCGCACGAAATCACGGCCGTGCTAGCAGCAAATGACGTCCAATGCCGGGGAACATACGAAGAACGGCCGCACGAACGTTCGTCCGCGCAACGCAAGTGGCAAACGAACGCATTTTTTCTAGAACGTCAAACCGCTACTACTGACGTACAGAGTGCACTGCGTCCGCATAGCAGCGTGTTTGCGTGATTGGGAGACGTCAGACGCTGCTCAAGTCCGGCCAACATAACGTCCAGACGCAAAAAGGGTTTTATTGATGATCCGTACAAAATCACGGACGAAAATGCGCATCGTATGACCGCTATCGCGTATTCCGTGAAAAAATACGTCCATTCGTTCGAACGCACTTTTTCACAGACAACGTGAAAAATGCGTTCGTCTGACCCTAGCCTTAAACACCAGGTTGGAAAGGTGAAGGGAGCGTCTAGATTCCAGCGACGACCAGTTTAGCTCTTTTAACATGTCACGATGGTGGGTCATGTAGTTACTTTGTAGCACAAAGCGGCAGAATGAGTTATACAATGTAAGTTTATGAAGTAGCGTATGCAGCAGCCCCGCAAACACACCATTTGTTGTACAATCTGCTTTCTTACCGCGGGGCTCAGGCAGGATTTGTTTCTGTACAGGGCACCTAGTTTGGGGTAAAATTTAGATGAAAGTTTTTCGATGTGGGGCCAAAGGATAGATTTGGGTCCAACCACGTACCTAGATATTTGAGAGAAGTGACTGTGGTCAGCGTGTCATTTGATCTTGTCCTGACACATAGATGGGGAGTTTGCAATTTATGTAGTTTAGATGCTATATACGTCTCACTATCCTATACCCACCAGCCCATGTAGTTGGTTTCTTATACTGGCTGGGTGGAGTAGAGGTACCATCACTGCTCTGCGTGGAGAGAGCCTGTGGAGACATAGGTTCAATCCCAGCAAGAGCACCTCTCCAGTAAGTGTCCTTGGGCAAAACACCTAACGGTACATACTCGCCACCCAGGACATACTTGAAAATGAGAGAAATCTCAATGTATCCTTTCTCAAGACAATCAATTTTTATTTTATTTTTTGAGAGCAGCATAGTATTGAGGCCTCAGAGCAAATTTGCATAGCCAGTAAATATACCTGCGTGATGAATTTACGGATTTAATTCAGTGTGTATATATACCACCAGAAGGGTGGCGTTTTATGTATTAGGACTTTTACTCAGTTCGGTATAAAAAGGTACAAGTTCTATTTTATGAATGCGTCATTGGAAACCACAGTTATCACCAGTATTGTTTGTAGAAAACCATGGTTACCCCCAATAGCACGTGATTTTGTGACTTGATTATATATCACATACAACCTTGGTACTTCTTTCTTGTAAGAATTACTGTACCTTTTATATCAGTGATCAATAAGAATATATTCCTACCTACTGTAAAAAGACACTAACACCAAAAAAATTAAATGATTTATTTTAAGGTTTCTGACGTCTTTATATGTACTTTGTCTTTCATTTCTGAGTAAAATATTTTCTTAGCTGTGTCACTGGGTGCATCACTTTACTTTCTGAGTCTTTTACAGCACTTGTTCCTCACTGTGTGGCATTGAGCATGGTGAAGTGAATTGTTCAGATCTCCAAAATCTGACTCATTGTGTGGGATGTGTTCTCATATCTAGGGTAGCACAGCCAGCACAATAGATCCCTTTTAAACCAGTGTTTCCAAAACCTGTCCTCAGGACCCACTGATAGGCCAAGTTTGCAGATATCTGAAGCACAGCACAGGTGATATAGTTTGCTGCTCAGTGATTGCAGGATTCAGTCTGCATTTCCTCAAGGTGATCTGCAAAATCTGGCCTGGTTGAGGGTCCCAAAGACAGGTTTGGGAAACACTGCTCTAAACCGTCAATCTTCCACCCTATTGCCTCTTCACTGCTATAGAAGGTATATTACAGCTGTAAAGTGAAGCTTTTACTCAGATTTTGGTAAATGTTTTATTGTGGGGAAAATCTACAAACTAGAAGTAGACAAACACCTAGCTTTATTTTTCATTCTTGCATGCAATTAATTTTAAAAGAAAAAATAGCATTTGTTACTTTTTTTTGTAAGACTAAACTGCTTACGTTAGTGGTGTTGTCCCTTTTAAAACTCAATAGAATGTCCCATCACTCTATCTGGGAACAGCATGTTCAGACGCAAATTACGTTATGTCGTGTAGCTTCTGTACATTTCACACACAAGGTATGCAACGCCTGGTTCTGATGGATTGATGCTGTGTGCGCAGCTCAAGCCCATGTCTGCTTTCTCTACAAACAAACGCAACAGTGAATGCTCAGATAGACATGATGATGTTAGACCGCAAAATGGGGTGAGAGGGTGGGGAGCACTCTACGCAGCCTGACCACTTTAATAGGCTAAAGCCGTCAGGGTGCGAAGAATGTCCTTTGTTCATGAAATCAATTTAAAAAAAAAAATGGGGGGGGGAGGGACCAAAGGTGGGAAGAAGTGACTCTGGGCAAGGGACTGGAGTGAGTTTGAGCAAGAGACTGCACCCAAGTGTAGGAGGGAGTTTGGGGGTTAGGAACTAGATGCAATGGAGAGAGGGTGGGGTGGTGGACCAGGACTGCAGCTCAAAGTAAAGATAAAACGGCAGTGGTACAGCTCCTCCATCCAGTGGCAGTACCCCAGGATCTATGCTATAGTACTGTTAGACATAGCCAGTTTTTTTTATTTAGTGTATAACATAACCCTAGAAGTAAACCAGCTTCTCCAAAGTAGCACCTGAGGTTATTAACATTTAACTCAGTCTGACTCTAAACAGTGTGTGTGCGCAGATTAATCTATTTAGTTGTTTCAGCCCTAATTTTAGCAGGAGGAACAGAGGTCCCATTGGTCCCGCACTCTATACAGCTTCTATTTAGGGGCTTAATCATTTGTTTCCATGTTCTGTAAAATTAAGTAGTAGTATCCATTGTCCATAAAACTTATCACATTAATATCAAGCTAGTGTGGAGAGTGTGTTGATGCAGAGATCACTTGGTTAATTGGCAGCAATATTGGAGTTCTTATTTTTTTTGACTTGACCCCTGCAAGCGAGAAGCATTGTCATCACTTCTTAATCCCCTGCTGCTCCCATATGACATTTACAGAAACCGCTGAGCTACAAGCGTCCATTGCGCGTCAAGGTTGGAATAGCAGGGGGGTTGATAGATTAACGCGTGAGCTGTTAAATTCAATGGCCCCACTCGTCAACTTTACCAGTTCTGTAGAATAGGGCCCAGAGCCTTTCGATCTGTTCAAATTTTATTTATTTATTTATAAAGGATTTTACCAGGAAGGATACATTGAGATTTCTCTCGTTTTCAAGTATGTCCTGGGTTCAAGAGCATTGATTAGTTACAGAAATACAAAGTAGTAAAATGCAAGACATTAACACAAAACAAATATATAGATTAACAGAAAATAAATATGTTCTTTTAACATGTCACAATGGTGGGTCATGTAGTTACATTGTAGCAAAAGCGACAGAATGAGTTATACAATGTAGTAAGTTTCTGAAGGTGTGTTTGCGGGGTGGCTGCATACACTACATCTCCGTATTCAATAGCCCCCGGCATAAGCATTTGTTGTACAATCTGCTTTCTTACCGCGGGGCTCAGGCAGGATTTGTTTCTGTACAGGGCACCTAGTTTGGGGTAAAGTTTAGATGAGTTTTTCGATGTGGGGGCCAAAGGATAGAATTGGTTCTAACCACATACTTAGATATTTGAGAGAAGTGACTGTGGTCAAATGAGGGTATATGGAGGCCAATGGTCTCAGGGATCACCGGGTCAGCTTATTCACTGAAATCCCTGAGATCTGCAGCTGATGTTTCGCACACACTAACCAGCAGTGAGCAGGTGGCAGGTAATGCAGGCCTGGAGACCTGTACCCCCCCCCCCTCCCCTCTGTGTGCAGACAGGAGGCCAGGCAGCTCTCTGAAAGGGTCTATTGTGCTGTGTGCAGGGCCTGGCTCTCACTAAATGTTCCCATTTACATCCCTAAAAGTCAGATCTGTTTTTCAAACAAACGTAAAATCTTTCCAAAAGGACTGCCATCGTGCTCCTCGTATTGCAATCACATGAGGATCTGTACTGTCTCCCCGAGATGACGTCTTGGCTTTTTTATATTTAGAAAAAAAGGGGAAAACAAATCCCCCTGAATACACGAGGTGTCTCTAATTAGATCTTCTTGTGCCTGTGGAGCCTATAAATATAATCTGGGCTGTGTGTCTGCCCCCATTATTGTCTGTGGAATAACTTGCTGGAGCTTGTGACACAAAAGGCATGAGAGCTATTTTAAGGCGCTTTTTTTTCTCTCTCTCTCCTCGCAGAGGCTAAATTTAGCCCATTGATGCAGATACAGGGATTCCACTGACGTCAATGGAGCGCTGCGCTGACGTCACCGCCCCTCCTCCCCCGCTCAGGAGAAAGGAAGAAGCTGGCAGCAGAATGAGAGCGAAGCCCTGTGCAGAGCTCAGACGCCAGAGCATCAGGTTTCCCTGCCTGTCTCCCAGCCGGGGCCATGGGCAGATGAGAGTCAGAGAGCAGAGGCTTCCCAGGATGAGGAGCAATAAGAGGAGGAGAGCACAAGGCGGTGGAGAGGACAGCAAGTGACCCAGGGAACCCGCTCATCATACCAAGAAGCAGGTGGAGGAAGTGCCCGAGTGCTGCTGCCTGCCAGGAACCTGATCACAGGACAGAGTCCCCAGTGTGAGTACCTGCTGCTGCTGCATGTGACTGGGCACAAGGGGGTATAGACTGCAGTGCATGATGGGTGACTGCTCAACTCCCTTTACATTTTACACTGTTTTTACTTGTTCGAAAGGGGGGGGGGTGACAGATTTAAGGCAGGGAAGGAACTCGAACTCTGCCCCCCCCCCAGATGTTTATTGCCTACGTATCCCAGAATTCTTTGAATGCAATAAATGCCCAGACACTCATGGGAGGTGTAGTTCAGAAACATCAGGGAGGGGGCAGAGTTTTGAGTTCCCTGATTTTAAGGGGTCATCGAGCAAGCAGAGAGAAGAAAATCTAGATTTAAGACTGAAATGGGAAAACTCTAAGGATTTTGGAACATGTCAGATTCATGTATTATTGCCTGAAATCCGTTTCTCGCAAGATTACTCTATTTCAGTGGATCCCAACCCTGGTCCTCAAGCAACAGGTCAGGTTTTCCAGATATGTGAAGCACAGGTGATATGATTTGCTGCTCGGTTATTGCAGGATTCAGTCTGCTTTTCCCAAGATAACCCTTAAAACCTGGCGTTTTGGTTGGGTGGGGGTGGGGTAACCTGGGGACCATTGCCTTTTAGAGATCAAATCCTTTTTTAGAGTGTCTACGTGTTCTAGAGCAGGATTTCTCAACTTCAGTCCTCAGGACCCACTAACAGGCCAGATTGCAGATCACCTTGGGGAAATGCAGACTGAATCCTGCAATCACTGAGCAGCAAATCATATCACCTGTGCTGTGCTTCACATATCTGGAAAACCTGGCCTGTTAGTGGGTGTTGAACGACTGTTCTAGAGCAATGAAAAGTAATTTCTAGTATAAACTGTTCTGTAAATTGAGGCTAGGCAGTAATCCAGTCATTGCTGATTATGACAGGACTGGTCTATTAGGAATAGACTCCCCTTCCAGTGAAACGTCATGGGGGGGGGGGCTAAAGGGAGGTTACTTTCTCTCTGGGCACAGATGCAGGCGTTGGGATTTTCCCCATGCCCCCACCACCCTTCTTTTGATTTTAAATGCAGTGAGGTGTGCTGGGCTTTGTATATGCACTAGAGTGGATAATATGGGGTTAATTTGCTCCTGAAAGTTAAGGACTAAACTGGTATCTTTTACATCATGTGTTTCTTTGTGTTCTGCTTGTATTCGTGGCATTATGTATAAAACTATGATTGGGATGAGATTTGAGTTTATTTGTTTGTGCATGCCCCTTCCCGGTGCCAAAACGTGACAGTTGCCCCGTTTTGTTGTGGCATAGGTGGTGGGTGAGCCATACCACTATACAGAGAATTTTCTCACTAAGTGCTGAGTGATTTAGAAGACATAAAAGCATATTAATATTACGGCAAGTTTTATTAAAAAAATTCTTGGGATGTAAATACCACTGCGGGCACTGTAGGACATGTTGGTGGTTGTATAGATGAACTTTACACGCCCTGGCCACTTTGTTTTTTAAAGTGGTTAGGCTGTGTAGAGTGCCACTTCCTGCCTCCTTTGGCAGGGAAACAGGTGAAGCGGAGGAGTTTCCTCCACACATGCATATCACCGGGTAGCAGCATCTGCTCAATTATTTAAAGGCAAAAAAAAAAGGTTGAGGTTGTGCTCGCTCTCGTTTTGATCTGAAGGTAAATGTTTCATTGTGTCAGGGAGGAGCTCTCTAATACCACATCCATATTTTAATGTGTGGCATCCTGCAATGATCAGTGCCAGTCCATGCCAAGAATTATGTGATGGTGAGCACAACATTAAGGCTTGTGTACGCCCATTGTGATATTTTATAGAAGGATGTCTTAAAAGACTTGATAAATAAGAATACATTGAGATTTCTCTAGTTTTCAAGCATGTCCTGGGTTATGTAAGTAGAGCTTTAAGAACAAGTCTTAAAGGGATACTCGGGGGGGGGGAACGGGACAGAGGAGTTAAAATATTAACCCCTCCACGCCCCACCCTGTCCTGTTTTAGTCTCTTGGACATCTTTTAGAGCTCCTCCTTTCCAGTGCAGTACTGGTGTCCAGATGTGGCATGCTCACAGCTTGCCATGGCTAGGAGTGAGTGGATGTGGGAACCAAATTGGTGCTCGCTTCCTGTACAAGGAGCCCTTGCTGACCAGAGCATCAAGGAGGAACCAATTCTCTGCTTTTTTGGAGAGTTGACAATGCCCTCCAAGATCACCTCCAGAGGGGGGGGGGGAGTGCTGAGGGAGCGTAGAGGAT
Source organism: Leptobrachium leishanense (assembly GCA_009667805.1). Lineage (NCBI taxonomy): Eukaryota > Metazoa > Chordata > Amphibia > Anura > Megophryidae > Leptobrachium > Leptobrachium leishanense. Next base: position 349,768,671 of record CM019064.1, read on the forward strand.
TGTGACCATCCAATTTTCATTGCACAGTGTCCCTTTTTAGTAAATGGCTTCAGTTGCTGAAATCCTTTTATCAGTCAGGGTTAACTCTTCAAAAGCAGAAATGAAATCCAATTTCAGCATGAGCTCAAACTTTGCTCTGCGATGCTTGTCTTTTCTGGTCACAGCAGGGAGCGGTGTTTCATGTGAGACCGCACTCATATCACTCTGTATTACTGTAAAAGGTGCAGCCCCACCCTCACTGTGACAAAAAGCTAAGCAAACTTTACTGCTGTATTACAACAGCCAGAGAGTGGGCACATTACAGGGAGAGCTCTGGGTGTTCCTCACTATTGCACAGAGATAAGAGTAGGGGGTTATAATTACTGAAAATCCCTGTACTGTACGAAGTATTACTGTGCGTTCCGTACACACTTAGGGCCATATTACATTCTCTGCGCAAATGCGCTCGCGCAGCGCATTTTTTGTTTGCACACATTGTCCAGCATTATCACGCGAAAATAACGTGCTATTCGGATCCGAATGCATTTTCTCATCCGTCAATAACGTTAGTAAAAAAACGCGCAAAATTAAGTGTAACGTTGCGCATGTAAATCAGTGTGCGGAGTGTTTTTTTTTTTTTTTTTCGTGGGATTCAGCCAATCAGAATTAAGAACCTTAATTGACTCACATTTTTACACCTGTCAAAATAAATCTGAGTATATATGCTGCAGCAATTAAAAAAATATATGTACGAATTCACAATTTTTTTTTTTTTATTTTTTTTTGGGCATGTGTAACATACTGTGCTGTGTGTGTGTGATTTATATTTATATATATAATTATTCTCTCAATTTTTTTTTATTTTTTTTTGTGCCGGTGTATTTTGGTTCTGCCAGAACATTCAGATTTGCAGTTAACACCAGGTTTTCAAAGATGTTAAAACTATGCGCGCAAACGTTGTTCGTAGGAAGTTGCACATCTATTGAAATACCATCCGCTTAAACGCATTTGCGCTCACAATGTTAAGTATAGGACGCGCACAGTTCATCACGCTCGCGCAAATCCATCCGCTTTAAACGATAACGCGCATCGTTTGTGCGAACGTTGAAATAGGACGTTCTGCGCAAATGGTTTTGTCCTCGCGCAAATGAGCATTTGCGTGCGAGGAAGGAAATGGGGCCCATATTGTTTAATCGGGAGATCTCACCATTTTTATTATCTTTATCACATTTATTGTATGTAACGTAACAGAGGCCATTTTTGTTTGTGTACTGATAATGCGGACCCAGTGTGACATCCTGCAAGATAAAGGACTCTATGCTAAACTCAGAGTTGTAGCAAACGTGCAACTTGGCCAACCTCATATGGAAATCTTGGTTATTATGTCTGCTCAAGTTGACTTTTGCGATTAGCCAAGCCAGTGCTAACAAGTGCATTATGGAGCTTACATCCAGCTTGCACTTGTCAGCAGCGACTTGGCCCCCTGTAAATGGCACCCACATTTCCTATAGGGCTCTCTGCAGATAAGTTTCAGTAAGTCCTCAATTGAGGCCCCAGTGACACGAAGGGTGGTTAGTCTCCCATACGAATACCTCATTGCTCTCTTGTTTATTTGGGGTGATGGAATTTGGAGGCAAATGTCTGGATTTGGTGCTCCTTAATGACAGGCCCTGTTTTTGACTGGCAGGGTGGCACCCCACTGTAAACTGTAGGGAGAAATGGCAGGGAGCCCATTTAATGTTCTGCAAAGGTAGAAGTGTGGTGTGCTTCATATGGATGCTGTCCTCATAGATACTGCATGTAGTGCAAGCGTTTTACAGCTCAAACCCATCTGGCTATGCTGCAGTTGAGAGAGGGCAGTGAGAGGTGATCGGATAGAAAGTTAATGTGATGGAGTAGGGAAGGAGGAAGACTTGAGGAGGCACTATTACTAGCAGAGCAGTTAAAGGAACACTCTTGGCTAAGAATTCCCCCCCCTTTTTTTTTTTTTTTTTTTTTTCCTGTAATACCCTAAACCACTTGTTTCCAACGGGGGGGGGGGGGGGGGGTGTTTTTTTTTTTTTTTTTTTTTTTTCTCTTCTAAATCTATATAATTACTCCCGTCCTGAAAATCTTTAACTTGGCTAATGGTTTACGTGAGAAGTGCGCCTCTCGCATAAACCAGCCAATCAGCAGGCTTACTCCCGGCTCCATCTTCTTAGGTTGGTTAGGGTTGCGCACAAGAGGAACACAGTGCTTTACAACTTGTAACTGTAACCTACCAATACACACTTGGACAACATCACATCACACAACACTCTACCACTATATACAGAGCAATGAAATGTCAGAAAATTATAACGCAAATAAACATTGAAGCGGCCGTTTCGTGTGTGTGTATAAGTATATGTATATGTGTAATATATATATATATATATATAATTATTCCCCATTCCACCTGTTCCCCCCCCCCCCTTTAGGCTAGGGTCAGACGAAAGCAGTTTTAACGTGCGTTTAGACGCACGAAATCACGGCCGTGCTAGCAGCAAATGACGTCCAATGCCGGGGAACACACGAAGTACGGCCGCACGAAAGTTCGTCCGCGCAACGCAAGTGGCAAACGAACGCATTTTTTCTAGAACGTCAAACCGCTAGTACGGATGTACAGAGTGCGCTGCGTCCGCTAGAGGCGTGTGTGCGTGATTAGGAGACGTCAGACGCTGCACACGTCCAGACACAAAGTGTTTTATTGATGATCCGTACAAAATCACGGACGAAAAGGCGCATCATATGACCGCTATCGCGTATTCCGTGAAAAAATGCGTCCATTCGTTCGAACGCACTTTTTCACAGACAACGCGAAAAATGCGTTAGTCTGACCCTAGCCTTAAAGTCCCTTCTTTTTACAGACAGACCTACTTGAACCATTTTTTTTTTTTTAATATAAATTCTTTATTTAAAGAGTCATGTATCCATAAGCACATAATACACAGTAGATAAAGGAATATAGCGATGATAGGACACAGTAACGCTTATTTTATCAATTAAACATAGAAGAACAATCCCAAGAAATATGGGAAGACACCCTAGTCAAAGGGAAAAATAAAAAACACGTAAACATTAAAAAAAAACGAAGTAAAGGGGGGATGTTCCAACCATCAGCTGGTGGTGTGGCTTGAAAAGGGGCTAATCAGGGCAGGGCAATTAGTTTACTAATTAGGGGCATGCGAATGTACTCGTCCCATAGGGACCATGTTTTAGTGAAGGAGCTGATGGTGTCTCTGACCTTGGCCGTCAGTTCGTCCATAAGACAGGCATCAGTAATCTTTTCTGTTACTACAGTCCAGGAAGGGAGAACGCTCTGGCGCCAAGATGCTGCCAAGGCCCGTCTGACAGCAAGGGCCAGCCTATTGAATAAAAGTTGCTCAGGTCGAGAGAGGAGGTATGCCCAGGGATCTAGAGGTAGTTGTCGGTGGAATATTTTCTCATTCTGTGTGAATTAGAGACCAGAAGCGGCATACTACCGGGCAGTCCCACCACATGGATATAAGTGCCCTTATCCCCGCAGTCTCGCCAACAGAAATCACTGGAGGTGACTCCCATACGATAAAGGGATACCGGGGTGACGTACCAGCGGAGCAAAATTTTGTATGATTGTTCCTGGTGAGTGACACAAATGGAGGACCTGGCTGTTTGTTCCCATATATCCTCCCATTTGTCACCTGGCAAAGGATCGCATAAGTCAACCTCCCATTTATCACAGTACGTGAGGGGGCCCCCACTGGGCTGAGCTAAGGATGAGGTATAATTGGGATATAAGCCCTTTCAGGGGGCCATCTGCCATGCAAACGTGCTCTAAAGTGGTGAGGGGAACAGTTGAGACCCTTTCTAAAGTCAGAGCAGTAGCAAAATGTCGGATCTGTAAGAACCGGAAAAAGTAGTCAAATGGCCACGTTCCTGAAGTTCAGAAAAAGTGATGAGCTGTCCACTCTGATAAAGGTCTCGGTACCTCAGTAGCCCTGCTCCCACCAGTCCCCTAAAGTCTGAGGCTCTTAGTCCCGGCGGAAATTCTCTATTACGTAATAAGGGGGTGAGGGGAGAGGAAGCGCCCACCAGCGCAAATTTCTTTCTAGCTAGTTCAAAGAGGCAGAGAGATGTCAAGATCGAGGGACACGCCGTGGGCAAAATAGGTCTGGAGGTTCTAGGGAGCCATATGTATAGGTCAGGGGACATGAAGGCAGATTCTAGCGCAACCCACCGTCTAGTAGAAGCGGGCTGCGCAATAATATAAATATAGATTAGGGAGCCCTAGTCCTCCGCGGGTCTTAGGGCGATATAGAAGACGGCGCGCAACCCTACGTCTCTTATTTTGCCAAATAAACGAGTCGATCGCCTGTTGGAGTCCGGCCAAGTCCCGTTGAGTTAGTAATAGAGGTAGTGTCTGGAACAGAAAAAGAATACGTGGAAGTATATTCATCTTTATGCTATGAATGCGTCCTATCCACGATATGGGCTTGTCGCACCAATGCTCCAGATCACACTTAATCTGATGAACCATGGTTGTGAAGTTCTTGCTATAAAGAGCTTTCGGATCTGCTGTTAAAAGGATACCAAAGTACGGCAATTCAGAGGGAACAAGACGAAACCCAAAATCTGATTCAATCAAGGTTGTGTCTGTGTGTAACATATGGAGGGGCATAGCACAGGATTTAGTGTAGTTAACGCGAAACCCCGCTATTTTACCAAATTCAGATAACGGTCTAAGGTGGGGAAGAGATGGGATCTGTCAAAGTGAGAAGGATGTCGTCAGCGTAGGCCGAGCCAGTAAAATTATCTCCTCCGACTGGAACCCCCCCCCCCCTTATGCCGGGATGACCTCGTATGGCAGCTAATAAGGCTAGGGTCAGACTGAGGCAGTGCGAACGCGCGTTCTGGCGCACATAATCACGGCCGCACTAGCAGCAGATGACGGGCAATGACAGCCAATATACGAAGTACGGTCGCACAAAAGTCCGGCCGCGCAACGCAAGTGGAAAATGAACGCATTTTTTCGAGAACGTTAAACCGCTGGTACTGACGTACAGAGTGCGCTGCGGCCGCATTAGCAGCGTGTGTGCGTGATTAGGAGATGTCAGACGCTGCTAGTGTGCGGCCAACATAACGTTCAAACAGCCGGATTTCCCTAGACTTCTTTTTACCCCATCGTCATGAAATACGTCCAGAATTGCGCATCGTCTGACCACTTAAGCGTATTCTGTGAAAAAATGCGTGCGCACGCATCGACGTACATTTTGACGGTGGCCGCAGAAAATGCGCTCATCTGTCCCTAGCCTAAGTGTTCGATAGCGAGGGGCGAGAGGGGACAGCCCTGACGAGTGCCATTAAGAATAGGGAACCGAGTGGGGCAACTGCCCGGGATTCGGACCTGCGCAGACATACCAGAGTAAAGAGCACGCACCGTATTAAGATAAAGATCCGGGAGGCCAAAGCGGGAGAGGGTAGAGAAAAAGGTAAGGCCATTCCACCCTGTCAAAAGCCTTCTCCGCGTCCAATGATAAGATAAGGGAAGGCGTCGCTCGAGAAGATAGCCACCAGATCAGGTCGGCATTACGTCTAGTGTTATCAAATAGTTGACGGTTAGGAACAAAACCGACCTGATCCGGGTGGACTAAATTGGAGTGGACTAAGGCGGGTCGCCAGAACCTTAGCAAGAATCTTGGCATCAAAGTTGGTGAGGGATATAGGGTGGTAGCCCTCAACCGCTGCAGGGTCTTTACCCTCTTTAGGAATAAGGGCAATATTGGCCACGAGCAAATCAGGGTGGAGACCCCCCCCCCCCCCCCAGCGCAGTCGTTAAAAACCGACGTAAAAAAAGGACGAGTTCCGGACGCAGCGCTTTATAGTACCCCCGCCTGAAAACCCATCCGGACCCGGGGCCTTCGTACCTCCCAGTGCAGAGATGGCACAACTAACCACCTCTTCCAGGATTGGAGCACTTAGACTCGCTATGTGAGAATCCTCAAGCTGCGGCAAAAGAGAGGGAATCTAAAAAAAGAGGAGATGGCATCTAAATGGGATTTGTCAGAGGGAGTATGGTGGGGAGAATGGTTGTATAGGTTAGAATAATATGCTGTGAAAGCCATGCTGATCTCCTGTGGGGAGTTAACTAAGACATTGTCTACTGTTTTAACTGCAGGGATAGAAGAGAATTTACTTCGGGGCTTGAGAGTGCGGGCCAGTAGAGTATCTATCTAATTTATTAGCCTTCTCAAAAAACAACCGACGGGACCAGAGGAGCTGTTTGGCTACATCGAGTAATAATTGTTTCAGGGAGGAGCGTGTGCGTATAAGTTCAGGGGAAGGGGAGGCCTTGTGTCACATCTCAAGGCGACGTAGGGACTGTTGTCGAGAGACGAGTAAGTGTAATTTGGCGTGTTTTCTGTGGGTGGCAATCTTAATGAGGTGGCCCCTCATAACCGCTTTATGAGCTGCCCATGTCGTGGATAGGGATGTCTCACCAGGTGGATTGTCTTGAAAATATTGTGTCAATGAGGTACGCAGTTGTCGAATTACATCTGGGTCTCGTAGAAGGGACGAATTTAACCTCCACGACCAGGAGGTCGCGAGCTTCGGGGTATGGAGATACAGCGCAATATCAGCATGGTCAGACCACGAGATAGAATTAATCTCGGCGCGAATCACATTGGACATAGCTAAACCGTTAACCAAGAAAAGGTCTATGCGAGAGTAAGACCCGTGGGGAGCGAAATAGGAGTAGTCTCTCACACTTGGATAGAAGACACGCCATACATCAATGAGACCTACTTGGTGTAAAAAACGGGCAAATAACTTGTCTACCCAAGTTCGGTGTGCCTGTGGGGGCCAGGCGGTCACTCCGATCCACCGCTGGGCACGCTACAGCATTCATATCGCCTCCTAATATCACTGCCCCTTGAGGAAGGGATGATACTAAGGTGCATATGGAGCTCCAGAAGTCAACGGAGGGGGTAGTATGGGTATAAACATTCAAGAAGTGATAGGTCATAGAGTTTAGGGTACCGGTAAGCAAAACATATCGACCCTCGGTATCAATTTTTTGCGATTATTAGTTGAAATGGACACATTTTCCGAATTAAAATGGCAACTCCGTTGCGCTTACTCAAGGCACCAGAAACATACGCCCGTGTATAGACGTGGTCGGTTAACGTAATTTTAGCAGATTTAGTAAGGTGAGTTTCCTGGAGGAACGCAATATCAATTTTATCAGATTTCAGTGTGTGGAAAAGTAATCTACGCTTTGTAGGGGAGTTAAGGCCTTTTGACATTAAGAGAAGTTAGTTTCAGTGCCATGAGAAGCGCAACAGATCACCTTGTCCAATTTACTCGAACCAGTTTTAGGCTGGGGTCAGACCAGCGCACTTTTAACGTGCGTTCTGGCGCACTTAATTACGGCCGCACTAGCAGCAAATGACGGGCAATGACAGCCAATATACGAAGTCCAGCCGCGCAACGCAAGTGTAAAATGAACGCATTTTTTCGAGAACGCAGAACCTCTAGTACGGACGTACAGAGTGCGGTGTGTGTCTGATTTGGAGACATCAGACCCTGCTCGTGTCCGGCCAACATAACGTCCAGACACCCAAAGTTTCCTGGTTTGGATCCGTAAAAGATCACGCACGAAAATGCGCATCGTATGACCGTTTTCGCGAATTCAGTGAAAAAATACGTCAATGCGTTCGGACTCACTTTTTTACGTTCGCGTGTAAAAATGCTTTCGTTTGACCCTAGCCTTAACGCTAATTCAACCTGTTCTAGTACAACGCTGGCACAACTCAACTTGCAGCCGCTGTTACTCCTTGGAACAGCGTGCCAAAGACTGTGGCTCTACACTTGAGCATCCAACCAATCCGATGGTTCGCAATGTGAGCACATTGAGAGAAGTTGGCTAGTCAGGAAATATACAGCTGTATATTTGTGACCTAAATCCCCACAAGCGTCACAACTCAAATCAAGTGACAGCATTTTGGAGATGGGGATCAACCTTTTGGATCCCCATGACAATTCAAATGACTTTGGTTTTGGTACGTAGGTCATTAGTCTCTAGCACAAAGGGGACATGCAAATGTGCATAGCTAAAAAGCCATCTATAAAATGGGAAGTGTTAGAGCTGCAGCAATCATAACGTTTAAAATAAAACCCTAAATTACTGATTTTTCTAGGCAATATAGTGAGTACATGTAGACAAGCAACCGCCTAACACCATGACCTAAGCAAGGAATATGAAGTGCTAAGATCCAGGGACAGCAACCTTGGCCCTCCAGATGTTTTGAAACCTTTTCTCATGATGCTCAACGATGTAGTACCAAAACATCTGGAGGGCCGAGATTGATACCTGGCTTAGAGGGTCTTTTTTAACAGGAGTCCTGTCCCGATTTGTCTTAGGCTGGGTTCACACATGCGTTTTTGACGCGCGTATCGCGCAAACGTAAAGAACGTGCGTTCATGGCCATAGACTGCAGCATGAACGCACTGCAATACGCCCCAAAGAAGCTCCTGTACTTCTTTGGGCGTAGGACGTTTTACAGCGTGTTCCTATGCGCTGTAAAATGTGTGAACGGGCCCCATAGGAAATCATGGGATTTCCATGCTTGGGCGTTTTTACAGCACACAGGAACGCGCTGCAAAACACCCAGGTGTGAGTGGGGCATTAAGTGAGCATTAGTTCTTCTATACAAGGTAAGGGTACAGCGCACTCAAGATTTTTGGGTAAATACCACATACTATTATAACAAGAATTTAAGTGTATATTCATCTCCACATATCCTATATGGGAATAGCCAGGCCAAATCCACTGGGCTTTATACAAGCTTTAGTTGGTTGGATTTCTTCTGGTATTCACAGGAGCCAGATAGATAAGTTTTCCCAATCTCTTGCATTACCAGAAGAAATCCAACCAACTAAAGCTTGTATAAAGCCCAGTGGATTTGGCTTGGCTATTCCCATATGATATGTGGAGATGAAGATACTACTATAACAAGAATGTATGTGGTATTTATCCAAAAATCTTGAGTGCGTTGTACCCTTACCTTGTATTGTGATTTGTTTTGACTTTGTCAAAACTGTTTTTTTGGGGAAACCACCATTGGGGTACTTGGCGACTGACATCGCAAGGTGTGAAGGGGACATTCTGGTGTGGCGCTCCACTGATCCTGGTTGTATTTTAAACTACTGTATTTTAGACGTACAAAGTATTTAAGTTTTTGCTGCGAGTTTACTTCAGATGGATGTTTCCATAGTCCTCGGTTTTACAAGTGGAAAACCCCCGTCCCCTCCCCCAATTTCTATTTAGGCAGGGATCTTGCAGTGCTCATGGAAAGTGACAAGAAAAACTGCTTAACGGGATTATCCACTTTTAGATTATATAAATGTTGTGCTGTCAGGATTACAGTAACTGGAAAATGTCCCTGACTTTTATGTTTGCTCTGCATAAGAAAGGAAACTCTGCTCTATATGTGTATTTTAGCCTTAAAGGGTGATCCTGTAAAAACAAAGGGGCTGGTGGAAATTCACAAGGGCTATTAAAGTGACACTGGTTTGACTAAGGCTAGGGTCAGACGAGCGTATTTTGTACGTCCGTGCAGTAAGTGGCCACACAGACTGGTTTTTTTTTTTTTTGTTGTATTTCAAAATTTTTATTTTGCAATAAACAAAAGGTCACAGACCGACCAGTCAGGTGGCCTCACAGGGCCAAATGAGATACTCACAAAGAAAGCACAGAAAACATAAGGGGGGGGGGGGTTCACATAGGAAACTACAGAAAATCGAAAATAGTAGGGGGGTGTAGAAACTCGTCAGGAGGGTCATCCTGCAAAAACAAAAAAGAGGAGTTCGCTGATGGGGCACCAGGGAAACAAACAAAACCAAGAAAAAAAAAAAAGGGATAAAAAGGGTGGTGAGGGACTGCCAAACATAACATGGCATTCCTGGCTCACCCCAGCAACCTAAAGGGAACCGAGGGCCATGGAAGGGGCCGCACTGACGTTATTTTTGACGGATGTAGGAGGGAAAATAAATTTAAAATAAAAAACATTTTGTCCGTCAAAAATGCTGGACGTATAAATGCAGTCTGTCTGACCACGGTCCATCACTCACACACACAAAGCTATGCAGACGTGGCACACTCCGCACGTCCGTCCTAGCAGTATTACGTTCTTGCCTAACCTGTGTCCGTCATGCTTCTGCACTTCTGTGTGGACGTACTTTGTGTGGGGCTCCATTTACCACAATTGTATGCTATCACGGATGTACTTATGTGCGGCAACACGGGCGTGAACACTGCGCTCGTCTGACACGAGCCTAAATTGCTGCAGCACCAGCTTCACTTCAAATCAGCAGCTGCTCAGTGAACATACTTTTCACAAGAGGAGTGTGCCCTGGAGAATGAACTCTACTATCATTCAGAGCTGCCGACCTGCTGGATGTTGGGGGTACATTTTGTGGTGTACACTGAACCTCTGAGTTGTGTCACTAGGGAAAGCACTCTCCCACCACTCCAAACCTAACTGTCACATGGACCAGAAAAGGAATAGGTAGGTACGCTGGCTGGACTACCTGCCGCAATTCAACTAGGTCCAACGCAAAGGCGTTAAATTGGCCTTAATTTATGTTGTGAAAAAAAAAAAAAAGCCACATCAAAACAACACAAAAGTGAAGATGTACTTCTGTGATATATACGAATATTGTTAATGACATCCATCCTAGCGGATTTACGTTCTTGCCTAACCTGCATCCGTTGTGCTTTCACACTTCTGTGCGGACGTACGTTGTGTGTGGGTCTCTATTGATCATAATTGTATGCTACCACGGACGTTAACATGTGCGGCAACACGGACGTGAACACTGCGCTCGTCTGACACGGGCCTAAAACAAGTCACTAATTTGACAGGGAATCACTCCCTTTTTAGTTTTTGCAAGTAAGGAAAAAAAAGTTATGCTAAAACATAAAGAGAACCTATTTGTTCTCTCACCCATTGTACAGCGCTACAGAACTTGTTAGAGCTTTATAAATACTTGTAACACTCTGTCGTTCTGTAATGGTCATGTCTTGAGCTTGAGAAACTGCTAGCAGCCAAAATATTGTACCCTGAATTAAGTGCGTTCATGGATTATATGTTGTGTAGGCACCCATTCTCTGCTTGTTGCAACATATTCCCCCCCCCCCCCTTGTCAAAGCTCACCTGTTGGACACATGATTGCTGCGTATTGCAGGGGACAGGCAGCTCTGGTTGGAGTGCCATCCTACAGGGAAGTATTGTGCTCACCATTGACCGTCAGCATGTGATTGTAACTGCTAAGGGCCAATTGCAGCAGGACAAGCCCCAATTTGCTCAGCCCATGAAGGGGGAAAGATAAGTGTTGCTGGATCAGGGTGTGTACAAATGGCAAAATCTCAAAGTAGTGACATCTTGCTTTAATCTTGAAGACTAATGTTCTGTCCATTCCCTGATGGGATATCGCTGCAAATGGGCACCTGGGCAGAACGGGTGCGTTTTTAAACTCCGTGGAGTTTCTAGGTTTACTTGGGTGATTCGTATTAAAATGGCAATTTACTGAATTTGTGCTATTCCTTTTTTTTTTTTTTTTTCTCCTCGTTGGATTAAATACAATGGTGATCTGTGGGATTTATTCAATCTGAAGCTTCTTCTGCTCTGTCGCCTTTGCAACAACAGCAATTTTTTCTTTTTCACCTATTTGCTGCTAAAATATAATTTTTTTTGTTTTTGGCTCTCTAGTCAAGACGGCATAATCGTGCATGTTGACTGTCTCGTGTAACCTGATTATTGTTACGCAGTATTGAACCCAGGACATACTAGAAAATGAGAAATCTCTATCCTTCCTGGTAAAATCATTTATAAATACATACGTACACTGAGATTTCTCTCGTTTTCAAGTATCTTTCCTGGTAAAATATATTTTATAAATACTTTTTTTTTTTTTTGTTTTGTTGTTTTTTTTAAAAATACATTTAAAGAATGTAATGTCCTCTGGTCTAACTGGAATCAGAAATTACCTTGCATGTCAATCCTATATAGTGAACCTGTCATCCAATAACAAAGGTTACACTTTCTCAAAAAGGTGATTTACCAGGAAGGATACATTGAGATTTCTCTTGTTTTCAAGTATGTCCTGGGTGGCGAGTATGTACCGTTAGGTGTCTTGCCCAAGGACACTTACTGGAGAGGTGCTCTTGCTGGGATCGAACCCATGTCTCCACAGGCTCTCTCCACACAGAGCAGTGATGTTACCTCTACTCCACCCAGCCGTATAGATAGAGTATATACACTAGACAATGGCTACAAAAAAAGAACAAATCCTTAAAGATCTATTACACATCCAGCATGATACCTTGGTGGTATAGGATGGTTGTATAATTTGTAGATAGAATAAGAGTTTATTATTAAAGTGTTAAAAAAAATAAAAATAAAAAAAAAATCATGTTGGATCCACCATGTTTTAAATAATCAGGAAAAATGGCATAGCTGGAAATGGTATGTAGAATTAATATGCTTCAGAAAGTAAATCTGATGGTTGGGAAGGAGGGGTATGAATTGGGTCAAAATAAACACATTGTATTGCTAGGATGTCTGTGGTTTAGTTTTTTTCTTCTCGAGGCTGTGTTCCTATATCCCACAGTTTCCAGCTGCATATGGTTCATGACAGAGGCCTGCATGTGGTGTAGGAGGCCCCTATACACCCTAACACGTTGGTCCCAGCTGCCCATCTTTCATACTGAATGTCTGCGTGTGTAGGAGGGCCTATATGCCACACATAAACACACAGGCCGCAGCTGCACGCTGTTTATGCCAAATGCCTGCAAGTGTGGGAGAAGAGCATCACAGTGCCATTTAAACCATCAAGGCCTAAATCCACAGTGTTAATCTTTGCAATCTCATTATCCATGGCAAACTCCTTGTCAAACACTTGGTTGTAGATCTCCACTTGGTTCCTTTTGCCACTGTGCTTCAAACCACCCATAATTAAAAGATTGCATCCCACAAAAAATACATGTTAAGTGATAAATCTTGAAGTGAATTTTGGCCTAACCAGCAATTTCTTTCTGTTTTTAGATTGCAAGTTAATTGTTTCCGTCTGCATCAGTTTTCATTCCCGTAAAACCATTCCGGTAGGTCAAGTTGTTACGTAACCCACGGATTGGTCCCCCTTTAACCCTAGCGTAGCTGCCACAGACTTATCCCTGGTAATAGAAAAGAGTGCCGAGAGATGGTAATTACAGGACTAAGATTGACGGCCCTGGGTCTTTGCAACTTGGCACCGTGGATAGAGGCAGCGTTTTGCTTTTTATAGAAGCCGGAGCTATATTAAACCCTTTCTACAGCATCTTATATGTGTAGGAGTTATTCCTTCTGTCACAAGACGTTGGAGGATTCGGTTTCCGGTACCACGTCATGGTGTTTGGGACCGATGCGTCTCTACGTGTTCTTAATACGTTTCCAAGGAGTAAGTGATTGTTGTGGACTCCCGAAATTTTACTACATGATGCAAAGTGTGTGTGTGTATACACACGTGGATTGCAGTTGCTGTACTTTGTATTGTTAATAAAATAAAATAAAATCGCAAGTCTCTCAGGTCAGAAGCAAAGGCTACTGGGAAAAAGAATATTACTTAATGAGTTTTTTTTTTTATTTTTGGGGAAAACTACATACGTTTCCTTGCATCAGGAGATATATTTCAAATTTCTCTACATTGTGGAAATTTTTAATGTTTTGTTTCCAAAATAACTTCTTTCCACCATCCATGTCTTCCTTTCCTCACTGCTTTTAGGTTATGGAAGGAATGTGTGCAATCTTTTTCCATTATCACTCGAGTTGGAGAATATCCAAACACTTGTAAATTGTCACAAGGGAGGCCCTTCACCGCACCAGTGTAGCTCTGAATGTTTTTCTACGGTCTTTCCTCAGACCTTACTTCAGGATATGCGCCCCCCCCCCTCCCGTGTTGCTAATAATAGAGGTGATAATAATCATGCCAATAGAGATCCGTTCTAATCTATGGCCTCTTCTACAAAGAGGTATTTTAATAGTCCTGTAAATGGACCCTGCCGGTGACGTATCGTGCTTTTTGTATCATGAGTAGAAAAGGCTGAAGGCGTTTATTGTGTGCTATAGTTCTGTATTGTCAGAGGGGAAGTAATCTGTCCATTTCTTGCCAGGACAAACATGGCTCATCACTAACTTTTTTTTTACATGGCACAAATCCCTATAGATGCCATTTATGATTGCTGATTGCAAAGAAATATGGCTATCGGGAATCTGACTAAAACCGCCAAGGTGGAGAATTTTCCTAAACTTTCCATGCCTGGAAAAAATGTGAGATTCATTCTTTTGGGAAATATTCTAAATACATTACATGGCATCTCTTCCCAAACCTGATCATATAATGACACATACGGGCAGTAGTAGTAACCCTTTAACTACCAAGCACTTTTTTGTTTTTGATTAGATGTATATGTTACGGGTAAAGACAGGAGTGCGGTTAATCCTAGGATTACCCAGGTAATCCTGACATTACCCAAAACCACGGGGTAAAGCTGGAAAAAAATGAATTTCGGACTTTACCCGGGTAATTTTGGGACTAACCAACTGCCCTTGGGTAACAGTCTGGAAGAGCTGAAAAATGCACTTTACCTGGATAATATGGAAATCTGAAGCTTTGCCTGGGTAATCTGCAGAGCATCCAACCCCGCTTGGGTAACAGTGAATTTTGCTATTATCTATGGATATTATCAATGAAAATGGCAAAAAGACGAACCTTAAAATGTATTGCAGATATACCCTGTTACGCTGTATATTCATTGTTTCTTATATGAATGTGAAAGAGTTACATGATCTTATAGGTTTTATAAATTATATATAAAGCACATTAATAACCATTTAGGTTACTCCTTCTATAATAGTGTCAAATTAATTTTCCAACAATTAATGCACAGAGTAACATGACAGTTATTTAGTGTGGTTTGTGACTGGATACAATTTCGTAAAAAAACACTTAACAGTTTGCCACTTTATCCGGGTAATCCTCGAAATTCAGTCAACTGTAAGGCTAGGGTCAGACTGAGGCAGTGCGAACGCGCGTTTGGCACTTAATCACGGCCGCACTAGCAGCATGACGGCAATGACGGCCATAATACGAAGTACGGTCGCACAAAAGTCCGGCCGTGCAACGCAAGTGGAAAATAACGCATTTTTTCGAGAACGTTAAACCACTAGTACTGACGTACAGAGTGCGCTGCGTCCGCTAGCGGCGTGTGTGCGTGAATTGGAGACGTCAGACGCTGCTAATGTCCGGCCAACATAACGTCCAGATGCAAGAAGTGTTTTATTGATGATCCGTACAAAATCACGGATGAAACTGCGCATCGTATGACCGCTATCGCGTATTCCGTGAAAAAATACGTCCATTCTTCGAACGCACATTTTCACGGACAACGTGAAAAATGCGTTAGTCTGACCCTAGCCTAACCTGCTGAAAATCCAAGAAAAGCCGAGTACACAGAGGCGTTTGGATACTTTGCAGATTACCCGGATGAAGTGCGATGTTTCGATGCACATGACACTTTATCCAGCAACACTAGGGTAATGTGCGAATTACCCGGTTAAAACAGAGCAGAAAAGCAGGGTACCCAGAGGCCTCTGGATACTTTGCAGATTACCCAGGTAAAGTCCGAAATTTCATTTAATTTCACTTCGGATTTTTGCTAATGACGCCTGGGTAATGTCAGGATTACCCACACTTCGGGCTTTAACCGTAACCTATATATAGATCTCATTATTTGAAACTTGGGATAAGTGGTTAACACTTGTATATGAAATTGCCATTTTCATCCCAGATTTAGTTTGTTCTTCTGAGCTGCTTAAAAGATTATATTCTATATCTGATTATACTTTACAGAAATATTACTAAAATCATGCCAGTTTACAGACAGAACAAAAAATAAATGGTCAGATATATCCTGCTTCTGGGTATTTGTAGTGATTCCAATGAAAGTATTAGCAATGCAGCTTCCAAAAAAATGCTAATGGACTATAAAATATCTATACGTAGCATTCCTATATATGGAATTACAGTAACACCTAGTATCTGTACTGTACAGGGATTTTGATATTATAACCCCCTATATGTTATTCCTGTACAGTAGTGACCTGGGGCCCTCTATATTTTGCCCTCTCCCTGGATGACGTTGTGTAGCTGTAATGTTTTTTTTTTTTTTGTATATTTTGTTAGTGAGGATCGGGGCTGCTCCTTTAACTCCATTACAGTAATACAGGGTAAGGAGTGAGAGCTCAGAATTTTGTTTCTCCCCACAAAGCTTGCATGAGAAAAGTATGCAAATATCGTTTACATGCTAATTTTATTTTTCTTCTTGTAGTGCAAAATGGAGTATGCACCTGATGTAAACATGTGCCCCTATTTTTCTCCGTATTGTGCTGAGGAGCAGCCAAAGTATTTTATTTTTTTTTTGTACAAATTTTTCTTCGGAGGAGAGGGCGGCCGTTTCTATTCCCACACGCACTCTCGTGGTCTCTGAGCCATTAGGCGGTTCCAAAATCTCACTTATTTATGTCTTGTAATGCATGGATTAATCGTCATAAAAAGTTTGCCCTTTTTTGAATAACGTGGTTGGAAATCTGGGTGGTCCATACATCGTGCAGTAACAACTGGTCCAGAGGTGGGCGACTTGTACTGATTCTTCAATGCTGTCCAGCCACCTGTTCCTTCACGCTATTTTCTTGTCTTATTATAGGGTCTATTCCAGACACGTGCATGAGGAAAAAACCTGGTTCATGATTTTCAGTTGGTCAATTCATTGCAGGTAAATGAGCTCCTGCGCCCAGGCATGTTGCCACACCACTTACGGTTTTAACCGTCACCCATTGACCTGAGGCGGCTCTAAATTAGGCCAAATAGGCTGTCAGCGAAGGCCTTGCTCAAACCGGGGCCTCAGTATTTGTGTGGCACTTCAGTATGCATATGTTTATGTCAGAACTAATATGCCACACAAATCCCGGCTTGCGTTAACCTACATCAAGCTGTCAGGAAAGTAGTCTGAACAGTCATTAACCTCCCTAGCGTTCCAATTCTATGTCAGAATCAGAACAATTTATTTGCCCCCCCCCTCCCCTAGCGGTATGTATCCTGAGTGTGGCTCGGTTAACTTTCTATGCCGAAAGCTGTAACCCCAAACCACACTCAGGCTTGCTACATACCTGTCCCTGCGCTCCCTCGCTGACATCCGCAATGGCACTCTCCTCCGGTGATTCAGACGTCATGCTTCCTGGTTCCCTTCTCGACAATTGTCATTTGTAGGACATACAGGAGTCCAAAGTACCCCTGCATCTCCTGTGGGGTTCCCCTGCGAGTCGGGGGGAATCTCCGTTTGTGATGTGAACGCAATGACACCCACAGCCTGGGGGCAGTCCCATAGAGTGGACTGGGCTGACAGTCTGCCCTCATCCTGCTGTGGCAGAAGCCCCAGATTGGAGTCAGATCAGCACTGAGCAGGGACACAACAGGACGGGTGCGGAGCGTCCTCTGCGATGGGGAAGGAATCCCCAGGATGTCCCATGCACATCCACACAGTGCAGGGGCCTTCAGGATACCGGAAGCACTTGGTGCTCAACGCAGGCACGTGCCGAGCAGCCAAATCTCCGATATCCAATCGGAAACCATGCTGCTTGCGCACAGCAGGGCTTAATGTTCTGATGGCCCGGGCTGGTGCCTTTTAGAACTGCCAGTCCCAGAAGTTGGGCGATATGAATTGCCCATCCTTGTGGTGATCAGCACGTTTGTAAATGTGACTAGAATTGCTTTAGCATGTGTTTTGTCACTTCTCAGGGATACATCCGAGACAACACTACGGTACTTGTTAGTGCTTTTATAAAAACTTGTAACTGTTACGTTAAATGCTGTGCAGGTATTGATGCCACACACAGAGGAGCACATAGAAGAATACTGCACTAACCAAGGTTTCAACGATCCAGGATTAGGTACATGGGTCACTCCTGACTAGGCACGCAAAGGAGCTTGTATTAGGAATAAAACCATGTTAGTCCTTGCATAGGCCCTTTCTCAATTTGCTGAAGACTGGTCCTGTGCTAGGTCTGCAATGTTGCTATTCGCTCCTAAATGCTCCTTTTGCGTGCTGAGCCTGGTGTGACCTGCCGCCTTCTTTTCCATGTTCCTGATCCACAGCGCTGCGGAATGTGCTGGCGCTTTATAAATAAATAATAATCCTCTTGGTTAGTGCAGTATTCTTCTATGTGCTCCTCTGATCCTGGATTGCACTTTAGACAGGATTAATATTTTGATTGTTGATGTCAGTAAAGCTGTTCTGTTTAATAATCTAAAATATTTTTATATATAATTTTAGGTATATTGTTCCTTTTTTAACAGCGTAAATCCTCCTTTGAGTGAAAGGACTTCAATTATGTGTACATCTCAAATTGGTTTGTTTTCCAGGTGACAAAATGCAACCTGTCACAGCCCTTATTTTATGGTGTTTGTCTAATTTTCTGGAACGGTTTGGTTTTTTTTCTTTGTTTAATGCCTTTTCCGCTGTGACTTTAAAACGATTTGCCAGCTCCAGCTGAGTTTATGTAGGTGAAGAGGCTCCCACACCTAATTCTACAGATAATGCCAAGCTTCTTTAATAATGTTCCACACTCCATCTGACAACTTCATTTATCATATGTCCTAGCAATATGAAACCACTAAACTGAACAGAACGTTCTCTCAGATCTCACGCAAGGACAGAAGGCTTCTAGCCCTCTTTAGTCTTGTACAGTATTTCTTTGGTCACAGTGTATAATGTCCCTTTTCAATGGAATTTGGGTGGTCTCAGTTGACATCCCTCTCTGGGGGGAGGGTGCCTTGGACTGATTCAGCCTTCCAAGTTTAATCTGCAAAAACTGATCTTAGTTTTTTAAGTATCTGGACTCTGCTCCATCCAATGGCTCTCAAAACCCTCAGCTGGGTTCACACCTAAGCGTTTTACTGCACGCTGTAAAACGCTTAAACATGAAATCCCATAGAAACATAGAAAAATGTCGGCAGATAAGAACCTTTCGGCCCATCTAGTCTGCCCAATTACATGGATACTTGACCTGGATTTATCTTTTGTTTAGGATAGCCTTATGCCTATCCCATGCTTGCTTAAATTCAATTACTGTTTTGGCCTCTACCACTTCTACTGGAAGACTGTTCCATGTATCCACCACCCGCTCAGTAAAATAATGCTTCCTGATGTTACTTTTAAACCTTTGCCCCTCTAATCTAAGACTATGTCCTCTTGTTTTGCTACTTTGTTACCGTTTAAATATACTCCCTTCCTCTACCTTGTGGATTCCCTTTACGTATTTAAATGTTTCTATCATATCTCCTCTGTCTCGTCTTTTTTCCAAGCTGTACATGTTAAGATCATTAAGCCTTTCCTGGTAACTTTTCTCCTTCAAGCCGTACACCATTTTAGTAGCCCTTCTCTGAACTCTCTCTAAGATGTCTATATCCTTCTGGAGATACGGTCTCCAGTACTGCACACAGTACTCCAAGTGAGGTCTCACCAGTGCTCTGTACAGTGGCATGAGCACTTCCCTTTTCCTACTGCTAATACCTCTCCCTACACAACCAAGCATTCTGCTAGCATTTCCTGCTGCTCTATTACATTGACTACTTACCTTTAGATCCTCTGAAATAATGACCCCTAAATCCCTTTCCTCAGATGTTGAGGTTAGGACTGTATCAAATATTCTATATTCAGCCCTTGGGTTTTTACGTCCCAGGTGCATTATCTTGCACTTATCCACATTAAAACTCAATTGCCACAACTACGACCATTTTTTTAGTTTACCTAAATCATTTGTTTATTTGGCTGATCCCTCCAGGAACGTCAACCCTGTTGCAAATTTTTGTGTCATCAGCAAAAAGACATACTTTTCCATTAATACCTTCTGCAATATCACTAATAAAAATATTAAAGAGAATGGGTCCAAGTACTGACCCCTGAGGTACCCCACTGGTAACAAGACCTTGCGCCGAATAAACTCCATTTACCACAACCCTCTGTTGTCTGTCACTCAGCCACTGCCTAATCCATTCAACAATATTGGAATCCAAGCTCAAAGATTGCAATTTATTGATAACTAAGCCTTCTATGCGGAACAGTATCAAAAGCCTTACTGAAATCTAAATAAGCAATGTCTACTGCACCACCTGTGTCTATTATTTTTGTTACCCAATCAAAAAAAATCAATAAGATTAGTTTGGCATGATCTCCCTGAGGTAAACCCATGTTGTTTCTGATCCTGTAATCTATGTGTTTTTAGATGTTCAACAATCCTTTCCTTTAACATGGTTTCCATTAATTTCCCCACTACTGACGTAAGACTAACTGGCCTATAGTTCCCCGATTCCTCCCTACTACCCTTCTTGTAAATGGGCACAACATTTGCTAATTTCCAGTCTTCTGGGACGACTCCTGTTAACAAGGATTGGTTAAATAAATCTGTTAATGGTTTTGCTATTACATCACTGAGCTCTTTTAATAATTTAGGATGGATCCCATCAGGCCCCATTGACTTTTTTGTCTTTACTTTAGACAGCTGCTTTAGAACCTCCTCCTCTGTAAACTCATATGTAAATGTCTCTTTAGTGTTCTCTCCTAACTGAGGTCCCTTTCCTTCCTTTTCTTCTGCAAAGACTGAACAAAAATATTCATTGAGGCAGTCAGCGAGACTTTTATCCTCTTCTACATACCTTCCTTCCTTTGTTTTTAATCTAACTAATCCTTGTTTTACTTTTCTTTTCTCATTTATGTATCTATGATGATTGCCTATGTGGGCATGTCACACCTAAAGCGCGCAGGAACGCGCTTTAAAACAGCCGACGCAAAAAGAAGTCCGGGAGCTTCTTTTCGGCATATAGCCGCGCGTTTGCGGCCATATCATAGCCGCGAACGCGCTGCAACGCACGTTCGTGTGTTTTTTGTATGCGCGAACGCGCATAAAAAAAGCACGCATTGCGCGACGCTGCGCTGCGCTACGCCGTGGTGTGAACCCAAGAGCTATTGGGTTGACTGGACGCTCACTCTGCAATCCAGCCTCCGCATAACTGCTGCTGGTCGTAGGAAGTCAGCTGCAAACAATGTCTAAAGGAACGCCGCGGAGGCTGGCGCTGTATTTAAGGTATTTCAGCTAAACTGGTAAGCAGGGAAGGGTTAAAGTAACTCCATCTCCTATTTTTAACCCAAAGTTTCTCTTTAATGCGCCTCGGTCGTGTTGAGGACAGGCAGCAGTCAAGATAAATGCGAGTGCTGAAGTCTAGTAGGAGGGCTCAAGCACCGTTAACTGACCTTTTTTAAAGGACTTTACCTTTATGCTCTTTATGTGACACCTTTTTAGAAGAAGAAAAACCACACTATTCCATATCTTATCTTTCACTGGCAGCACTTTCATGGATACCCTGTGGAATTTTATACACCCCAAATATATAAATATTAGACAAGTTTATAGAACCCATATATTAAACTCCCATGTTTTGGACGAATGGATGTTTTTAAAATCCTTCTGATTTCTCACGAGGGGGTGGGACCACCTTCCCATCTTTATTGCCATCTGGGTACCCCATTTTTTTTTTTTTTTTTCCGCTCTTCATCTAACCTATTGTTACAAGATTAATGCACGTAATTTAAAATCTTCTTCGGGCAGTGGCTGGGATCCCAGAAAGTTGTTGGCAAGACAGCTCCTCATAACCACTAGCACATTCCGAAAAGCAGCAGCAGCCCTGGGACATGTTCCAAGACTCCAACGCAAACATGCCATGAAGTTGTATTAATTACGCATGTGTGTGGACCTGCTTAACTGAACCCAGAACCAACTCCAAAAATAGAATTTAACAATAGGAAAAGTGCATAACCTATTTCTGTTTGCGTTTCTCATTGCATCGGTGAGACTTTCCATATCCTATTTATCCAGCGCCAGCTGCTGTCAGCTGTGTATTACCCTGGTTCCTTCAGCGTCAGTGGGATTCCGTCTACAAATCAGATCCTTCACAATAAAACGTGTTTTTTTTTTTTTTTTTTTTTTTTACACCTTGCATACATACACAAACGTAACTAAAAGTGATACATTTAGCTTAATCCTTTCCAGATTAAGGGCAATTTGTACCAAATGCTTTTTGTAAACTCTAAAGAAGGCCATAGTTCTGAGTCAAATCTACCTCTTCCAGAATAAAACAACGGGTGATTTTATATCTGCAAAAAAAGTTACATACCAAGATTTTCAGTAATTTCAAGATGTGTTATGATTGAAATTTACTCTGATAAATTCTGACAACGAATACTCCTCTGAAGCTGATTTAAAACAAAGTAAATATTTACCATACTTTACTCTCCTCCTAATTGCCCCTACAGACAATGCCATGTTCTCTGTGGAAACCTTGCTCAGGGATGAAGTTGGTTTGGGAGAGAAAAAACAAAACAAACCTCCAGTACTTTTACAGCATCCCTACCTTTTAGTGGTCTGTTACTTTGAGATTTCCATGTTTTTTTATTTGACTTTCTCACAGCATAAATCAAATATTCTTCCTCTTTTACATATGTTAATGATTTCCTAGTTTTGTCTGTGCACCCAGCAATGCTGTCGCTGAATACAATAAATAATGAAATGCGTCTCCCACGATCTTCGTTACTTAAAGCTGTACTGCCCAGGTGCACAATGTCTGCAATATTGCATCAATGGATGGATTGCATTGGTCTTAATGACCAAAGTGACATTGCAACCAATACTTGCCCCGCTCTAGTACTGGACGTTGCCATGTTCAGTGGGGGAGGGGGTCTTACGGAGGGGCTGTTGCATAGAGCTGCACAATTGGCCCTCAGCCGTCACTGACTTTTTAGTCCAGGCACCGGCTTGCAATGGAGTGAGTGGAGCTCCATTCTTTAGTACTGCTATAGCTCAGAGCTGTCACTCACCATGGCGACATGCCACCCGTAGTGACATGCAGTGGCTTTGCTTGTGTTTTGCATAACTGGCTTTAAAGTTTTATAAAAGCATTTTACAGTTAACCAAAAATCACTTTCTTTTGTTTATTTCTCACAAAGCAAAAACAGAAACCATTCTTGAGGGGCAGCTCCAAGACTTTTTTAAAAATCCCTCATCTTCAACTTTTTTTTCTTTTTCTGTAAAAGTGTATTTTGTCTGGATTTATATTGTCTTCATGTTTTAAGATCAGGCACCCAACAAGGCCCAGCTCCACCACAACATGTGACGTCGTGGTTTACGTGTCACGATGTGGTAGTCTATCTTGTCTAGATGAATTTGGCTTTCTAATTTTACACCTCATGGTAAGAAGTAATTATCTCTCTCCCAGCTGCTCTGCACTTCCTATGGCTTATCGATGTATCGTAAAATACAAACAGCTTAAACCGCTTCTAGAGTGAAAGACTCCGCAGTCTGCTCTAGTGCTGTGCGATGAGCCGTATGCAAAAGGGAAGTAACAGACTGTGGTTTTGGGCCACAGAAGAATCTCTAAGGTGCACGAATGATAACCACAGCAATCCCTTTAACTCTAAAGCGTTAATGTTACTAAAATACTCAACGTATTTCCCCCCCCCATATGTCTCACTTTCTAGACCGTAAGCTCTTATGGGCAGGGCCCTCTATACCTACAGGGTTATTCAGAGAACGGTGAAAACCTCGAATATCTGGAGAATTGAAAATTCTAAGTCAAAATTCTGATTTTCATCGGTTTCCAAATTCGCTGTTTGGTCTAGATTGTTCATTCTCCTGACAATTCTCAAGGTTTTCACCTCTCTGAATAGCCCTGATAGGAAACACTATGTCCCTTTTATCTGTATCTTGTTCCCTTTTGGTTATTGTACAGCGCTGCGGAAACAGTAGGCACGATCTAAATGATGGTCCCCCAAAAAAAAGCAAACCCCCCCCCCCTAAAATGTGCAGTTTTAATGTTTGCCTCTGTCTGTATGTGTGTCTGTCAACCACCACCCATGGCTTTTTAGCAAAACGTTTGGTAATAATGTAGCACCACACTTTATCTTCATTGGTGTTCAATGTTTCCGTTCAGAAACTGACCAGCAAAGATGGTTACAGTAAAAAGTACTTGTAAAGCACCAACAGGATCCGTAGTTCTTTACAATGGGAAAGCACAAAGAGGTGACATAATAAAACCTAGCGAACAGACAGCCCTGATCGTAGGATAATTGACCTGCTAATGCAGCTCTTGTATAGTGCAGATCTGTAGCAACCCTGCACCTTCAGATGTTTTGTAACTACATCTTCCATGCTGTTCAACCGCTCATTAGATTGACAGAGACTCGAGGGAAATGTAGTTGCAAAACATCTGGAAGGCCAAGGTTGCTGACCCCCTTATGAATAGTTCCATGTTGTTAATATGGCTTTGATGCTAGATTGTTACAGTGTGCATGTGTTACATTGTGAGGGTTTTCTTTTTCTATTCTCTAGATATCCTCTAAACTATGTAATAAATGCAGCATCACCTTAACTTTCCACAAAGTCAACTTTTCCTATTCACGTAGCCGGGATATTATCTTTATCGATTGCTTGTGTTAATGCTTGACAGAGATGCCATACGTAAAACACAGACTAATTACTTAGTAAATGCAATATGGATTTTTTTTTTTTTTCTTTTCTTTACACACTTGAGCTGTCTAATTACCCGTGAATCGGTGGAACATGCGGCCTTTGAGGTAATCATAGACACTTTGGTGATATTTCAAAGAAACCTTCCCGATAAAGGCAGCCTGACAATATTTACTCTGTTTTGTTTACTAAAGGCAAATGTAAAATATAATAAAAGTCGGGGACCTATCAAAGGAAAACACTCCTGATTACACGTAAAATAGATTGTTCTATGTGCTACCGACAAGACTGTTTTCAATTAACTGAATTTTGTTTACAGAGTAATAATTTCACCGTAATTACTGCAGATATTCCAACAACTATTGTAAAACTTTTTAAAAAAAATATATTTTTGGATGGCGTGCTCCAGGTTTGTCTCTCGGACATATTCAGCCCTGTTTTCTACGTTGCCAAGCTCTACATGACCTCAAAACAGAAATAGTATATATTTGTACACATAGGCCTGCGCAGCTTACTGTATTAGGGTGTGCACCCAAAAGTTCAAACACACACACAAAAAATATATAAGGGCTGGCTGCAGCTAACGATTATTCTCATCGATTAGTTGGCCGATTATTATTTCGATTTAATCGATTCATTGGATAAAAAATAGAAAACAAATTGTTTACTAAAGAGTTTTATGTAATAATAAATAACCACAACCCCTCCCCCTTTTTTCATAAGCAATTTGCATAGTGTACGTAAGTTTCGTACGTACATAAGCAAATTGCATATCTTGTGTACTTTTCACACAAGGTATGCGAGTGCTTGGTCAGAGGGATGGGTTGATGCTGCATGTGCAGCTTAAGCCCATGTTTGCTTTCTCAAATGAACGCGGATACAGGCACTTGGTCATAGATTATGTCAGCATGTAATCAGGGTTTAATAAACTAAAGTGGTCAGGGTGCGTAAAGTGTCCCTTTTTCTAAATAATTTTGTGACCAAACTGCGTGGGAGGAGGGACTGGAGGTGGGAGTGACTTTGCTCAAGTGAGTTCACGTGAGAGAGAGTGGATCTGAGTGTGGGCTTGAGTTTTGGGAAAGCGACCAGACCAAAGTGAGGGAATGGCAGTTCCCAACTAAAGAGGGTGTGGGTGGGGTGGTGGCACAGGACTCCAGCTTCAAGCAAGGATTATACACAGGCATACAGCGCCTTCAGCCAGTGGCAGTATCCTATTGTTTTAGAGTTCTGCTACTGTTGTAAACGGAATAAAAACACACTGGTTGTGTCTGATATAACCCTAGAACTAAATCCTACCTAGCAAAGCAGCGGCACGTCATTTACATTTAACTCAGTCTGACTCTAAACAGTGTGTGCTGTACACAGGACGATTAATCAACACTGATTAATGAATTATGTACCGGCTGGGTGGAGTAGAGGTAATGTCACTGCTCTGCGTGGAGAGAGCCTGTGGAGTCATGGGTTCGATCCCAGCGAGCAACCTCTCCAGTAAGTGTCCTTGGCAAGACACCTAACGGTACAAACTCGCCACCCAGGACATACTCGAAAACAAGAAAAATCTTAATGTATCCTTCCTGGTAAAATCCTTTCATCTTTTTTTTTTTTTTTTTTATGGAAATAGTTGACAACTAATCGATTTTAGTTGTTTCTGTGTGTGTGTGTGAATAAATATTATATATATATATATATATATATATATATTACAGTTGTGTTCAAAATTATTCAACCCCCCCCCCCCCCACTGAAATTGAGTGTTTTGGCCAGTTTGACATAGATTTTGATCAAAGAGGCATGTGTAGGTCAGACAAATATAACATAACATTTATAATGAAATAACCACAAATGTCTTTTCTGTGCTCACATCATTATCAGTTTTATTCAACCCCCAAGTGACATTCAATCTTAGTACTTAGTACAACATCCTTTTACAGTTATAACCGCTTTTAAACGTGAAGCATAGCTTGACACAAGTGTCTTGCAGCGATCTACGGGTATCTTCGCCCATTCGTCATGGGCAAAAGCCTCCAGTTCAGTCACATTCTTAGGCTTGCGCACTGCAACTGCTTTCTTTAAGTCCCACCAGAGGTTCTCAATCGGATTTAAGTCAGGTGACTGCGATGGCCACTCCAAAATGTTCCAGCCTTTAATCTGCAACCATGCTCTAGTGGACTTGGAGGTATGCTTGGGATCATTGTCCTGTTGAAAGGTCCAACGTCTCCCAAGCCTCAGGTTTGTGACGGACTGCATCACATTGTCATCCAATATCTCCTGGTACTGAAGAGAATTCATGGTACCTTGCACACGCTGAAGCTTCCCTGTACCTGCAGAAGCAAAACAGCCCCAAAGCATGATTGACCCCCCCTGCCATGCTTCACAGTAGGCAAGGTGTTCTTTTCTTCATAGGCCTTGTTCTTCCTCCTCCAAACATAGCGTTGATCCATGGGCCCAAACAGTTCTAATTTTGCTTCATCACTCCACAGAACACTATCCCAAAACTTCTGTGGTTTGTCCACCTGACTTTTGGCATACTGCAGTCGACTCTTCTTATTCTTTGGAGACAGCAAGGGGGTGCGCCTGGGAGTTCTGGCATGGAGGCCTTCATTACGCAGTGTGCGCCGTATTGTCTGAGCTGAAACTTCAGTACCCACATCTGACAAATCTTTTCTCAGTTCCTCAGCAGTCACACGGGGACTTTTCTCCACTCTATGCTTCAGGTAGCGCACAGCAGTCGAAGTCCGCATCTTCTTTCTGCCACGACCAGGTAGCGTTTCAACAGTGCCCTTTGCCTTGAATTTGCGAATGATGGTCTCTCTTGGTATGTTTAACATCTTTGCAATCTTCTTATAGCCATTGCCCTTCCTGTGAAGAGTAATCACCTCTTCTCTTGTCTTCCTGGACCATTCTCTTGACTTCACCATGTTTGTAACCACACCAGTAAATGTCTAGAGGGAGCTGAGTATCAGTCATTATTCTTTATTGCTGCTCCGTGACATCCACAGGTGTTTTCAATACCTGCTTGAAAACACTTGAATGAACCTCTGTTCTTCCGAGTGGTAGTCTTTAAGGGGTTGAATAATTGTGTCAATGAAGAATTCACAAAAGAAACATTTACTACTGTATTACAAAACCAATTGATGTCATTTTAGTTGCATATGGTTCTTTAAAAAGTCCTTGTAGGATTTCATTCTGAATACAATTACAAATGTACACTAAATACCCTAAAACCCTTTACAGCATTGGGGGGTTGAATAATTTTGAACACCACTAATATATATATATATATATATATATTATTTATAATTATTTTATTTATTTCACGCACCCTTATGCAAACCTACAGACACACTCACGCATTAAGCCAAAATATATCATTACTATAGGTCATTCACAGAGCACCAAAATGTCGCCGACTGTTGTTCCCCGCACTTCGGGGAATCAAATTGCCCCACCTTGCGGTGAATTCACCATTCACCGCAGGGAAACAGCCACTCGCAAGAGGACAGCGAGGGAGCGCAGGGACAGGTATGTAACAGCCCAGGTGTGGCTCGGTTACTGCTTTCAGCGTTGAAATTTAATCCCGAGCCACATTCAGGAAACCACCAGGTGGCTGAATAAATGCACCGATTTTTACATAAAAATTTCAAAATTGGACCGCCAGGGATGTTAACCTCTTGCTGCCAAGCACCAAGATTTAGTCTACCTGCATCTCCCTGTGCTTTATTCACTATTCTTACTTTGTGCAGTGCAGGCAGAAGATATTGCGGTGATTCTAAGGAGCAATACCAGCCTTTTGGATGCAGGACAAGGGGCAACGCCGGACTGAGACAAGGACAAAGGTGCCAAATTTTACACACAGCAGCCTGTTTAAAGACAAATACTTGTATTTACACACACAGCCATACAGTGCAGTCAACACAGAATCCACAGCAATAAAACCCCTAGCAATAGGCTCATACACACTGCACATTGGTGGTTTTATTGCTGTGGATTCTGTGATAAGCTCATATACACCGCATGTTCCCTGGTGGTCCGGTGGCTGTGGGGTGCTGCATTGCGGTCTATGCTTCGTGCACAGACCAGCAAAGCACCGGCGATCGCTGATGACCTGACTGCCGGCGCTATGACAGTCGTTGAGCACCGGTGGACAGGTGACAGGTCGTCGTCATCGATCGCCTGTGTCCAGTCACTCACTGGGACGTGCTCTGCAGTCTGTGCGTGAAGCACAGACCGCACTGGACCACCAGGGAAGCAGAGGCTGCCGCCAGGCCTGCGGAAATGAAGGGTCCCGGCGGCTAACCATAGGATGCGGCCAGCCGGGACCCAGAGTGTTCCACGGGTGTGCTGGGGGCTGGCATTAGGGTGTACCCAGGCACACCCAGCGCACGCCTATGTTTGTATATATATCACTTATTATTTTTGGAGTTATTTTGTGTTGGAGTCTACTGACTTCTCCCTTCTGACTTTAACCCTTGTCCTTTGCCTACCAGTAAGTCCCAATGAATCAGGTGACACCAAACTAGGGCTGGAACAACTAATTGATGATTAAGGCTGGGGTCAGACGAATGCAGTGTTAACGTCCGTGTTGCCCGCACATACGTACGTCCGTGATAGCATACAATTGTGTTTAAATGTAGCCCCACACACGAAGTACGTCCGCACAGAAGTGCGGGGGCTGACGGACGCTGCAAACGGACGCAGGTTAGGCAAGAACGTAATACTGCTAGAACGGACGTGCAGAGTGCGCCACGTCCACAACGTCCGCATAGCTTTGTGTGTGAGTGATGGAGCATGGTCAGACGGACTGCATTTATACGTCCAGCATTTTTGACGGACAGAATGTTTTTTTCATTTTTATTTATTTTCCCTGCTACATCAGTCAAAAAATCCATCAGTGAAAAAAACTGACTGTGTGGCCACTACCTTGTCAGTCAGTAAGTACGTCCGTACTGCACGGACGCACAGTCCGTACAAAATGCGCTCATCTGACCCTAGCCTAAAATGGTTGTCAACTATTTTTATTTTTTATAAATCGTCCTGTGTACAGCACACCCTGTTTAGAGTCAGACTGAGTAAGGCAGGTGTCAGATGAGTGTCTTTGGAGAGCGGAAGGAACGTCCGTGAGAGTGGACGTTCATACCACTCGACACCTGTCTGACCACCTCGCTGAGCACCAGCAAAGCACAATCCTCCTATGGAGAATCTCGCTTTGCAGCTCTGTCAACGCGTGTCCTAACGCTTGCCTGGAGAGGCTTGGATAACGGACGCTTGTTACGTGTGCATTTCGTATGCGTGTGACCGACCCCCGTTGCAGTGTCACAACGCTGCGACAAACGCAGGTAGGCACGTCAGTACAGGTGCACAGAGCGTGCTCGTCTGGTGCCAGCCTTAAACGTAAATAACCTCAGCTTCGGAGCGGTTTGGAGAAGACGCGCCGCTGCTTTACTAGGTATGATTTAGTTCTAGGGTTATGTCCGACACAACCAGTTTGTTTTTATTCCGTTTACAACAGTAGCAGTTGTAAGCCACTGTATGCCTGTGTTTTATCCTTACTTGAAGCTGGAGTCCTGTGCCACCACCCCCACCCTCCCTGCCATTCCCTCCCTTTGGTCTGGTCCTTTCCCCAAATTCACTCCCACACTCAGATTTGGTGTTTTGTCCATACCCACTCCCTCACAAGTCAAGTCACTTGAGCAAAGTCTCCCTTCAATGTCCAGTTCCACCTCCCACTCGGTTTGTTCACAAAATTATTTAAACCGCTCATCCCTAATCATAATGAGATTGGTAATGGCGCTTTGAAAAATACCAATGGAGCATAAAAATATCAGTACGTGGCACAATGCCTGTATATGGAAACCCCTTGTATCTGTGTACAGGGGTTTTCAGCAATTGTAAATCCCTGTACAACAGTCATTGGTCCCAGAGCTACCCTGTATTCGGACCTGTCCCTGGCCGTTGTAACAAAAAGCTCAAAAGTTACTGCTGCATTACGAGAAGCGGCTCCCACCCTCAATGGATCTTCTTTATTTGTGCATTACAAACCCACCTAATAAAACACCTGCTGCTGGTTTTAAGTTCTTTGACATAATTTCATATGAAAAAAAACTTTCCTTTTTACATCTCCTATTTCCATTGTGTGGAATTTTTTTTCCATAATGCACCAGCATTAACCAAAATCTTATGGTGAGTTTTAATTTACAGCTGTGGTTTCATTGCTACATTGCTTTAACCAATAGGGTGGGGGAGGGAATGTATAGAATAGGCTGCAGGGGGCTGTTGTGTGGTGTATGGTACCTGAGAAGTGATGGCAGCTGAAATGAGATGAGACCGGGAGCTTTAACCCCTTAGTGACTGGGCGGTTTTACACAAATCTGCCCTTTAGTGACCACTGCTGTTTTTACGTTTCTGCGCTGTTAGTGTTTAGGTCAAATTTTCCTCTTACTCGTTTATTCAACCCACACATATTATACACAGTTTTTCCCGCCTTTAAATGGACTTTCTAGAAATGCCATTATTTCCATCATATCGAATAATGTACTATAAAATGAAATATGATGAAAAAAATGGTAAAAACACACTTTTTAGAACTTTAATCCCCAAAATCTACAACCACCAAAAAAGACCCCGGCTAAATAGTTTCAAAATATTGTCCCGAGAATAGAAATACCCAATTTTTACATGTTTTGCTTTTTAACCCCTTTACTGCTGAGCCAGTTCACCTATGTGCACTGAGCTCATTCTTGTCACGGTTCCCAGATCCCACCACGCAGTACTTAACACCCCACACTCCAGAGCCCAGAAGCTACCAACAGAGTAGCCGTGAAAGATCTCTGTCTGGTCCTTAGAATTGGCCAGGTAAACTAGCTAGACAGAAAGGGTTAACAACACGGGGAGTAGTCAGCCGAGCCAGAATCAGGAATACAGAGTTCATAATGGTCAAATGGAATAGCCGGGTCGATATCCGAGCAGTGGCGTAGTACACGAAAATGGTCTAGGGCAACAGAAGGCAGAATAGTCAGAAACAAGCAGAGGTCAATAACGGGTTAATTCAATATAGCAGTCAGGTACAAGGAGCTCAAGTATGGATAACCACGATCTGGCAACTGCTGAGAATACACTGAGGGTTTTTAAAGACCTTCACCAGGCCACGCCCCCACTCAAGCCGCGCCTCATGCAACCACCTCCCTGCCTGTCTCCATTTAAACCGGGCATTGGTCAGCGAGCAGCATCAGACATGCTGCCCTCAAGCACACAGGTAGGGCTGGAAGCTCCCAACGTTACAATTCTGACTGTTTTATGCTAATTATTTTTAGATGACAGCCTAGGTACTAATTAACTAACCCCCCCCCCGACAATTTTTCTTTAAATAAATTTTGTTTTATTTTTACATCAAGCTTGGTCATGTTTGGTATCATTGGAAAGGCCATGATCAGGCCTTTCCAATGATATCAAATATGACCCTCTCGCTGCCACGGATCGGGAGATAGTGGGATCCTTTGTATCCCTTTTTAACTGGCCCACTGACATACACATATGGTGGGGGCTGACCTGGAGGCTTGGCTGACATCCAAGATGTCAGCCCCCTCCAGGTTTGAATCGCGATCCAGCAGCAAAACCATTAATGCAGTACACCGCTGAAAAGGGGAGACTCTCCCCTTTCCAGTTGTGCAACTTGCATCTCTCTATCTTCAATGGTTGGGGTGATAGTGCTCTGAAGGAGCCACCCCCTCCCCTCCATTTATTTCAATGGGGGCGCCTGCTGATGTCACCAAGCAGCATGGTAACATCGAGCTCGCCGGCCCATGTAAATCACAGGGGCAGGCTTCCTCCCTGCCACTTCTGCGAGGGATCCAGCGAGGGAGGTAAGTATCGGGCGGGAGGGAGGTTGGGCGCCTCTGACGTCCGTCCGTGGGTCTAAGGGAGACCCGTGGGCAGGACGTACATAGTACGTCAGTGGTCCCTAAAGGGTTAAGACTTCTAATCTACACCTGGTGATGTCTTCTGAATACATCCCATACAGTACAATGTGAGTCTGTTTCCATGACTACTACAATACAGATCCATTCTCTCCATTCTATACTCAATGCCACAGAGTGAGGAGCAATGACAGAAAGATATGGGGAGGGGGAGGCAGTTAACACAAAATGTATGCACCCAATGACACGGGGTTATTCAAGGCGAGCCGAACTTGGCACAGAGTGACTTTCCCCGTCCGGTGCAATTTTGTGTCAATTAAAAAGCAGCCCGTTCGCCAAGTATTGGCGAATTCAATTGCCAGCAAAATAGGGTGCAATTTGGCAGCAGTGAAATCCCCATAGAGAAGTAATGGTTAATCTGGGGTCAGAGAACGTCGAACAGCACTGAAAAGTTGTCAATGTCCAGATTTTCGGTGCTTTCGTTCCACAAGTTTAAACGGGTGAATCCCATAGGTTTCAATGTAAAAAAATTCCTAGTTTTTATAAAAATTATTCAACCATTTAGGCTAGGGTCAGACTAACGCATTTTTCACATCGTCCATAAAAAAAGTGCGTCTGGACGTTCTTTTCCACCGACTACGCGATAGTCATACGATGCGCAATTTTGGCCGTGATTTTTACGGAGCCAAACCAGGAAACTTTGGGTATCTGGACGCTATGTAGGCCGGACATGAGCAGCATCTGACGTCTCCTAATCACGCACACACACTATGCGGACGCAGTGCACTCTGTACGTCAGTACTAGCGGTTCGACATTCTTGCGAAAATGTGTTCGTTTGCTGCTTGCGTTGCGCGGTTGAACTTTTGTGCGGCCGTACTTCGTGTGTGGCCCTGCGTTGGATGTCATTTGCTGCTACCACAGCCGTCATAAAGTGCGGGTAAACAGACGTTCGTCTGACCCCAGCCTTAGACTTTTTTACTGCAAATTAAAAGAATATTTACAGTGACCTTTCTGATTCCAAGGATTTATTTTTTGTTATTCATAGGAACTTGTATATTTCCATGCATTATTATGCCATTTATTTTTGTTTTAAAATGCCTTTTAAAAATTGCATTTTCTTTTTTACTTCTGTTTGGCTGTGTGCGGCTGCGTTTGGTGGGTTTAACGGATGTGTTCGGATCCGTCCAGGGACCCTGCAGTGAATGTTAAACTCACCGCAGGGGCGGTGAATTCGGCTCACTGACGAGCACCGAAATTTCGGTGCTCTTTGCATAACCCCCTAGAGTAAAATATTTTACTCTATCAACAAAATAATAAACACAAGAAGGACATTTCCTTTTTGGATTGTTGGATTTCTGAGAAAGTTTGTATAGCTCAAACAGTGCAGCTATAATAATCTAGGCATGATGTCCATTAAGAGCAATCCTTTTACACCAAGTTCACGTTTCACCATGACCAAGCAAGATTAATTGCAATTTAACAGATCTGGTAGGTGTTAACTGTTTTTTTTATTTATTTTTTTTAATTTTTCAGTTGTTTTGGACAGAGGACTCTGGCAAATCCATTTTTTTTTTTTAAGTACAAAAACCGTCACACACTGTCAAAGGTTCAGAATAAGTGCAGTGATGTCAGATTTATCTGTGTAATTTATCTCTGCATTAGAAAGCAGAGACGAGTCTAATATTGTTGCACTGGGAAAACAGACTTTAGCACGTTTGTTTTACACCTTTTTTAATAAAAAAAAAATATTTTATATGGTACCTATTGGCAGTTCTGGATCAATCAACGCAAGTAGGGTGTTTGTAGAAGTTGCACCCTACACAATACATGTAATGTGTGTCAAACGTGCAGGTGTGAACCCAGCCTAAAGGACCTTGGTCTTCAAAACAAAAGACTGTATCCCAATCATACCGTTAACCTTGCATAGTTATAATTAGTATTCTAAGCTCCTGTGACTGAGCGGTTTCATCTAACTGTACATCAGCGGTCCGTAACCTTGTCCCTCCAGATATGCTGGAACTAGCTTTCCTATGAGGCTCTTGACAGCCTTAGGAATATCAGAGCCTCATGGGAAAGTGCCACTTGAAAACATCTGTAAGGCTAAGATTGGTGAACCCTGACCTGCATTAACGCTTTGTGTGCATTGGCTGCTGCTGTATGACACTGGGTTCACACTTGGGCGTAGCGCAATGCGCGTGTTTTTACGCGCATACGAAAAAATGTGCGAACGCGCATTAATTTGCAGCGCGTTCGCTGCTATGTCTATGGCCGCGAACGCACTGCTGTATGCCCGAAAAGAAGCTCCCAGACTTCTTTTTGCGTTGGCCGTTTTAAAGTGCATTCCTGCGCACTTTAAAACGTTTAGGTGTGAACGGGTCCCATAGGAAACCATGGGATTTCCCCATTCATGCGTTTTAAAGCGCGCACAAACCTAAAATTCCAACATTACTTGTTACTAGTGGCTGTACACAGCCAGGTATGTGAATTGACAGGGGCAAGTTTTTTTTATGTTTAAGTGTGGTCCTCTTTTAACTAAACTCCCACACTTTTTTTTTTTTTTTTTATTTGGTATGTTGTATTTATCGCTGCCGAGACCAAATACATGTCCAGGTTGAGTGCGGTCATTCTAGTCGTGTGTGTTTTTTATTTATAAGGCATGGGTCAGACGAACGTGATTTCTACAGACTGTGCGCCCGTGCAGTATGGAAGCACTTTTTGACGGAAGACGCAGGAGTGGCCACACAGTCCGTTTTTGTGACTGTTATTTTTGACGGATGTAGGACGGATGTCCGTCAAAAATGCTGGATGTATAAATGCAGTCTGTCTGACCACGTTCCATCACTCACACACAAAGCTATGCGGCTGTTCTAGGGGTTGTACGTTTTTGCCTAACTTGCAACCATTTGCCGCGGCCGTTGTGCGTCCACAGTTCAGTGCGGATGTACTTCGTGTGTCTCCATTGGCCTTTATGTCATGCTATCACGGACGTGAACGCTGCGCTCGTCTGACAGCCTAAAGCGCCAGCATATTCCACAGGGCTGTACAATGGGCACCGTATAGATAGGGTTACAATACATTGAACAACATTTTGATAGACCAGTACAGGAGGAAACTAAGGCCTTATTCCTGTGGGAATTTACAATCTAGAAGGGTTGGGGGTGGAAACAGGAGGTGATACATGTATATATTCCAAGCAACCCCGCACTCGGTATAATTTAGCCATATCAATGTCCTTGCTTCGGTGCAAATCCAGCTGCACAAAATAGTATAGAATGTCCAGATGCACATGAAGACTGCAAAACAGATCTCTTTATTTACAGTTGTGTTCAAAATTACTCAACCCCCCCCCCCCCCCAAAGCTGTAAAGGGTTTTAGGGAATTTAGTGTACATTTGTAATTGTATTCAGAATGAAATCCTACAAGGACATTTTAAAGAACCATATGCAACTAAAATGACATCAATTGGTTTTGTAATACAGTAGTAAATGTTTCTTTTGTGAATTCTTCATTGACACAATTATTCAACCCCTTAAAGACTACCACTCTGAAGAATAGAGGTTCATTCAAGTGTTTTCAATCAGGTATTGAAAACACCTGTGGATGTCACGGAGCAGCAATAAAGCATAATAAGCACCAATTAGGCAGCTTTAAAATGACTGATACTCAGCTCCTTCTAGACATTTAGGCTAGGGTCAGACGAGCGTGATTTCTACGGACTGTACGTCCGTACGGAAGACACAGTAGTGGCCACACAGTCCGTTTATTCACTGACGTATACTTTGACGGATGTAGGAGGGAAAATAAATTAAAAAGCAAAACCATTTTGTCCGTGAAAAAGGCTGGACGTATAAATGCAGTCCGTCTGACCACGTTCCATCACTCACACACAAAGCTATGCAGACGCAGCGCACTTTGTGCGGCCGTTCTAGGGGATGTACGTTCTTGCCTGCCTTGCGTCCGTGGGCCGCGGCCGTTGTGCGTCCGCAGTTCAGTGCGGACGTACTTCATGTGTCATGCTCCAATGGGCTTTCTGTCATGCTATCACGGATGTACTTTTAGGCGCAATCACGGACGTAAACACTACGCTCGTCTGACCCCAGCCTTACTGGTGTGGTTACAAACATGGTGAAGTCAAGAGAATGGTCCAGGAAGACAAGAGAAGAGGTGATTTACTCTTCACAGGAAGGGCAATGGCTATAAGAAATTGCAAAGATGTTAAACATACCAAGAGAGACCATAGGAAGCATCATTCGCAATTCAAGGCAAAGGGCACTGTTGAAACGCTACCTGGTCGTGGCAGAAAGAAGATGCTGACTTCGACTGCTGTGCGCTACCTGAAGCGTAGAGTGGAGAAAAGTCCCTGTGTGACTGCTGAGGAACTGAGAAAAGATTTGTCAGATGTGGGTACTGAAGTTTCAGCTCAGACAATACGGCGCACACTGCGTAATGAAGGCCTCCATGCCAGAACTCCCAGGCGCACCCCCTTGCTGTCTCCAAAGAATAAGAAGAGTCGACTGCAGTATGCCAAAAGTCATGTGGACAAACCACAGAAGTTTTGGGATAGTGTTCTGTGGACTGATGAAACAAAATTAGAACTGTTTGGGCCCATGGATCAATGCTAGTTTGGAGGAGGAAGAACAAGGCCTATGAAGAAAAGAACACCTTGCCTACTGTGAAGCATGGCGGGGGTCAATCATGCTTTGGGGCTGTTTTGCTTCTGCAGGTACAGGGAAGCTTCAGCGTGTGCAAGGTACCATGAATTCTCTTCAGTACCAGGAGATATTGGAAGACCATGTGATGCAGTCCGTCACAAACCTGAGGCTTGGGAGACGTTGGACCTTTCAACAGGACAATGATCCCAAGCATACCTCCAAGTCCACTAGAGCATGGTTGCAGATTAAAGGCTGGAACATTTTGGAGTGGCCATCGCAGTCACCTGACTTAAATCCGATTGAGAACCTCTGGTGGGACTTAAAGAAAGCAGTTGCAGTGCGCAAGCCTAAGAATGTGACTGACTGAACTGGAGGCTTTTGCCCATCAAGAATGGGCGAAGATACCCGTAGATCGCTGCAAGACACTTGTGTCAAGCTATGCTTCACGTTTAAAAGCTGTTAGTACTTAGTGCAACATCCTTTTACAGTTATAAGATTGAATGTCACTTGGGGGTTGAAATAAAACTGATAATGATGTGAGCACAGAAAAGACATTTGTGGTTATTTCATTATAAATGTTATGTTATATTTGTCTGACCTACACGTGCCTCTTTGATTTAATTGTAAGCAAGATGACTGAATGATCAAAATCAATGTCAAACTGGCCAAAACACTCAATTTCAGTGGGGGTTGAATAATTTTGAACACAACTGTAGATCGTTTCAGTCCCATCGGGACTTTTCGCAAGGTCCTGCGAAATAAATAAAACACAACACATAGGGGTGTGTGTGTGTGTATATGTATATGGTGTGTATATGTATTATATATAATATATATTATATATATGTATATATTATATATATATATATCTCAAGTAACCCAAAACGAGGTTTGAGACAAACGCCCTGGAGACAGGAGAGCGTCCCGAAGGTACCACTCCTCCTGTGAACCAGGAAACACCACCCAAAGAAACTAAACTAAAATTTAAAAACAAGCAATGGGGCCATTGTTTGTTTATTTTACCAGCCACTTTCAAAGTCTGTCCCTGTACCTTTTTATTGATGGTGGTGGCGTAGCACACCTCAAGTGGTAGTCTGATGGGAGCACGACGATTACAATGCAGATGGGGAGTGGGTATGGTCACTGCTCTGAGCCAGGTGCACATAAGTGTGTGTTTTTTTTTTTGTTTGTTTTTTTTTAGTGCGCACTAATGCGTGTTAACGACGCACGCGCGTTAATGACAGATGGTAGAGGCCAGACGATGCGTTATTTTTGACGCGCGTCATAAAAAAACTGAATTTGAGTTGAATGGGGAAAAAAAGCCGTTCAAGTGCGCATGAGCGCTACATTTGATGCCCAACGTCGCGTCAATACTAGCGCAACAGTCTTGGTGTTTTCAAGACTGACGTCTTCAGCGCGCGTTATGTGTGTGGTCTTCGCGTTATGCCTAATTCTATGCTGCGACGCGCGTTAGTGCGCACAAAAAAAGCCTCGTGTGCACCTGACCTTTAGAGTCTCCGCTCGCGGCCGGGTCCAGGTAGGCTGCAGTACCTCCTCCGAGGCCTGCAGCGTAAAATAAATATAACTGCTGACGGCGGGCCCCCCCCAGTCCCTGGGCCCCTTACTGCTGCATGGGCTGTAATGCCCTGATGGCGGCCGTGACGACGTTTACAATGCAGAGGTCATACCAACTCCCCATCTGCATTGTAAACGTTGTGGTCCAATGGGTAATTTTTTTTTTTTCTTTTCAGGTGTGGGGGGGGGTATAACTGATGGTCATTTTGCAAAATCCTTTCTTGGTAAACACCTAGAAGCCGAGAGGAACATGCGTGTCGAATTTCAAGTTTGTAGGCTTTACGGTTCGTGTGTTTTGTCGGTGGCACTCTGGGACTAATTAAAGTGCCGCCGGTACATTTCTGTGCATGGGTATACCTATATTGGCTAAGCGTTGCACCTTGCGAAGGACTATATCCCAAGTGCAAGAACTTGTGAGAAATATATATATAATCTCACATTTCTCCAGATGGATGCACGCAAACTTTATTAGAGAAAAATAAACAATGGATGCACTCTAACATAAAAATATATATATTTTTTTGTAGATGTTAGAGTGCATCCATCTGGCTTTTTATATTCTATTTTCGTGGATTTGTCACGGAGGCAGTTAAAAACATATCTGATTCAAGAAGATTGAGTGCCAGATTATATATATATATATATATATATCTCCTAGTATGGCAGGATGTAATGATGCCTAAATTATTTTGGGGGTGGGCAACAGATTACAAGTTTTGGCGCGTCCCCTCACCTCTTCTCTTAAGGGGCGAATGTTTATGGCCTGAGGCTATTGGAAAGTTTATCCTTGTGTCATATTTAATTTTTATTTCCATATGGTATAATTTCATCCTACAATTTAACTTTTTTTTTTTTTTATATTTAGTCTTTTAGATAAAAAAAATGTCTGTTGGACTTTACACTGAGCTTTTCCTGGTGGATTATAGAATGGGAGTTTCTTGACACCAGTTTTACTTTGCTTTTTACCCATTTAGTATATTTCTGTTGCGCCAACATATTCCTCAGCGCAGTACAGAGGTTCCATGCAATTAGGGAAAGGCCTAGCTCAGGTGTGACATATGGCCCAACACATACTTTGAGCCTCAAGGGGAGAGTTCTATGACTTATTCGTTTAGCAGAGCCTCATGTGAAATGTAGTTCCCAAACACATGGGAGCAAAGCTTGTTGACCTTCTGGCCCAGCTGGATAGAGGCCTGCTCCATGTAGCTGACGTCACGATATTCCTCGACTGACGTTTATGATGCCATCGCAGGTGTCTGGTTGCCCGGGAATCGCCTGTTGTCGCTGCCCAGCGCCCCCTCTGCTCACGCAGTGTACTCGGCGCTGTGCTGGCCCTGCACGCGTTTCTCTGGCACGGTGTCGGGCGGCTGTGCAGGGAAGGCCCGGCCGCGGCTGGAATCCCTTCTGCCGTAAATATGCAGAGAATCCCCGGGAAACCTCCCGGCCCCGCGCTATATCCGACGTCTCCGTGACGTCCGTGCCTCCCGCGCGCTGCTATTTCGGAGCCGGGTCCCTCCTGCCGGCGGCTGCTATTCTTAGCGCCCGGGCTATTAATAGATCAAACAATGCAGCCTGCGTCATAGGAAAAGCCGTGCGTCACTCCAGACACATTCCAAGCGCGCGCCGCTCCGACGGCAGCCGGAAAAACCACGCCCACCCTGCCCTTCTACGGGGCTGCCTGCGCAAGTGCGTCACGCGCGCCCCCCCTCTCGAGCTCCGGGGGAACGCCCCTCCTCGTGCGTCACAGAGGCTTTAATAGCTGGGCCATGCAGGTCTCGGGCACAGTGAGCTGTGAGAAGGGGCGCCGCGAGGAACAGACACCGCAGCTGCACAGCCCCGCCGACAGACAGATCTGGTATGTCGCGACATGATCCCGTGCAGCCACCAGCCCTGCAAACGCCGTGCGTGCCCCGTTTGTGCAGAGAGGTGGCAGAGGCTGCCTCCTGGGACGGGCACAGCTCTCCCTAATGAGCGCGGCGGGGTTCCATCTGGAATGCTCATGCATTCTGTCATAGTGTGATACCTGCTGCTGCCCTCTGTGCCCCCCCCCCCGACTCACCCCAAAACCACTGCTCGGCGCTCCATGCCTACAGCTGTGCTCGGTGATGTGCAGGATGCTCCCCCTGGCAACAGGTGCAGGGTTACACAGGAGCTGTCACTGGCTGCAGGCTGGCACTGGAGGCTCTGGCTGCACGGATTGTATGGAGGTTTGTCATTTCACCTGGATAGATCCTCTGTATTATGACTTTTGAAGAAGCCCTTGCACCTGCAGGTAGCTGGCATTGCCTGATGGGCACCATTGGTTTATGCAGAGCAGGTGATCTCAGGGTTCACCTGCAGTGATCTCCAGGCTGCCCACATGTTTGTTCCCATTGGTCCTAAATGGCATTTTAATGCATATGGTGAGAACAAGGTGTGCCTGGATAGAGACCTGCTCAAGGTGTGCGTTTGGATCACTTTGAAAATGATACCTTCTATTCTGTGAGAGATTCAAGGTATTTGTGTGTTTGCCTGGTATCAGATAAAACAACATAGTGTGTAAGGAAGTATATAATTTACTATTTTGGGGCTTGTGTTGTGTGCCCCCCCCCCCATTTCTTTCTGTAGCGTAGCTGGTTCAGACACACAAAGCCCTGGGCTTCTCAATGCCCTGCGATTCATGCAAAGAGCAGGCATGAGATAATGATCCCATTTTTAAATGGCAAACGTGTGTATTCTAGGAGTCCCCGACCTATCTGGAACAGATCGTCTGCGGTGCTTTTGTGTTCCCGTGCAAAGTGCTTTCTTGGCTCTGTGCAGGCTCCTATCTCATGCTCCTAGTTGCATTTCCTCTAGGGAAGAGCCCAGTCCATAAGGCTTATTAAACAGCTGTATTGTGTGGGATTAAAGTGGTCTTTGTCAGCTGGTTAAACTCCCAAAGTGCGATCCTCTATATAGTGTAACCTTTACCTGAGGGGGGGCTAATGGCTTCATAATATACCTTGGCTGTGCTGTAAGCGGATACAACTCAAGTGTCAGTTTACAATGTATATGCATAGCCTGTAACAGGGCTCGGCGGGCGAATTCAGTCCAAACGTAACAATATAACTAATAGACCTGCACGGGAAGATTTATCTATTCCATACTGTCACAATGCTGTCATTCCAGAGTGTCGCGTAGCAAATGATGGTTTTGTATGTTTATGTGCACATGGCTCTTCTGAGTCTTACGAAGCATGATGCGCTCTGTTCTGTTGCATCTCCCTGCTTTCAGGTCCAAAATCAACATGTTGCCAAGCACCTGCTACATGCAACCACAAATCGAGCCTCTGTGGAAGAAGCCCCTGAGGCAGTGTATTTTTGTTGCTTTGTTGTTTTTGTCCTCTTTCTCCTTTCTTTGTGTCTGCGCTCGGCATGGCAAGCCTGCAGGTGGAATGCTTTAAAGGGTTTTTGCACATGCGGTGTGCTTTCAAGTCCAGTTAGTCTCGTCTTCCAGAATGTGCCTAGCCTGTCACATTATGTTCGTACCAGTGGATCGCAGCACTTTTCCATGCTATTCTTGCAGGCACAATAATATGATATCCCTTTACTGGTTTCTGCAGAGCTGTGGATGATTCAATGACTGCTTTGTTACATATGTGTTCCAAAACTAGCCTCTTAACACCACTCTCGGTAGATTCAAAAAGTGATCCAGAAGGCTAGCTGTAACGGATTGTACTTGTATGGTGTCTATTCTCTTGCCCCCCCCCCCACGCTCAACAAGCCAGTTTGATTTATTCTTCTAACCTGGCCATCCCTTCCTTCCTGTCAAGCTTGGCTCTGCTCTGACCACTTCAACGGTTTAGTTGGTGTGGTGGGTGTGCTGTCATGTTTTGACTTGGAGTAAAGAACAGATAAAAGACAACAGTATAACTCCCATTACTGCAGCGTTCAGGGTGAGGTGAGCTGAAACTTCCCTCATGCAGGCTCAGTACGAGAAGCGGAGTCCACATGGCACAAACTCCATTGCTCTCTGTCAAAACTAAATCTGTTACTGTGCCCGCGAGAGAACAGACCTACAGGGTTATTCAGAGAGGTGAAACTCAAGAGAATGACTGGAGAAGTGAAAATTCTAGGTCAAAATAGCCAAACAAGAAAAATTCTCCCATTTATCTGACTTTCCAAATTGGCTATTTGGTCTAGATTGTTTTCTTATCTTGGTTTTCACCTTTCTCTGAATAACCCTGTTAATGATTTCGAAGTAGCCTTGTAGGACTATTTGGCTACGAGTCGTTGCGTCAAAAATAGACCAGGCATCTCAGAACCCAGTGTCTTCAGTGCCCACCAGCCCATATTTTCCTTGTCTTTGGCTTGGCGTTTGGAGATCTTCCACAGGTAGAAGTGCCAGCACTCGTAGATAAAAATATCAGGTTGTAGCTTTCGTGAGCCTTTCATTCTATGAACTGGAAGTTGATACTTCATGAAAACAAACCATTAATTTTCCCCCTCCTTTTTATCTTTCCAATAGAAATGCCCTGTATTCAAGCTCAGCATGGAAGTCTGTCTCAATGCGCAGGTCCCTGTGATAGCTACATACCAGACCTCTTAAATTCCGATTTCGGCAAATTCACCATGGACCTTGTTAACAGTGAAATTACAGCTTCCACCTCCTTGCCGAGCTTC
This sequence comes from Leptobrachium leishanense, assembly GCA_009667805.1. Classification (NCBI taxonomy): domain Eukaryota; kingdom Metazoa; phylum Chordata; class Amphibia; order Anura; family Megophryidae; genus Leptobrachium; species Leptobrachium leishanense. Next base: position 349,812,102 of record CM019064.1, read on the forward strand.
AGCACATTCATGGACGGTTACACTGGAGAGTTTGACGCCTTCCTTTACCAGATCCCTTCTTCAACCCCACAGGCATCGGTGAAAGTGGAGGAGTTCCAGGTATTTGGCTGCTACCCAGGTTCATTCACAAACCAAATGGACGAAACCATGTCATCGAGCGGATCAGATTATTATGGCAGTCCATGCTCTATCCCATCTCCTTCAACGCCTGGATTCCAGAATCCTCAGATGTCCACATGGGATACTTCTTATGGAGCTTATTCCCCAACGCAGAGTTACGATGGCATGAGACCATGGACTGAACAACAGCAGAAAACCAGTATTCCACAATCTTCTTTTTTCTCTTTTGGCTCGCCTACCCACAGCCCCAACATGGCTCCGAATTCCTTAAAGATGGCACCAACCACGCACAGACTGGACCAGCAGGTTGTGGACGCTGAAGTGTTTGCCTTGGCTCAGAGCTCCACGGCTGGTTTCCCTGGCATCTCTCTTGGTCAGGGGCCTGTTTTATTGGACAGTCCTTTATCTCCTAAAGCTCGCAGTCCTGGCTCGAACGAGGGACGCTGTGCTGTGTGTGGTGATAACGCATCATGTCAACATTATGGGGTACGAACCTGTGAAGGATGTAAAGGTTTTTTCAAGGTAAGCACTGCATAGGTTTACTACGTGCTTATTCTCTAATGGTCGGTCCAGAACCCATGTCGCTTCACCTGTTGCTCTCCCAGGGTGCTGTTTGGCCTACAGACTTGGCAGACTGTCTTGGCAAGGAACGTTTGATTCCAAGCCATCCAGTCTTTGCACTTGAGCTGCTACGTGTTCTTGGGATGAAGAAAGGGGGTTCGTCCCAAAACCATCCCATGGTGTTAAAAAAGTAGCAGCTGTCCTCACCGTATACTGTTTCTTGGCCCAGTGCTGCAGCATTTGATCAGCTCTGATGCCTTTTCCTACCGTCAACTGGAATGATTGAGCTGGGGGCAAACCGGGGATAAGCGGAGGAACCCAACTCAATTAGTGGTTTGGGCACCAAAAGTTTCCATTAGACTGCATGTGCTGGAATGGTGTGAAATAAATTACACTTTTAACCCTTTGCTTTGTGGTAGTACCTCGGTCACATTACACCTAAACACATCCATCAGAGCCCTGAGCATCTTAAAACATAACTGGCTCACTCCAGACTGTTCGCATAATTAGCTCACGGGATATATATATCTCGATCTCCTAGTAGTGAATAAGGTCTATGCCAATCATGGTTACAATTTGAAAAGCTAATACAATTCTAGACAGGTCTGCTATACACAGAGGAATTTTATAGCCAATAATTTCTGCAATGATTTGTTTTAGAACAACTTTAAACAGCATTTTCTTGAAATAAAATAGTATAGATTTTGAGTGTGTGTGTGTATGTATGTATGTATGTATATTCAAAATCTCCTTATATTGTTGTTGGTGGCAGATCATGCTACAGTTCGTTGAACATTTACAAAATACATTGTGTATATGTTCTAGATCTATCCTTTTTAAGCTTTGTAAAGTGTATTGGCACCTGTTTGAAGAAAAAAATTGCAGAGGTCCCTTCACATAAGTCCATTCCATGTAGGAAATAAACTAATTGAAACCACACATATTTTAGTTTTGTTCCCTTTCTTGATATTAAATCACGTGTTCACATTGTTCCCAAATATCTCCTTGAAATTAAAACTAACAATTTCATCTGCCCCTATCCAAGCCCTTTCACTGGGATTTGAGAACTTGTAAATCTTTCCATAGTACTGGTTTGGTGTGAGAAGCTGCACACTCCAAGCTGCTAGAGGTCCGATCAGGTCTCTTCGTGCCCTGAGTGTCCCAATGTAATGAATGGGTTAAAGCACTCTCCATCCTTCCCTATAATCCAGACTCTTAAGGATCTACATCCACTCCTTAAATCAGATCTCGAACTCTTGGACCCCCAGATGTTTCTGACACCTCCCATGATTATTTGGACATTTATTGCATTGAACGAATTCTGGGATTTGTAGGAAATAAACATCTGGGGGCTAGAGTTTGAGATCCCTGCCTTTTTTTTTTTTAAAATCCTCATTGGACTGTGGATTGGAGTAGCATCCACCACTTCATAGACAGGATGTTGTCCACTTTCTAGAATCCATCTTTGTAATACTAGCGTTGGCAGCAGATTTCATTTTATCATCTCCCAATTAATGGGGTACCCCTCCCAAGCACACGGCATTCATATTGCACTAGATCTGTCAGCACTACGGACAAATCAGGTGCTGTAGAAGAGCTTCTCTTCTAATTAAGATAGGTGAATCCTTCCCTTTTGCTTTGAGCCAAATGTCAACTTGATATTAGGAGCAGTTCGACACCAGAGAAATGTTACAAAAATAAATGGGAACAGATGGGGCTTTGTCTCGGCTTGGCATCTCGCATCCCCTGACGATTGTTCCATTTTCTCCCCACAGAGGACTGTACAGAAAAATGCCAAGTACATCTGCTTGGCTAACAAGGACTGTCCGGTGGACAAAAGGCGTCGGAATCGTTGCCAGTTCTGCCGTTTCCAGAAATGCCTAGCAGTGGGAATGGTAAAAGAAGGTATGCAGAAATTTGACATTGGGAGTATCAATCTCTACCCTTTGGCCTGAGATCAAACGGGAGTTGGAGGGGGGGGGGTATATATATATATATATTCAATCTTGGCATTCTGTCTTCCATTGCTTGTTGTACCTGACCTAGTGTTCTTCTCTCTTGCAGTTGTACGGACTGACAGCTTGAAGGGCAGAAGGGGCAGGTTGCCGTCTAAACCAAAGCAAAGTCCAGACTCTTCTCCCATCAGCCTAATAAATTCACTGGTGAGGGCGCACATCGACTCGATCCCCAGTTCCTCTAAACTGGATTATTCCAAGGTAAGGTTGTGGTACCGTTTTTTCATAAGTCATTGCTAGTTGATACTGTGAAGGCATTTATTCACACAAACCCTGCTGTATTTTCACAATGGTAGATTAGAAGTTGTAGGAGATCTTCATGTCCTTTATTAATACTATCACTGCTGGGCTCCTTTACCAGAAATTGTATTTCCACCATATATGTAAAATGCAAAACACTGGTTGCTGTAAATCCAGTCGCTGGCAGTAGGGCCTTATTTATTGGATGTTTTTAGCATGTGAGATGTGGGAAAGAGGGGACGAATCATGTTTCAAAGAGATACGTTTTGTACTCCTTTTTTTGGAAGGAAATATGGGATGGACTGAAACACGACTCTGTACCAATAAACCCTACCTTTTCTTGTCAGTTCCAGGAAAGCGCGCCTGTTCAGTTGGAGAAGGAGAGCGCTATCGATGTGCAGCAGTTTTATGACTTGCTCTCTGGTTCCTTGGAAGTGATACGCAAGTGGGCAGAAAAAATCCAAGGGTTTCTGGAGCTCACCAAGGAAGATCAGGACCTCCTGTTGGAGTCTGCGTTTCTGGAGCTGTTCATCCTACGCCTGGCATACAGGTAAGACAGCTGTCGCTTGCTGCAGGCCAGGGTCACAGAGTTTATGCTGTTAATCCCGTTCCGAACACTGCGTGAGAAGGATGATACCTGCCTGCTGGAGTGATCCGAGTCCGTTTCTACAAAACAAACCGAAAGGGATAGGGGAGGCAAACTATTTTGAATACTCTGTAATGCTTATGGATTCCTATTTCTGTGTGGGACGGTTTCATCCTGTCTCTATTGTCGCCAACTAAAAAAAAAAAACTGCTAATGATTGTTTTCACGAAATGCGCTTTTATTCAGGATGGTAACCAAAGGGTGCATTTAACCAGTTTAACAAATGTCCTGCTTTGGCAGGTCTCTCTATTGCGATCAGACCAGTAGTCATGCTCAGCCAGTCCTTGAATACAATGTTTGATGTCTAGAGAGTCACTTGCACAATGAAGGTCCCTAATCCAGAACAATAGAACAGCTACAACTTTCCTACAATTCAATCCAATTTCTGTATAATGAACCAATTTAGTCTCTCGGTGTCGATGCAATGTCCCACTCCATGGGGGCACAGTCTGTTCATGGGAGTGTTACAGCTCTCTGTGCGCATGATGGAACAGTCTCGTTTTCTGTTATGTGCTGTAAAATCTATTAACACGCTCTTGCTCTTTCTAACCAGATCGAAGCCTGAGGAAGGGAAACTGATCTTTTGTAACGGAGTGGTGCTTCACCGCTTGCAGTGTGTCCGGGGTTTCGGAGAGTGGATTGATTCAATCATCGAGTTTTCACACAGTCTACAGCGGATGAACATCGATGTCCCAGCTTTCTCTTGCCTTTCTGCCTTGGTCATCATTACAGGTAAACACTGATTTTCCTTCTGCCTGTTCATGAACACAAGGTTATTGTCAGTCTATTTTATTTCTTATTTATGCTGTATGTGCCTATGCAGGTACAGGTGTTTCCCAAAGATTGTGTGTGTGCGAGATAGATATCTCGATCTCCTACCCAATCGCCTGAATCTGCATATGCTAATTATTTCTATAACATCAGCGAAGAAACCTGTACTGTACTCAGGACTCAAAATTTCAAGTCCCAAGCTACTAACCAGGCCATAAGAGTTACTCGCCACCAGTTGCTCCACCTAACCCCTACCCAGCCCTTAACTCTGCCTCTAAACACACACCCTTAAATTCTTATGAAATTACACTGTTAAAGGTTTTATCAAGAATAAAGTTACAAAAATAACATTAATACTCAGACGTCAGACCCCAGATACATGTATACCCAGTCATCAGACCCCAGTGTGAGCAGAGCGATGAGGCAGGGAAGCTCCTCTCCACCCCCCCCCCCCCCAGTGACAGATGAGCTGGGTCAGGTTAAGCAGCTGATCTCTGCCACCATGGCACCGCCGGAATACGCGGCATGAAATAATTTATTGTGTGTGTGCATTTCCACTCGCCCTCACTTAATTTCCACTCGCCAAGTGGGCGAGTGGAAATTTTGAGCCCTGCTGGTGTCACACCGTCGTTTTTCAGAGCATAAGGAAAGTCTGAGAGTGGATGTTCCTTCCATTCTGATGCCTGTGTGGTCACCTTGCTGAGCGCAGTTGGTGCACTCAACGCTACAAAGCAAGATCCTCCTATAGAAGATTGCGCTTTGTAGCCCTGTCAGTGTCTGTTGCAGGTTTTTGACGGGTAGAGCTCTTTGACGTCCAGTGGTAGTGAGTGCAAATTGTGCAAGCGCTACCCCGTGTGGCCCTCCCGTCGATCAGTCACAAATCTGCGGACGCAGGGAAGTGCTGCCGCACGGAAGCACTCACTGCAGCTATAAATGACTGCCTTCTCTAGACCCTTCTCCAAAATCTAACTCTTCAGTGACATGACTGGGGTTTACTATCAACATCTTACATTTAACACCTTGCATATGTCGTTTTTACATCACCGTTATAGTTGCCATGCATATATCTGCACTATACATAGTGTTTTGTAAAAAAATCATGTCGTGACTATTGCATCATATGGTACATCAGTGCTTTCTAGATTGTCAGCTCTTCTGATCAGGGCCCTCTGCACCTGCTGTCTTTGGTTCCAGAGTTTATTAATTCCCAAATTCTTATTGTAAAGCGCTAAGGAAACCGTTGGTGCCATCTAAAGGAATAACTATTCCCCTTCAAATTGAGGGACTTGGTTATTGGGCATATTTCAATGTTAATACGGGAAACCTAACTTTCCAATATTTATTTTTTCCCTTCATCCTGTAGCTTTTACACCCTCCCCCCCCCCCCGTAAATTCTTTAGAATATGTTTACGCGCGTGACTTGAGTTTTGTTGGTGTAGATTACTTTTTTTGAAAAGAGAAAATGACATGCCTCTGTTCTCCACCCCTGTAGACAGACACGGATTGAAAGAGTCCAAAAGAGTGGAAGAACTGCAAAACCGAATTATTAATTGCCTTAAGGAGCACGTGCAGTCCAGCATGAGTGAACTGAACCGGCCAAATTATCTGTCCAAGCTGCTGGGGAAACTCCCCGAGCTCCGGACCCTTTGTACGCAAGGCCTTCAGCGTATCTTCTACCTGAAGCTGGAAGACCTCGTGCCTCCACCTCCCATAGTGGATAAGATTTTCATGGACACTTTGCCTTTCTGAAGCATCACTCTGCATTTCACTTGCGGGCCAGAAAAAGGAGCTTACAGTGCAGCGATGGAGGATGTACGTTGCCTGGCAAACCTTTTGGAACATTTTTTTTTCATTGATATTCGGTGCCTCGTTCAGTAGATTCCTATAACAATGAGATCTGCTGAATTGTTATTTTCAAACTTTTTTTTATTCTATATATATATATATATTGTACTACAGAGAATCCAGATGTGCCTTTTGGGTCCACTGTCTCTTCATCTCTGTATCAATAGTATTTTTATTACACGTGCACAGTTTGTCTGGCTTCTTCACGGCTTCTTCAGACAAAAGGCCTGCATTTCACATCATTGACCCCTAAAAGCTTACCTTGTGGGAAATGGTCTCTCTCCTGGCACACTCCGGCAGGCCGTAACCATGGACTGGTTTTCATTTCACAGCCAATTTGTAAAGACTTGTACATAACATGGAAACAAAGAATAAAAAAAAAAACCTGTATATAGGACTGACAATGCAAAGATGCCCTCTGCAGTGGTGACTATGGATCCCGCAGTCCTCGAGGCTGTGTGTATATATGTGTAATTTTGGAAAGAAAAACCTTTATATTTGTGTACCTTACTGGATTTACAGTATGTTGTTTTTTCGGATTAATATATATTTAATATATTGAATAAAAAATATGCTGTAATAGTAAACTGAATTGTTCACATGCTTTGTCCCCCCCCACACCAGGTCTGTTGGGGCAGCTGAAAACTTCATTTTATCACATGATACACTGCCAATATGGTTCTTTGAATAATGTCTATTGAACAATGTCTTTTAAACTTTATACACGTTGACATATATATTTTATTTTTTTTCAAGAATGTGTTCAATGAAAATTCTCTAAACACAAACCGCGTGAGGGGTTTCTTCAAATCAATTAATTTCCGTAGAACAATCCCGTGTTTTAAGCATTGCATCAGAGACCAAATTTAATCCCCCCACCCCTATTGTTCTTTCAGAAGATATAGCTGCTGCGTTTTTTTTTTTTTTTTTGTTGGTTTTTTTTTTTGGGGGGTGTCATGGAACAGCACTGTGGTCTGATAAGTATTGGAGATTATTCAAAGAGCTAGTGTTTGCCAACATTGCGACTACCAGCTGACATCGCCGGCGTTTCTCAAAACTAAAATCCAAAGAGGAACAGGAGAAACTTCGCAGTGCACATTTTTTTTTTTTTATTTCTTCATTTTTATCATTTGGATCGTTACAGTTTTGAGAAGGGATGGCATTTCTTGGCGCTGCAATACTGGTGGAAAATACAGTATTTAACACTGGCGCTTGGTGAATAACCACTAGTCTTTAGGGTCTATTCACAAAGCACTGCAATTGCACACGCAATTTTGGTGCTTTGATTTTTGCCGTACTTTGGCGATTTTCTAAATAGGTGTTTAAATCAATAAAAAGGTACTTTTAGAAAATTTATAAAAGGTCTGTTACAGAACAAAAAAATTCCAAAAATATATATATATTTTTTTTTTACATTGCATCCTTTGGGATGCACTGGTTTAAACCTGTCAGGCTGAAACACAAATCAGGGCATTTCACCAGAATTTCGGTGCAGTTCAGCATTCTTTCAACAGAGGAAAAAAGTTTTTTCTATGGGGGCAATTTTAGTGCTGCCGAATTGCACTGTAGTTTGCTTTCAGTTTACCAGTATTTGGTGAATTTACAACCCTGGTGAATAGACAAATTGCGCCGAACAGTGAAATTCACCATTTGGTGCAGTTCGGAGGTTAGTGAATAATCCCTTTTCTTGTGTTTTTTGTGGGGGTTTCCCCTCCCTCCATTGTTTAATTCTCTTGGCTCCATTTTTAAAATGATCAATGATCTCCCACTTTGAGGGGGGGGGGGGCTGATTCAAAGCTTTACATATCCGAAGGCTGCTAGCCATGGGTGGCCTACACTATTATCTCTGACTTGGGGCATTTATGTACAGTATTATAACATTAGTTTTTTTCGTCTACAAACCTATACCTAGCTCTTAGGCTGGGGTCAGACTAGCGCATTTTTAACATGCGTTTAGGCACACTTAATCACGGCTGCAGTAGCAGCAAATGACACTCAATGACGACCAATATGCGAAGTACAGTCGCACGAAAGTCCGGCCGCGCAACGCAAGTGGAAAATGAACGCATTTTTTTCGAGAACGCAGAACCACTAGTACGGACGTACAGAGTGCGCTGCGGCGGCATGTGTGCGTGATTAGATGTCAGACGCTGCTAATGTCCAGCCTACATAACATCCAGAAGCAAAGTGTTTTATTGACGATCCGTAAAAAAATCACGCACGAAAATGCGCATCGTATGACCGTTTTCGCTCATTCCGTGAAAAAATACGACAATGCGTTCGGATGCACTTTTTGACGGTCGCTGCGAATAATACGTTGGTTTGACCCTAGCCTAAAATGGAAATGCTTCAAAACGTTTTAAAGTTGGGAGGCAGAAAAAAAAAAGTTCAAACACTGCACTAATGTGTAGGGAAACATCAAATCCTCATCTATGCTCACACTTTAGCAATGCTCAAAATACAGACTAGACTAAGGGCTGCCATTATCCTCTAGAATACCGGCCATCCACTAGTGGCCAAGTGCATTAGGCAAGCATAGTCCTAAGGAGGGGGGAGTAGCTAGGGTCACCCGGATTCTGAGACGGGGGGGGGGGGTTATTAAAATTTTGCAATGGACCCACTTGTGCTGTAGGTGGACCCTGTAACAAACAATGGTAGACCTAAATTGACAGAAATAACCTGGGCCATTGGAAATCCTTTTAAGAAATCTTAATATACCCTGAACAAGTACATGCAATGCTTAAATCAATCCTCACAAGCTTTTAGATTCTAGTGTTTGTATAATAGAATGCTTGCGATATACTGTATATATAGCTATATATAATCTCATACTAATTGTGGGGAGATTCGTCTTTATTTTTTTATTTGACCGCTTTAGTCCCTTGCTTTGTTTTTGGATCTGCCTCCTCTGGTCCAATTACAGTAAAAAATGCACTTTAAGATATATGGTAATTCATGTTCTATAGGTGTACATCCTTCCGATCATTGCTGTGGTTAGGCATCAATTTAGAAAGAATTTTTTTTTTTTTCTTAATAGTTGCAGGTTAAACTTTCAGAATTGCAATAGGGAAATGAGAAAGTTTAAAGATTTAGTTGATCGCTATTCTCTGAATTTCAGTGGCATTGAACACTTTTTGCAAAATGAGTAAATAGAAGAAATTCATTTTTAAAAAAAAAAAAAAAAAAATTCTGTGCAATTTATACTTTGAAACAGCTAGAGGTGTCTAGTCTCTTATAACAAAGCTTTTGTTTTACTGATCAGTGGAAAGTGCTTTTCACAAAGCTGCTATATTCAACAGAATGTGGCCGCCCCTAAACACGTATTGCTTTATTTAAAGCTGTATTCACGCAAACTTTCAGACCTGCACTGGACATGATTGACAATCCTTAATCATGTAGGATTAGAGGCTGGTGCAGTTTTAGTAGGTGTCTGACTCTGCTTAGGAGATATAAACTTGGCTCAAGTAGTTTTTTTTTTTTTTTTTTTAAAATACAGCATTGCAAAAGCTGTCAATGTAAGCATTGAACACATGCTTTAAAAACTGTGCTCTCACTTCAACAGACTCTCCTGCATCTCTAAACTAGATTGGAAAATACTTACCAAAGGTTAAAATGATCTAATTTCTATCCACAACATAAGATCTGCCAGCGTCTGATCTATGAAATGCTGAATTCAGAGAATATAAAACGGCTAAGGCTAGGGTCAGACTAACGCATTTTTCACGTCTAGCATCAAAAAGTGCGTTGACGCGTCTGAACGCGATAGCGGTCATACGATGCGCAATTTCGGCTGTTTTTTTATTTATTTATTTTTTGATGGAGCTATAAAAAAACAAATCGTGATGTTGGCCGGACATGTATAGCGTCGGACGTCTCCTAATCCCGCACACACGCCGCTATGCCACCGCAACGCACTCTGTACGTCAGTACTAGCAGTTCCACGTTCTTGAAAAAATGCATTCGTTTGCCGCTTGCGTTGCGCGGCCGAACTTTCGTGCGGCCGTACTTCGTATATTGGATGTCATTTGCTGCTACTACCGCTGTAATGAAGTGCGGCTCAACCAGTGGCGTAACTAGAAACCTGAGGGCCCCGGTGCAAGAATCCACGAAGGGCCCCCCCCCCAAAAAAGATCTATATTTTTACTGCAAAATAAAACAAAGATAGTATTGCCCCCAGCTCACATGGATATATATTGCCCCCCAGCTCACATGGATATATATTGCCCCAGCACACATGGATATATATTGCCCCCCCCAGCTCACATGGATATATATTGCCCCCCGCTCACATGGGTGTATATATGTCCCCCATCTCTCATGGGTATATATTGCCCCCCCCCCCGCTCTAATGGGTATATAGGTCCCCCAGCTCTCATGTCAGCAGCCGCTCGCAGGGAGAGGGATGGCCAGCGCGCGCAGGGCCGGCCCAAGCCATAGTGCTGCCTGGAGCAAAGGATGAATTGCTGCCCCCCCCAAAAAATGCGGTGTCTGTGTGTATGAGAGTATCAGAGGCCACAGCAACGAGACTCTGTAAATGTATTTTAGCATTGTAAGTTATTACGTGCGTGCCCGTGTTAGGTGTCCCTCAGTGTGCGTGCCCGTGTTATGTGTCCCTCAGTGTGCGTGCCCGTGTTATGTGTATGTCCCTCAGTGTGCGTGCCCGTGTTATGTGTATGTCCCTCGGTGTACGTGCCCGTGTTAGGTGTCCCTCGGTGTACGTGCCCGTGTTATGTGTCCCTCGGTGTACGTGCCCGTGTTAGGTGTCCCTCGGTGTACGTGCCCGTGTTAGGTGTCCCTCGGTGTACGTGCCCGTTAGGTGTCCCTCGTGTACGTGCCCGTGTTAGGTGTCCCTCGGTGTACGTGCCCGTGTTAGGTGTCCCTCGGTGTACGTGCCCGTGTTATGTGTCCCTCGGTGTACGTGCCAGTGTTATGTGTCCCTCGGTGTACGTGCCCGTGTTATGTGTCCCTCGGTGTACGTGCTTGTGTTATGTGTCCCTCGGTGTACGTGCCCGTGTTATGTGTCCCTCGGTGTACGTGCCCGTGTTATGTGTCCCTCGGTGTACGTGCTTGTGTTATGTGTCCCTCGGTGTACGTGCCCGTGTTATGTGTCCCTCGGTGTACGTGCCCGTGTTATGTGTCCCTCGGTGTACGTGCCCGTGTTATGTGTCCCTCGGTGTACGTGCCCGTGTTAGGGACACATAACACGGGCACGCACACTGAGGGACACATAACACGGACGCGCACAATGAGGGACACATCAGTGTGCGTGTCTGTCCGTGTTATGTGTCCCTCAGTGTGTGTGCTAGTGTTATATGTCCCATAGTGTGTACCCCTGATGTGTGTGTGCCCAGCTGTGTGGGCTGTGAAGACTCAGCTCACACAGCTGCACAGGCTGACAGCCCTCACTGTGCCTGGCTCCCCTCACTGGCAGTGCCCCCTCCGCCTGGCAGGCCGAATAGCATCTGAGACCTGTACAGTCTCACCTTCCCCTTCACGTGCGAGCAGGCGGCACCAGTGTCTGCGTGGTTGTTTGTAAGTGTGCTGAAACACGCAGCGGCGGCCATACAACTCCCCTCTCTGTTTGGCGGGCCGGCACCCCCCCCCCCCACACTGCACCCCCCTCTTAGTTTGGCGGGCTGGCACCCCCCCCCACACTGCAACCCCCCCCTCTCAGTTTGGCGGGCCGGCGCCCCCCCCCTCGCACTGCAATATGTTAATGGCAGGCCGATGAACCGCCGAACAAAAAGTTTCTCCTACCGGGATTCCTCCAGTCCGGCCCTGGATGAAAGTGGTGCTGGCGGGATTTGGCAGGAGACTTCCCGCGATCTCCGCTGCTGGCCGCAACCTGATGAGGACCCGGCGACCTGCCCACCCACGCGCCAGCCGTGTCCTAATCCCGCTCTTCTGCAATTGCCTGGCTGCATGTCACGTGTGTGGGCGGGTCGGCGCGCGGTGCCTGCTCTGCGCCGGTGTATAAGAGATGCCGCCGCCGGCGCAGATCTAAAAAAATAGTGCGGCAGATAAAAAAAAAAAACTGGCGTTCAAAATATGCCGCTTGGCGCGGCTGATCCACCCTGGCCTGCACCATGGTCGGGCCGGCCCTGAGCGCGCGGCTCCCAGATTCCGGCGCTGATTGCCGGAATCTGGCGGGCGGCGCTGGGCCCCCTTCCAGTGGCAGAATGCCAGGGCCCGGTCGCAACGGTGACCACTGCGACCCTGGTACTTCCGCCACTGGGCTCAACGCACGTTCGCACTGCGTTCGTCTGACCCCAGCCTAAAAGAATTAAAATATGATGCACAATCTAACTTTAAAAATTCCACTTGCAACAGTTGCAGGTGAGTACAAGATCATTTACTGCATTCTTCGTTTTAAGTGGTCATACCTCCTGCACATAGTCCCAAAACCCCTATTAAATTCATCCTGGTTAACCTTCTGCCTCTGCTGTTCTCCTGATGCTTGGTGACAGCTGGCGTGCCATAGGTTAGTCCACATTGCATGAAATGAACTCTGTAAAAATACTCCTGCTCAGATCTGCCTCATCCTCTCTGGATAACAATGCTTTATATAAATAGCTTTGTAATGAGCCATGTTGGCAACAAATCTGTCTGCCAATGCAAACTCCTTGCTTGCGGAACAACATGGATTGGGGATTTTACGAGTGCAGCCTTTCACACGTCACCTACTGCTGTTGCTCCAAAAGGAGGCAAAAAACCCAGTCAGAAGCGCTCGCCAATATGCAACATACTGGGGAAAAATTCCTTCTTTTACCCCAGAATGGCGTCAGATTTCTCCTTGGGTCAAGCAGCTTTTACCCACATATTAAATATTATAATCCCTAATATTCTGTGTCTGCAGGAAGTCATCCAGTCGTTGTTTAAACGTCTGTACAGTCTCTGACCCAACCACCTCAACAGGCAGAGAATTCCACAGCTTTACAATGGAGAAACCTGAACTACACAAATGCTGAGCTAAATTGCCCAGAGTTAGTCTAACAATGGATGTTGTGATTTGTATTCCAAAAAGTGTTTACGGATTGTCCTTGAAGAATGGACCTGGCCAACGCATTCAGTGAGGTTGTCATTTTCCTTTCATGTACATGGACAGCATGGAAGGTTTGGCGCTGCTGTGGGATGAAGTGCATGGCTGCCGAGCAATGCAACATGACCTCCAGAGGGACCTTTTTTCACATACTGTGTTTAATATTTTACCTGGCAACTTTGCAGTGACCTGATGGCGGGTGACCGTAAAGCGTAACAGGATTCATATTAAAGCCTCTTTCTATGAGGACAGCATTATGTGATCAGTCCATGATTGCCATTGTTGTGTAATAAACCCACATCAATGTGAACAATACAACACAACATAAGCCACAGATACATAATCTATCCAGTTTCCGCATGACGATTATATTTGCGTTAATATAAACACTGATCAGCCGCAACGTTAAAACCAACTAGATAGGTTAAAGTTTTTGAATATAAACGTTGATGGTGCTAGCATGACCATGGGAAAGAAACGGTCAGAATAAAAAAAAAAAAAAATTGTTGAAAGGATCTGAAGCTCCCCGTCAGTCAAAAAAAAAAAGCGCTCTTTCAAAGAATCTCATAATGACAACTGTAATTTGGACTGGGCTGTCATAGGTCTGATTCTCTCAATGAAAACCTATGGGAATTTCAGAAAAATGAACGTTGGCTTACAAAAGATATTTTATATATATATATATATATGAGTCAGAACATGCTGAGGGTCTGTGCAAAATATGATGGTCTTAGCTCACTGCAAAATTTGGTTCTCAGAAGAAAAATAAGCTTAGAACAGATATTATGTTTGGCTTGTCAAGTCCGCACAATGACAGGTGAAGTGAAGAACATCGATTATATGGTTACAATGGCATCTGTCAACAGAAGCAAGTGAAAAGTCTCTTGTCTTCCACATTCTGGAGGTGTGAATGTTTTTCATTGATTCTAGCTTTTCTGGATAGATTTTTGTTGTCCCATCTGGAGTTTGCTGAAACCACCCCCAGCTTGGAGGACACAGCCTTGACTGCAGTTATCAACATATACATGGCTCCCTCTTTTACTTTCCTCAAACTTTTTAGCTCCTCTAGATATTTGTCCACATTCTCATTGTCCTTCTCCATAATATCTGGTCAGTTGTCCATGACCTATATTTCCATGTATTATCCACATCACTGGAAAAGAACTGCTTGATTGCTAAACCATATGGGACCTGTCACTGGCTCCTCTCCTTGCACCTTTATCGTCCAGCTCATTCCTTGTCAAGACTTCATCAGGCGTATCGACATGGCAATGGGATGTTTTCATGATCCACACAGCTCTGCTGTTGATGCAATCTTTCAACATTGTTTTTTCTTTCTCTCATTCTCACTATATATGATAGGCTACAGGTTTGTATAATGCAATTTGAAGACAGACACATGGGCAACGTTCTTCTTGCTTTGGATATTTTTGGATTTCTAGATCAATCAGAATAAAGCCTCCTTAGCTCCTCATTGCTAAAGCTGTCCTTGTGTTGCATCCTCTAGGGTTGGGGTCAGCAACCTTGGCCCTCTAGATGTCTTGAACTACATTTCCCATGAGGTTCAGCCTATTTAATGAGTCACTGAGCAGCATAAGAGATGTAGTTCCAATACATCTGTTTGCTTTTGATCTCCAGAGTGTGGCCTCAAAGATTTAGCCCTGTGGGCATAATGCCCAAGGTGCTCAAACTGTTTATATCAGATAGGGAATGTCCTGATATGTCCGGCTTTCTCTAGCCCAGTGTCTCCCAAACCTGTCATCAGGATCCGCTGACACGCCAGATTTTGCCGATATCTGTAGTACAGCACAGGTGATATGATTTGCTGCTCAGTGATTGCAGGATTCAGTCTGCATTTCCCCAAGGTGATCTGTAAAATCTGGCCTGGTTGAGGGTCCTGAGGACAGGTTTGGGAACCACTGCTCTAGCCAATGCACGGAACCACGAGCTGCAGTTCTACCTGCAGTAACTCGATTTGGCCAGCAGATGGTGACATCTGTCTACCAAATAGGTTATTACAGTAAGAAATAAATTGGGAGTATTCCTAAATATGTCTTATTATATAAATAATTAAAAATATGTTTTCAAAAAACACTGGTTCATGACTGGATTTTTTCCCCCGGATTTGCGGAAAATCATTTGGTAGTGAAGGGAGTAAGGGAATGTGTAATAATGACTATCCGGGTTATTCAAAGAGAATCGAAAAGTCACTGCACGTTCGGTGACTTTTCGTTCTCTTCAATTCGGTGCAAATCGGCTTTCCCATTTCGGCGACCCTGCGGTGTATTCAGCAAGCACCACAGGGCTGTCAAAGTGCAGGGAAAAGCTGCCGAAAACCCGTAAAAACATCTGGATTAACCCGTCGAAGATGTCGGAAAAACCCGAGCAGGAGCCGATCACACTCAGCGAAGCCTCCGGAAAAAGCCAAGACCGCAGAAGAAGGCAGTGAATAAATTAGGAAAACAGTTTGCATGAATGATTGAAAGTGAAATGCTGTTTGCAAAGAAACTACTGAGCGAAAATGTCTTAAATTTACATGTGAGATCCAGGGAATGATAATAAAAATGGCTGTTACAGAAAAAATAAGTTAAAAAAAAAAAGTCGGACTTTTTTTTAAAAAAAAATCCAGAAAAATGCTTAAAATATCCTAAAAAATCTATAAATAAAGAGACTCTTTACTGCAGAATTTTATAATGAACGGTTTATTAGATATTGAATTAAAACAGGAATATTTTAACATTGAAGCCTATGGGATTCGCCTGAATATACCTGTCGAATGAAACCACTGAATGGCAGGGCATTTCGGGAACCTTTCACTGCTGGTTTGTGTTCTCTGAATAGCCGAAGCAGTGCTTCTCTATGGGGATTTCACTGCCCTCGAACAGGCACCGAATGTGCAGGCAATTCGCCAGGATTTGGCGAATTGCCTGCTCTCTGAATAGCCGAATTGCCAAGAAAGGTAACCGAACGCTGATTTTCAGCGTTCGGTTACCTTTCTCCAGCCATTCGGATCTCTTTGAATAACCCTGTATATGACAAGTATTTATATCATTTATTACAATGATAAAGGGTAGTTAATGGGGTTCAATGGTCAGGGTCTATTTGTTTATATCCCCTCGCCCAAAGCTAATACCTGCCATCCATTGACATCTATCTTAATCAACAAACATAGAAAAAAAAGTATATGCAACGTAAAAAAACAAATATACTGCAGCTGCTCGTCAAAAACTTTAAACCTGACTACTGTAATCAAAGTTCACAATTTTAAGTTTTAGGCCATTTTGTGGACTGCTCCCACACCCACTCTATTGCTACATTACGTCCATAGGAATCTCTGGATGACAGATTGCAATTTGATTTTTCTGACTTGGCTGGAGGTCATGAAGCTCAAGTGGCCTGTGCAGGGTTTCTGCAGCTGTCATTGGCTTGTCCCGCACTCCAAAAAGTGACAAGGCAGTTACTTCATATTCCTTAGCTTGCAGGCCACCATGCCGGGATGTTACAGGCAATGTAGCATGCAGTTTATTTCTTGAACAAAATAAATATGATTTTAAAGGATCATCGTTACACAGATAATTTGGCCCTGCCTCTCATTCAAGCACGCCTTAGGACCATTTCTATAACATACTGTTCTGGTGAAATTAAAGCTGATTATTTGATCTATTTTGATCAACACAGCCACTTCCTACATTTATTTTTTTCTCTTCAATTTACACTGTATGATAATTAATCCTGCCACAGCCAGAACAGACTCTTGTAGTGCTGAACTACTGTATATACCTAGATATTGGAAGATATGAAGATAGAATCCTGGAGTGATGTGGCCAAGGGAGATGCCGTAATACAATGAGGGACAGGGGTAAGGTTCAGGGTGTTACATAGTTACATAGTTATATAGGCTGAAAAAAGACATGCGTCCATCGGGTTCAGCCTCTCCCACATAACCTACTGCTGTTGATCCAAAAGAAGGCAAAAAACCCAGTCTGAAATATGCAACATACCGGGAAAAAATTCCTTCTTGACCCCAGATGGCGTCAGATTTCTCCTTGGATCAAGAAGCTTTTACCCACATATTAAATATTATAACCCTTAATATTCTGTGTCTGCAGGAAGTCATCCAGTCGTTTTTTAAAAGTCTGTACAGACTCTGACCCAACCACCTCAACAGGCAGAGAATTCCACAGCTTTATTGTTCTCACCGTAAAATAACCCTTCCTATGCTTTAAGCTAAATTTTCTTTCTTCCAGTCTAAATGGATGACTGGTGAAATGGTGTTGTAATTGCTGAAACTCCCTCCAGTACAGATACAAGTTGTTTCTATAATTTCTATAGACAGGCATCATCAGGGCCTTATTTGCATCTCAGGCGCCTTTAGGCACAGAAATGTGGAGCCCCCTCCTCACACACAGGAATAAACATGCCAGAATGACGTTTAAAATTTTCATTTTGGAGCAAACTAAAAAAGATTTAAAAAAGTAAAAAAACATTTTAAAAAACAAACAGTTTTTCTCTTTTGCTCAAATCAAAAGGGGCAAAATCTGTTGCCTTAGTTGAGTTAGTGCAGCGGCATCGTTTGTTTTATATGAAAAAGTCTATATTGCCTCGGCCGTAGAACAGAGAAAATAATTAATTTTGCATTTTCTTTTTTTAAATTTCTTGTTTTCACACATTACATGGTCATGTTTGGTATCATTGTAAAGACCAGACTCTGACCTTTCCAATGACACCTCACTTAACCTTGTGCGGTGTACAATTCAGAGGTGTGGGTTCCAAAGTCCCCCTGTCTCTCCTCACTGCAATGCCACGGTCTAGGCTGTCGATGAAACAATGCATTGCATCATCAGCTCCACACTTGCTGGCAATGTGGGAAATGAGAAAGTTAGTTAGCACAGCATCACTGCTCACTTTATAATTGGAAACTGAATAATTGTGCGGAGTTAGCAAAAAAATTAATTTTTATTTTATTTTTACATACATCTAACCTGGTTACTTTTGGAACCATGTTGGAAAGGTCATAATCTGGCCTTTCCAATGTTGCCTCATATGTCCCTCTAGACCAGTGTTTCCCAAACCTGTCTTCGGGACCCTCAACCAGGCCAGATTTTGCAGATCACCTTGGGGAAAAGCAGACTGAATCCTGCAATCACTGAGCAGCAAATCATATCACCTGTGCTGTGCTTCAGATATCTGGCAAACCTGGCGAGGCGGAGGGTCCTGAGGACAGGTTTGGGAAACACTGCTCTAGACCTTAAGGCTCCAGAGATACAGTGGTGTAAATTATTGTAAATAGTAAATTAAAATTATTATTTTTTTACAGAGCAGGTGCCCCCTTGTGGCAGGTACCTGTAGGCACATGCCTACTCTGCCTAGTTATAAATGCGGCCCTAGGCATCATGCTACATACAGATATTATTTTTATATTCTGCTTTGCTAATAATCGCATTATGATCACCACAAATACCCAAAAACAGGATAACCGATCGCTTTTATTATCTATATTTATCACATTTACTGTACATGACTGAAAGGACACTTGTGCCTGTATGCTGATAATGCAGACTCCATTTGAAATTGTGCAAGATAAGGGACACCATCTAGATTTTACATCTTTTAACCAAAGCAATGGAAAGAAAAACAAAACACATAAAAAAAATTAAAAAGTGCAAATTTACATTATTTTAGTATTGTCTCACAATAGCTATCTCTATGCAACATTGGTATTGCACCCTACATTTAATAATGCATTTTTAACTACATATACCATTTTGCAAATAAATGCTATGATAATATTTTTTCAACACAGTGCTTGATCGTGAAAGGGTTAAAGTCAACCTGTTGATGTGCCATTATAGGGCTGAAGGGAGATAAATGATAGAGGAAAATCAATATATAGTTTGTATTAAAAATGGTGATTAAATTGCCAAAAGGAGAAGCAAGCATGCAGAACAGCAGAAGATGTAGAATTTAACCCCGAGCCCAAGAAATTGGAGACAATATTTACTGAGAAATAAATCTAAATCTTTCATAGATAAAAGTTTAAAAAAAGGATTAGGATTAATATCATTTTATGTAGTGCCTTAAGCTGTAATACATCTATAAAAGAAATTTGTATATAGAGAATCCACAGCGAGAAACCATTTCAGTTACTGCAGTTTCCATGGAATCCAGACTATGAAGAGCCAATAAAAAAGTCCTAGGAAAAGAAATGACTGAAAAGGAATACACCGCACATTCCAGAATCTTTGAGGTCTTGCAATAGTATAGGATCGTAACCTGATAAAGGCAGGGTAGCGTGGAAACATATTAGAGATGCATTCGGATGGTAAGGAAGGAGGACTGAAGGTGAAACGTGAAAAAGAAGGTACAAAAGTAGCCAAGATAAAAGAGGTGGAGAATAAGTATCCCACATTATATATTGCGCTCACAACTTCCACTTATTACTTACAAACTGTAAATTACCACAAACTGTTACATTTCATGTTCTTGGTGATGGGCCAGGTAAGAAAAACCCAAAACTTATATTGGAAACTACAACGTTGAAAGCAAAAGCAATTCAGTTAGCGGGCAAGCCTTCTGCAAACACCTCACACGAGGTTCCATCAACTGAGCACCAACCTTGGCCTCGACTAGTGCAACTCAGTGCGACCCTTTGTTTGAAAGAGAATTCCCTCTTTTGAAGACAGGGTTACATCACTCCTTAATTTGCAGCCGATCCCATTAGTAACAGAGATAACGTTGGGGTTTGTGGGGACTTTAAGAGGGTTGAGGACTTTTTAGTACTCCAATAAACCTCAGAAACCACCTCAAAATTGTTTGGAAAAACAGAAAGCTGATTCTTTCTAGTGAGATGTCACTCTGAATGGTAATGACTGACAATCAGCAGATCACAGCAGCAACTGTGAACTCGTAATAGTGTAAATGAAGCAAATTCAGAAGTTTGGGTATTTCCTCGGTTTCCCTACATAATACACAGGCAGATTAAATTATTTGAAACCATTTATCCTGCACTTTTAGACAAGCTATCCTGTGTCTGTCCAGCTGACAGCTGATTTTCATAACAAAGACAAATAAATTGCAAATTATGTATATTATGGGATATTCTCCTATTCAAAATATATCAAACAAAGATTTATTTGAAAGAGGGTTTTCTGAAAATTCAAATGTGGTGCTTCTTTTTTGTATAGCTGTCAAATGACCATTGCAATTAGGGTTGCATGATGCCGATACTAGTATCGGTATCGGTGCCGATACCGGGTACTGCAGGAGTACTTAATACTCGTGTAGTACCCCCGATATTTTCCCAGATACCGGAAGCTGGCATTGAGCCGGCTTGCCGGCATCCAAGGGGCTGGGGCGGCTGTCCGAATGCTCTATCGGCATTCAGACAGGCCCTGCAGCTGCTCACCACGTTCATACTTACCTTCCTGGGCGACGCCGGGAAAGTCCCACGTGATCGCGGCTGGGGGCCTTCCAACAAGCGCACGCGCAAAGACTTTCCCGGCGTCGCTCAGGAAGGTAAGTATGATCACGGAGAGTGCCAGGTGAGCTGGGGCAGTATCCACGAGCTGGGGGGCAAATCCATGAGCTGGGGCAAATCCATGAGCTGGGGGTCATAATCCATGAGCTGGGGGCATATCCATGAGCTGGGGGCATATCCATGAGCTGGGGGGGGCATTTTTATGAGGTCTGTTCTTATTGGAAAGCGTCACATGACATAAAAAAGTATCGGTACTCGGTATCGGTGAGTACTTTTTAAAAAGTATCGGTACTTGTACTCGGTCTTAAAAAAGTGGTATCGGTGCATCCCTAATTGCAATGATAACAATCCCCTGGCTGTAACTGCCAAATTAATTTTATAGTGATTTTGTGTTGGGGCTCAGATTTAGCTTTTTTATGAGGCAAAAATTGACAGTTGTGGTACAAATGAATAAGTGCAAAATAGCCTGTATATTGTAAATTTCTATCTAGGGTGATTTTGGTGTATGCAGTTTTATGATTGTTGTGTATTTTTTTTCATTACGATTTACTTCTCTGAGTTAGGAGAGGCATATGACCTTCTAGTCAAAATAGCATAGACATGTCACGCCTCTGAAAAATAAAAATAATATTAAAAGGCTGCCAATGTTTTAATATTTATTTAATCCCAAGGCCTTTTCTGTATTAATGGCAAGATGGTGCAAATGGAAAACAGTAATACAATTTTATTTTCAGTTTAAAAAAATCAATTAGTATTTTTCAAATTAAAACAGGGCACTCAATGCTATATTTTGTTCTGTTTTACAATAAGGTGATGCATAATGTGGTCCTATAAGATATCATGATGTTTATCTCTGTTGTTTTATGGGCCTAGTGCTATTCCACTACTCAGTATTTACCACTACCCATCTGAACCTTCTACCCTTCCGTTCTGTATTTAGGCTCGTGTCAGACGAGCGCAGTGTTCACGTCCGTGTTGCTGCACATTTTAACGTCCGTGATAGCATACAATTATGATCAATAGAGACCCACACACGAAGTACGTCCGCACAGAAGTGCGGAAGCACAACGGACGCGGCAAACGGACGCAAGTTAGGCAAGAACGTAAAACCGCTAGAACGGACGTGCGGAGTGCGCCACGTCCGCAACATCCGCATAGCTTTGTGTGTGAGTAATGGAGAGTAGTCAGACGGACTGCATTTTTGACGCCCAGCATTTTTGACGGACAAAATGTTTTTTCATATTAATTTTATTTCCCATCTACATCAGTCAAAAAAAACATCAGTCACAAAAACGGACCGTGTGGCCACTACCTTGTCGTCAGTCAGAAAGTACGTCCGTTGTGCACGGACACACAGTCCGCACAGAATGCGCTCGTCTGAACCTAGCCTCATTGTTCGAATCTTTGATTTTGCTCAGTATAGCTCCCTGACCTGATGAAGAGAGTTATACTCTCGATAGCTTGTCTTTTAAATGTAACGGAAGTCCAAATAAAAACGGTATCACTACATACTGCTATACTCTGATTTTAAAATATTTATGGGGTTATTCTTAGAGCACTGTAATTTCACCCACATTTCGGTGCTCTCTCGTTCCCCATACTTCGGGGAATCAAATTCCCCGACCCTGCAATGAATTTAGCATTCACTGCAGGGTTCCCAAAGTGCAGGGAACGGATCCAAAAATGTCAAGAACAAGCCAAAAAAACTCAGCTGATATGATCCGAAGTATCGGATCACTTCAAACCGCTGCAAAAAACACGCCGAACGCGTCTGGAAAAAGCCGACGATTCGCCAAACAGAGCGTGCAGCCAGCTGCTGGAAAAAAACGACGAAAGGAGTGAAAAACCCCCCACAAACGATTGAAAGTGTCGAAACTGAAACGCTGTTTGCAAAAGAACTACTGAATGAAAATGTCTGGAATTAACATATTAGATCCTATGAATAATAATAAAAAGGTCTGTTAAAGAAAAAAAAACTGCAGTTTTAAAAAAAAATTGTGCCCAAAAATGCCTAACAAATCCTGAAAAAATAATGAAGAGACTTTTTGCTGCAGATTAAAAGAATAAACAGTTTATTAGATATTGAAAGAATGGGAATATTTTTAACATTGAAACCTATGGGATTCTCCTGATTAAACCTGTCGAATTAAACCACCGAACATCAGGGCATTTCACTGACATTTCACTGCTGTTCGTTATTCTCTGAATAGATGAACCATTGCTTCTCTATGGGGATTTCTCTGCCGTCGAACAGGCACCATATTTTGTTGGGAATTCGCCAAAATTTGGCGAATTGCCTGCTTTGGGAATAGTCGAATGGCCTGAAATTGCACCGTATGGGGGAAATTCACTGTTTGGCTTTCTTTGAATAACCCTGTTAGTGAATAACCACAGGCCGACCATAAAAAAATATTTTTTTTCATAATTTTTGCTCTTTTGTATGTTTTTTTGCATGCTAATCCGAAAATGACCATTAAATTGTCATAGGTCGTACTATTTTTTCACAAAATACAGTTTTACTCTACACTGCTTATGTATTGGAAATGTTTAAAGAAAGCATCTAGTTACTTAACAATTTACTTAAACACTTTTCAAATCAGATCAAGACAATGACGAACTCGAAAGAAAAGGATGCTTGGACTGCATTTAAACAAGCAGTTTTGACGTTTCTGGGGAACAGGAAAGACCCTAATTACGAAAATATACAGAGAGAGGTGAAAAGCAGGTGAATGACTGGAGAAGTGAAAATTCTAGGTCAAAATAGCCAAACCAGAACAATCCCCCATTTATCTCACTTTCAAAATCGGCTATTTGGTCTAGACATGGAAAAATGATATCAAGGCCGCTGGGATGTAAACATGATGGGAGATTACTGCTGGTCTCTCCATCGGGAAAATCCAGAAAAATCACATAAGAGGAAGAGCTATTCCCAAACTTTTACCGACAAAAGGTTGAGGAAATACAAACCTTTGGATGCTTAACCCCTTCACTACCAAGTGACTTCCCAAAAAAACACTGTCAGAAACCAGTGGAAATGAAATTCATTTACTTTTGGGCTGCAGACCAGCAGATCGAGATATCTCGATATTGGAGCACCAGATGGTGACTTTGAAGCCCGAGATATCTTGATATTGGTAGTGAAGGGGTTAAAAAGAAGTACTGTACCTACCCTAACTTTCACTGTCACATTGTTAAAAATATAATATTTTATTAGTAAATTTTTACTTTTTTATTATGCACCTTTCACTTAATCGTACTACATTTTAGCGTTATAATAGCCTAACATTTATGAAAATTGCAGAAAAATGGTACATGATAGGAGAAAACCGATTGGATATCTGGATTCAGCACCCCAAAAAATGAGAGTCAGATTGAATTATGGAAAAAGTTTTTTTTTTTTTTGGTTGGCCTGTGTAATCACTCCTATGCTGTTTAGAATGCCCCCAAAATAAAGAGGGTTATTCACAAAGCACCGTGTTTGACATACTTGCAAACCTCTGCAAAAATTGCTATTGTTGCAACTGCAACAAATTTCGTTGTTTCACAAATAGAAAGCTCAAATAGTGGCCGGAGAAGCGTCAATGCTGAAGCTTCTACTACCGTTTGATTTTCTCTTTGTAAAATGCTGAAGTTGCAACAACGTTGATTTTCGTTGTTGTTTGCAACTCCAGCAAACAACGGTGTTTTGTGAATAACCCTCTTTATTTTTTTCCTATGACATGGTGAAATTTTTCAATATTCTAGTGATTGTTCATATTAAAATTGCCACCTAAAAAAGGTGCAGACATCCCAACATGCAAAAACTCATTTCAGGGAGCTGGCCTCCTGTTCGCCCCCCCCCCCCTCCACAGGTTTGATGGTGTTTTTGATGGCGTGTTTTTTTCCCACGGTATTTTTTTTTTTTAATTAAAAATCATTAGCGACAGTCAGGATACCTCATCTGAGTTTCTCTCTGTATAACACAGTCAGGATGCCTCCTCTGAGGTTCTCTCTCTGTATAACACAATCAGGATGCCTCCTCTGAGGTTCTCTCTCTGTATAACACAATCAGGATGCCTCCTCTGAGGTTCTCTCTGTATAACATAGTCAGGATACCCCCTCTGAGGCTCTCTCTGTATAACAGTCAGCATATCCCTCTGAGGCTCTCTCTGTATAACACAGTCAGGATATACCCCCTCTGAGGTTCTCTTATAACAGTCAGGATACCCCTCAGGCCAGGGTGCTCTGCTCTCTACTAGTACTGCCCCTAAATAATGGTTGTAGTTAGTTCTCTCCAAGGCTAGCCGACGGCCACTTGAGAGAATGAGGAGAATGTCCCCTTTAGATTTAGACATTGTGAACCCTATAACCATGTAGAGTGAATTGAAGAATGTAAAATCTGTCACAGTGATAAGTCCAGGAAGACTAGGGGTGGGCACATTTAGCTGACTGGATCATTTAAGTGGTCATGGTGGCATGAATATATCTCTTTCCCCCTCTTTTCTGTGTTTGTACGTCAAAGTGGTGGTCTGCTTCAGCCCTGAATCTGTCAAAGGCCTTCACTTTATTGGTTAGCCTGTGACGGCAGTCAATCTGACACTTTGTCACTGGGGTATCTCAGTGATCTTGTTGGATCTGTGGATGGAATTTGAAGGGTGGGGTGTTGACACCGAAGAACCTGGAGTGATGGCTGTCCCCTGCCTATGTCGGAGTGAGGGGATGATGGACACCGTGTGAGAAAAATCACGCGTCTGTCAGTTACATCACCTGCCCACGATGATGGGGGTGGAGTTCCAGGGGCTGGCTATTGGCAAACGCAGTGGAGGAGCCTGCTCCAGGAGGCAGTCTAGGTCAGAACTACACCTTCCGGAGTGCTGCACTGTGCAGCGAGGGCAAGGGCGCATGCTCTGTGTTTAAGCAAATCATTAACTGATTGGCTTAAACCAAGCTTGGCCCTCCATCGGAACCCAGACTCCGGAATGAAAATCCACGAGTTCCAGAAGTGTTTGCGGGCAAAAGGGAGCCCGCAATCATTTCAGGGAGACTCCCAGAACTTCTGGGAGACTTGGGAACCCCGAAGGTGGGTCTTCTTAAAAATGTCAAGGTATATTTTGTGTATTTTAAAATTGGTGACTAGATACAGGTACAGACTAAGGGTGTTGTCACGTATTCCCTAGATATACAGTATGTCTAATCCCTTTATGGAGACAATCTATCCTACACTGCCAGTCCTTGAAGTGGCCGGATTTCTATTTATAGGGAATACAATAAACAGTAACCAGACACAAGGGGCTAATACCAGGATACTTGTGAGCCAGATACCAGGGGTTAATACCAGGATTGATCGTGAGCTAGATACCAGGGGTTAATACTTAGTTGGATCGTCAGATAATAGTCAGAGGTCAAATGCCAGGTTGGGTTTGTCAGCCAAGTTCCAAGGGTTGGATGCCAGGTTGGGTCGTCAGCCAATGCCTAAGGTCGGAATGCCAGATTGGGTCATCAGTCAAGTGCCAAGGGGTTAACAGCCAGGAGAATCGTCAGACAAGCCAAAATCATACACAGGTGATCAGAAGGATATGTTACACTAAGAACGCACTAAGAGGAGTGAAAACCATGTCAGAGCAAGGAACCAGGGCTCAGGTGTCTGCTTTTGAACTCGGCATGCTCCATGTCATCATGCCACGTCCCACCCGCTTCCTCGATCCGTGACCACGATTGACCACTACTTCGCTCGGCAGCCGAGCGAGGAAGACGCAGCTGGCCGCCGGGACCCAGGCACCGCGGCGCGGGTATTGACAGGTGTGTAGTGGCTCAATACTGAAGGGGATAAATAAATCTCACCATTTTGTGCTTGTAAAATATTGTAATTCCATACCAAGTTTTGCAGAAATCGTCCCCTGAAACCACTTGAATCTTGCTATTTTGATTGAAATTATTTCTAATTTGTTATTGTGTTCTCACGAGACTACAGTAATTTGTGTTACCTTTGATTTTATTACATCTAGAATGTGAAATATGTATTCAAATTGCAGCTTGCTTTACTAGTCTGAATATCTTTCGTACTTTCTGGAGCTTTTACATTTTAGATCTATTATTCAGCGGACGTCTTCTGTGTCCCTGAGCACTTCACTGGCTGTCACCCACTTCACTCTACCTTCACACTTATCTTCCAATTAGATGTTCACTCTCTGTCTCTCAGTTTCACTTGATCTCGGAGAGATACAAATCCAAGACTTTAGTTTTGCCAGCTGTTTTATCCTGACTTAAGCAGAACAATAGCTGCTCTAAGCTGCCTGGCTATACAGTCTTTCTCCAGACCTCATCCCTGCTTCGTCATGTTACACTAGGCACTCTTGATGTAGAAAACCTAATAAGCTAAGTCAGAGGGCCTATTGTAAGTACTGAGCATGGACCTACAACTACACAACTACACATCCTGTTAACTGTAAATGTACTGTTTTTGCTTTTTAGTAGGGGTCGACTGATTATTATCGGTACTACCAATAATTGAGGACAATATCCTGCATTTTCCCTGTTATCGGTATTGGCATACTACATAGCTGATATACAGATAACAGTTTTTTTTCTGCTGGTACGTGAGTGCCGGTACTCAGTAACAGCGTGTACCGGCAGAACAGACATATCACAAATCAATAGCAATAAAACTCACAGTAATGTGTGCAGTTCTATGAGTGTGAGTTTTACTACTGTGGAGCTCTGCGATAGCACAGCGCACATTACTGTGAGTTTTATTATTTTAACCAGTCAGACTGAGCACTGTGATTCCTTAACTCAAAATGTTGTATAGCTTTCTAGTAATAATGTATAGTGTGTGCTATTTATAGGTTTTTTTTGTTGTTGCCATTTTTCTGTGTTCTGAAAAGCTGTTTAAGGCTGGGGTCAGACTGAGGCAGTGCGAACGCGCGTGCAGGCGCACTTAATCACGGCCGTAGTAGCAGCAAATGCCGGGCAATGACGGCCAATATACGAAGTACGGTCGCACAAAAGTCCGGCTGCGCAACCCAAGTGGCAAACGAACGCATTTTGTCGAGAACGTAAAACTGCTAGTACGGTTGTACAGAGTGCGCTGCGTCCGCTAGCGGCGTGTGTGCGTGAATTGGAGATGTCAGACACTGATAATGTCTGGCCAACATAACGTCCAGATGCACAAAGTGTTTTATTGATGATCCGTACAAAATCACGGACGCAAATGCGCATCGTATGACCGCTATCGCGTATTCCGTGAAAAAATACGTCCATTCGTTCGAACGCACTTTTTCACAGACAACGTGAAAATGCGTTCGTCTGACCCTAGCCTAAGCTATTTTGCAAGCAGTTTATTTTTCCCAGGTGTTGTACCGCTCAGAATTTTATTAAACATGTTCAGTTGATGCCAGATTGTTGTAGAAATTGTAATTTTTCGAAGATGTAAATAAATGTACAGAATATCGGCACCTGTTATCGGCCTGAAAGGCTGCCGATAAATGGTATAGGTACTGGAGATGTGCACTGCTGAAAATTTTGTTTTGTATCAGTTTTACAATGAGTGAGACAAAACAACCATCTATACATACAAACATCTGAGCCGGGCCCTCTACACCTCATGTTTCTGCTCCTATGTTTGTTTTACATTTGTCTGATTCCCCATTGGTCATTGTAAAGTGCTGTGGAAACTGTTGGAGCTCTATAAATGATGATAATAATAATAGTACGTTAGACACACTGAGCCCA
Source organism: Leptobrachium leishanense (assembly GCA_009667805.1). NCBI lineage: Eukaryota > Metazoa > Chordata > Amphibia > Anura > Megophryidae > Leptobrachium > Leptobrachium leishanense. The sequence continues at coordinate 349,840,526 of CM019064.1, forward strand.
ATGGGAGAAAAGGACTCTGCTCCAAAGCTTACACTCTTAGGCTGGGGTCAGACGAGCGTAGTGTTCACGTCCGTGATTGCGCCTAAAAGTACGTCCGTGATAGTATGACAGAAAGCCCATTGGAGCATGACACATGAAGTATGTCCGCACTGAACTGCGGACGCACAACGGCCGCGGCCCACGGACGCAAGGCAGGCAAGCACGTACAACCCCTAGAACGGCCGCACAAAGTGCGCTGCGTCCGCAACGTCCGCATAGCTTTGTGTGTGAGTGATGGAACATGGTCAGACGGACTGCATTTATACGTCCAGCATTTTTCACGGACAAAATGGTTTTGATTTTTAATTTATTTTCTCTCCTACATCCGTCAAAATATATCAGTGAATAAACGGACTGTGTGGCCACTACTGCGTCTTCCGTACTGACGTACGTCCGTGTGCAAGGACGCACAGTCCGTAGAAATCACGCTCGCCTGACCCTAGCCTAAGTCTAGGGTCAGACGAGCGCATTCTGTGCGGACTGTGCGTCCGTGCACAACGGATGTGCTTTCTGACTGACGACAAGGTAGTGGCCACACAGTCCATTTTTGTGACTGACGTTTTTTTTGACTGATGTAGATGGGAAATAAAATTAATATGAAAAACCATTTTATCCGTCAAAAATGCAGTCCATCTGATTACGTTCCATCTCTCACACACAAAGCTATGTGGACGTTGCGGACGTGGCGCACTCTGCACGTCCGTTCTAGCGGTTTTACGTTCTTGCCTAACTTGCGTCCGTTTGCCGTGTCCGTTGTGCGTCCGCACTTCTGTGCGGACGTACTTCGAGTGTGGGTCTCTATTGATCATAATTGTATGCTACCACGGACGTTAAAATGTGCGGCAACACGGACGTGAACACTGCGCTCGTCTGACCCGAGCCTAAGAGTCCAACAATTCCCACAGTGCACAATGGGGTATCTACTGTGCAAAACCTTGTGAGACCTGAGCGGGCACCCACCGTAAAGCAGGCCACCAGTGCCGTTGCTTGTTCTCAGGACCCTCACAAACCTCTCTGTTTCTCACTTTAAGTCTACAGGGTAATCCAGACGTGGACCCCTTGCTTGATGTGCCTAGAGGGTGTCAGCTATACTCTCCCGACGAGGCCTAACATGGCTGAAATGATCATCGGGGGATTGCTGCATCTCTCATGCAGGGATGACTTCCTTGGTATTTCTGTACTGGCCACCCTTTGTGGGTGTAGCAGTCTGATTTGCATATGGAGCAGTTGTCCCTGTAATGGTACAATTGAGCTAAAACCTTGTGAGACTTGCGCCGGTACCTACCATAGAGCAGGCCACTAGTGCCATTGCTTGTTCTCACAAACCTTACTGAAAATTATAATTATTCCCGACTGTAGCATGAGTTATTTTTGTGCGGTCATACAATGGGAGAATGTGCACCAAGGCAACAATTCTAGGATGTTACACACACACACACTTTTTCTGTGCAGTGCACATGGAGTTGTCTTTTGTCTTTCTTCTTGTAATATTCCCTGACACTCTTGCTCAGTGTTTGGACATCACAATAGTCCTTTATAATTCTCTATAATCCTGGGTGACTGACCTTGAGTAACTCTGTCCATCTTCTGCTGTGAACCCATGGTAGCCTGGCCTGTGCTTCTAACCATGTCCAGGTATCTACTTTATAAATAAATAAATGTCCAAATGAAAAGTTAATGGACGATATAGCAAATCTAAAGGAGGAGAGTAAGCATGTCTAGCATGTTTTCAGACATACTGGAAGAATCTGCTCCGTTACAATCACAATTTATAAAGCGCCAACATATTTGGCAGCACAGTTCAATGTTACTAATCAATGCCGGAGGAATAGGTTTTCTAAGACATTATTTTTAAACGTTTATGCTATTTAACCCAACAAACCAGGAGTACGTGCTGCCCCAAATATTCCCATAAACTTCCACTGCCATGATTAAAAAATAAAATAAATTCCTGCAAATATATAACAAAGAAAGTGTATTGGTAAAGCAGATTCAGTTATTTCTCTCAACCTGTGCAAGATACACATGGGATAAAATCGCTCACATAGTGAGTTGTATCAGTGATGTCACAGTGACTTACTTTGATTATATCATGACTTGTGTCTGTTATGATACATAAGGGGTTATTCAAAGAGCACAGAAATTTCGGCGCTCTTTCATTCGGCGCACTCCGCTGAACTCAATTCGCCAACTCAATTCAACATTCACTGCAGGGTCCCCAAAGTGCGCCAAATGCTGAATGCCACAGATAAATCCAATTAACGCATCCTATAAAACCACCAAATGCAGCTGACAATCAGCTGTACAGACCGCTGAATGCCTCTCATCAGCAGCTGAACGCCGCCAAAAAAAGCAGACCAGCCGCTGAACACCCCCCCAAAAAAAAACGTACAACAGATTATTCTGCTGACTCTTAATGAAATATCCGGGTTTTACAGAAAACAACATTGGCAAACTCTGGCGAAAATCTCCATTGGTACAGTGACAACACGTGCCAGCATTTTCTGACTAAAGGTTGGTTTTTTTAGCATTAATTGCATTTTATATAGTGTTATATAGCCACTGGACAGACCATTCACTGGTGGAGCCACAGTACAGGTAGTGTGTCCAAATAAACAAGCATAAATCAAGAACGTACTCCCCATTTGGAGACTAAACATTTGTTCTCCCCACACTTTTAATACAAGGCAGCTAAACTGCTTACCAGCAAAATTAACAAAATCAAGAGTTTGTACTTCACTTAGGAACTTCAGGGCTTGTCTCCTTCTTTCCTGCTCCCAGTCAAAAAGACTGCTCTCTCAGAGGGAACTACAGTACCTGTAAAGGCTGGGCAGTCTAAGTCAGCAGTCGGCTGTGAATTAACCCTATAGGGGAAAGGGACTTTCTCCATCAGCCTGCTGACAAAACAGTGGTCAATCACCCTGCTCTAATCACACTGTCCCAGTAGACAATATTCTGCTTTGGGGTATTTTTTTATTTTTTATTAAACCCGCAGTTTCAGAAATGGCCACTGGAGGCACCTAGGCAACATTTACATTACTGTACATTACTTCTATTCTATATAGCACCAAAAATTCCACCAAGCTTTTCTATTGAAATACAAGATAAGACAAAGAGACGTACCAGCACAGAGAAAATAGAGAACCTAACAGGTGAGGGGGAAAATATGACAATTACAGCCACTACCACCAAAAAATGAAATGTCCTTATTTTGTTTATTTTATGTTGCTGGTACCTTACATGTGCAGTTTTTCCTGTATGTTTAGTTACAATATTTTACTCTATATGTGTCACTGAGTGCATCCATTATGTATTATAAACTGCCCCACAGTACCACTTGCTCCTCACTGGTTGGCTATGGCCATAGAATGGGCTCTGTGGGTCAAGAAAGAGACTTACATGATTGTATTGTGTGGGATGTATTTGTGACGGAACCGTTCTCTTCCGCCTGTCCTGACTCTCCAGACACCCCTTCGTTGCAGTCAGCCCGGCTACTGGGAGCGCTGTCCTCAGCGCCTCGAGCAGCTTGACCCGCCTGCTTCTGGTCCTCTGCCCTGGAGCCGTTAGGAATTTCCAGAAGGCCGCTCTCTGCCTTCTGAGGTTGATTGTGGAGTGTAGCGTAGTTTGAAATAAAACACCAGACGCAGCTGTATGTTTTAAAACAGGATTCTCTCTCTCTCTGAGCATCAGACCTTTAATGAACCTTAAAGTTCTGAACTTTAATGAACAAAAACGCCAACATTTATGCTGAAATCCAACAGTCATAATTTGCATAAATGACGCACCTCATCCTACCAATATGCTAATTACATTATGTCAGTTAGATATTTACAATAAACATTCTTTATTCTTTAGCCTTTCGCTCACACAACATTTGCATAATCCATTGTTCTAACACATCAGATTAAAGATAAACACTATCACAGAACTCTTGAATTAAACATGCAGCCAGATAAGGGGGAAAGCCCTGTTGCATAAATTACACAACAGTAAAGCTTGTTTACTGGCTATACAGAAACACATTTCCCTATAGGAATATAAGTATTTAAAACTAAAGCTATGCCATTTTACACTAAACTAATTTAAACTAAAACCAAACGATGTAATATATATTTAAAAGCACACGATATAGATTGAACATAAAGTCTCTTGGGGTTTGAAGCATGGAGCGTTACATCAGAGCTCCATGACAGTATTCAAAGGACATCACCAGAGGGTAGAAGTCCTTTAAGCTTCCTGTCAAATCTCATTCAACTGCCAGCTCTTTTCTCAGGTAGTAGAGGCAGGACAATAGCCCCCTGCAGCCTTATCTAAACATTCCCTCCTCAACCTCATTATTTGTAAAATACTGTATAATATAAAGTACAGCCACAAAGTAAAACTCACCATAAGATTTTGGTAAATGTTGCATCATGGGAAAAGTCCACAGAATGGAAACAGGAGATAATGAAGCTAATTAGATTTTTCCTTTTTACATGCAATTACTTCTATCTAAAGAAAACACCAGCAGCATATGGTTTTACAAAGTGGTTTTGTTTGTAATGCACAAGTAAACTAGTACTTTATACTACACAAATGTAAGTGGTGGTGTCCCTTTAATAGAAGTGCGCTGCTAGATGGTCTGTGAACACACAATCTCTAGGTCATAAAGGAAACAATGTGTCTCAAGAAAAAAAATCAAGTCCACCAGTCCGTATGATTAAAAACAGTATTTTTAATGCGCAACATAATGGTCATTAAAAACAAAGGAGGCAAAAGATCCTGAGATAACATTCATCGACATACCATTAGACGTGTAGCAACATGTTCTGTACCTCTCATTGATTTACCTATTTATTTATAAAGTATTTTACCAGGAAGGATACATTGAGATTTCTCTCATTTTCAAGTATGTCCTGGGTTCAGGAACATTGAATTTTTACAGTAGGTACAGAAATACAAAGTAATAAATGCAAGATATTAAAAACAAAACACACGTATACAGATTAACATAGAAAATAAAAATGTAGGAAATAAAGTCATTGTGTTACATGTTTACATGTGCATTCTCTATTGAGGTATGTTAATAAGGAGCTCTTAAGTGACTTTAGACTGGGAGAAGATTTAATGGCGTCTGGGAGGTTATTCCATATTTGCGGTGCTCTGTAGGAAAATGAGGACCGAGCCACTTTCTTTTTGTATTGTGGTATTGCAAGTAAGGTGCTGGTCCTGGATCTGAGGTTATAGGATGAGGGAACTGCTGGGGGAAGCAGTCTATTCAGGTAGGGTGGTAACTTCCCAGAAAACCTGTTAAACACCAGGTTGGAAAGGTGAAGGGTGCGTCTAGATTCCAGTGACGGGCAGTTTAGCTCTTTTAACATGTCACAATGGTGGGTCATGTAGTTACATTGTAGCACAAAGCGGCAGAATGAGTTATACAATGTAGTAAGTTTATGAAGGTGTGTTTGCGGGGCAGCTGCATACACTACATCTCCGTATTCAATGACCGGCATAAGCATTTGCTGTACAATCAGTTTTTTTTACCGCGGGGCTCAGGCAGGATTTGTTTCTGTACAGGGCACCTAGTTTGGGGTAAAGTTTAGATGAGAGTTTTTCGATGTGGGGGCCAAAGGATAGATTTGGGTCTAACCACGTACCTAGATATTTGAGAGAAGTGACTGTGGTCAGCGTGCCATTTGATTTTGTCCTGACACATAGATGGGGTGTTTGCAATTTGTGTAGTTTAGGTGCTGTACCAAAGAGCATTGTAACAGTTTTGCCAGTATTTAGAAAAAGTTTGTTATCTTTGATCCACTTTTCTATGTCTGTGAATTGTTCTTGCAGCACGGCCTCCAGCTGTGGGAGATTTGGTTTGCTGGTGTAGATTACGGTGTTGTCTACGTACATGTGTACAGTTGAGGCTTTGCAGACCTGGGGCAGATCATTTATTGATATCGTGAATAGCAGGGGGCAGAGTGTCAAGCCGCTTTACAGGGTGAACTGGGGGTGCATTGCCAAGGTGCCAGCTGCTGGGTCTTGCCGTTCGGAGGGTGGGAAACAGCTGATACGGCCATACAACTCAGACTGCAGAACCCAGCGGTTGTCCCCCTGGGTGCTGATCAGAAAATGTTTTCATTTGTGTTGTTTTCATTTTTTTTGTAGGGGGAGCGCAAGTAGCTGGTCTTGTCTAGGGTGCAAAATAGTCTTGCACCGGCCCTGGTTACAGCCAATTTAGGCTAGGGTCAGACGAACGCATTTTTCACGTCTACAGTTTTCCCCCTTGCGCCCGCATTTTAACGTTGGATTACAATGCAGGTGCAAAAAATGCTGCCTGCATTGTGATCGCGCGTTAAAATTTGGGCATGCTCGCGGCAGTGCTGAACGTAGCCGCGAGCATCCACTCGCTGGAGTCCATAGGACTCAATTGAGTGCCTCCCTGCTGGTCACGTGACCAGCCGGATCTCGCCTCGTGAGATCCGGCCGGTCAGCGTAGGGATACGCTTGGAGAGACTGGGGGGACTTTTTCCCCCAGTCTTTCCCTGCTCCCGCCGGCCGGAGGAGGCGATCGGACCCGCGGTCCTCGCCACGGGACAGAGGGCGAGTATGTGCTTGTTTTTTTTTTTATTTAAGGTTGGTGTTAATGGATTCTGCAGAAGCGGAATCCGTTAACACCAGGTTCTGGCTCTAGTTAACTTTTCGCTAACCAGAGCCAGACGTTAATCAGCGCTGGGACTTTGTAATTCCAGAGCTGATTAACACTTTGGGCTCCCCATGTTAAGTATAGGGAGCGCAAAGTACAGTAACCTCACGCAGAGGAGCGCAAGGTACCAAAAGCAAACGTTAGTGCTCGCACAGGGGAGCGCTACCGTTAGCGTCAACAATGTAATAGTGCCCATAGTGGGAAAAAACAGGTTGATGAGAGCGCGGAGCACCCCTTGCTCGAGATGCTAGAGAGGTATCATCTACATACTCTCCTGACGAGATCTAACTAGGCAGAAACGACAACACCTATGACACCTAACCAAGCAACCTGCTATAAATTTAGCTGTCACTAGTTCACAGTAGTTGAGATGCACATTAATTTAACTGGAAACCTGTTGTTTTTTCAAAAACCGCCATTGCTCTCTTTATATATCTTTATATATTATATAGTGTTAAACCATTTTTCTTGGGAGAATTATCCATATTTCTTTACATTTCAGCTACATATGAAAGACTTGTGATTAACCCTGTAATTCTCTGTACGTATGCTGTAAAAAAAATATTCTCTTACATAATAACTAATGTTACTTACTGTAATTACGTCTCCTTTCAGCCTTCCGTTTGAGGTTTGGCCTGAAATGTATGGTCAACCCATATTGTAGCCACAACATTATGCAATTAAGGAAATGGATACTGTAAATAGTTGTGGCTACATTATAAAAAATCTCTGCTGATGTGAGAGTCTGAGGCACAGGTGTCCCCTCACAGATTCTGATCCGTCACATGGGAAATGATCACCCGCAGAGCACATGTCAAGTTGTAAAGCTGTCACATAAGGAGAGAAGGAATGGGCAGAGGTTCATGTAGAAGGGTGATGCAGGTCTTATGCCTAAACAAGGCATGTGTACATTCAGGACAGGAAGAGTGAAGGGTGGTCCTCTACCTTAATGAATCTTCAAACGCTATTATGCTAAGTAGCATTTTAAAATGTGCTAATCTTAATAGCCAGCTTCATTTACAGATTTTTCAGACCGTAATCCATGAACGAGAGCTGCTGATTAGTCCATCTCACTACAGAGGAAAGCATTTTAATAGTAATTCTAGCTGCTCCTTGCACGTCCTAATTATAAGCACTTAGCAACTTCTATTTTGTTTGACTGGGTTTCTCAGAAAATTGAATCTTCCAGTGATACCAAAGACTAAGGATCGCTTTCCTACTTCGTTCTGCCAAACATTTTGTCTGCTTTAACAAGGGTACATTGGCTCATTGGGTCATTATTAATGAATGCTAATGATGCATGTGGCTGGTGTGTACCAGTGCTGGAATGGAAGATGCTGTAATAGAAATTTTATTTAATTGGACAGAGGCATGGGACTCGGAATATTTGTAAATCCCTTGTGGTCTCAACTGTGGAGTGACTGTATATGACAAGTTTGTTTTATGTCATCAAAATTCCTCATTCATACCCCGCGATGACCATCCAAGTCTCATCCCTGCTCAAAAGCTGACATACAGCACCCAGTGAGGTCATATGTTTTGTTCTTCCATAAAATACTTTAGCATTAAGCGTCGAGACCTACACGTTCCTCAAATAATCCCTCAGACCATTTTCTTAAATCAGTATTCTCACAGGTGATACGATTTGCTGCCCAGTGATTGCAGGATTCAGTCTGCATTTTTCCAAGGGAATCCTTAAAATCTGGCCTGGAAGGCTCGTGTCAGACGAGGGCACTGATCACGTCCGTGTTGCCGCACATTTGTACGTCTGTTACAGCATATAATTATGACCAATGGAGCCCCACACACAAAGTACGTCCGCACAGAACTGCAGATGCATAACGGACGCGGCAAACGGATACAGGTTAGGCAAGAACGTAAATCTGCTAGAACGGACGCACAGATTGTGCTGCATCCGCAACGTCCACATAGCTTTGTGTGTGAGTGATGGAATGAAGTCAGACGAACTGCATTTTTGACGTCCAGCATTTTTGACGGACAAAATGTTTTTCATATTAATTTATTTTCCCATCTACATCAGTCAAAAAAAAACGTCAGTCACGAAAACGGACCGTGTGGCCACTACCTTGTCGTCAATCAGAAAGTACGTCCGCTGTGCACGGACGCACAGTGCGTTCATAATGCGCTCGTCTGACCCTAGCCTTAGGGGTCCTGAGGACTGGAGTAGAGAAACACAGACTTAAATCACCTTCATTCTCTGCAATATGTTGACCAGCGTACGAACATGATCTTTATTTTTAAGTACCTCTATTTAATTGAATGTAAAAAAAACTCAGGGGTGGACTCAGGGCTGGATTTATAACTAGGCAGAGTAGGCATGTGCCTACAGGCGTCTGCCATAAGGGAGCGCCTTGCTCTGTGTGTAAATTTCAAATATAACCATATTAGATTTAAATTTAAAAAGTAATTTTGGCAATTTCTTTTTGTTTGGGGGGTTGCTCCACATTTCTGTGCCTACAGGCTCCTGAGATGCAAATACGGCCCTGGGTGGACTGATAACTATTGGGACCCCAGGCAGTAGAATGGGGTCCCAATAGTTATCAGTCCACCCAGGGCCGTATTTGCATCTCAGGAGCCTGTAGGCACAGAAATGTGGAGCAACCCCCCAAACAAAAAGAAATTGCCAAAATTACTTTTTAAATTTAAATCTAATATGGTTATATTTGAAATTTACACACAGAGCAAGGCGCTCCCTTATGGCAGACGCCTGTAGGCACATGCCTACTCTGCCTAGTTATAAATCCAGCCCTGAGTCCACCCCTGAGTTTTTTTTACATTAAATTAAATAGAGGTACTGCCAAAACAAGGTTATGGCCGCATCCACAAAAGTGTTACAGAATTTATTTCTTTGATCTATTTTCAAAATAAATGTTTTAATAAGATTAAAATCCACTTGGACTCATGCTAGTAAGCCATGATGCCCCCTCCTGACTTACAAATGGCCACTGCTCTACTGCCGCAGCTATCGCCTACTTATTGCAGCTAAAGCTGTGCCACAACACGGAATGTCCCAGTGGAAAACCCGGTTAGCTGCCAACCACTTTCCGGGTTTATACTATACATTACATCAGACCGCAAAATTTCCACTCGCCTGCTCGCATATGGCAAGCGGAAATTAGCTGCAGGCGAGTGGGGCGGATTGACCCGTCGGGCCCGCGAGTTGCTCAGACCCGGATTAGTGGTCCGCCGCCTCCTTGCTTCTCAGCTCCGGTATTGGACTCTTGGAGTCTGAATCCGGAGCTGACCGATCGTGGCTGCCCCCACCCGCGCGGCTTGTGAGGTTTGCGAGGGTCACCTGCCCACCCACGTGATGCATCGCACACACTGCTGCGAGTCGACGACGCATCACGTGGTAGGTGACTGCTGAAGGGAGGGGTAGGGGGTTAAAAAGGAGAGGAAGATGAAGGAAGAGGGGGAAAAGAAAGCAAGGGGTGAAAGAATGAGAAAGGGGGGAAAAGGGGTAAAAAGAATGAGAATGAAGGAGAAAAAGAAAGGTGAAAAGAATGAGAATGAGGTGAAACAAATGAGAATGAAGGGGAAAAAGAAAGGTGAAAAGAATGAGAATGAGGTGAAACAAATGAGAATGAAGGGGAAAAAGAAAGGTGAAAAGAATGAGAATGAGGCAAAACAAATGAGAATGAGGGGAAAAAATTAGAATGAGGGGGAAGAAAGGGGTAAAAAGAATAAGAGAGGGGGTGAAAAAAAAGGCAGTGCAGCTCTGATACGCTCCTACACACTGCACATTATTGTGAGCTATGGCTGTGATGCTCTGATACACTTATACACACTGGTGCAGTGTGTATAAGTGTATCAGAGCATCACAGCCATAGCTCACAATAATGTGCAGTGTGTAGGAGCGTATCAGAGCTCCACTGCCTTTTTTTTCACCCCCTCTCTTATTCTTTTTACCCCTTCTTTATTGCTGCATCAGAGCACCACAGCAATAAAACTCACAGTAATGTGCCGTGTGTATGAACGTGAGTTTTATTACTGTGGAGCTCTGTGATACAGTAATGTGCCGTGTCTATGAGCGTATCACAGAGCTCCACAGTAATAAAACTCACGCTCATACACACGGCACATTACTTTGAGTTTTATTACTGTGGAGCTTTGTGATGTGCCATGCGTATGAGTGTATCACAGAGCTCCACAGTAATAAAACTCACGTTCATACACACTGCACATTGCTGTGAGATTTCTATTGCTGTGGAGCTCTGTGATACAGTAATGTGCGCTGTGCATGAGCGTATCACAGAGCTACATAGCAATAAAACTCACAGTAATGTGCAGTGTGTATCAGCGAATCACAGAGCTTCCTAACAATAAAACTCACATTAATGTGCAGTGTGTATGACCGTGAGTTTTATTGCTGTTGAGCTCTGCGATACTCTCATACACGCCACACATTATTTTTCTTTGTTTAAACTGCTTTATGTTAATTATAATTAAATAATAATTTAAGAGAGTGTGTTTAGGGGCAGATTTAAAGGTAAGGGTTGGGTTGGGTGGGGCAACTGGTGGCGAGTAACTCTTAAGGCCTGGCTAGTAGCTCAGGACCTGAAATTTTGAGCCCTGCATTACATTACATGCTGTACATTACTGTATCACAGAGTATCAAACTCAAAGTAATGTGCGGTTTGTATGAGTGTATCACAGAGATCCACAGCAATAAAACTCACGTAGGTTAGATGCTAGGGTTAATAATTAGGGAAAGAATTGAGAGAGGCAGGGAGATAGGGGATAACGAAAAAATGGCAAAGACAGAGAGGGAAAAAGTAAAAGGGAGAATGTGATGGGGAGAAGAAGAACAGAAATGAGGAGAAAAAGAGAAAGTGAAAATTAGACAGAGATATGGATAGACGAACAGATGATTTGTAATGACAGATGGAAAAATAGACATACGTAGATAAACAGGTAGGAAGACAGATGAATTGATAAACAGAAGGACAGACAGAAAGTCTCCAGTCCCAGCATCAGTGCAGCCAGGGCCGGTGCTCCCACTAGGCAAGCTAGGCAACTGCCTAGGGTGCTCTGCAACTAGGGGTGCAGCTGGAACCAACCCGTGTTACATTATTATACCCGTTCCTCATTGTGCGTCAGGCGAAGCCGAAATTGTTGGCTCGCCGTCCCCCACTAGCAACGCACAAGGTGGGCGTCTTATGTTGATGAGCAGGTGCCACTAGATCAGGGCTCAAAATTTCCACTCACCTACTTGCATTTGGCGAGTGGAAATTAAGTGTGGGCGAGTGGAAATGCACACATAGGCAGCACAATAAATTATTTTGTGCTGCGTATTCCAGCGATGCCACCGTGCAGCCCCCTTCCCCAGGTTGCTCGGTGGCAGGGATCAGCTGCCTAACCTGACCCAGCTTGTCTCTGTCACTGGCAGGGGGGGTGGAGAGGAGCTTCCCTGCCTTCTTACTCTGCTCACACTGGGGTCTGATGACTGGGTATACATGTATCTGTGGTCTGTTGTCTGGGTATTAATGTTATTTTTGTAACTTTATTCTAAATAAAACCTTTAACAGTGTAATTTCATAAGAAAATTTAAGAGGGTGTGTTTAGGGGCAGAGTTAAGGGCTGGGTAGGGGTTAGGTGGAGCAACTGGTGGCGAGTAACTCTTATGGCCTGGTTAGTAGCTTGGGACTTGAAATTTTGAGCCCTGCACTAGATGATGTGTGGGCGTCACCAGAGGCAGACTAAAGAAATAAAGACAATAGAGGAAGGCATAGAAGAAAGAGAGAAAGGCACGAAAGAAAGAGAAAGAAAAAAAGAGGGAGAGGAAAGAAAGAGGCAAAGACCAATCCCGGGCTGACCAGTAGACAGGTAAGATGGTCACCCAATGACCGTGTGCGGACCCCGTGCACAGTGTGTGTGTTCCGCCGCATTTCGATCGTTAACTACTTTTTGGGGGGCCCAAATAGCTGATCTCGCCTCGGGCGCAAAACAGTCTAGCACCGGCCCTGAGTGCAGCAGAGATGTCCAGTCACATGATCAGTCCCTGCTACGGAGTCAGGGGTAGCACAGGGCTTACTGGACCCCAGTGCAGCCGAAAAGCTGTAATCCCTGAAGTGCAGGCAGCATTATTTGCTGCCTGTCGAGGGACATGTAGGGCAAGTTACCTGCTTCTGCTGGCAGACACAGAAGATCAAAGGAATCCGGGCCCACCAACCCACTGGCTTGAGGTCGGTGACCAAAATGCCTGACCGATCAGTTCGCCCCTGCTCTGTGTTGCTCCTCGCCCTCTGCTCAGGGCTTCCAAAATGTTTAAGTCCCTGGTGATTCTTGTCATGGGCCATCCAGAGTCTGTGACACTTCTTACACAAACTTCATAAGCCTACGTACAAAAGGTACGTTGGCTTACACTAAAGCCATATCCCACATCCCGCATTTGGGAGACAGGATGTCCATGGGTTGGTCCCAGACAGGCGGGATATGCAAAATCCTGTCTGTTGAATGACCGGTGCCATCTTTGACGTAGGTCAAAAACCATGGCCTGCGCCGTGGCTTGACCCCAACCTGGGACAATCGCGTACTTCTCCTGCAGGGGGCTGACATGTTGGATGTTAGACCTGCCTGTGGGACCTCCCCCGCCTACTCACATCATCGCGCATGGGCACGTTGATGTCAAAAAATGGGACTCCCCCATGGAGAAGATACAGGGGTTATTTGGACCCCCATATCTCCAGAACCATAGAATCTAGAGGGCCAAGTTAGGCATTGTTGGAAAGGCCAGAGCATCACTTTTTCAATGATACCAAAGATGACCAGGTGTTTATATTAAAAAGTAAATAAAGTGAACAATTATGGTGTACTTAGTTACCATTTCATTCCCCATGTTGCTAGCAAGTGTCGAGGTGATGCCACAATGTGTTATTATGCATTGTTCCATCACAAACCAAAATCCCCGCAATGCAGCGTGGAGCACAGGGGGGGGGGGTTCTTTAGAACCCTGTATCTCTCATCTTTATAGTTCAAGTGAGGTGTCATTGCACAGGACAGAGTCTGGCCTTTCCAATGATGCCAAATATAAGCACGTAATGTGTAAAAATGGAAAAAATGAACAAAAAAGAAATTAATGCAAAATTTTCTTTTTTATTCTCTATTCTAAGGCAGGGGCATTATGTGCTTTTACTTAAAAAGCAAAAAATTCTGCTGCACTAACCTCATTTCCAACAACGAGATCCAATGGGGAGGTGATGGCGCAATGCGTTATTACGCATTTGCCCATCTCGAACACAAGCTGCCACACCACTGGGAGGAGAGCAGGGTTCTTTGGACCCCGTTATCTCCATTTTTACACCCCACAAAGTCAAGTTAGGTGTCATTGGACAAGTCAGAGTTTGGCCTTTACAATGATACCAAACATGAACATGTAAAGTGGAAAAGAAAAAAAACACAAACAAAAAGTCTGTTTTTTTTTTTGAGATGTTGGAGTGGAGTGCAAAATTGGGGGTCCCAAGAAAATGGTTGCCCAAGGCCCAGTCAATATTAAAGTCACCCTGCAAGTGACAGTTGTGTGGGTGGAGGTAAATCCCCTACTTCATACAACTGTACCAGTCAAACAAGGCTAGAGAGAATTGGGGGGGGAAGTCTAGATGCAGCCCGACCACCTTGATTAGCTGATCATGATCAGGGTGTGTAGAGTGTCCCTTTCAATAAATGCAGAATCCGAATGCCGTCGCCAATGCCCCGCAGATCTGCCGCAAAACCTGTCGCCCACTGCCGTCAAGCTGCCGAACATCTGCCACAAACCCGCCAGAGGGCCGCCAAACGCAACTCACAAGCCGCCAGACAGGTAAAAAAAACAAAAACAATACGATTGAAAGTGACAAAAGTTAAACGCTGTTTGCAAAAAAAACTGTTTATTAGATATTACATAAAAAAGGAATATTTTTACATTGAATCCTATGGGGTTCGCCTGAATAAACCTGCAGCAATAAAACAACCGAAAAGCAGGGCACTTCACTGACATGTCACTGTTGTTCGGTATTCTCTGAATAGATGAACCATTGCTTTTCTATGGGGGATTTCACTGCCTTACAACAGGCACCATATTTTGCTGGCAATTCGCCAATATTTGGTGAACTGTCTGCTCTCTGAATACCCGAATGGCCTCGAAATGTCACTGTACGGGGAAATTCCCTGCTCGGTGCCATTTCGACTGGTGTCAGACGAGCGCAGTGTTCATGTCCGTGATTGCACCTAAAAGTATGTCCGTGATAGCATGACAGCATAGCTTTGTGTGTGAGTGATGGAACGTGGTCATATGGACTGCTTTTATACGTCCAGCATTTTTCACGGACAAAATGGTTTTGCTTTTTATTCATTTTCCCTGCTACATCCGTCAAAATATACATCAGTGAATAAACGGACTGTGTGCACGGACGTACAGTCCGTAGAAATCACGCTCGTCTGACCCTAGCCTTCGGGGCCAGATCGACTCTCTCTGAATATCCCCTAAGGCTGGGGTCAGACCAGCGCACTTTTAACGTGCGTTCTGGCGCACATAATTACGGCCGCACTAGCAGCAGATGACGGGCAATGACGGACAATATACGATGTACGGCCGCACAAAAGTCCGGCCGTGCAACGCAAGTGGAATTTGAACGCATTTTTCTGAGAACGCTGAACCGCTAGTACTGACGTACTGAGTGCGCAGCTGCGGCATAGCGGCGTGTGTGCGTGATTAGGAGATGTCAGACGCTGCTAATGTCCAGCCTATATAACGTCCAGACGCAAAAAGAGTTTTATTGACGATCCGTACAAAATCACGCCCGCAAATGCGCGTCGTCTGCCCGTTTTTGCACATTCCGTGAAAAAATACGTCAATGCGTTCGGACGCACTTTTTCACGTTCGCGGGGAAAAATGCTTTCGTCTGACCCTAGCCTTAAGAATAGACTGCTGCTCTCACTCAAATTTGGCGTTCAAATAAGTCTCGTGCAGAAATTCACCAGTCCATTGAATGGACTGTGTGGAGACGGTGGTAAGGCTGGGGTCAGACGAACGCAGTGCGAACGCGCGTGCAGCCGCACTTTATCACGGCCTTAGTAGCAGCAAATGACGGCCAATATACGAAGTACGGCAGCACGAAAGTTTGGCCGGGCAATGCAAGCGGCAAACGAACGCATTTTTTCGAGAACGTGAAACCGCTAGTACTGACGTACAGAGTGCGCTGCGTCCGGTAGCGGCGTGTGTGCGTGATTAGGAGACGTCAGACGCTGCTAATGTTCGGCCAACATAACGTCCAGACACAAAAAGTGTTTTATCGATGATCTGTACAAAATCACGGATGAAAATGCGCATTGTATGACCGCTATCGCGTATTCCGTGGAAAAATACGTCCATTCGTTCAAACGCACTTTTTCACAGACGACGCGAAAAATGTGTTCGTCTGACCCTAGCCTTACACTTTCAGATTTACAGTTACAGGTATTTCATCTCTGATGTGACTTCTGTTAAATAATCAGGACATTTTGATGTCACTGTCTACATAACACATAGAATTATGAAATATGAGTAATTGTGACAAGGAATTTAATGCAGAATTATGAGAGAATATGTAATATTAATCTATAACTGGTTATAAACTATATATTAACATGTCATGCTGCGTTGTGACAGACCTTTTATTTCTGAAGTGTGAAGGAACATTTAACATTAGGTTTATGAGAGGATTAAGAATATTGGATTATAACATCTATTCAAAGATGGTAGATTATTGAAGGCCTTAGGGTAGTGAATTTTGACAGCACTATAATGGATGATTTTTTCCAGGAACATGCAGAATAATGGATTATGACAGCGTGTGGGTATATTTGGCTATGATGGCACACAGTCAAATTTAGTAATGAAGTGAATAGTAGTTTTTGGTCTATGTAAAAGTATATTTAGCAATATGCCAGAGAATAATGATGCTCTCTCGGCAATTTCTTTTCTCATGTTGGAACAAATAATTTGCAAAGTTGTGTATCGATTGTTTCACAAATGTGGCAAAAGGGTTTTATTCAGAGAGCCGATCTGGCCCCGAAATATCTCCGAACTGTGAATTTCCCCGTATGGTGACATTTCGGGACCATTCGGCTATTCAGCGAGCCGGCAGTTCGCCAAATTTTGGCGAACTTCCAGCAAGTAGGGTGCCTGTTTGAAGGCAGTGAAATCCCCATGGAGAAACAATGGTTAATCTATTCAGAGAACAACGAACAGCAGTGAAAAGTTGCCGAAGTGCCCTGCTGTTCGGTGTTTTCATTCGGCAGGTTTATTAAGGCGAATCCCATAGGCTTCAATGTTAAAAATATTCCCGCTTTTATCCAATATCGAATAAACCATTTATTATTTTAATCTGAAGTAAAAAGATTGTTTATTTATTGATTTTTCTTTGGATATTTTAGGCATTTTTCCTGATTATTTCAGCAAAAAAAAATCTGTTTTTTTTTTAACCCCTTAGTGACCGGGCGGTTTTACACAAATCCGTCCTTTAGTGACCGCTGCTGTTTTTACGTTTCTGCGCTGTTAGGGTTTAGGTCAAATTTTCCTCTTACTCGTTTATTCAACCCACACATATTATACACCCTTTTCCGCCATTAACCCTTAAGGACCGAGGACGTACCATGTACGTCATTGCAGCGGGTCTCTCTTAGACCCGCTGACGTACATGGTACGTCCTGCCGTTTTTGAGCTGCTGGAAGCGATCGGATCGCTTCCAGCAGCTCAAACGCCATTGCAGGATGCCTGGGAGTCCAGGCATCCGTGCAATGGCCGTTAGAAGTGCCGGGGCACCATGTGATCGCTCCCGGGAGCGATCTACATCCGGTTGCACCGGAGAGGTGCCCGGCACTTCTACAGAGCGCTGGAAGCGATCGGATCGCTTCCAGCTGCTCTGAGCATATTACAAGGATGCCTCGACATCGAGGCATCCTTGTAATATACTTACCTGCCGCCGGTCCGTCCGTGATCGCTCCCCCGAGCGATCACTTCCCAGTAGCGGCAGGAAGTACTGAGTGCACGAGGTATCGTGGCACTCAGTACAAAATCGATCACTTCAGTGATCAGGTGCTCTGCTGGGTGCCTCGAGGGATCAAGGCACCCAGCAGAGTAAAAAAAAGTGAAAAAAAAAAAAAAAGTGTAAAAAAAAGTAAAAAAAGTGTGTAAAAAAAGTGTAAAAAAAGAAAAATAAATAAAATAAACTGACAGTTAGGGGTAGGGTTAGGGTTAGGGTTAGGGGTAGGGTTAGGGTTAGGGGTAGGGTTAGGGGTAGGGTTAGGGGTAGGGTTAGGGTTAGGGTTAGGGTTAGGGGTAGGGTTAGGGTTAGGGTAGGGTTAGGGGTAGGGGTAGGGGTAGGGTTAGGGGTAGGGTTAGGGTTAGGGGTAGGGTTAGGGGTAGGGTTAGGGTTAGGGTTAGGGTTAGGGGTAGGGTTAGGGGTAGGGTTAGGGGTAGGGTTAGGGGTAGGGTTAGGGTTAGGGTTAGGGGTAGGTTAGGTTAGGGTTAGGGTTAGGGGTAGGGTTAGGGGTAGGGGTAGGGGTAGGGTTAGGGGTAGGGGTAGGGTTAGGGGTAGGGTTAGGGGTAGGGTTAGGGTTAGGGGTAGGGTTAGGGGTAGGGGTAGGGGTAGGGTTAGGTTTAGGGGTAGGGTTAGGGGTAGGTAGGGTTAGGGTTAGGTAGTGCGGGCAGGGTCAGGGGTAGGGTTAGGGTTCTAAGGGCAGGGTCATCTTGGGGCTGAGTGGGATGTTCCTAGCCTGCCTCATCAGAGAGGCAGGCTAGCAACATCCAATCAGAAGTTAGAAAAAATCAAAATAAAATTTCTAATTTGTCAGGTCAGGCCAATTTTTGTAAATATTGGCTCTGACCTCTGTGATTCTCCCTCCCTCTCCTCACTTGTGTTTTGGTGAGCGAGAGAGAGAGATCAGATTTGACAGGTTAGAGATTTTAGTGAGATTTAGTGAGATTAGAAAAATTGAGGCAGATTTAGAGAGATTTTAGGGAGATTTAGAAGAATTGAGGCAGGTTTAGAGGGATTTAGAGAGATTTAGGTGTTTATTTGTATTTTCTTGTGAAACCCAACGGTTCTTCTAAGAACCAACAATCCGCTTATATATATATAATAATTATAAAATTTTATAATCTATTATATATAATGTCTGAGAGGGTGTACAGCGCCGAGGAGGCATATGCCATCCTGGCGTCAGAATCTGAGGCATCTGCGTCAGACTCAGACCCTCATTTCGACCCCGCTAACTGCTCAGAGGCGTCGCTAGATACATTATCTATGCTGGCTGATGTATCTAGTGATGTTTCTGATGCAGATCCTGGGTCACCACCTGCCAGCAGGAGACGCACAGCTCCAGCTGAGGAGTGGGTAGTGCCTCATCGCCAGAGGCCAGATATCCCTCCTTTCACGGCAAATCCTGGCATCAATATTGATGTTGCAGGATTTACCGCCACACAGTTTTTGCAGGTGTTTATGGGGGATGATTTGTTGGGCCACATCGTGGCCCAATCAAATCTGTATGCCCATCAGCATTGTGCTGCGAAGCCAGACTCCTACTTGGCAAGGCAGCAATGGACCCCGCTAGATGTGCCAGAATTTCTGAAATTCTGGGCACTTACTATGCTGAGGGCATCATAAAGAAGCCCTCAATTCGCTCCTGCTGGAGCAGTAGCCCCATCTGCTCTACCCCCATTTACCTCCAATCAATGTCACGTAGAAGGTATGAAAACATTTTGCGTTTCATGCACTTCAGTGACAACAGCCTGTGCTCCCCTAGAGAGCATCCCCAGTTTGACAGGCACCAGACTTTTACATTTTATTCGTACATTTTTATGTTCTACAATTGGTGCTGTATTTTGCCAAAATCTTTGCACACCTATGCATGGGGGGCATGGTGTACTCAGGAGATCTTGCAGAAAACAACCTGGAGAGTTTTCATGCAGTAACAAACAACAGTGTCTGCTAAGGCTAGGGTCAGACGAGCGTGATTTCTACGGACTGTACGTCCGTGCAGTACGGACATCGTCAGTACGGAAGACGCAGTAGTGGTCACACAGTCCGTTTTTTCACTGACATTTATTTTTTGACAGATGTAGGAGGGACAATAAATTCAATTGCAAAACCATTTTGTCCGTGAAAAATGCAGGACGTATAAATGCAGTCCGTCTGACCACGTTCCATCACTCACACACAAAGCTATGCAGACGTTGCGGACGCAGCGCACTTTGTGCGGCCGTTCTAGCGGTTCTACGTTCTTGCCTGCCTTGCGTCCGTGGGCCGCGGCCGTTGTGCGTCCGCAGTTCAGTGCGGACGTACTTCGTGTGTCGGGCTCCATTGGACTTTATGTCATGCTATCACGGACGTACTTTTAGGCGCGATCACGGACGTGAACACTACGCTCGTCTGACCCTAGCCTAAATCACAGTCCAAAACTACTGTGGGCGTAAAAATCTGAAATTTGAAAAATTACCGCCACACACCTTGTTGCCAAATGTTTTGGGCTAAAACCGTTGCATCCATGGCATCAAAGCACTCCATATGCAATACCTTGGGGTGTCAACATAACAAATATAAACAATTTTCTGGCAATAATTCAAACTGGGGTATGCGGTAGACCCAAAACCAAAGATAGGCCTAGCTGAAGAAATAATCTCAATTTCAACTCTAATGACAAAGTCATAAAAATTGTATTTGAACCTTCCAAAATCCTGGCAAACCTAGGCATGGGGGGCATGGGTGTACTCAGGAGATCTTGCAGAAAACAACCTGGAGAGTTTTCATGCAGTAACAAACAACAGTGTCTGCTAAATCACAGTCCAAAACTACTGTGGGCGTAAAAATCTGAAAATTGAAAAATTACCGCCACACACCTTCTCAAATGTTTTGGGCTAAAACCGTTGCATCCATGGCATCAAAGCACTCCATATGCAATACCTTGGGGTGTCAACATAACAAATATAAACAATTTTCTGGCAATAATTCAAACTGGGGTATGCGGTAGACCCAAAACCAAAGCTAGGCCTAGCTGAAGAAATAATCTCAATTTCAACTCCAATGACAAAGTCATAAAAATTGTATTTGAACCTTCCCAAAATCCTGGCAAACCTATGCATGGGGGGCATGGGTGTACTCAGGAGACCTTGCAGAAAACAACCTGGAGAGTTTTCATGCAGTAAAAAACAACAGTGTCTCCTAAATCACAGTCCAAAACTGATGTGGGTGTGAAAATGAAAAATGACCACCAAACAGTATCTAATTTGTTTGGAGCAAACGGATGCATCCATAGCATAAAAACACTCCATTTACAATACTTTGGGGTGTTAGCTTACCAAATATATGCACGTTCATAAAACTGGGGTATGTAAAAAGGCCCCTAAAAAGAAGATAAGCAAAGAAGATACTGTATGTCAAATTAGAAAATTGACAAGCACATGTCAAAGATTGGCGTAGCACCCCAAAAACAACAGAACAAATCTATATATGGGTGGTATCAATTTACTCAGAAGATGTTGCTGAACATATTTTGGGGTGTTTTTTGGCAGTAACCATAACTGGATTTGACAATTCATGCCTAAAGTACAATGTGTGTGAAAAAATAACACAAAAAGTGACTACCTGAAAGTTTGACAAAGAGCTAGTGCATGGAAAGTGTTAAAATACAACTCTTTGAAGCACCCTAGGGTGTGCCCTTTCTAAAAATATATGGTTTGATGGGGGTAAATTACTTTGGCCGGCTTCAAAAATGTCCCAAATAGGACATGGGTGCATGATGACGAAATGTGAAAATTCCAAGTTGGAAAACTGAAATGCGCACCCCCCAAATAAGGCCTTTTAGCCCCCAAATGACCCGACATACCTATACATGGGTGGTATCAATTTACTCAGAAGATGTTGCTGAACATATTTTGGGGTGTTTTTTGGCAGTAACCCATAACTGGATTTGACAATTCATGCCTAAAGTACAATGTGTGTGAAAAAATAACACAAAAAGTGACTACCTGAAAGTTGACAAAGAGCTAGTGCATGGAAAGTGTTAAAATACAACTCTTTGAAGCACCCTAGGGTGTGCCCTTTCTAAAAATATATGGTTTGATGGGGGTAAATTACTTTGGCCGGCTTCAAAAATGTCCCAAATAGGACATGGGTGCATGATGACGAAATGTGAAAATTCCAAGTTGGAAAACTGAAATGCGCACCCCCCAAATAAGGCCTTTTAGCCCCCAAATGACCCGACATACCTATACATGGGTGGTATCAATTTACTCAGAAGATGTTGCTGAACATATTTTGGGGTGTTTTTTGGCAGTAACCCATAACTGGATTTGACAATTCATGCCTAAAGTACAATGTGTGTGAAAAAATAACACAAAAAGTGACTACCTGAAAGATTGACAAAGAGCTAGTGCATGGAAAGTGTTAAAATACAACTCTTTGAAGCACCCTAGGGTGTGCCCTTTCTAAAAATATATGGTTTGATGGGGGTAAATTACTTTGGCCGGCTTCAAAAATGTCCCAAATAGGACATGGGTGCATGATGACGAAATGTGAAAATTCCAAGTTGGAAAACTGAAATGCGCACCCCCCAAATAAGGCCTTTTAGCCCCCAAATGACCCGACATACCTATACATGGGTGGTATCAATTTACTCAGAAGATGTTGCTGAACATATTTTGGGGTGTTTTTTGGCAGTAACCCATAACTGGATTTGACAATTCATGCCTAAAGTACAATGTGTGTGAAAAAATAACACAAAAAGTGACTACCTGAAAGATTGACAAAGAGCTAGTGCATGGAAAGTGTTAAAATACAACTCTTTGAAGCACCCTAGGGTGTGCCCTTTCTAAAAATATATGGTTTGATGGGGGTAAATTACTTTGGCCGGCTTCAAAAATGTCCCAAATAGGACATGGGTGCATGATGACGAAATGTGAAAATTCCAAGTTGGAAAACTGAAATGCGCACCCCCCAATAAGGCCTTTTAGCCCCCAAATGACCCGACATACCTATACATGGGTGGTATCAATTTACTCAGAAGATGTTGCTGAACATATTTTGGGGTGTTTTTTGGCAGTAACCCATAACTGGATTTGACAATTCATGCCTAAAGTACAATGTGTGTGAAAAAATAACACAAAAAGTGACTACCTGAAAGATTGACAAAGAGCTAGTGCATGGAAAGTGTTAAAATACAACTCTTTGAAGCACCCTAGGGTGTGCCCTTTCTAAAAATATATGGTTTGATGGGGGTAAATTACTTTGGCCGGCTTCAAAAATGTCCCAAATAGGACATGGGTGCATGATGACGAAATGTGAAAATTCCAAGTTGGAAAACTGAAATGCGCACCCCCCAAATAAGGCCTTTTAGCCCCCAAATGACCCGACATACCTATACATGGGTGGTATCAATTTACTCAGAAGATGTTGCTGAACATATTTTGGGGTGTTTTTTGGCAGTAACCCATAACTGGATTTGACAATTCATGCCTAAAGTACAATGTGTGTGAAAAAATAACACAAAAAGTGACTACCTGAAAGATTGACAAAGAGCTAGTGCATGGAAAGTGTTAAAATACAACTCTTTGAAGCACCCTAGGGTGTGCCCTTTCTAAAAATATATGGTTTGATGGGGGTAAATTACTTTGGCCGGCTTCAAAAATGTCCCAAATAGGACATGGGTGCATGATGACGAAATGTGAAAATTCCAAGTTGGAAAACTGAAATGCGCACCCCCCAAATAAGGCCTTTTAGCCCCCAAATGACCCGACATACCTATACATGGGTGGTATCAATTTACTCAGAAGATGTTGCTGAACATATTTTGGGGTGTTTTTTGGCAGTAACCCATAACTGGATTTGACAATTCATGCCTAAAGTACAATGTGTGTGAAAAAATAACACAAAAAGTGACTACCTGAAAGATTGACAAAGAGCTAGTGCATGGAAAGTGTTAAAATACAACTCTTTGAAGCACCCTAGGGTGTGCCCTTTCTAAAAATATATGGTTTGATGGGGGTAAATTACTTTGGCCGGCTTCAAAAATGTCCCAAATAGGACATGGGTGCATGATGACGAAATGTGAAAATTCCAAGTTGGAAAACTGAAATGCGCACCCCCCAAATAAGGCCTTTTAGCCCCCAAATGACCCGACATACCTATACATGGGTGGTATCAATTTACTCAGAAGATGTTGCTGAACATATTTTGGGGTGTTTTTTGGCAGTAACCCATAACTGGATTTGACAATTCATGCCTAAAGTACAATGTGTGTGAAAAAATAACACAAAAAGTGACTACCTGAAAGATTGACAAAGAGCTAGTGCATGGAAAGTGTTAAAATACAACTCTTTGAAGCACCCTAGGGTGTGCCCTTTCTAAAAATATATGGTTTGATGGGGGTAAATTACTTTGGCCGGCTTCAAAAATGTCCCAAATAGGACATGGGTGCATGATGACGAAATGTGAAAATTCCAAGTTGGAAAACTGAAATGCGCACCCCCCAAATAAGGCCTTTTAGCCCCCAAATGACCCGACATACCTATACTTGGGTGGTATCAATTTACTCAGAAGATGTTGCTGAACATATTTTGGGGTGCTTTTTGGCAGTAAACCTTAAAGTTCACAGTACATGTATTCTTAAATTGCGTTCAAAAAAAAAAATCACCAAAATTTTTTTTTTTTCAAACTTTGGCATAGATTTGTGGTAAAATGGTTTGCATGGAAAGAGTCAAAATACCCCAAGTTTAATACCTTGATTTGTGTACTTTAAAAAAATA
The DNA here is from genome assembly GCA_009667805.1 of Leptobrachium leishanense. NCBI lineage: Eukaryota > Metazoa > Chordata > Amphibia > Anura > Megophryidae > Leptobrachium > Leptobrachium leishanense. The sequence goes on from CM019064.1 coordinate 349,865,023, forward strand.
TGTATATGTGGAGGGTTATTCAGGAATTAGTGACAGATATCAGTGTTACAATGTCACTATCACTAGTTTTGAAAATAAACTCTTTGGAAATGGCAAAGTGCTACTTGCACTTATTGTTGCATAAAATAAGGAAAAAAGCGAGGAATATGTAAACATTGGGTATTGCTAAACTCAGTACTAAATTTAGAAACTACTAAGGAATAAAAAATTTTTGACGGTTGTTGATACATAAGAAATTTTGGGGGTCAAAGTTCGAAAAAGTGGTGTTTTTTCAATTTTTGTGTCATATTTCACAATATTTTTTATAGTAAATTATATGAAATGATGAAAAAAATGGTATCTTTATAAAGTCCATTTAGTGACGAGAAAAACAGTGTAAAATATGTGTGGGTTACATAAACGAGTAAGAGGAAAATTTGACGTAAACACTAAGAGCGCAGAAACGTAAAAACAGCTGCGGTCACGAACGGACGGATTTGTGTAAAACCGCCCGGTCACTAAGGGGTTAAATGGACTTTCTAGAAATACCATTATTTCCATCATATCCAATAATTTAATATAAAAAAAATATGAAATATGATGAAAAAAATGGTAAAAACACACTTTTTCGTAATTTAATCCCCTAAAGCTATAACCACCAATAAAGACCCAGGCTAAATAGTTTCCAAATTTTATCCCGAGAATAGAAATACCCAATTTTTACATGTTTTTACCTTTTAACCCTTTCACTGCTGAGCCAGTTCACCTATGTGCGCTGCGCTCATTATGACCATTTTGTGCTAATTATTTTTAGATGACAGCCTAGGTCCTATTTAATTAAACTCCCCCCAGACAAAAAAAACTTTTAAAAAAAAAAGCATTTTTTTATTTTATTAAATTTTTTTATTATTTATTTTTTTATTTAATTTTTTTTTACATTTTTTTTTTAAAACCAAACCTGGTCATGTTTGGTATCATTTGAAAGGCCATAATCGGGCCTTTCAAATGATGGCAAATATGACCATCTAGCTGCCATGGATCGGGAGATAAAGGGATCCTTAGGATCCCCTATCTCTACATGGCAGCTAGAGGGTTAACTGGCCCACTGACATCCTCACACATATGGTGAGGTTGTCAGTGGGTGGGGGGGGGGACCTGGAGGCTTGGCTGACATCCAAGATGTCAGCCCCCCTCCAGGTTTGAATCACGTTTTGGCGCCAATTGGTGCCGCAACGTGATCCGGCAGCGAAATGGTTAATGCCATACACCGCTGGAAAGGGGAGGCTCTCCCCTCTCCAGCGGTGCAAACGGCATCTCCCTAGCTTCAATGGTTGGGGAGATAGAGGGCTCCGAAGGAGCCCCCCCCTCCCCTCCATTGAAACACATGGGGGCACCTTCTGATGACGTCACCACGCAGCGTGGCGACGTCATCAGCCTCACCTGCCCATGTAAATCACATGGGCAGGCTTCCTCCCTGCCAGATCGCCGTGGGATCCGACGAGGGAGGTGAGTATCGGGCGGGAGGGGGATTTGGCGCCGCTGACGTACCCTGTACGTCCGCGGGTCTAAGGGAGACCCGAGGACAGGACGTACAGGGTACGTCAGCGGCCCTTAAGGGGTTAAAAGCTTTTCTTCTATTTTCTGTAACAGACCTTTTTATTATCATTCATAGGACCTTATATGTAAATTCCAAGCATTTTCGTTCAGTAGTTTTTTTTCAAACAGCGTTTCAATTTTGACACTCTCAATCTTATTGCAAATAAATTATTAAATAAATTATTTTTTTTTTTGTTTGTTTTTTTACCCATCCCATGGCTTGACGGCTGCATTTGGCGGCCCTCCGGCGGGTTTGCGGCTGATGTTCGGCAGGTTTGCCGCAGATATTTAGCAGCGGTGGGCGACCGGTTTGCGGCGACATTTTGGTGCTCTCTGAATAACCCCCTAAGTGTATCTTTGCAGGAAGAAGAACCTTTAGGCTGGGGTCAGACCAGCGCACTTTTAACGTGCGTTCTGCCGCACATAATTACGGCCGCACTAGCAGCAGATGCCGGGCAATGACGGCCAATATACGATGTACGGCCGCACAAAAGTCCGGCCGTGCAACGCAAGTGAAATTTGAACACATTTTTCTGAGAACGCTGAACTGCTAGTACTGACGTACTGAGTGCGCAGCTGCGGCATAGCGGCGTGTTTGCGTGATTAGGAGATGTCAGACGCTGCTAATGTCCAGCCTACATAACGTCCAGACGCAAAAAGAGTTTTATTGACGATCCGTACAAAATCACGCCCGAAAATGCGCATCGTCTGACCGTTTTGCGCATTCCGTGAAAAAATACGTCAATGCGTTCGGACGCACTTTTTCACGTTCGCGGGGAAAAATGCTTTCGTCTGACCCTAGCCTAAAGACCGAGATCTCAAACTCTGACCCACCAGACGTTGATGACCTACGATTCCTAGAATCCTTGGAATGCAATAGATTACCAAAGAATCAAACATCTGGAGGCTAGAGTCTGAGATCCCCGCTTTAATAAAAAAAATACTATGGCAGTAAAGAATATAAATTCTCGGTATAATATGTGATTTATCCAAAATTTTTCTATACTCAGGTGATCCAATCATTATAATATAAAAATCGTTATAGATATGAAACAGTGCAGCAATAACCCAGTATAAAATGCTTTTGAGGTCTCTATCTTCAATCTTGTGAATAGCAGGATGTTTGATAGGCACACAACAGGTTAAATCTATGTTAGGGTAATGTAGTCTGGTTTTAGAACAAATGCAAGTGCTAAGTGTTTTATTGATTTGCAATACCAGCATGAAGGAACTCCTGCTGTCTCTTTAAGAGCCATGTCTCTGCCTTTCCCCAATTAAAACACCACTGTTTGGACCCCCTAATGATTCTGCTGTTTTATGTGAATCTATGGGTCTCTTACAGACACCTAGAAGTCAACAAACCCAGGCATTCTTGATTGTGAGTATATGCTATTGGAGCCACCATTTGTGTGCCTTATCGAAAATATATATTTTGTTTGCTAGTTTTCGTGGATTGGCTTCAGCTATGTACTGTATTTAATTTTGATTCTAAGTCAACTTTGCAGGATGTTAAAGAAAGTTTTAAGACCCATAAGAACATAGGCGTCTCTACAGGGGGGCAATTGCCACCCCCTGGGTTATTCCTTGCCCCCCCATGTGGCCCCCCATGTGGCCCCCCCACCAGAAATCAACATCCAGCTTCCTTGATATATTCAGACCTCTGTAACTCCGTCCCTTTGCATATACACGGTCTAGGTGTCATTGGAAAGGGCAGATTCTGGCCTTTCCAATGATATCCAACATGACTATATTCAGTGTAAGGTAAAGTCATAACAAATTAAATAAACAGGTGCACGTAAACGTTTGCACATGGTTAACCCCTTAAGGACGGGAGTAATTTTACAACTTCGGCGCTGTTTCGGAAGTAGAAGTTTGCTGAGCTCATTTTGACCATTTTTAAGTCACGTATTCTTATACCACCCAGACAAATTATATATCGTTCTTTCCGTCAGACTCGGCAGATTAATAATATATCATTATTATATGTATATGTCATGCCCTGCCAAAATGCTATAACAAAAAATGTAAAAAAATTTGAATTTTCAATAAAATTTCAATCTTCCACAGTGTGTAAAGTGTTTTTTTTTTTTAATTTTATTATCCGAGGCTCTGCGGTCATATTCTATTGGGTAGATTTGTTAAAAAAATTATAACGGGGAACCCATTTTTTTTTTGGGGAGAAATTGCGTGATTTTAGCTAAACCCCCCAAAAAAAAAAAATCATTAGTGAAGCATCATTGTTCACATTATAATTGAAATGTGAACAATAGTGCTGCATTAAAAAAAACAAATTTTTTTTTTATTATTATATTTATTATTTTTTTATTATTTAATTTATTATTTTTTTATTATTTTTATTTTTATTTTTTTACACTTTTATTTCACTTTTACCATGGTCATGTTTGATATCATTGGAAAGGCCATGCTCTGGCCTTTCCAGCAATATCAGCCATGACCCCCTAGCTGCCACCGATCAGGAGATAAAGGGGTTCAAAGAACCCCCCTATCTCCTGCAAGGGATTTCCATGGGACAACGCCGGAGGAGGGATCACACTGATCTGACTCCGGGGGAGTCAGAACAGCGTGGGAGCGACCGGAGAAGGTGAGTATCTCCCGGGGGGGCTCTAAACGCCGAGGACGTACATTTACGTCCTGCGGCGGCAAAGCCCGCCTAATGCAGGACGTAAATGTACGTCCTGCGGCGTTAAGGGGTTAAAATGGTTCAGCAGTGAAGGGGTGAACTTCAGACTATATATTACATTGTGTATTACTTTCGTTTTTGCCTTGGTTTAGTATTGTATTAAGGGTTAATGGGCAGGCTTCATCCCTCACAGTATACATTTTATTTTATTCCTTGATATATGACATTTTAGGGGTTAATGGGGAGCTACATGCCATACTGTTTATTATTTTTATTGTATTTCCCTGGGTTTATGGAAGTTAGAATCTAAAGGGTCTAATCCTCTTTAGATCCTTTGCTTTTCATCACATTTCGAGGAATTCATTTCACCGAAAATATTGCAAATTTCCTATTTAGCGAATAGTTACTGTAATTTGCTAAAATTGGAGTCGCTGAAGCAGTTATCGGACATTGGCGAAAACCACCGAACTGCGCCAAATAAAATACTGAATTTATGTTAGTACAATAAAAAAGGTATCATTGCATCACATTGCATCTCTGGAGTTTTGGAATCATATTTATATATACTTATTTAGGGCACTATCAGCTGGTGTGAGCTAACCCTAGCGTTAGCATGTTTTTGCGATAGCGCCTGGGAAATTCAGTATAGTGCCCAGGGCCGGATTAACATAGGGGCAGATGGAGCAGCAGCTCCAGGCCCATGCCCCAGAATAGGCCCACAGAAAAGATAAATTTGTCTGCATTGATGGGCATTTGGACCACTATATATCCACCTCCATAGCAGCTACAGGGTCATGTGAGGTATCACCGGAAAGGTCAGAGCATGACCTTTCCAATGATACCAAACATGACCAGGTTTTATGTAACAATAAAAATAAAATAATAAATATTTCTTTATTTTTTATTTTTCTTTCTAATACAGCAATATTTTTCAGTTATAAAGGGAACAATGATGCTGCAGTAACTCACCATCTCATTTTTCATGTCACTAACAAGCGTGGAGGTGATGGTACACTCCATTAGTACGAATTGTTACATCAAGAACCTAAACCGCCACAATGCAGCGAAGTGCACTGGGGGGGCTTTGGAACCCTGCGCCACTAATCTTTACACCTCGCAAGGTCAACTGAGGTGTCGTGTCAGACAGGACAGAGTCTGGCCTTTGCATTGATACCAAACATGACAATGTAAAATCTAAAAGAAAAAGAAAACAAAAAAATTTTTTTATTTATTTTTTGTTCCAAAGCGATGGTATTGACCATCTGCCACGTATAAAATTAGCAATACCACTGCCGTTAACGTCTCCTTTCCCACTTTGGGAGCAAGGACAGTGTTTTATTGATAGTCGTAGTAGTCATAAAACACCATTATCCAAAGCACATGGGAAATATCAAATTGTTTGGCTAAAATTGTATATTTTCTCAGAAAAATGCAGTTACAGGTTCCCATTTAATTATTTTTTTTTAACAAGAATTCCCTATAGAATATATAACCAGAGGTTTGGATGATAAAATATGAAAAAATAATTTTACACGCTGCTATGATTGAAGTCTGAATGGAAATTTACTCAAACAGTATCTACCTGCTTAGATATACCTGTATATGCAATATTAAATAGCCTAAAATATGTTGTCATTTCACTAAATTACGAAAAAAGCCCACCAAAATATTCAGCTCCAGGCCCATAGAGATCTTAATCCGGCCCTGATAGTGCCTGATCAACAGATCTTTTGCCTCCCGCTACAAACAGGAAAAATCACTTAGCGTGTCGTTATTAGCGATTTGTAGCACAAGCTTACTGTACTTTCTGTGTCTTATACTTAACATGGGGAGCGCTAGAGATCTCTAGCACTTTTGCAACTAACAGATCACTTTGTGCCAGCGCTAATTTTTTGAGGGAAGCTAATCACAAAATTTTATCTACTGCTCAACCCTGGTGGTAACTCCAAATAAACTGAAAAAACAGGTTCTCATCCAAAATTAACAGGCAATTAACAGGCAATTGAAAGGAATGCAGCACAGGTGTTCTCTTGGCCCCATAAACCATAGTAATGAATCTGGTCTGCAATGTCGCTGCTGTTGCAGTAGACTATATTATATATGTATCCTTTACTGACATATATCCTAATTCTACTATATTGCCTAATTCTAAACATTTTATGCTGGTGGTTATTCATAGTATGTAAGTGGTTGATTATTAGGGTGACCGTGTGGACCATGTTTAAAGGGACACATGGACAAGTCTTGCCCTGAAACATGTATTATTTATATGCTGCAGCAGGGAAATTATTGTGGCTCACCTGGCCTTCCTTTTGGATCTATTAAATGCAGTGTAATGATTCTACATTCTGTTGGGTGGCATTTATCATGCAATGCCCATCAGCCTTAATTAATATATGTGTGCATATATACATGGATAATACGGTCACCTTGGAGGATTTTAAAAATGCAGCTTGTGAGGGCTCTTCGCTGGATATGTTCATGCTTATTCAAGCTTGTGAGGGCAGGGGATAGGTATGACCCATTACTCTGCACTGGAAAAAAACAGGTCCATCATGTACACAACCGCATTAGTGCTGGGTCTCACCCCAGGTCTTAGCAATTCCCTAGCGTGCGCTAGACTTGTGCACCGATTTTTTTTTCCGGTTCGATTCGGTTCGGTTCGTTCGGATTTTGTAAATTTTCGTTTCGGCCGATTTCCGTTTCGGTTCAGTTCGTTTTCAGTTTGTTTATCGTATCGACTTTTTTTTCGTGATTTCGGAAATTTTCGTGTTTTTCGGAACGTCTTTTCTCCTCGTTTCAAAGTGTCTATTCGTTTTGACGTAAACTAATGTTTTTTCGGATCCGATATTTCTGTCGATAAGATAATTCTGTCGATACGATAATTCTGCCATTGAGATTTCTCATGTTTTACAAGAAGGATACATTGAGATTTCTCTGGATTCCCGGGAAGGATACATTGAGATTTCTCTGGTTTCCCGGGAAGGATACATTGAGATTTCTCTGGTTTCCCGGGAAGGATACATTGAGATTTCTCTGGTTTCCCGGGAAAGATACATTGAGATTTCTCTGGTTTTCCAGGAAGGATACATTGAGATTTCTCTGGTTTTACAAGAAGGATACATTGAGATTTCTCTGGTTTTACAAGAAGGATACATTGAGATTTCTCTGGTTTCCCGAGAAGGATACATTGAGATTTCTCTGGTTTCCCGGGAAGGATACATTGAGATTTCTCTGGTTTTCCAGGAAGGATACATTGAGACTTCTCTGGTTTTACAAGAAGGATACATTGAGATTTCTCATGTTTTACAAGAAGGATACATTGAGATTTCTCTGCTTTCCTGGGAAGGATACATTGAGATTTCTCATGTTTTACAAGAAGGATACATTGAGATTTCTCTGGTTTTCCAGGAAGGATACATTGAGACTTCTCATGTTTTACAAGAAGGATACATTGAGATTTCTCTGCTTTCCTGGGAAGGATACATTGAGATTTCTCTGGTTTCCCGGGAAGGATACATTGAGACTTCTCATGTTTTACAAGAAGGGTACATTGAGATTTCTCATGTTTTACAAGAAGGATACATTGAGATTTCTCTGGTTTTCCAGGAAGGATACATTGAGATTTCTCTGGTTTTACAAGAAGGATACATTGAGATTTCTCTGGTTTTCCAGGAAGGATACATTGAGATTTGTCTGGTTTTACAAGAAGGATACATTGAGATTTCTCTGGTTTTCCAGGAAGGATACATTGAGATTTCTCTGGTTTTACAAGAAGGATACATTGAGATTTCTCATGTTTTACAAGGAGGATGCATTGAGATTTCTCTGGTTTTCCAGGAAGGATACATTGAGATGGGAATGATACAAAATTACAGAATCAGCGATATAACCGAAAAATAAATTGTCCGAAATTATTGGAATGGAACCAAAATCAGGAATGGAGCCGAAATCACGAATGGAACGAAAATGATTTTCGATTCTACACATTTCTAGTCCATTCGAAAATTCCGAAAAGTTTTCGTTTCGGTTCGGAAATTTGTTCGGATCTGCCATTTTCGGATCTGAAAATTTTCGGAAAATGGTCCGAATCCGAATGCACGAATCGGGAAATTTCGTGAAAATTCCGAAACCCGAAACGCACATCCCTAGCGTGCGCTAAACGACCTTGTACACAGGACTCCAGCGGACAAGGTGATCTGTTAGTAGGTCATCAGGCGCTAAGTTTTAGCGACTCACGCAAAATTTTTCCTTTAGCGATGACGTTTTACCTCACACCAGGTGATAGGGCCCTTAGTTTTTTTCGGTGGTATGATTTAGTAGTGAAAATTATTAGTGCCCCCCCCCCAGTTTTGACTGTGGTATTTTATGTGCCCCCCTAAGGCTAAGGTCAGACGAAAGCAGTTTTAACGTGCGTTTAGCCGCACGAAATCACGGTCGTGCTAGCAGCAAATGACGTCCAATGCCGGGGAACATACGACGAAAGGCCGCACGAAAGTCCGTCCGCGCAACGCAAGTGGCAAACGAACGCATTTTTTCGAGAACGTCAAACCGCTACTACTGCCGTACAGAGTGCGCTGTGTCCGCATAGCGGCGTGTTTGCGTGATTGGGAGATGTCAGACGCTGCACACGTCCGGCCAACATAACGTCCAGACGCAAAAAGTGTTTTATTGATGATCCGTACAAAATCACGGCCGAAAATGCGCATCGTATGACCGCTATCGCGTATTCCGTGAAAAAATACGTCCATTCGTTCGAACGCACTTTTTCACGGACAACGTGAAAAATGCGTTCGTCTGACCCTAGCCTAAATGTTGTTCTTAGAGTCGCCACTGTATAAGAATGAGATTTTATATTTGGGAAAACATTTTTTTAAAAAGTCTGTTGTGTTACTTATTCTATACCCTGGGGATTTGCTGCACAACGTTTTATTACTAGTCATGGGCTTTCTTCCAGAATTCAAACTGCTTATTGGTCTAGGTCTCAGAATTATGGTTTTAGGCTGGCTGTCCACTGCACCGTATTTGTGCAATGGTGCGATCATCCGATATCGTCTGAAGTTGTCTGACTGATCCTACATCATACAGGTGAATCAGCCCTCTTCCACTGCATCCGACCACAGACAGACGATTTCAGATGATTTTTTCGACAACAGACTAGCGATCTTTCCAAATTATTTGAAATTATCGATGCCGGGACAATCTGGTACAAGTTTACATGAAAAATGTATAGTTAAACCCCTGTGCCATGACAGGGAAACATGAAAAAGATGCATTGTATAGTATAACTGCCGTGTGCAGGGGAAACGTGCAAAAGATGCATTGTATATTATTATTATTTATTTATTTATTTATAAAGCACCAGCATAATCCACAGCTCTGTACAATGGGACAGGATTATAATACATTGAACAACATTTGACAAACCAGAACAGGAGGAAACTAAGGTCCTATTCCCATGGGAATTTACAATCTAGAAGGGTTGAGGGTGAAAACAGGAGGAGAGGACTGCAAGGTGAGAGTGATGGATTGCAAGGTGAGAGTGATGGACTGCAGGGTGAGAGTGATGGACTGGTGAGAGTGATGGACTGGTTGCGTCAGTGAGTCGGGTGGTAGGCTTCCCTAAATAGGAATGTCTTAAGGGAGCGTTTGAAGGAAGGGATGCTAGGGGAAAGTCTGACAGTATGAGGGAGAGCGTTCCAGAGGATGGGGGCTGCGCGTGAGAAATCCTGCAGTCTATCATGGGAAGAGGTGATGCGGAGAGAAGTTAGGCGCAGGTCACTGTTTGATCTTAGGGAGCGGACTGGGGTGTATTTGGTGATTAGTGAGGACAGGTAGTGGGGAGCCGAGTTAGTGAGAGCTTTATAGGTCAGGGTAAAGATTTTGAATTAAATTCTGCAGTGGATGGGGAGCCAATGAAGGGATTTGCAGAGAGGAGCGGCAGAGACAGAGCGGCGGGTGAGGTGGATGAGCCTGGTAGAGGCATTTAGAATGGATTGTAGGGGGGAGAGGCGGGAGAGAGGGAGGCTAGCTAGAAGATTATTACAATAGTCAAGTCGGGAGATTAGAAGGGCGTGGATGAGTTGCTTTGTGGTGGCAGTGGTAAGAAATGGTAGAATTCTGGAAATATTATCTAGTTGGTAGCAGCAGGGGGAGGAAAGAGACTGAATGTGGGGGATGAAGGAAAGAGCAGAGTCAAGTATAACTCCGAGACAGCAAACCTGGTTTGATGGGGAGATAATGATGCTATCAGCCATGATAGAGATGCTTCCAGCGTACAATCCTGATCAGCCGACGGCGTTGTCTGTAGTCAGATGACTAAGTCTGTCGCCCGACTATGGTGCCAGTGGATGGCCAGCCTTATGGTGTCAAAAGCAAATGATGAGTTTTACAAATACAGCAAACTCCGATAAAAAACCCGTTAGCGATTGGAATCTTGCGCTTTTCAGAGCGAGGTTACTGTACTTTGCGCTCCCTATACTTAACATGGGGAGCGCAAAGAGTTAATTAGCATTAGTATTACAATCTACTAACGCTAATTATCGTCCGGCTGCGGTTACATGAATGTTAACCACAGAATTACGGTGGTATAGCGCACACAATGAATTGTAAATAAACGACACCTCGTGTAGTGTTAATTGATCCTCTCTATGGCCCCTAGTGGTATATAGGGATAAAGCCGAAAGAAATAATTGTGCAATACGTTATAATCTACATATGCTGATGATAGTATGATCCTATCACACTCACATACGTAGTGCCTGAACTGGCTCAGGTATAACCATCTTTATGGGTGTTTTCTTCTTTTTGTCGCAGGTACCCATCAACCTTCAGGGATTCATCTTAAATAGGACCTTATGAAAATATAAGAACCAGAAATCTTCCCTCGTGCAACACAGTTTTATATCTTTATAGATAAATACTGGCCAATATTCCACTTACTATAGTAGAAGCCTTCCTGGCTCTAGGAATTATGGCAGATGGATTTTATCGGGAAATCCACGAAACCTCTCCCAACGAATGAAGCAACAGCAGGTTTCGTGGATTTCCCGATAATATCCATCTGCCATAATTCCTAGAGTCTCCCTCTACGGATCACTATGCCGACCTGCCGGATCTTGCGAAGCGAGATCCGGCAGGTCATGTGACCGGCAGCATCTGCCTCAATGGAGTCCTATGGAATCGATCAAGTGGATGCTCGTGGCGGCACTTAGCGCTGCCGCGCGCATCCCGGGGCTTAGCGCCCGATTATGATGCAGGCAGCTTTTTTTCAGCGCCTGCATCGTAATATCATGCTAAAACGGGGACGCAAAGGAGAAACCTGCAGGCACAGGTTTTTCTCCTTTGCGTTCCCATTTTAGCATGAAGAATGTAATGGTGCCCTAGGTTTTTTAAAAGCTTGTACATGTATAGATTTTTGAGGACTTTGTTTTTTTTGTATTAACCCTTTTGGCCTCAGTCTGACTCAAGCCACTACACCCAACTTATCCTAAATTTATTTCACTTTCACACATTTTCCTTTTGTAGTTTTATTTTTGAGAAAGGATTTTACCAGGAAGGATACATTGAGATTCCTCTCATTTTCAAGTATGTCCTGGGTGGCAAGTATGTACCGTTAGGTGTCTTGCCCAAGGACACTTACTGGAGAGGTTGCTCACTGGGATCGAACCCATGTCTCCACAGGCTCTCTCCACGCAGAGCAGTGATGTTACCTCTACTCCACCAGCCTTTTGTAGTTGCAGATGTATAAACAGAACGTTACCTAATGTTTAAAACTGGCAGAGGGACGTTATGCCCATCTTGAAAGCTTCACACTGCTACATTGCTAGATCAGGCACAGTATGTGACTGGGAGGAGAAACATGAACTCCGATCAGATAGCATGTATTTCCAACCATAAATTTTGGCCTGGCTGCTGGCTACCAGCTGTGCCAAACGAGTTCCAGGCTACTTTCCAAAACTGAAATGCAGACACCAGCTCCACCCCAAAAATAATTTAAATAATGAAAGCGTGATCAAAGCCCTGGTAGCAAAGAATACACGCTTTATGAAAAGAAAAATATAAAAAAAAAATACTCTGGTATACAGAATAGAAATTCACACTTAGAAATAAGTATGGAATAATTAGAGATTTATTTTATTAAAGAAGTAATGCTAAAAAGTGTTATAATTAAATAGGAAAATCTTGCAACCACAGGTCATAGGATATAAAAGCTGGGGGAAACTATAATGTCTTGGATAGACTCACGGCACCAGAGACAGCTATGAAAGTGAAATTCAGGCTTGCAAGGAACTGCTCTGCATGGAGAGAGCCTGTGGAGACCTGTGTTTGATCCCAGTGAGCAACCTCTCCAGTAAGTGTCCTTGGGCAAGACACCTAACGGTACACACTCGCCACCCAGGACATACTTGAAAACGAGAGAAATCTCAATGTATCCTTCCTGGTAAAATCCTTTCTCACAAAAAAAAGTCAGTAGTCTAAAAATTATATACATAGTTGGATCCATATATATTTGGACACAGGCACAATTTTCATACTTTTGGCTCTGTATGCCAACAGAATGAAATTAAAACAAAACAATCCAAATTAATTTAAAGCGCAGACTTTCTGCTTTAATTCAAGGGGTTGAACATAAATATCAAGTACAAATTTTAATAACTACAACCATTTTTATACAAAGTCCCCCCCCCCATTTTCAGGGGCTCAAATGTAATTGGACAAATGAATATAATCCTAAATAAAATGTTCGGTTGTAATATTTTGTTGAGAATCCTTTACTGACATTGACTGCCTGAAGTCTGGAACCCATGGACATTACCAAAGAATTGGTTTCCTCCTTTCTGATGCTTTGCCAGGCTCTAACTGCAGCTGTCTTCAGTTGTTCTTTGTTCGTGGCTCTTTCTGCCTTTTTAGTTTTGCCTTCAACAAGTGAAATGCAGCTCAAATGGGTTGAGATCAGGTAATTGACTCACCATTGCAGAATATTCCACTTCTTTTCCTTCATAAACTCCTGGGTTGCTTTTGCAGTGTATTTTGGATCATTGTCCATCTGTACTGTGAAGGACCGTCCAATCAACTTGCTGCATTTGGCTGAATCTGGGCTGACAGTGTATCTCTAAACACTGCTGAATTCGTACGGCTGCTTCTGTCTTCTGTCACATCATCAATAAGCATCAATGACCCAGTGCCACTGGAAGCCATGCATGCCCATGCCATCACACTACCTCCAACAAGTTTTACAGATGACATTGTGTGCTTTGGATCATGATAGCGATAGCTAATTACCCCTTTGCGTCCTGGTTTCACCAGTAGATTATGGGGCAGGCGCAGAGTCCAGCAGCCTGCCCATAGTGGCCGCTAGGCTCGCAGATGTTGGGGGCAGTGCTCTTGCGCCATCCACAGCATCTGCTCCATGGAGTCCACAGAACTCCGTGGAGGCTTCTCCTGCCATGTCACATGACCGGCAGGATCTCGTCTCTTGTGAGATCCTGCTGGTCGGAGGAGTGATCACGGAGGGAGACAGGGGACTTTCTTACCCCAGTCTCCTTCGGCTCCCGGTGGCCAGAAGCAGCGGATCGGGTCATTGTTCTTGCTTTGGGATGAGAGGTGAGTATGTGATTTTTTTTGGGGGGGGGTTTAGCTGCAGCTAATTAATGGATTCTGCAGCAGCGCAATCCGTTTCCTAAACCTCTGAACTGGTGGAAACTTTTTCGTTAGCGCCAGCTCTTAGTAACTAGCGTTATGGCCAAGTGATTTTAACGCTAGTTAATCTGTGCTTTCACTTTGCACTCCACATGTTAGGTATAGGGAGCGCAAAGAACAATAAACTTGCTCTATGAATCACTAATTAATGAGTGCTAATGGGTTTTTTAACCCGTTCGCGATTCAAAGGCGATTTGGCTGCAGCGCTATGACCTCCTTTAAGTTAGCGCAGATGCTAGTGTTAGTTTGAAGGAGGTGATAGAGCCCTTAGAATCAACTCCAGACCTTTTACCTGCTTAATGGATGAGGAAATAACGAAGGAGTAGCCACACCTGGCCATGAAACTGCGTTTGATTAAATTGTCCAATTAGTTTCGGTCCCTTGAAAAGGGGGAGTGGCTACTCTTAGCGCTGTATTTCCTAAACCCTTCCTCTAATTTGGATCTACGTACATATCCTCCAATTAAACCTGAGAGTGTGCACTTTCAGCCCATATATGTTATATAAATATAGCTTGAATATGTTTTGGTAAAATACCTGAAAAAGCTAAAATTGTGCCTGTGTCAAAACATATATGGACCGAACTGTATATATACCCAAATTAACTACTTTTACATCCAATTATAACTCCAATATTTAATCAAACCTGTTAGTAATACATCATTTGTGCCTCCACAAAATGTGACAAATTGAGTCAAGTACATATATCCTGATTAAGACTGCTATCTCCTGCTATCTTCTCATAACTGTAGTGTTCGGTGTTTCATTGAACATTAAATGGGATATACTGTGGAGAATTACTGGATTGAAGTAAAGGTGTGATCAGTGAAAATAATACCTGCTGCTGGAGGCTAATAAAATGGAAAGATGGCTGAAAAAATCGTTTTAGCTGACATATTCACAGAAATAGTCATGTCTCAGAGGATACTGTAGGGCACCCAGCATTTTAAACACCATATTACGATCATATGACAAAAATTTCTGAATCCACCCACTATGATTCACAGCCGCAGGTAATTTCCATGATTTCAAGAAGGTTTCATCATGGTATAGACTAATTATAATCTTTTGTTCTGTGTTGACCGTGTTTCATTAATCTTATTGGTCCCTATTCCATAGTTAAGGCTAAAATAGAGACGGAAAGCAGGAAAATCTGCGCCTGCAGATTTTCCATACGGCACCACTTAACGTCATGTTCCGGTGCTATCTTGGCACCTCACCAGGGGCAACGTGCAAAGTTGCCGAATACCAGCGAGTATCGGCTCGTGGAGTCCTTAGGACTACATGGAGATTTGCGCATTCTGGCCACAAGCTCTACATGAGTTCACTCTCACGAGATCATGCAGAGCCACGGAGGAAGACTTGGAACTATTTGTTCCCAGTCGCACTCTGATCCCAGTGAGAAGAAGCAGAAGATCGTGACGACCTTTACCCCGTGGGATGAGAGATGAATATGGAATTTGTTTTGGGGAGGGGGGTGGTTAGAGATTTTTAAATGATTTAGCATTTGCAGATTCTTTTACCAATAGCTTTCAGAAGTTGTTAAAATCTGCCAATTCGTGTCCTAACGTTACCTTGAGCCAGTACCTTGGAATGCCTCACTTGTCGAGACGTTAAACACTGATTTCGCTCCCCACGTTAAGTATAGGAGACGCAAAGTACAGTAAACTCGTGCAAGCTGCGTAGCGCTAACGGATTTCACACCAGTGTAGCATCAATTTTGGAATATCGATTCCAGATGTTATACTTACTAATCCTAGCACTATCACTTACATACCGAGACGCTACCAAAACAACAACTATGGAACAGAGCCCTATAATGTTTAACCCCTTCCCGACCGCTGACGTACCCTGTACTGAAGTGGAAATAGGCTGGAAGACGGCCGCCATTGTACACAGGCAGCCATCTTGTTCAGAATATTGGTTCACTTGTATATAACTAGACAGGTTTGTAGCTGAGACTAGAATGAGGTATACGTAGAAATTTAGGAATGCGTTTAGATTAGCAGAAAAGCAATTAAAGTCTTATGAGAGATCTTTGCTGTTTCTGGCATGGAGAAGTAGATATTCCAAGGTCGTTGGGCCCGTGAAAAGACGAAGGAGTATAGAAGACCGGGCCCCAGGCCATCTGAATAAACATAGCCGATAGGGAGGGAGGCACTCCCCGGAGAAAGACAGCACAAACAAATCACAGACTGTCAAACTAACGAGAAGTGTATCAATTTATAGTTATATGTGGAATGTTCTTTGTGTTCGAATTAATGATGGGAGGTATTAACCCACGTGGGGTGGAATAGAGTGTCATAGGGAGGTGGGCTAATGGGGATGTACCTAATTATGTATTTGGGGCATAAAACCTCATGTCTCTGTGTAATCGGGGCTCACTCTAAGCGATTCAATCCTGTGTGAGCACTTGTGTGACGACACAATAAACTCTTGCCTTTCCTGAAGAGACTCGTGTTTGGACAATCCTTGCTTGTGTCTGGTCCGGCGCCGTTAATGAAGTGAACCTGTCTGACTCCGGCTACAGTACGTACAGTGTACGTCAGCGGCGCCAAATCCCCCTCCCGCCCGATACTCACCTCCCTCGTCGATCCCACGTCGATCTGACAGGGAGGAAGCCTGCCCATGTGATTTACATGGGCAGGCGAGGCTGATGACGTCGCCACGCTACGTGGTGACGTCATCAGAAGGTGCCCCCATGTGTTTCAATGGAGGGGAGGGGGGGGCTCCTTCGGAGCCCTCTATCTCCCCAACCATTGAAGCTAGGGAGATGCCGTTTGCACCGCTGGAGAGGGGAGAGCCTCCCCTTTCCAGCGGTGTATGGCATTAACCATTTCGCCGCCGGATCACGTTGCGGCGCCAATTGGCGCCAAAACGTGATTCAAACCTGGAGGGGGGCTGACATCTTGGATGTCAGCCTAGCCTCCAGGTCCCCCCCACCCACTGACAACCTCACCATATGTGTGAGGATGTCAGTGGGCCAGTTAACCCTCTAGCTGCCATGTAGAGATAAGGGGATCCTAAGGATCCCTTTATCTCCCGATCCATGGCAGCTAGATGGTCATATTTGCCATCATTTGAAAGGCCTGATTATGGCCTTTCAAATGATACCAAACATGACCAGGTTTGGTTTAAAAAAAAAATGTAAAAAAAAAATTAAATAAAAAAAAAATAATAAAAAAATTAAATAAAATAAAAAAATGTTTTTTTTTTAAAGTTTTTTTTGTCTGGGGGGAGTTTAATTAAATAGGACCTAGGCTGTCATCTAAAAATAATTAGCACAAAATGGTCAGAATGAGCGCAGCGCACATAGGTGAACTGGCTCAGCAGTGAAAGGGTTAAAAGGTAAAAACATGTAAAAATTGGGTATTTATATTCTCGGGATAAAATTTGGAAACTATTTAGCCGGGGTCTTTATTGGTGGTTATAGCTTTAGGGGATTAAATTACGAAAAAGTGTGTTTTTACCATTTTTTTCATCATATTTCATATTTTTTTTATATTAAATTATTGGATATGATGGAAATAATGGTATTTCTAGAAAGTCCATTTAATGGCGGGAAAAAGGGTGTATAATATGTGTGGGTTGAATAAACGAGTAAGAGGAAAATTTGATCTAAACACGAGCAGCGCAGAAACGTAAAAACAGCAGCGGTCACTAAAGGACGGATTTGTGTAAAACCGCCCGGTCACTAAGGGGTTAATAAGATTTATAAGTCCATCTTCTTGGTGCTTTCTTAAATTCTTATAGTTTTATGTTCTATAAGGCGTATCACCAGCCTACGTACTATTATATTGTGTGGAAAAAATAGGCGTTTAAAAGATTAATTAAAATGATGATGTGACATTCAATAATTAAGTGCTGCCCAGTGGAGAATAACAAGCGTAAAACCTCCAAGTAAATACACTATAGCTAACAATATACATTATATATTGGCCCTACGGCGTACACAATACTCAAATAGTAACTATGATATACATACTCATGCACATGCAAGTGCCAATACAAGAACAATATATATATAATATATATATATATATATATATATATATATATATATACACACACATGAAATATATGCAATAAATTCCAAATAATATATGTTTAATCAGTCCAATTCGTAGATGCTCCTTGCTGATATGACGCGATGACGTCAGTTAGCAGGGGACCCCTAGTTGCCCAGGGATTTCCCAAGGAAATCCCATGGTGGAAATAGGGGGTTCCTTTGAACCCCCATATCTCCCGAACGGTGGCAGCTAGAGGGTCGAGGTTGATGTCATTTGAGAGAAAAAAAAATTATAAAAACAAATTTAAAAAAATATATATATATTTTTGTGTGTGTTTTTTATTAATGCAGCAATATTGTTCCCATTTCAATTGTAATGTGAACAACGATGCTGCACTAATGATTTTTTTCTATGGGGGTGTTTGCTAAAAATCACGTAATTTCCTCCCAAAAAATGTAACAAGTCCCCGTTTCTAATTTTTTTTAAAACAAGCACAGCCCATAGAAAATATAACCACAAAGGCTCGGATGATAAAATGTGAAATAAAACCACTTTACACGCTGTAGATGATTAAAAATTCTAATTTTATTAAATTTTTTGTTATAATATACAGGCAGGACATGACGTATACATATAAAAATGATATATTCTGAATCTGCCGAGTCTGCCGGAAAGAACGATATATAATATGTTTGGGTCATATAATAAAATGTGGCTTCAAATCGCGTTTAAACATGATGAGCAAAAGCGGTAAAAATTAGCTCAGCACACAACAGTGAAATGGCTCAGCAGTGAAGGGGTTAACAGGTACATCCCAACCCGACCACTTCACTCTACCAATGATCTGATGCTATCAGCTCCACATACCCGCACCCCTTCAAGCCTTCAAGACGTCTACCAAAGTTCGTATTTTCTAAGGAACTCCCTCCCCCGCAACATCAGACTCTCCCCGTCTCTCCAGTCCTTCAAGACTTCTCTGAAAACACAATACTATCGGCTCACTCCATGATACCCCCCATTGTACATTCTGATGCCATCTACCCTCCCAGTCCCATGCACCCCGCTGCTTCAGGTTCTCATTTTACCCTCACCTAGCGTATCACCCCTCTCCTCTTAGATTGTAAGCTCTCGAGCAGGGTCCCCTCTCCTACTGTTCCGTATGTCTAACATGTAAGCATATTTGTTTTTCTGTCTCTCCTATTACACCGCGCTACAGAACTTGTTAGCGCTTTATTAGTACTTGTAACTGTATTTTTTTAGACAAAATATTTGTTTCTCAATTTTTTAAAAGGTGTTTTTTTTCTGTAACAATTCTTTTCTATTCTTTTCTAAAGGATGTTTTTATTATTTAGACACATTTTAACCCCTTAGTGACCGGGCGGTTTTACACGAATCCGTCCGTTCGTGACCGCTGCTGTTTTTACGTTTCTGCGCTCTTAGTGTTTACGTCAAATTTTCCTCTTACTCGTTTATTCAACCCACACATATTTTACACTGTTTTTCTCGTCACTAAATGGACTTTATAAAGATACCATTTTTTTCATCATTTCATATAATTTACTATAAAAAATATTGTGAAATATGACACAAAAATTGAAAAAACACCACTTTTTCGAACTTTGACCCCCAAAATTTCTTATGTATCAACAACCGTCAAAAAAAATTAATTCCTTAGTAGTTTCTAAATTTAGTACTGAGTTTAGCAATACCCAATGTTTACATATTCCTCGCTTTTTTCCTTATTTTATGCAACAATAAGTGCAAGTAGCACTTTGCCATTTCCAAAGAGTTTATTTTCAAAACTAGTGATAGTGACATTGTAACACTGATATCTGTCACTAATTCCTGAATAGCCCTCCACATATACATATTTTTTTAAAGTACACAAATCAAGGTATTAAACTTGGGGTATTTTGACTCTTTCCATGCAAACCATTTTACCACAAATCTATGCCAAAGTTTGAGAAAAAAAAAATTTGCTGATTTTTTTTTTTGAACGCAATTTAAGAATACATGTACTGTGAACTTTAAGGTTTACTGACAAAAAGCACCCCAAAATATGTTCAGCAACATCTTCTGAGTAAATTGATACCACCCAAGTATAGTATGTCGGGTCATTTGGGGGCTAATAGGCCTTATTTGGGGGGTGCGCATTTCAGTTTTCCAACTTGGAATTTTCACATTTCGTCATCATGCACCCATGTCCTATTTGGGACATTTTTGAAGCCGGCCAAAGTAATTTACCCCCATCAAACCATATATTTAGAAAGGGCACACCCTAGGGTGCTTCAAAGAGTTGTATTTTAACACTTTCCATGCACTAGCTCTATGTCAAACTTTCAGGTAGTCACTTTTTGTGTTATTTTTTCACACACATTGTACTTTAGGCATGAATTGTCAAATCCAGTTATGGGTTACTGCCAAAAAACACCCAAAATATGTTCAGCAACATCTTCTGAGTAAATTGATACCACCCATGTATAGGTATGTCGGGTCATTTGGGGCTAATAGGCCTTATTTGGGGGGTGCGCATTTCAGTTTTCCCACTTGGAATTTTCACATTTCGTCATCATGCACCCATGTCCTATTTGGGACATTTTTGAAGCCGGCCAAAGTAATTTACCCCCATCAAACCATATATTTTTAGAAAGGGCACACCCTGGGGTGCTTCAAAGAGTTGTTTTTAACACTTTCCATGCACTAGCTCTATGTCAAACTTTCAGGTAGTCACTTTTTGTGTTATTTTTTCACACACATTGTACTTTAGGCATGAATTGTCAAATCCAGTTATGGGTTACTGCCAAAAAACACCCCAAAATATGTTCAGCAACATCTTCTGAGTAAATTGATACCACCCATGTATAGGTATGTCGGGTCATTTGGGGGCTAATAGGCCTTATTTGGGGGTGCGCATTTCAGTTTTCCAACTTGGAATTTTCACATTTCGTCATCATGCACCCATGTCCTATTTGGGACATTTTTGAAGCGGCCAAAGTAATTTACCCCCATCAAACCATATATTTTTAGAAAGGGCACACCCTGGGGTGCTTCAAAGAGTTGTATTTTAACACTTTCCATGCACTAGCTCTATGTCAAACTTTCAGGTAGTCACTTTTTGGGTTATTTTTTCACACACATTGTACTTTAGGCATGAATTGTCAAATCCCGTTATGGGTTACTGCCAAAAAACACCCCAAAATATGTTCAGCAACATCTTCTGAGTAAATTGATACCACCCATTATAGATTTGTTCTGTTGTTTTTGGGGTGCTACGCCAATCTTTGACATGTGCTTGTCAATTTTCTAATTTGACATACAGTATCTTCTTTGCTTATCTTCTTTTTGGGGCCTTTTTACATACCCCAGTTTTATGAACGTGCATATATTTGGTAAGCTAACACCCCAAAGTATTGTAAATGGAGTGTTTTTATGCTATGGATGCATCCGTTTGCTCCAAACAAATTGGATACAGTTGGTGGTCATTTTTCATTTTCACACCCACATCAGTTTTGGACTGTGATTTAGGAGACACTGTTGTTTGTTACTGCATGAAAACTCTCCAGGTTGTTTTCTGCAAGGTCTCCTGAGTACACCCATGCCCCCCATGCATAGGTTTGCCAGGATTTTGGGAAGGTTCAAATACAATTTTTATGACTTTGTCATTGGAGTTGAAATTGAGATTATTTCTTCAGCTAGGCCTATCTTTGGTTTTGGGTCTACCGCATACCCCAGTTTGAATTATTGCCAGAAAATTGTTTATATTTGTTATGTTGACACCCCAAGGTATTGCATATGGAGTGCTTTGATGCCATGGATGCAACGGTTTTAGCCCAAAACATTTGAGAAGGTGGTGTGGCGGTAATTTTTCAATTTTCAGATTTTTACGCCCACAGTAGTTTTGGACTGTGATTTAGGAGACACTGTTGTTTGTTACTGCATGAAAACTCTCCAGGTTGTTTTCTGCAAGATCTCCTGAGTACACCCATGCCCCCCATGCATAGGTTTGCCAGGATTTTGGGAAGG
This sequence comes from Leptobrachium leishanense, assembly GCA_009667805.1. Lineage (NCBI taxonomy): Eukaryota > Metazoa > Chordata > Amphibia > Anura > Megophryidae > Leptobrachium > Leptobrachium leishanense. Next base: position 349,886,973 of record CM019064.1, read on the forward strand.
TTCAAATACAATTTTTATGACTTTGTCATTAGAGTTGAAATTGAGATTATTTCTTCATCAGCTAGGCCTATCTTTGGTTTTGGGTCTACCGCATACCCCAGTTTGAATTATTGCCAGAAAATTGTTTATATTTGTTATGTTGACACCCTAAGGTATTGCATATGAAGTGCTTTGATGCCATGGATGCAACGGTTTTAGCCCAAAACATTTGAGAAGGTGTGTGGCGGTAATTTTTCAATTTTCAGATTTTTACGCCCACAGTAGTTTTGGACTGTGATTTAGGAGACACTGTTGTTTGTTACTGCATGAAAACTCTCCAGGTTGTTTTCTGCAAGATCTCCTGAGTACACCCATGCCCCCCATGCATAGGTGTGCAAAGATTTTGGCAAAATACAGCACCAATTGTAGAACATAAAAATGTACGAATAAAATGTAAAAGTCTGGTGCCTGTCAAACTGGGGATGCTCTCTAGGGGGCACAGGCTGTTGTCACTGAAGTGCATGAAACGCAAAATGTTTTCATACCTTCTACGTGACATTGATTGGGGGTAAATGGGGGTAGAGCAGATGGGGCTACTGCTCCAGTAGGAGCGAATTGAGGGCTTCTTTATGATGCCCTCAGCATAGTAAGTGCCCAGAATTTCAGAAATTCTGGCACATCTAGCGGGGTCCATTGCTGCCTTGCCAAGTAGGAGTCTGGCTTCGCAGCACAATGCTGATGGGCATACAGATTTGATTGGGCCACGATGTGGCCCAACAAATCATCCCCCATAAACACCTGCAAAAACTGTGTGGCGGTAAATCCTGCAACATCAATATTGATGCCAGGATTTGCCGTGAAAGGAGGGATATCTGGCCTCTGGCGATGAGGCACTACCCACTCCTCAGCTGGAGCTGTGCGTCTCCTGCTGGCAGGTGGTGACCCAGGATCTGCATCAGAAACATCACTAGATACATCAGCCAGCGTAGATAATGTATCTAGCGACGTCTCTGAGCAGTTAGCGGGGTCGAAATGAGGGTCTGAGTCTGACGCAGATGCCTCAGATTCTGACGCCAGGATGGCATATGCCTCCTCGGCGCTGTACACCCTCTCAGACATTATATATAATAGATTATAAAATTTTATAATTATTATATATATATAAGCGGATTGTTGGTTCTTAGAAGAACCGTTGGGTTTCACAAGAAAATACAAATAAACACCTAAATCTCTCTAAATCCCTCTAAACCTGCCTCAATTCTTCTAAATCTCCCTAAAATCTCTCTAAATCTGCCTCAATTTTTCTAATCTCACTAAATCTCACTAAAATCTCTAACCTGTCAAATCTGATCTCTCTCTCTCGCTCACCAAAACACAAGTGAGGAGAGGGAGGGAGAATCACAGAGGTCAGAGCCAATATTTACAAAATATTGACCTGACCTGACAAATTAGAAATTTTATTTTGATTTTTTCTAACTTCTGATTGGATGTTGCTAGCCTGCCTCTCTGATGAGGCAGGCTAGGAACATCCCACTCAGCCCCAAGATGACCCTGCCCTTAGAACCCTAACCCTAGCCCTAACCCTAGCCCTAACCCTACCCCTACCCCTAACCCTACCCCTAACCCTACCCCTAACCCTACCCCTACCCCTACCCCTAACCCTACCCCTAACCCTACCCCTACCCCTAACCCTACCCCTAACCCTACCCCTACCCCTAACCCGACCCCTAACCCTACCCCTAACCCTAACCCTAACCCTAACCCTACCCTAACCCTACCCCTAACCCTAACCCTAACCCTACCCCTAACCCTAACCCTACCCCTAACCCTACCCCTAACCCTAACCCTAACCGTCAGTTTATTTTATTTATTTTTATTTTTATTTTACTTTTTTACTTTTTTTTTCACTTTTTTTTACACTTTTTTTTACTCTGCTGGGTGCCTTGATCCCTCGAGGCACCCAGCAGAGCACCTGATCACTGATGTGATCGTTTTTGTACTGAGTGCCACGATACCTCGTGGCACTCAGTACTTCCTGCCGCTACCGGAAGTGATCGCTCGGGGGGAGCGATCACGGACGGACCGGCGGCAGGTAAGCATATTGCAAGGATGCCTCGATGTCGAGGCATCCTTGTAATATACTCAGAGCAGCTGGAAGCGATCCGATCGCTTCCAGCGCTCTCTAGAAATGCAGGGCACCTCTCCGGTGAAACCGGATGTTGATCGCTCCCGGGGAGCGATCACATGGTGCCCCGGCACTTCTAACCGCCATTGCACGGCTGCCTGGACTCCCAGGCAGCCTGCAATGGCGTCTGAGCTGCTGGAAGCGATCCGATCGCTTCCAGCGCTCAAAAAACGGCAGGACGTACCATGTACGTCAGCGGGTCTAAGAGAGACCCGCTGCAATGACGTACATGGTACGTCCTCGGTCCTTAAGGGGTTAATAATTTTTTATTGTTTAAACACGTATTAGGAAAATTGAAGACTTCCTTTTTTTGGGTGGGGGGGTTGCAGTTCGGTGGAATTCGCCAGGGCCACTTCGGCTCTTTTTCGACAATGTTCTCCAACTTTTTCGTGGGGCTTCGGCAATTCCATCTTCGGCGCACTACGGTGACCATACGGTGAATAGCGAATTCACGGAATGTCAGCGAAATGGAATCACTGAAGTGAAAAGCGACAAAATTTCCCTGAAACTTCGCTGCGCCACAGAGTATCGCGGAGGGAGACTGGGCACTAGTTGTTCCTAGTTTCACTCTGATCCCGGCGACAAGAAGCAGCGGATCTGGCCACCGTTCTCACCGCGGGATGAGAGGTGAGTATCTGATTTATTGGGGGTGTTTCTAGGGGTGAAAAATGATTTTGCAAAAGTGGAATCATTTAGCACCAGCTTTTAGGAGTAGCTAAAATTTTGGCTTGCACCTCCCTGCGGTAATTAGCGCTAGGACTTGTAATACCTTACTTATTAAAACGCTAATTAATGATTGCGCTCCTCACGTTAAGTATAGAATGCCAAAGTACAGTTAGCGCATGCAAGCTAGCGCAATCACCGATGTGCTAAGAGTGAAGTGATTTCATTTGGGTATAGTGGCAGGGAGGTAATATGGGAGGCATGTGTTAGTCTCTTATCCTGGCAGTAACACATACATATCTGAAAGCTAACGTTAGCGTTCACAAGGGAATTGTTTCCATAAATTAAATATCTGCACTGCACTACTTCTGTACATCAATTGTTTATGGGAGAAAAAAGAAGGGTGCAGACTTGTGAATAAGGTCAACGCTGATTTTAGGAGGTCTGGGGGCCAGCGTGACATGTCATGTGTCCCTTAACCTTCTAAATCCTTCATAGCTGGAGCTGTCAACAGCGTGGTGCTGAAAGCATGATTCATTTATATTACATTGAATTCTGGGAGCCCAGTTTATAAGCATTCTGTGATAGTGGAACTTTTGAATGGTGGCCATATGCAAATCAATCACTGCTTGAAGAAGATAAAATTCTGACATGAGGGCTGGCATCACAATCACAATGGAGTTATATTGGTATTAATTTTTATGCAAAATAGCCAAATACAGCATGAAAGTTAAATGGGCTCCCAAATACTGAAGGATGTTGTATTTTTATTTAGTATTGAAATGTTTCCTCGTCCATTGAAAATGCAGTGTAAATGTTCTAATTTTTCTTATTAAGTAAACCTACATTCCGAAAGGATGACGGCACAAATTTCTTTTTGTGCTAACGGACTAAAAATTTATGTTGATTTAACCCCTACAAAACTGTGATCGTGTATACACGGTCAGCAATATCTAGTAGATCTAAAGCTATGCTGTATCATTGCAAAGTAAATTCGCTGGTTGCAATTGGGCTATGGAAGGTGCCCCAAAGTTTTAGCACCTCAGACATGACATCCATGGTGCTGCAACAGTTTTTATGAGTGAATATCTCTGTGACATAGAGATATGCACTTGCTGCAGCACGTAGTCCCAGCTGCAGTTGCTCCTTTTGGCCAACAGATGGGGATGTCTGCATGCCAAATGGGACTAGTACAGTAAATTATTTATTAATTATATCTTGGGACTATTCCCACTTTTTTAGTAATATAAAGTGTATTTTCAAAATCCACTGATTTTCGGCAGTGTATTTCTAGAAATTACCTGGTAGTGAAGGGGTTAAAGCTATTCAGTCATCCACGTCTACCTGGGCCCCTTTTTAGAACATTGTCGGTAACAGGGAGCTGCTAAGGGCAGGAGTCCAGTCCGGCAGCCTGTTCCTTTGTGGTCACTAAGCTCGAGAATGCTGGGGGCAGCGCTACAGTGCTGTCCCCAGCATCCCCTCCATGGCATGCATAGGACTCCATGGAGGATCGTGCTGCAGGGTCACATGGCATGATCTCGCTTCTCGCAAGAGGTCAGCGGAGTGATCACGTAGGGAGAAAGAGAACTTTCTTCCCCAAGTCTCCCTCTGCTCCCGGTGGCCAGAAGCAGCGAATCAGGACCCCGTTCTCTTCGCGGGAAAAGAGGGGAGTATTTGTTTTTTGGGGGTTCGAGCCGCAGGTAATGGATTCTGCAGCAGCGCATTCCGTTACTTAAACCTCTGAGCTGGTGGAAACTTTTTCGTTAGCGCCAGCTCTTAGTAACTAGCATTAGGGCCTTGTGATTTTAACGCTAGTTACTCTGTGCTTGTACTTTGCGCCCCCCATGTTAGGTATAGGGAGCACAAAGTACAGTAAACTCACGCAACGAATCGCTAATTGGCGAGCGCTAATGGGTTTTTTAACCCGTTAGTGATTCAAAGGCGATGTGGGCGCAGCGCTATGACCTCCTAACACTGACGCTAGTGTTAGCTCGAAGGAGGTGATAGAGCCTGTTGTCTTTTGTAAAGTCTTGTATGAGAAATGCTAAACATTTCAGCTTTCTATCTCAGTTATTTTTAATTAGTTATTAATATGTTAATTGCGAGAAATCTGTTTAGAAACTGTCACAAAATCCATCACTGCCTTCTTAGAATGACTGGTTTTAACTTTATGCTAGAAATATAATACTGTCAGGGTTATTCAAAGAGATCTGAATGGCTGCTGAAAGGGAACCGAACGCTGAAAATCAGAGTTCAGTTACCTTTCCTGGCCGTTCGGCTATCCAGAGAACAGGCAATTCGCCAAATTGCCTGCACATACGGTGCCTGTTCGGTGCCTGTTCGAGGGTAGTGAATCCCCATAAGAGAAGCAATGCTTCGACTATTCAGAGAGCAAAACCCAGCAGTGAAAAGTTGCTGAATTGCCCTGCCATTCGGTTGCTTCATGCAACAGATTTATTCAGGTGAATCCCATAGGCTTCAATGTTAAAAATATTCCCGTTTTAATTCAATATGTAATAAACTGTTGATTATAGTATTCTGCAGTAAAGAGTCTATTTATAGATTTTTTAGGATATTTTAAGCATTTTTTGGGATTATTTTTAACAAAAATTTCCATTTTTTTTAATTTTTTTAACTTTACTTATTTTTTCTGTAACAGCCCTCTTTATTATTATTCCCTGGATCTCATATGTAAATTTCAGACATTTTCGCTCAGTAGTTTCTTTGCAAACAGCGTTTCACTTTTCAAACATTCAAGCTAACAGTTTTTTTAATTTATTCACTCCATTCGTCTGCGGTGTTGGGTTTTTCCGGCGGCTGCGCTGCGTGTGATCGGCTCCTGCTTGGGTTTTTACGGCATTTTTGGCGGGTTAATCCAGATGTTTTTGCGGGTTTTCAGTGTACCTTCGCTGGGTTTTGCAATGAGTTGTCGACGTGTTTGTGGTGACTTTTCCCTGCATTACGACGGCCCTGTGATGCTTGCTGAATACACCGCAGGGTTGCCGAAATGGGATCGCCAAATCGAATTGAAGAGAACGAAAAGTCACCGAACGTGCAGTGACTTTTCGATTCTCTTTGCATAACCCTGTAAGAATCAAATAGTTACATACAGGGTTATTCAGAGAGCGGTGAAAATCAGGAGAATGACTGGAGAATGGAAAATTCTAGGTCAAAATAGCCATACTGGAAAAATTCTCCCTTTCATCTCACTTTCCAAATCGGCTATTTTGACCTCGAATTTTCCATTCTCCAGTCATTCACCTGCTTTTCACCGCTCTCTGAATAACCCTGATAGTTACACAGGCTGAAAAAAGATGTACGTCCATCAAGAGTCAGCTTTTCACACATCAGCTACTGTTATTGATTTAGCAGCCTATTATTTAGTATCACTTTAACATGCAAATAACTACTAATGACAGGACATGGAATAAAAAAATACTAAGATAATAGAATTAAACAGGTTATAAACTAATTTATCTATACAGCCCCTTTAAGTGGATTTGTAGGAAACTAAATACTGTCTGCATAGTTAGCGGAAAAAAATAATTATGCCCGTTACGATGGACCCAACAGTAACTCTCATACTTCGAAACTATTTGGGTCAGATTTCCATAGATATAATTGGGATATTCCAAAGTTGCTAGCACATCAGCAAATGGGAATTCAAAACCAGGGTTGACTCGCTGTTGACTTGTTAGTTTGTTGGCAAGATGTCCCCGTGCCATCTCAAGTTGATTGCAAGTTCTAATCCACAATAATTACTGAGCATTCTTGTTGTTATATGTTCACATCGGTTGGAATAATTTCATTTTGTGTCAATAGGTAAGTGACCATTCGCTATCCATGTATCATATGTAACTTGCACTATATATCCTAAATGTATTTCTATAGGCAAGAACCTAAAGCTACTAAAAGGATGTCTCTGGGACTGGCAACATTGTAAGGGAAACAGGGGTGGATCCCAGGACAACTTTCGGGAGCAGCACTCTACCAATTTTGGCTGGTGTTCAGATCACAGTAACAAGGGCAGGCAGAGCGGGCGCTGGATCACAGGCTGTGCTCCTCATCACATTCACTCTTTCCTGGCATGTACTGGCCATCGGGACTACCGGGAGGATCCTGGTGGGCCGATGGTTCAGTGGGCTGCAGCCTGGGGCTTGCCTAGATCGGCCGGCCGCCTGGGGCTCGTTTTTTTAGTGATCACAATTTGTGAACCCTCTGTTTAATAAAAACAATACCAAACTGTAGCACCTTTGCTCAGGATTTAGCAGTTTTAATCAGAAAATGCTTATTAAACGTTGTATTTTCCTTCCAGGACATGAAAACGAGAGAAATCTCAATGTATCCTTTCTTGTAAAATGCTTTATAAATAAATACAGTTGTGTTCAAAATTATTCAACCCCCAATGCTGTAAAGGGTTTTAGGGAATTTAGTGTACATTTGTAATTGTATTCAGAATGAAATCCTTCAAGGACTTTTTAAAAAACCATATGCAACTAAAATGACATCAATTGGTTTTGTAATACAGTAGTAAATGTTTCTTTTGTGAATTCTTCATTGACACAATTATTCAACCCCTTAAAGACTACCACTCTGAAGAACAGAGGTTCATTCAAGTGTTTTCAATCAGGTATTGAAAACACCTGTGGATGTCACGGAGCAGCAATAAAGCATAATAAGCACCAATTAGGCAGCTTTAAAATGACTGTGATACTCAGCTCCTTCTAGACATTTACTGGTGTGGTTACAAACATGGTGAAGTCAAGAGAATGGTCCAGGAAGACAATAGAAGAGGTGATTACTCTTCACAGGAAGGGCAATGGCTATAAGAAGATTGCAAAAATGTTAAACATACCAAGAGAGGCCATAGGAAGCATCATTCGCAAATTCAAGGCAAAGGGCACTGTTGAAACGCTACCTGGTCGTGGCAGAAACAAGATGCTGACTTCGACTGCTGTGCGCTACCTGAAGCGTAGAGTGGAGAAAAGTCCCCGTGTGACTGCTGAGGAACTGAGAAAAGATTTGTCAGATGTGGGTACTGAAGTTTCAGCTCAGACAATATGGCGCACACTGCGTAATGAAGGCCTCCATGCCAGAACTCCCAGGCGCACCCCCTTGCTGTCTCCAAAGAATAAGAAGAGTCGACTGCAGTATGCCAAAAGTCATGTGGACAAACCACAGAAGTTTTGGGATAGTGTTCTGTGTACTGATGAAACAAAATTAGAACTGTTTGGGCCCATGGATCAACGCTATGTTTGGAGGAGGAAGAACAAGGCCTATGAAGAAAAGAACACCTTGCCTACTGTGAAGCATGACGGGGGGTCAATCATGCTTTGGGGCTGTTTTGCTTCTGCAGGTACAGGGAAGCTTCAGCGTGTGCAAGGTACCATGAATTCTCTTCAGTACCAGGAGATATTGGATGACAATGTGATGCAGTCCGTCACAAACCTGAGGCTTGGGAGACGTTGGACCTTTCAACAGGACAATGATCCCAAGCATACCTCCAAGTCCACTAGAGCATGGTTGCAGATTAAAGGCTGGAACATGTTGGAGTGGCCATCGCAGTCACCTGACTTAAATCCGATTGAGAACCTCTGGTGGGACTTAAAGAAAGCAGTTGCAGTGCGCAAGCCTAAGAATGTGACTGAACTGGAGGCTTTTGCCCATGACGAATGGGCGAAGATACCCGTAGATCGCTGCAAGACACTTGTGTCAAGCTATGCTTCACGTTTAAAAGCTGTTATAACTGTAAAAGGATGTTGTACTAAGTACTAAGATTGAATGTCACTTGGGGGTTGAATAAAGCTGATAATGATGTGAGCACAGAAAAGACATTTGTGGTTATTTCATTATAAATGTTATGTTATATCTGTCTGACCTACACGTGCCTCTTTGATTTAATTGTAAGCAATATGACTGAATGATCAAAATCAATGTCAAACTGGCCAAAACACTCAATTTCAGTGGGGGTTGAATAATTTTGAACACAATTGTACGTGTATTATGTGCATTACATGTATCCATTGTTTAATCACCAACATATTCCTCTCGCTTTGTGATTCACAATGGGGGTTCCACTTTATATTGTTCATTGCTCTAATCTAGATAGGAGATGGTCATGGTGGTCTCACGATAAACCATATTTTACTGCCCAGGAGGTTCCTCTGTTGAAACAGAAGGTGAATCATGCTCCTGCTGTTCAAAGATAGTGATTTTCCTACATAGGTTTATGTGAACGTGGAAGGAAAGTTTCAGATTGACATCCCTTTTCCAGGCTTCTATATTGTTCTGACAATGGGTCTTCAGGAAAATCTCTGCTAGGTATTTTTATCAGTGGTGTTGGGAGGCTGTCCTAGACTGAAAGGGTTACATTCTGGTTCAGAGGTTCCTGGGAGCATCCATCCACCAGCTGACTTGTTTATGATAACAGCTTGGTGTGTCTTCCCATATGGAATGCCTTCAACAAAATAATTCTCAGATGAGCAAGTAGTGTAATAATATTCATAACCCTTGGTACCTGCCATCCTATAGGTCTTCTTCAGGCATAATAACACAGGTTGTTAAATCCATCGATCACAAATATCGTTTTTTCCCGTTACTGACAGGTCTGTGTTTTACTATCAATAAACTCATGCTTCATAATGATGTCATAGAGCCCTGCAGAACTTTGCATTGCGACATCAGGTCAGAAGGCAGAATATCAGTTTTAAAGAGAAACAATAACCTATGAACCGGTCATGTTCACTGTTCATCCTCACCACCATTTCTTGTTGTCCCAGAAGGGGTAATCTAGATTGGGTATAAATATATCCCACTAGATTGTTGGATGAAATAAGTCAGAGGCATTTTGTGAACCTAGGGGTGTTGGCCTATTTGTTTGAAAGACTTTCGTTACATCTGCTTTCCACTTTTGATAGAGATAGAAAAATGAGATGATAGAACTGACAAGGGACACTTTATAAAAATGATGATAAAGAGAAAGAAATAATGTAACTGGCTGGGTAGAGTAGAGGTAACAGCACTGCTCTGCATGGAGAGAGCCTGTGGAGACATGGGTTCGATCCCGACGAGCGAGCACCTCTCCAGTAAGTGTCCTTGGGCAAGACACCTAACGGTACATACTCGCCACCCAGGACATACTTGAAAACAAGAGAAATCTCAATGTATCCTTCCGGGTGAAATCCTTTTTTTAAAAAAAACAAACACTCATAAACATTCTCTGTAGTTGAGGATTAACCTCCAAGCACTTCTTGAAATAATTTTGTGTGTATATGGGTTTTGTGGTTTTGTTCTATTCACTTTTACACATTTATGTTTTCCCACCTGGGAGATCACCTTGACATGGGCAGGTGGGCTTAATGCTTTTATGGCTATTTTAAGCAAACAAAATTTTTATTTTAATCTGAAGGTGATTTTATGGAATTTGTGAGCACATATGGACATTTCCTCTTTTGTGTATTAGCTATGGGGCTGTCTACTAGTTGCTGTGCCGTCCATGATCAGTGGGAGTCGTGCATGCACACTGTTTTTTAAGGCCCAGTATCGTGTCCCTATGGCCTACTGACCTCTCTATTGTGACAGTTTCTCCATGTCCTTGAGAATAATAGTAAGTTCTTGTGTCACCGATCCATGCCCCTTCTCATCCTGAATCTCTGTATCACACTCTCATGATCTTGTGTCCCGGTGTCCTACACCTATAAATTTTCTTGGGTATCGCTCCTTCATGTGTCCTTGGAACCATCAATTGTTTGGTGTTCCTGAATTTAACCCAGTCTTAACCCTTCTGTTCCTGAGCCACTTTTTTGGTGGTGGGGGGGGGTGTTTCCGATGGCAGGACATACTGAGTTTTCAGGCTGTATCTGTCCTGCACCTGACTCCGGGATTATGTAAGTCCCACAAAAAAACCCAATCAAGAGCTGGCCCTGCTATGCTCTAACCCTGGCAGCACCTTTCCTGCCCTGCTCCAGTCTAGATTTTCTGCTGATCCACCTACAGCAGGACCCCAGATGTCCCCTGGACTTGCTCTACAAGGGTGGTGCCTCTGTATACCCTTGCCTTTTTATCACAATAGTAAATGGTACAACCTGACCTCTGTGCTTCATGCCTTTTTGTTGTTCTGAATGTGTTCCCTGCTGTCCTAGTTCTTGTGCTCCACATTATGATTCCTGTCGTTGTCACCTTACTAAGAGTTGTTGTCGTCATCCCCACCTGTCTTTGCAGGGTTGTATCCTGCACCTGTCTGCTTCTATATCACTTGCCTCCTGATTTCCAACACAACCTGCCTGTTCTGCCATGTGTTCCCAGCACTTGGGCTGTATCTGTCAACCCCTGTACCCCGAGTGTGATAGTAAGGCTGACCACTGCCTACAGCATCCATGAGCAGCATATACTATGCAAAAAACAAACTGTACTAATATTCAGTGAGCAGACCAATCAGAAAGCAACTTGACAGCATGTGATCTCCCAGCCAGTTAAAAAAAAAAAAAAGAATATATGCAATTATGCACATGGTTTCAACATACACAAGCAGGGCTGGATTTATAACTAGGCAGAGTAGGCATGTGCCTACAGGTGCCACTGCCTGCCACAAGGGGGCGCCTTGCTCTGTTAAAAACAATTGTTTTTGTTTTACAATTTACAATCATTTAGACCACTGTATCTCTGAAGCCCTAAGGGCTAGAGGGATATATGAAGTATCATTAAAAAGGCCAGATTATGGCCATTCCAGTGATACCAAATGTAACCAGGTTAGATTTATGTAAAAATAAAAGAACAAATAAAATAATATTTTTCAACGCAGCACTGTTTTTCAGTTTACAATTATAAAGTGAACAGTGATGCTGCGCTAACTCGCCTTCTCATTTCCCACACTGCCAGCAAGTGTGGAGTTGATGATGCAATGCATTGTTTCATCGGCAGCCTAGACCGTGTCACTGCAGTGAGGAGAGACAGGGGGACTTTGGAACCCGCATCTCTGAATTCTGCACTGCACAAGGTTAAGGGAGGTGTCATTGAAAATGTCAGAGTCTGGTCTTTACATCGTCATGTTTGGTATTATTGTAAAGTATAAAAAATAAAAAAATGTAAAGAAAAGTAGATGCAACTCTATTATATTATATATAGAGGCAATAAATGCTTTAACATATAAAACAAACAATGCCACTGCACTAATTCATCTAAGACAACAGATTCTGCCCCTTCTGTTGATTTTAGAGCAGAGAGAAATTGTTTTTCAGTTTTTTTTTAAATAAAAATTCTAGTTTGCCCCAAAATTAAAATTTAAAGTCATTTTGGCATGTTTCTTTTTTGGGTGGAGGGGACACTCCACATTTCTGTGCCTACAGGTTCCTGAGATGCAAATCCGGCCCTGTACACAAGTACATATATTGCCATGCATACATAACTGAATAAATACACATGCATTTGTGTGTAAATTACACTGTGTTGTCAACATATTACACAGTGGTGTACTAAAAGAAAAAGGCAAAACAAACTTAACAAATCAATCTTGACACTCTGAATAATCGAAAACGAGCTTACAATCAAAGAGGAGTGGGGTGACAACAGACAACAGAATGCAAGTCCATTTATATCCATGTGTAGCGCTGTGTTAAAATTTTGCTGTGGCAGTACCTATTTTTGGCCACAAGATGGAGACTATCGCGATCAGAGACACTGGACATTGGGACTACAATGCCCGGCATGCTTTGCAAGAAGACAGGAAGTGGGTGGGGATTGGACACTTACATCCTCTGCCTCGTGGAGAACGCGCCAGAGCGCGCCAGGGAATGAGAGAGAGCAGACGCAGTGCCATACTTTGTGAGAGGGCCTAGGGCGGAGAGCAAGTGAGACCTGTCAGTTCTGTTACCGGGTGATTCAGTCGCAAGAGAAGGAGCCCTCCAAGTTCCAGAGTTGCTGCAAAGGGAACCAACCGAAGACCTCGAGTAAAGAGTCACCGCAAGTGGATCGGGTACAGAGAGCAGGCGGTGAGCTGAGGAAAAGTCGTGGACAAGCTACGGGAAGTCAGACAACGGATCCGGCCGCTAGTATCCCCAGTCAAAATCCAGCGGAGAGACGTCCTGGGTCAGCGGAGCCTAAAGCAACCGGCGGATGGGTGAGAGGCCTCCAAGGCCGTTTATAATACAAAGAGCACGCTGCTGTTTTCTCTTTAAAGTCCACAGGGCCCCAACTTGACTAGTCGAAGACATTTCTTAAGTAATTTCACTGGCCAGTTGAACAGTACCCGGGTACCTTACACACATACACACCTTTTACATTCCGGGACTTAACCTGTGCAGGACTCATTTTGTTACGAATCGGAGCGGGGGTTAAAGATACGTTCCGAATATATTTTTCTCTTTTCCGCTGCGCGTTTACCGTGATACGAAGTGATTGTATATTCTGGGGTTCCGCTACGTGTCCCTTTTCCGAATATTCGTGCAATTGCATTTTCTTTTATGTTCGGTTACGAATATTTTATTTTCCGAAATACGAAGCCTCGTGTTTCGTTTCTTTTCCGCTACGCGTTTTATCGCAATACGAAAGTACTGTAATAATATCTGTGAATACCGTATCTCAATATCTGCCAAATATTTTAGTAAACTATTTAAATGATAAAAACCCACAACTGTGTTGGAGTATATTTATTCCCTAGTGCGGGGAGACTGACCCGTGGTTCATTTTCAGCGGCTCCTCCGGGAGTGAGCGCTACACATGTAATATACTTTTTTGAAGCAGAGTTTGTAACTACACTTGGCACAGCAAAAACTGTAAAGGGGTTATACAAAGAGCCCTGAATTGGCCACGAACAGTTAATTTTCTCGTAGCCATTCGGCTATTCAAAATGCTGGCAATTCACCAAATATTGGCAAATTGCCAGCGAAATATGGTGAGCTTCGATGGCAGTGAAATCCTCATATAGAAGCAATGATTAATCTATTCAGAGAACATCGAACAGCACCGAAATATCAGTGAAATGCTCTGATTTTCGGTGGTTTCATTCGACAGGTTTAATCAGGCGAATCCCATAGGTTTCAATGTAAAAAAAATTCCCTGTTTCTCTTAAATATTTATTCACCCGTTTATCTTTCATTTGCAGCAAAAGTCTGTTTATTTATTTTTAGGATTTTTTCGGCAAAACTTTGTTTTCTGATTTATTTTTTTAAATGGCGTGTTTTGTTTCTGTAACAGACCTTTTTATTATTATTATTAGGACCTGATATATTCCAGGTACAGGTCTTTTCATGCAGTAGTTCTTTTAAAACCGCTTTTAAAAGTTGCTGGGCTCCATTACATTTTTCACGCTAAAACGGGGACGCTAGGGAGAAAAACCTGCGCCTGCAGGTTTCTCCAATGCGTTCCCGTTTTAGCGTGATATTACGATGCAGACGCTAGAAAAACTGCCTGCATCGTAATCTGGCGCTAAACACAGGATGCGCGCGGCAACGCTAAGCGCTGCCGCAAGCTTCCACTGGATGGAGTCCATGGCATTCCATTGAGTTTCTGCTCTGCCGGTCACATGATCTGCCTTGCGAGATCCAGGAGGTCGGCGTAGTGATCCACAGAGGGAGACTGAGGACTTTTTCCCCCAGTCTCTCCCTGCTCCCGGCGGACAAAGCAGGTGGTTGGAGCTGCGGTCCTCTCCGTGGGATAGAAGGTGAGTATTTGATTCATTTGGGGGGATTTTTGGCTGGTGCTGACGGATTCTGCACCAGGTTCAGGCTGTGGTTAACTTTCGTGAAACCGCAGCTGGACGGTAATTAGCGTTAGGACTTTGTAATCCTGACGCTAATTAACTCTTTGCGCTCCCCATGTTAAGCATAGGGAGCGCAAAGTAAAGTAACCTCACGCTGAAAAGCTGTAACGGTAGCGGTAACGCTGCCACACGAGTAGCGGAGTTGAGATCTTTGAGGGCAGAAGTATCTGCTTGAATAATACAAAAGGTATATAAACTACAGACTGTAACAAGGAGACACAAGGACTAACTGAATTGTCTCTAAGCTCTGAAGGTCGAGACCAACAGATTACCTAGGACACGCTCAGAAACAGCATACGTGGAATGACAGTCCGTGAAGTATTCAAGGTGCAGGGCAGTCAGATGCAGAAACCAATCGTTTTGGTACATACGAGGACTAACTGAATTGTCTCTAAGCTCTGAAGGTTTCGAGACCAACAGATTACCTAGGACACACTCAGAAACACCATATGTGGAACGACAGTCCGTGAAGTATTCAAGGTGCAGCGCAGTCAGAGATGCGATAGGCAATAACATTAAACAGAACTGAACCATCGTTAGTTATCGTGGTCTTTGCAAAAACATAAACATGAGTCGTAGCCTGGGTAAAGGGTCCCCGGAGAGTTACAAACGATACCCCTAAACGTGAAGGGACAGAACCCAAACAGCAAGTGATCAAACCAGCAGGGGGTTAAATCACTAAAACAAGTGAAACAGCGTAATATACACGATAGAGAGAGAGAGTAGTCTAAGCCAAGCCGGGTCAAATAACAGGAGAAGGGATCTCATACAAGCAGGGTCGCCAACAGTAAAGTCAAATAGATTATAGAAGTAGCTGTGCGTGAAATAAACTCCACAACAGGGCGATGAGGCCATTCCTAGAGCCCTGCTTTAAAGCCTGTGGCTCCTGGTAACCACACCTGACCCCGTCCCCTCAGATGCCGATCTGCCAGCAGCAAGTGCTGGCACCCGACCAGCCAGCGGTCCCCCTTCTTGCCCAGACCCCCCAGGGGGCAAAGCGGGGGCTGAAGATGTAACAAACATGCAAGATACCAATCGCTAACGTTTTTTTTAACCCGCTAGTGTTTGGATTGTAATATGGTGCGCCCGCACTAGGGCCACCAGGGCTAACGTTAATGCTCACGCAGGTGAGCGCTAGCGTTGGGCGAAGAATGTAATAGTGCCTGCAGTGTTTTTTATTTTTAACTTTTATTTTTTTTACCCCTGTTCGGTGGCTTGTTGACTTTTTCCGGTGGCTGGTCAACAGTCTGTTCGGCTGGTCGTCGGCTATTTTTTTGGATCGATTCGGCGGATGCAGTCTGTCATGGAGCTGATGTAACGCTCCATGCTTCAAACCCCAAGAGACTTTATGTTCATTTATATCGTGTGTTTTTAAATATATTTTACATCGTTTGGTTTTAGTTTAATTTAGTTTAGTGTAAAATGGCATAGCTTTGGTTTTAAAAATACTTATATTCCTGTAGGTAAGTGTTTTTGTGTATACAGTAAACAAGCTTTACTGCTGTGTAATTTATGCACCAGAGCTTTTCCCATTATCTAGCTGCATGTTTAATTCAAGGGATCTCTGATAGTGTGTGTTTAATCTGATGTGTTAGAACAATGGATATACAAATGTTGTGTGAGCTGAAAGGCTAGAGAATGTAAAGAATGTTTATTGTGAATAACTGACCTAATGTAATTAGTATGGGTATGCAAATTATGACTGTTGGACTTCAGCGTAAACGGTGCCATTTTGTTCATTAAAAAGTCAGAACTCTCAGAGAGAGAAGATCCTGTTTTAAAACATACAGCCGCGCCTGGTGTCTTTATTTCAGCGACGCTACACTATACACTATCACCCTCAGAAGGCAGAGAGCGGCCTTCTGGAGATTCCTAACGGCTCCAGGGCAGAGGAACAGAAGCAGGCAGGTCAAGCCGCTCGAGGCGCTGAGGACAGCGCTCCCAGTAGCCGGGCTGACCGCAACGAAGGGGTGTCTGGAGAGCCAGGACAGACGGAAGGGAACGGTTCCTTCACACAGTCAACATTATTTTGGTGGTTTTTCGTATTGTTTCGGCGGTTTTTGGATTCCTTCAGCAGTTTTGCTGTGGTTTTCCGATTCAATGGTTTTGCGGCTGCTTTTGGGATGCGTTTGGCGGGTCGATTCACCGCACTTCAGGGACCCTGCGGTGAATGCTGAATTCACAATAGAGCACCAACATGTTGGTGACATTTCGGTGCTCTCTGAATAACCCCTTAAGTGCATTTGCTTCTGATGTCTATATAAAAAAAATAAGAGAATTCATCTTTACCAGCAACATGATAAATAATAAACAGTGATTTCATTTTTTAGTTATGCCTTATTTATTTATAGTAGTAATAACATCACAAAGCACAGGAGGAGAATATACACTCTAGAAATATACGTTTATATGCTAGTTTATAGTATGTATAATTATAGAATTTTTTTTTCCTCTTTCACACCATCATTGGCAGCATTCAGTCGCAGTGGCAGGGTTTTTGTTGCCTGGCAACATGAGACTTGTCAAGCCAGGGATAAAGTTTCTGTTGCGGATCAAGGCTGTCAAACGTCTGTAGGGCCTCGGGATTCACACATTAGGTTTGTGTGACACACGCGGAAACTCTGATGCCCTTGGAAGGGGTAACCAATACTGCTTTGACGGCTGCTTTTAAAGGCAGCACCTGTTACTTGTTGATTTGTCAACCCCAAAAATAGATGGGGAATCGTGAACCCTCAGAACACCCTCTCCTAGGGAGAAATGAGCCTCTGTCTGGCCGACAGTCAAGAACTCGTGAGAGGCATGAGAGTGCTCATCTTCTGATCACAATGGGTGGTATTGCACCCCACAATTTCCACAACGGTAACGAGATCAATTGCATGAAAAATTACCCTCACAACATTGTTGCAAGAGAATATAACAACGCTTGTCTGAATAATTGAAGAAAAAAAAGTAAAAAAGAATAGGAAATCGTTACTTCAAAGAAGTAAATTGTTATAAAAGTCCAGAATCCATGCTGATGTCCAAGCACCTAAATATTTCTTGGGCTATTGTTAGTAGTATGCATTAAAAGTGCTTTGAAGAAGAAATTTAATGAAGTCATGATTGAGTTTTCCAACTTGTTCATTTGTGCATAGCTGATGTTGCCAAATTCAGACTAATGTGTTTTGGGGCATAAAAGATAATAACCCCCAAATCTGGCCTAATACGATATGCCACTTGCAATTGCAGGAACAGTTCTATTCCTGGGTTAAAAGGACACTTTACTAATCCTGACCGCTTTACATTTATTAAGTGGTCATGATTTGAGGAGTCCCCCCCCCCCCTAGCTCCACCAATCTGGTGAAAACGCTGTGTAAGGCTAGGGTCAGACTGAGGCAGTGCGAACGCGCGTTCTGGCGCACTTAATCACGGCCGCACTAGCAGCAGATGCCGGGCAATGACAGCCAATATACGAAGTACGGTCGCACAAAAGTCCGGCTGCACAACGCAAGTGGAAAATGAACGCATTTTTTCGAGAACGTTAAACCACTAGTACTGACGTACAGAGTGCGCTGCGTCCGCTAGCGGCGTGTGTGGGTGAATTGGAGACATCAGACGCTGCTAATGTCCGGCCAACATAACGTCCAGATGCAAGAAGTGTTTTATTGATGATCCGTACAAAATCACGGATGAAACTGCGCATAGTATGACCGCTATTGCGTATTCCGTGAAAAAATACGTCCATTCTTCGAACGCACATTTTCACGGACAACGTGAAAAATGCGTTAGTCTGACCCTAGCCTGAAGTGGAGGGGTTTCCTCCACCTCACCCAGCATCACAGCAGCCAGTAACTTTTGATTTCCTGGTTGCCGGTCACCAAATCGGTCACCAGTGACATCGGCATGCACAGAGCGTGCCAATGTCAATCTGTCTAAGACTAATCTCTGCAATGATTGAACTCAGAGAGGCAGCTGATGGATCAGATCTCCGCATGGGTGTAGCACCGATACATCATTCTGCACCTTACTCGCATTACCACAATACAAAAAGAAAGTGTCTCGATCCTCATTTTCCTACAGAGCACCGCAGTTATAGAATAAACTCCCAGACGCCATCAAATCTTCCCCCAGTCTAAAGTCACTCAAGAGCTCCCTATTAACATACCTCAATACGGAATGCACCTGTAAACATGTAACATAATGACTATTTCCTACATATTTATTTTCTGTTAATCTGTATATTTGTGTTTTTTTTAATATCTTGCATTTTATTACTTTGTATTTCTGTAACATTTCAACATTCTTGAACCCAGGACATACTTGAAAACGAGAGAAATCTCAATGTATCCTTCCTGGTAAAATCCTTTATAAATAAATAAATTTTGAGCAGGTGCTATGGAATTTACATACGTAAATTGCACAAATCCTGTTGTGGTGTGCAATTTGTGGATCCTAAGTTACACAAGTTGCACAGAGCTGCACATTGCAATAGAAAGCTTCAGAGACTTCCCGTTTGAGAGTCCCTGAAGCCAAAGATGAGGAGCTGCATGTGACCAGGGAGAAAAGGTGAGTAAAATCACCAAAACTAAAATAATAATAATTTTTTTGACGGCAATTCGTTTTTAATACAGTGCTCCTTTAACCCCTTGGCTGCGAACTGTGTGTGGGGAATGTCATGGGGCTTCCCTGCTATATGCGGAGGACGTTCCCCATACATCATGGAGATTCCGCAGCCAATGGGGAGCCCCTTACCTCTCCGGTTGCGGGCCTGTGCGGTCTGAAATCCTTGAAGAAAGGGGAATTCCCCCTTAGCCCCCCTGGTGAAGATATGGGTTCCTTTGGACCCCCGTATCTCCCGATCAATATAAGGTAAAAGGTCATGTTTGCTTTCGTTAGAAATCACCTTCTCATTTCCCACTATAAAATATTCAGTTTTTTCACTTTTAGCTAAAATCACATATTTTCTTAGAAAAATACAGTAACAGGTTCCCTCTTCTATTTTTTTTTAACAAGAGTAACCCATAGAATATATAACCACAAAGGCATGGATGATAAAATGTGAAAAAATAATTTTACATGCTGTAAATGATTGAAATCCAAACGGAAATTAAATGTTTTTTAAAAAAAAATTGTTATAGCGTTCTCACAGGACATGACGTATACATATAATAATGATATATTATGAATCTGCTGAAAATAAGGATATATAATTTGCCTGGGTCCTACAATAAAATATGACTTCAAATGACATTTAACTCCTTCACTACCAAGTGATTTTTCCAAAAAAAACATTGTCAGAAACCAGTGTCTTTTTGCAAAATCATTTTTAATTAATTATACAGTAATAAATAGTACTGTAAAGAACCTGTTTGGCCAGTAGATGGTACCATCTACTGCCAAATTGAGTTAATGTGGTTAGATCTGCAGGTTGATTATTTTTTTCTGCCTGCATCGGCTGCCGAAAGCCTGATATTTAAGAGCATTCATCAGCTGATTTTACAGTGTTAGCTGTTTGGGGACACCTTCTGCAGCACAAAAGCAAACTAATTACATTTGCTTTTGGGCTGCAGATGAGCAGATCGAGATATCTCGATATCGGGGCGCCAGATGGTGCCTTTGAAGCCCGACATATATTGATCTCTGTAGTGAAGAGGTTAAACGTGATCAGAACAAAATGGTCAAAATGAGCTCAGCACACAGGGGTGAAAGGGCTCAGCAGTGAAGGGGTTAAGGATTCAGACAACTATGTTGTGTTAACTGCAGATTTTTCTCTGTCAGGTTTGACCCTGAGCAGCACTCGAAATCGAAAAGGATATAAAAACGGGGAGGGTGCCTTGTGCCATTTGGGGTTGGGTTAATGACGGCAAGGCGTACAGGTACACCTTGCCGCCAGGTGCCTTCACGGGCCACTTATGAGGCTGGTGTCAGACGAGCGTAGTGTTCACGCCCGTGATTGCGCCTAAAAGTACGTCCGTGATAGCATGACAGAAAGCCCATAGGAGCCCGACACACGAAGTACGTCCGCACTGAACTGCAGATGCACAACGGCCGCTGCCCACAGACGCAAGGCAGGCAAGAACGTACAACCCCTAGAACGGCCGCACAAAGTGCGCTGCGTCCGCAACGTCCGCATAGCTTTGTGTGTGAGTGATGGAACGTGGTCAGACGGACTGCATTTATACGTCCAGTATTTTTCACGGACAAAATGGTTTTGCTTTTTATTTTATTTTCCATCCTACATCCGTCAAAATATACGTCAGTGAATAAACGGACTGTGTGGCCACTACTGCAACTTCCGTACTGACATATGTCCGTGTGCACGGACGTACAATCCGTAGAAATCACGCTCGTCTGACCCTAGCCTTAGGTCCACCCACGCAGCTGACGCGCGAACACTCCTCATATCCTGACCTCTTTAAAACTATAAAGTGGACACGATGAGAAGAGTCCTTTTAACCCCTTAACACGTGGGACATTCTATGATGTAGGCTTGTGCACCGATTTTTTTTTCAGTTCGTTCGGATTTTGTAAATTTTCGTTTCGGCCGATTTTCGTTTCGGTTCGTTTTTCAAATCGACTTTTTTTCGTGATTTCGGAAATTTTCATGTTTTTCGGAACGTCTGTTCTCCTCGTTTCAAAGTGTCTATTCGTTTTGACGTAAACTAATGGTTTTTCGGATACGATAATTATACGATACGATAATTCTGCCGATACGATAATTCTGCCATTGAGATTTCTCATGTTTTACAAGAAGGATACATTGAGATTTCTCATGTTTTACAAGAAGGATACATTGAGATTTCTCTGGTTTCCTGGGAAGGATACATTGAGATTTCTCATGTTTTACAAGAAGGATACATTGAGATTTCTCTGGATTTCCAGGAAGGATACATTGAGATTTCTCATGTTTTACAAGAAGGATACATTGAGATTTCTCTGGTTTCCCGGGAAGGATACATTGAGATTTCTCATGTTTTACAAGAAGGATACATTGAGATTTCTCATTTTTTACAAAAAGGATATATTTATTTATTTATTTATAAAGGATTTTACCAGGAAGGATACATTGAGATTTCTCATGTTTTACAAGAAGGATATACATTGAGATTTCTCTGGTTTTCCAGGAAGGAAACATTGAGATGGGAATGATACAAAATTTAATTACAGAATCAGCGATATAAATACGATGTCCGAAATTACTGAAATGGAACCGAAATCACAAATGGAACGAAAATGAATTTCGATTTTACACATTTCTAGTCCATTCGAAAATTCCGAAAAGGTTTCGTTTCGGCGCGAAAATTTGTTCGGATCTGCCATTTCGGATCTGAAATTTTTTCGGAAATTCGGCTGAATCCGAATGCACGAATCGGGAAATTTCATGAAAATTCCGAAATTCCGAAACCCGAAACGCACATCCCTACTATGATGTCCTCGCGGCGGATGGGCCTTGAAGACGCATGACGTAAATAAGGGAATCAGAAACACCACATTCTCAAACTACTTCTGTTTTAAGAAATTGGAGTACCTGATTCATTTTTTTCCATCTTTGGGCTACCCAGGTGAGTGTTTTATAACTAGGGATATAGAGCAGTGATTCCCAAGTATATCCTCAAGTACCTCTAACAAAGAAGGTTTTAACTCCTTAAGGACCACTGACGTACATAGTACGTCATGGGGAAAAGTCCCCTTAACCTCCCTGGCGGTCTAATTTTTTCAAAATTTTGTGTCTAAAAACGTATCAATTTTTTTTTTTAAAGGAAACGTGTTTTTGTACATAGTTAGCCTGTAATAATTAGGAATCACGCACTGAAATCCATGCAATCAAGAGTTCTTACTGGTAAAATCCTTTATAAATGAATTAATTAATTTTAAAAAATAGTAAATACACGGAGTCCGATAAAGTTTGAAACACAAAATAATTTATTATCCCAAAAATAATTATCCAAAATAATGCAAATAAATGATATTCAATAAAATACAACAAAAAACACTGAAATCTGTCTGAGAACAAGGGTGAGACGAAGTATGGTCTATTTCTTATCCTGTACTGCCACCTAGTGGCCGTTCATAAACATTTCCATTTGTATTCAGTGAGTTTTGTGAATGAAATTTGCTGCGGTCCAGCCCCTCTGCATCATGTGACTCGCAGGGAGCCATCCAGGAAGCAGCTCACTGCGATCACACTGCGGGGACAGCGAGGGAGCCAGGAGGAGGTGAGTAAACATCCAGCCCGAGTGTGGCTCGGGGTTACCGCTCGCAGTAGCGAAATTTAACCCCGAGTCACACTCGGGAATACCGCCAGGGAGGTTAAGGACCAAGGACGTACTATGCACGTCATGTTCCTTTAACCCCCCTTCCCTTCCTATACTCACCTCTTTGGCCGGTGTCCCACGTCGGACGGGCTTCCTAGAAGGCAGCTCAATGGTTTTATGGGCCCGGGTGACATGCGCGATAACATCATAACCAGGTCCGGTCCCCCCCCCCCGTCGCCTGCAGGGAAGAATGTGAAAGGGGAGGGGAGCCCTCTCCCTCCCGAACTGCTGCAGATAGAAAAAAAAGGCAATGAAGAGGGCAGTCTGCCCTTTTCAATGGTGCCTCTCTTTAACCCCATAGGTGCCGGATCGTGATTCGGCTTCAATCAGCACCAGACTGCGTTTTTCTCCCGGAGGTAGCCTCTGAGTCAACCCCCACCCACTGACGTCATCGCCATATGTGCGATGACATCAGTTGGACGGTTAACCCCCTAGCTGCCAAGTGGAGCTAGGGGGATCCTTTGGAGCCAGAGAGTCATGTTTGGTGTCATTGAAAAGGCCTGATCATGGCCTTTCCAATGATGATTCCAAACATGACTAGGTTTGGTGTAAAAATAAAAAAGTGTTTTTAAAAAAAAAAAAAAAATTGTCTGGGGTATAATAAAATAGGACTTCAAATCACATTTAAACATGAGCATAAAATGGTCAAAATGAACTCAGTACACAGAGGTAAAATGGCTTAGCAGTGAAGGGGTTAAAAAGAAAAAACATGTAAAAATTTGGTATTTCTAATTTCAAGAAAAATAATTTGGGGGATTAAAGTTTGAAAAAGTGTGATTTTTTTCATAATTTTTCTGTAGCAAATTTATAGTAAATTATATGATATGATGGAGATAATAGTAGCTTTAGAAAGTCCATTTAATGGAGAGAAAAACGGTATGTAAATGTGTGGGTTCCACAAACGAGTAAAATGAACATTAGACCTAAAGATAAACAGCGCAGAAATGTAAAAACAACAGTGGGTACTTTTGGACAGAAAATGGTAAAACTGCCTGGTCACTATTAGGGATGGACGTTCGGTTCGTTTCGAACAGGAGTTCGATTCGAACATCACCCATTCGGCGAACTTCGAACATTTCAGGCCGTTCGCAAAAAGTTCGAAAAAAATAATAATTTTGATTTTTTTTAAAAAATTCCTAAAAAAAATCTAAAAATAAAGAGACTCTTTACTGCAGAATATTATAAGCAACGGTTTATTAGATATTGAATTAAAATGGAAATATTTTTAACATTGAAGCCTATGGGTTAAAACAATCTTGTTGCTAAAACATCAGGCAGACGAGGCCCTCTAATCAGGCACTGTAGAGGGCAACCCGCCGGGGCCTCCCAAGGATCCCTTGAGGAGCATACGGCCGCCAGATGACAGAGCTGCAACTGTGCAGGCAGGCCGGCCGGGTGCATGTGGCAGAGAGGTGGCGCAGGGAGGGAGACACTGCACCTGCGGCCACGGCAGACCCCCCCCCCCCACAACCAGGATCCAGGGAGCCTCCACTGACTGACCACCATGCTACGGTAAGGCGACACATTTCTAAAAAAAATAAAATCCGAGAACATTTTTAAATGTCCCAAGGAACATAAAATAAAACTTTTTTTCTTTTCTATTACTCACCTGATTCCTGGATCCACCAACCAGCGCAGCCTCCCATCTCCCACGCTGTTAGACGCTGCATACACCGGCGCGCTGTGTGAAGCTTCTGAGAAGATATGCTATTAGTGTAGAGGGAGCGATGCAAAATGCTCAGCCGGCTTCCTCGCTACACTAATAGCGTATCTTCTCAGAAGTATACTTGTTACTTACCCTGCTTGTTCTGAGGACCCGATCTGTTGCCGGCTTTGCCTGCCATTTGACTATTCTCTCTGTGTACTCCCTGCCTGTTCTGTTTGCCTCCTGTTGCTACTGGTGTGCGCCGATTCTCTCCATATACAGTAGCGCAGTACAAGTGCCTAAACGTTGCTGACCCAGTTTTGTTATAACAACTACTCTCGCTCTGCGCCCCTGTCTGCTATATTCTGCTGCTTGTTACTGCTGGTGTGCTTCCATCCTGCCATATACTATAGCGCAGTACAAACTTATAAGGATCTCCGTCTGTGGTGTATATTGTTGGTGCTGTCTCCCTGGCCTGTGTGGCTGCTAGAGGTTAGGTTTAGTGGTCCCGAATCCCGACCATCCTAAGGATCGGAGGGTTAGAGGTCTGTTACCAGGGATCCTACCAGGTCCGTCCTGGGGAATCGTTACAAATATGCGGTGAACGCCGCAGCAAATGTTAATGCTCAGGCAATTTTAATGCACCTGTCGTTACTTTCATCCAAAGCCTACATAAGTTTCACCATAATTTAGCCCAAAAAAATCACTAAACTTGTTCTGCGTGTCCTAAAACGTCTCCTCTTTTCATACAAGCTGCCGCCCCAAGCAGTTGTTTATGAATAGATTAAAGGAAAAGCATTTACCGTCATTTAAAATGTCATTTTTTTCTTTTTAAATGTTTCTATACATCCTACAAATCCGCCACTTCACGGGCAGGCTATGGGGACCTCCTAGGCACGATATTTGAAGGAATTTTTCATTTTTATTCTTAACCTTTTTGTCATGGCAAAATCACTGTTCCTTTAACCCTTTCGCTGCTGAGGCATTTCCTGCCCGTGTGCTGAGCTCATTTTTACCGTTTTGTGCTCATCATGTTTAAATGCGATTTGAAGTCAAGTTTTCTTATATGACCAAGACAAATTATATATCCTTTTTTTCAGCAGACTCCACAGATTCAAAATTTATCATTATTATGTGTATAAGTAAAGAGTTAAAAAAAAAAAGAAAAAAAAAGGGGGAAAAAAAGTAAAATTTTGTTAAAATTCAGAAGAACAACATTGCATATTTTTTTCTATCTACACTTTATGACCAGAACTATTGTGGTTATATATTGATACATTAGGTGCCTTTTTAAAAATGGTGTAATGGAGAATATTTCATGTTTTTTTTGTACAAAAATATGCAGTTTTCTAAAAATCAAAAAAATCTGCTTTTTTCTTATGTCATGACTCATTGTATGTAATACATAAAATTAGTATATCTAAACCAATTGAAATGGAAAAGCTATATATTTTCTGAAACTAGACAAAATTCCGCAAAAAAAGAGACCTTTATGACACATTTTTAAATTTATTTTGTTATTCATAACTTTATTCAAAAAACATCATATTTAATGTAAAAAAAAAAATCATAATAGGTCAAGATTTATATTGCATAATTTCATTTTAATTTTTGGGGTAAAATATTTTTGTTTTGCTTAACTATATAAATATATCCCTCCTATAAAATAATAGATCCAATTTGATTGCACAGATCAAGTTTAGGCAGCGTTGGAGGTGCTAATTTGCGCCATGCGCAAAATAAATTTAGAGAAGCTTTTTATGCCGGTTTTTGAAAGGAGGCATACCTGCAATTAAATGGCTCTAGCTCAACAGGGATCTAAAATATGCCAAATAAAGTATATATCCGGACAAAGTAGACTTCCAGATGAATCAAACGTGGGGTTACTTATTATTCTATCATAAATATTGAGCCCGCAACAACTTGTGGAATTTGGATTTGTGCGCAAAAAAATAAATAAATGGAAATTCCACATGCTGTTGCGCCCTCTATTTTTATGATAGAATTTTATTTAACCCCTCATTTGATTCATCTGGGTGTCTAGTTTCTCCTAATATATACTTTATGTGGTCTGTTTTAATTTTCTGTTGGGCTAGAGACATTTAAATGCAGGTATGCCTTCTTAAAAAAAAAACAAAAAACATTCACAAAATTTTCCCCATGAATTTTGATCAACAATTATGTAGTCTATCAACAATTGTATAGTGACTCAAAATGCTACACAAACACACAACAAGCCCGCCACATTTTACATTCACTCAATCAGTTGGATTGGCACATGGGGCATCCATGTGAGCAGTAACGCCACGTCAAGGCCCCAACCAGGTTACTGACCATTCACACATCTTTCACATCTGTTTCACTCACCGAATCACACACCTTTCATGCAAGAAGCTAGTAAAAGTGGAGTGAGTGACGTTAAGGGGGCAAAGAAGGGAAAAGTGCAGAAACACGGAAGGGGAAAAGAGAAAGATAATGAGGATTAGAGGGGGTGGAATAGAAACCCCCCCCCCCATTCACATCTGTTTCACTCACTGAATCACACACCATTCATGAAAGAAGATAGGTAAGGGAAGTGGGTGAAGGGAAGGGGCAAAGAAAAGGGCAGAGACAAAGAAGTTGAAGACACACCATTAACACCGCAGTTCAATCTGTCTTCAGAGGCTTCTTTCTACATCTGACGTACGGAGGACATCAGATTGTTGGGGATGGGGCAACCTATTTTATTGTATGTGGGGTGAATTACATTATAACTGGGGGTGGGTAGTGAACTGTAGGTGGGTAGTGAAACGTGGTGGGTATTGAACCGGAGTGGGTAGTGAAACGTGGTGGGTAGTTTTTTTATTAACACTGCTATAAAATAATGGGGATGGTTTTGGTTTGTTTTTTTATTTGGGAAAATTTAGAGGAATAGCACTATCCAGGAATAAATGCCAGCATGATCCGGGCAAGCTCTGTCCAGATTACACTGCACTGTGTCCATCAGAATGTCATCAAGATCTGCAAAGATCTTAACGGTGCTATAGCCAGATTTATCAAGAAGCACAAAATCAGTGGCATACCTCAACCTGAAATCTGTTTGTTCTCAGCCGAGAAACAATTCGGTCCCGGTATGCCACTAGTAATGTGTCACTGTATGATAAATCTTGAAGCAATCGGGCACACAAAGACCTGGTTTGGAGGGGCAGTCAGGGCAGTGAAGGCGGCTTTCCTTACGCCGCCCTTGGCGCGCGCAAACCCGACACCTTTTACATGGGGTCACTCTTTTTTCAGTTGGAGGAATGTAGCCAGGAAAGTGGCGGTCACGCAACCTAATTACATCCTCCACCTCTTCAACAATGGAGCATTCTCTTCTGGACAGAGAAGGGACTCGATAACAGATTCCTGAAATTTTAGGAATGTTATCCGTCGGGCATGAGTGGCCTGATACAAGATGAATGCGTTAAGCATTGACATCTGTATCAGATGGACTGCCAGCTTTTTGTACCATACATATGCCTTGCGAGAAGCGAGATATGGTACAAGCATCTGGTCAGACTTGTCCACTCCCCCCATGTCCGATTATAATCCTGTACACATAGGGGTTTCATGATAGGGGAATCTCTCCATCTGACGTGAACTGCAGATGTGCATTCGTTATGTATCGTTGTAAGTAAATGCACATCCTTTTTGTCTGTGTATTTCACAGCCAGCAGTTCACCGCAGCGCAAGGCAGATGTTTCTCCTCTCTTTTGCTTCCCAAACTGTTTTGTTGGAAAGCCTTTCCTATTCGAACGGATGGTGCCACAGGCTCCAGTACCATTGCTGTACAAAAATTTGTACAACGGCACACTCGTGTAAAAGTTATCTGTATAAATACAGTAACCTTTACCGAATAGTGGATAAGCGAGGTCCCACACTATTTTTTCAGTGGTGGAGAGGGCGGGGGGGCAGTCAGGGGGGCCAGCTGCGAGTCCTTTCCAGTGTATACACGAAAGCGATACATGTATCCACTGGAGCTTTCGCACAGCTTATAAAGTTTTATCCCATACCGAGCTCGCTTCGAAGGGAGGTACTGCTTGAAAACAAGACGTCCCTTATAAAGCAGCAAGGACTCGTCGACTGACAAGTTTTGGCCTGGAGTGTATAACTCTTCAAATCTTGCCATCAGATGGTCAAGAAGTGGCCGCAACTTGTACAGTCGGTCGTGATCTGGGTGGTCACGGGGCAAAGCATTTGCATTATCATTATAATGCAAATACCGCAGGAGCAATAAATATCTGTCCCTGCTCATAGTAGCAGGGAAGATAGGGGTGGTTTGGGTACTCTTTTTTGACCAGTATGAGGCTATGCTGGGTTTTTGCACAATCCCCATCTGCAGAGTGAGGCCCCAGAACTTCCTCATCTCTGGCAAACTGGTTGGGGTCCATTTACGCGCCCTCGCACTTGGCAACAATTCTGCCCCTAGACCTTGAAAATATTGTTCGGCATACAGATTGTTCTGCTGAACAATAAATTCCAAGAACCCATCATCTATAAATAGCTGAAAAAAGTTGATGGGTTCAAAATTAGTGGTGTCCACTAGTATACCAGGATTGCCAGAAAATTGTGGCAATACTGGCTGGACCATATTAGGGGAGGTCCAGTCAGATCCTGGTTCAGGCATCGCCACAGCCTGTGTTGCAGATACCCCTGCAATAGGCCTTTGGGCCGGTGCAGGATCAGGTAGTGCAACTACAGACCGTGCGGTCCCTGCATTACCACGGGAGCACCCTGGTAACTCCATGCGGCCACGCCGTGGCTCATCATGTAGTTCTTCGTCACTGGAACCGTCACTATCTGATGATGCTCCAGGGACAAAGTCACTGCCTGAATCTTCAAAAGATTCATCAGCGCTGAGATCAGAGTCTGACATCATAAGGACGTCAGCTGCTTCCTCAGCGCTTAGAAACCTTTTAGCCATAATTTGCTTTCTGAAAATGTATTTTCAAAAGAAAATTACGCCGTTTGATAGTATCTATATATATATATATGTGTGTATATATATATATGCACGTGTGTGTGCGTATATAATATATTCTATATATATATATATAAGCGTGCGCGTGTGTGCGTGCGTGTGTGTGCGCGTGTGTGTGTGCGCGTGTGTGCGTGCGCGTGTGTGCGTGTGTGCGTGCGCGTGTGTGCGTGTAGCGTGTGTGCGTGCGCGTGTGTGCGTGTACGCGCGTAAATATGTGTATATATATGTGTGTGTGCGTATATATGTATATATATGTGTGTGTGTGTATTGTGACGTTTGGGGGCCCACAGAGCACGTGCACAATGTCTTTCACAAACAAAACAGTTTTATTCACCCTTTCAGGGCAATCAAAAAGGCAACATAATAAGTACACGCTTTGGTTCAGCGAAATTAAAGCAAAGTCCTGATCTTCAGCACAAATAAACAGAGAAATAATAGTGGCTCACCAACGCTTTAAACAGTCCCAAACCTAGGGAATCCTTTCCCCAGTATGTAGAAGCCTCTCCAGCAAGGCACAGCACGTCTCCTGCTTTTGGAACACAAACACACAGCTTCCACTGATTACTTTCCTTTTCCTGAAATCCCACCATCCTCTCTGGGAGCTGCTGGCTTTAAAACTCTTCCTGGACAGGAAGATTAACCCTGTGGTTGCCCTTAAAGGGTCCACAACCCAAATAGGGGTGAAACATATTGTCCATCCAGGACCCAGCCCTGCCGACCTCTACATATCCCCCCCCCTCTGTCTCAACGCGGAGGTGTTTGAGGCAACAGTAGACAGCCCACAATGCATCCGGGACAGGGCATCAGCATTTTGGTGCCGTTTCCCAGGCCTGTGTTCCACCACAAAGTTAAACTCCTGGAGAGACAGGAACCACCTGGTAACCCTGGCATTAGCGTGGCGGTGCTGCCTCATCCAGGTCAATGGGGCATGGTCAGACACCAAACGGAACTTCCTGCCCAACAGGAAGTATCTCAAAGAATCCAAGGCCCACTTTATGGCCAAGCCCTCTCTTTCCACCACAGCATAGTTTTTCTCCGCTGCCGTCAGTTTCCTACTAAGAAAAACCACGGGGTGCTCTTCCCCATTGACTTCTTGGGATAGCACAGCCCCAAACCCTCACTTGAGGCATCCGTCTGTACAATGAACTCCCTCATGAAATCAGGGACTACCAGCACTGGGTGCTGACACAACGCATTTTTAAGCTTCTCGAAGGCATCTTCAGCATTGGCATTCCATTGAATCATCACTGACTTCCTACCTTTCGTCAGGTCAGTCAGTGGTGCAGCAATAGAGGCAAAATTGGGGACAAACCGCCGGTAATACCCCACTATACCCAGAAAAGCACGAACCTGCTTTTTCGTGAGGGGGCGTGGCCAGTTCTGGATAGCCTCTACTTTGTTAAATTGTGGCTTTACCAGACCCCTGCCTACGACATATCCCAGGTACTTAGCTTCCTCCATCCCTACCGCACTTTTCTCAGGGTTAACAGTAAAGCCCGCTTTTCTCAAACCGTCCAAAACTGTCTGAACCCGGGGAAGATGGGACTCCCAATCTGGACTGAAGATGACAATGTCATCCAGGTAGACCGAGGTATATCTCAGGTAGGGGCGGAGCACCCTATCCATCGCTCGTTGGAAGGTGGCCGGGGCTGAGTGTAACCCAAAAGGCATCCGCTTATAATGAAAATGACCCTCTGGAGTGGAAAAAGCAGTCTTTTCCCTGGCTTCCTTGGTCAGGGGTATCTGCCAGTATCCCTTAGTAAGGTCCAGGGTGGTGATATAACGGGCCGGACCCAATTTCTCTATTAATTCATCCACCCTTGGCATGGGATACGCGTCAAATTTTGACACCTCGTTAAGTTTCCTGAAGTCATTGCAGAATCGCAGAGTGCCGTTGGGCTTCGGTACCAACACGATGGGGCTCGACCATTCACTCTGTGACTCCTCAATGACATCAAGCTGAAGCATTTTTTTAACCTCTTCAGAAACAGCCTTTCTATGGGCTTCTGGATGCGGTACGGCTTTACCCGAACCTTTACATGGGGTTCCGTCACAATATCATGTTTAATCCCGGACGCGTGTCCCGGTAGTCCTGAAAACATGCCTTTGTTTCTTTGCAGAAACTCCTTAACTTCTTGGGTTTGGGGTTTGGACAGGGTGGCAGCAATGTGTACTGCGTCAACACCATCAGACTCTATACCCACCCCAACCATGGCGGACACCTCTCGGTCTCTCCAGGGTTTTAACAAATTTATGTGGTAGATCTGGTATGGTTTTCTTTTCCCAGGCTGATGCACTCGGTAGTTTACTTCCCCTACTTTTTCAACCACCTCATATGGTCCCTGCCACTTGGCTAGGAACCGACTTTCCACCGTGGGTATAAGTACTGCTACCCGGTCCCCCACCTGAAATTGCCGCAGCTTGGCTGACCGGTTGTACACCCTTTTCTGGGCCTCCTGAGCTTTCTGCAAATGTTCCTGTACCAAAGGCATCACTTTAGAAATTCTCTCTCTCATCTGAGAGATATGTTCAATGAGCGATTTGTGTGGAGAGGACTCACTTTCCCATGTCTCCTTTACCAAATCTAGCAATCCCCGGGGTCTGCGACCATAAACCAGCTCAAAAAGGTGAAAACCCCGTGGAGGCCTGAGGAACCTCTCGAATTGCAAACAGCAGTGCGGGAAGCAAATGATCCCAGTCTCTTCCATCTCTCTGCACAACCCTTTTAAGCATCATTTTCAGAGTTTTGTTGAATCTTTCTACCAGACCATCCGTCTGAGGGTGATAAACAGATGTTCGCAACTGCTTGATTTGGAACAACTTGCACACATCTGCCATCACCCGGGACATAAATGGGGTCCCCTGGTCTGTCAAAATTTCCCTTGGCAGGCCAGTTCTCGAAAACATAAAAAACAACTCCCGCGCAATGGCCTTTGATGTAGGGTTTCTTAAAGGAACCGCCTCTGGATACCTTGTGGCATAATCAAGAACCACCAGGATATATCGGTGTCCCCGAGCAGACTTCTCTAAGGGACCCACTATATCCATAGCGATGCGCTCAAAGGGCACCTCAATTATTGGCAGAGGCACCAAGGGGTTCCTATAATGGGGTGCTGGGGCAGTTAACTGGCAAACAGGGCAGGAGGAACAGTACCTCTTAACTGCGGCACCAATCCCTGGCCAGTAAAACCGGTCTGTTATCCGGGCCTCGGTTTTCTCAGCTCCCAGGTGACCACCTAGAGCATCATTGTGAGCCAGATCCAGCACCATTCTCTGGTAGGGCTGGGGTACTAGTAATTGTTCCACAATTTCTCCCCGAATTTCTGATACCCGGTAGAACAGATCATTATTGACCGCAAAGTGAGGAAATCTTTTCTCTGCATCTGGTGCTTGAGGTACCCCACTGACAACAGTTACCTGTTCGCGAGCATTTATCAACATCGGGTCACCCATTTGAGCCCTGCCAAATGCACCTCTGGACACCTCTAAGTCAGGGTGTACTGGATAATTAGAACCCTCCCCCTCATCCACCCCAAGTGTAATATCTACAGGGGATAATTCCTCTTCATCCTCTCCTACCATAACCGCACGGGAGAGGATTCCCCCTCCTTGGGTGTCAACTCAGGTTGAGGAGCTAGGACACTCACATCAGTTACAACATTCTTATTTTGAACACATTTGAGCAACTCCTCATCAACAGTGTCCACAGTCATGTTTGGTGGGGGTGACCCTGAATTGTTCCCCAGTTCGATGGGCAGTTCAGTTTGTGCCAAGCACCACAGTTCAGCAAACAAGGGGCAGTCCCGTCCCACAATCACATCATGTATCAGAGTACTCACCACCCCGACCTCTTGGGTGACCGAAGTGTTCCTGGCGGAAATGGTGACAGAGATCAGCGGATACTCCCGAGTATCCCCATGGATACAGACAACCCGGAGGGTTCTTTGTACTGGACCGAGCCTTCCGACTACCGGGCATGCACCAGGGTGACCATACTCCCAGAGTCCAGGAGAGCTTTGGCTGGGCGGTGATTCACCCACACAGTACATTCAAACTGACCCCCCTCTAGGTCAAGGTGGGTAGTGCACGTTGTGAGGGTGTAGAAAGACACTCTCCGAGCGGATCCACACTCCATGGGCTCCTCCTGTAGCGGACACTGTGCCCGGGTATGGCCCCAGGCGCGACACCTCCAACACTGTATATCGCCAGCAGTTCGGGTAGCGACAGGCCTCTGCAGCACCGAGGAAGATGATTTTGGGGTGCTGGTTCCCGGATCCAGTGACGCTTCCCTCCGAGGAACTGAAGCAGGCCTCACAGGCGGTGGCAAGACTGGTCCTCGACGACTGGTTGGTCTGAGCAGGTCCTCCACCACAGTGTATCTCTCCACCATCTCGACTACCAGTGCTGCAGTCTTGGGGTCCCCATGGCTGACCCAGCGCTGTAGATCCTTTGGTAGAGACCTCAGGTAGTGGTCCATCACAACCCTTTCGACCATTTGCTCTCTAGTCAGGGTCTCTGGCTGCAACCACTTTTTAACCAGCTGTCCTAAGTCATGCATCTGGGACCGGGGTGGCTGGTCAGGGCAGTACTTCCAGCAGTGAACACGTTGAGCCCGGACAGCAACAGTTACCCCAGGCGGGCCAGAACCTCAGCTTTCAGCCGGTCATAATTCTTTGCATCTTCTAGGGGCAGGTCAAAATATGCCTTTTGAGGGTCTCCTGTCAGAAACGGGGCAAGGAGACCGGCCCATTGGTCTTGGGGCCACCCCTCTCTCTCAGCAGTCCTTTCAAACGTGGTAAGAAATGCTTCCACATCATCACTGGCAGACAGTTTTTGGAGGAAATGACTGGCCCTTATGGAGACATGGTTACCAGTAGTGACCACTGCTTGATCACGTCCAGGTGCAAGTTGCTGCATGGCCTCCCGCAGGGCATTGATCTGCGTCTGTGTGGCTACCTGCTGTGCTGCAAGTTGTGCAGCCAGCAAATGGGTGCTTTCTTGTTGGGCAGCAACAGCCTGTGCCAGGGCTTGTTGCTGCTGAGCCATTGCCTCTTCATGGCGAGTCTGGGCCTGCACACTGACAAAAACCATCTGCTTAACGAGCTCCTCCATAGCTGTGAACTTCAGTGCAGCCTTAGCCCAGGACATGCAATCAGAACACTGTCCTTTAAAAATGTCATTTTTTTTTTTTTTTTTTTTTTCACAAAAAATTCCTCTTGCTTGGCGTGTGAGGGGTAGCAAATTGCCCGCATTCTCCACCAGTTGTGACGTTTGGGGGCCACAGAGCACGTGCACAATGTCTTTCACAAACAAAACAGTTTTATTCACCCTTTCAGGGCAATCAAAAAGGCAACATAATAAGTACACGCTTTGGTTCAGCGAAATTAAAGCAAAGTCCTGATCTTCAGCACAAATAAACAGAGAAATAATAGTGGCTCACCAACGCTTTAAACAGTCCCAAACCTAGGGAATCCTTTCCCCAGTATGTAGAAGCCTCTCCAGCAAGGCACAGCACGTCTCCTGCTTTTGGAACACAAACACACAGCTTCCACTGATTACTTTCCTGTTCCTGAAATCCCACCATCCTCTCTGGGAGCTGCTGGCTTTAAAACTCTTCCTGGACAGGAAGATTAACCCTGTGGTTGCCCTTAAAGGGTCCACAACCCAAATAGGGGTGAAACATATTGTCCATCCAGGACCCAGCCCTGCCGACCTCTACAGTATATATATATATATATATATAATGTGTGTATTAGGAATTTATCACCTATTTTATGGAGACAGCCTCTGCGACACTAACACCTCGCAATCCACATGCAGACTGAGGATAGAAATGAAAAAATTATCAAGATTTGAAAAATTCATTCCCCGTGATTGGCTGGAGGGTCAATCGCTAGGTTACGGGGTCATTTTAGGGTTATATTTCTATCCTCAGCGGCCATGTTGGAGGTGGCAGTGATAATTGTGACAGCTAAGTGATCATTGTTACTACAGTGATCACATAGCTGTAACAATAAAAAGTGAAATAAAATAATAAAAAGGGATTGTATTTTTATTAAATGTGGGGTTTGGGGGCATCTGGGCAGTTTTGATTTTTTTTACTGCCCTTAGAGACCCTGTGTGTGGTGTTTTTTTACTTTATGTTTTTTTTTTAACATTTTTTTTACATTTTACATTATAATGAGGCACACCGTTGGAAAGCTCAGGCTCTGGGCTTTCCATCGGTGCCTCATTTATTACTGCAGCCCTTACGGATGAGGAGATAGAGAGGTCCTAAGGACCTCTCCCCCCTCCTCCTAAGGGCTGTCTATGCGGCTGTTGAAGGTGACGTCATCACGCCAGGCGTGATGACATCACCGCGACTCCCATGATCCACAGTGAGGGCCGACATCCCGGATGTCGGTCCTCACTGTTTGCCGCCGGGGATCTCAGCCACACGCCGCTTCGCTGCCGGGAGGATCGGACGCGCTGAGCGCGTCCTCCGCACAGCAGCGGGAACTTCCTGGACGTGCTCAGCGCGTCCGTAGCAGCGAAGTGGTTAAAAACTTTTTTTTTTTTACTTTTTGTCCTTGTTTCCTGTCCCCCAGGGCACTACCCAGACCCCCATACACCTTTTATGGCAAATATCTTGCATATATGCCCTCTTGGAGGGCACGCTAAAAATCGAACGTTCAAGTCCCATTGACTTGCATTGAGTTCGAATCGTGCTCGCGTTCGAATCCGAACTTTTTCAAATGTTCGTGTTCGAATGCGAACCGAACACAGGGGTGTTCGGCCCATCACTAGTCACTATGTGGTTAAGGATCACCTTGGGGAAATGCAGACTGAATCCTGCAATCACTGAATAACAAATCATATCACATGTGCTGTGCTTCAGATATCTGGCAAACCTGGCGTGTTAGAGGTACCTGAGAACAAGGGATGGGAACTGCTGATGTAGAGAATATAATGATTACAATTGACTTGTTTGTCACCACTCAGGATCTTGTTATCTACTTGTTCTATCTTTTCAACATATACCAAGGCACCTCCGAGTTAAGTAAATGTTCTTTTCTCACAGGGCAGACCTCAGTTACCTAGGAAAAGTGACACAAATGAATTCCTCATAGGATGTTGATATTCTCATCTGGAGTAATGGTGCTTGACTAGAGTATAGTATTTTTCACAGAATGAACCTTGAGGAGCACACAATGTGGTACAACAGGACTTCCCAGCACATGTTCCTCGCTGGAGGCTGCCAACCTCTAACATAGTAATCAAGCTAATATACCAGTCACAGAGCGAGTCCATAGAGTGATTTTCATGGTATCCAAAGATACACTTGATCACGTTTCGACTCATATTCAGAGCTTTTATAAACACTCTGAAAGTGAGCCAAAACATGGATTTCTGGAGGACATCAAAATAACTCTACGGACCTGTATTGTATTTTTTTTCTCTCATCGTAGCTGCTGAGAAGTTTGATCTCAACAGAAAGTCCTTAAGGCTGGGTTCACACCTGAGCATATCTCATATGCACGTTTTACGCGCGTTTTTGTCGGGCGTTCTATGAGTGTATTACCTGGCGTTTTTGACAATTAGAAACGCGCGTCGTACGTGCATTCTTT
The DNA here is from genome assembly GCA_009667805.1 of Leptobrachium leishanense. Lineage (NCBI taxonomy): Eukaryota > Metazoa > Chordata > Amphibia > Anura > Megophryidae > Leptobrachium > Leptobrachium leishanense. Next base: position 349,924,100 of record CM019064.1, read on the forward strand.
TGATTGGCTACAGAGGCGTCCAATGAAAAAGACTTTAGTGCCTTTTGTGTCTGTTGCCATGTGCAGAACGCGCGTTCATACGTGCGTTTTTGATGCCGAAAACGTGCAAACGCCCATTTCAGCGTGTTCACATTGAAGTCTATAGCCGCAAGAGCGCTGTAATATGCCCCAAAGAAGCTCCTGTACTTCTTTGGGCATAGGGCGTTTTACAGCGCGTTCCTACGTACTGTAAAACGCACAGGTGTGAACCATGCCCATAGGAAATAATGGGATTTCAGTGTTTGAGCGTTTTACAGCGCGTAGGAACGTGCTGTAAAATGCCCAGGTGTGAACCAGGCCTAAAGAAGAGTTTAAAGCATCTAGTTTTGATGTCTCAAAGGAACAATCAGGGTTATACAGAGAGAGGTGAAAACCTTGAATGACTGGAGAATTGAAAAATCCAGGTCGAAATAGTCAAACCAGAAAAATTCTCCCATTTATCTCACTTTCCAAATTGGCTATTTGGTCTAGATTGTTCATTCTCCTGCCAATTCTTAAGGTTTTCACCGCTCTCTGAATAGCCCTGATAGTCTTCTTTGTTCTGTCACCACATTTGGTCCTACTTTAATTCTAAAAAAAAAAATCTATATTTTTGTTCACATTTTCCATAATTATTGCTTGTGAGTTTTATATGTAATTTCTCCTCTACTGTTAATGTAGCAGATACATGCAAGCACTGCTTTACTACAACTTAAGTGTGGGCTAGGATGGAGAAATCTTTATTAAGTATATGATATTTAATCCAATAAACATGAGCTTAGATCTAGGTAATCTGCTTTTGCAATTGTGGTTTTAATTTCTCTACTTCGTTAATTTCCCTCTAGAAATGACAAGAACCCGAGCAGCGAACCATCCAGACATGTGGATATGAAGTCATCTGCTAGCACTCTGATCTCATGGTATCGACTTAAGAGTATTTGGAATTGACCCCACTTAAAGGTTAATGAACAGACAAGTGTGCATTACACATTTTTTTCACACTAACAAGGTGAGTGGTAACCTCTGACCTCTGGAAGCTTTATATAGGTCTCTGACTAGCACCATTAAAAAAACAATCTACTACGAGATATTAATGGTTTAAGATTGGTACTGCAAAAATAAAAACACAATGTTTGCTCTTTGGTATAGCAGTAGGAAAATATAAGCAAAGCTAAACTTTACAGATTCACTTTTAACTACAAGGGATGAGTAACAGTTGACCGTTTTAATAGTTTTATCTATGCACTATTGACCTTAATATTGAGAGGATGAATAGAGAAATACTTGTGTGGCTGAGAGTAATGGGACCTACTGGCCAGAAGACATTGATATCATTACACCTAACCCTAATAGTAACCCCCCATTATCAAAAGCTTGTTAACAGGTAGTAATACACATAACTCAGAGTTGCTAAAAGTCTTCATTAAAACCATTAAACATTTAGGCTAGGGTCAGACGAACGCATTTTTCACGTCGACAGTCAAAAAGTGCGTCCATGCGTCCGGACGCACTTTTTCATGGAAGACGCGATAGCGGTCATACGGTGCGCAATTACGGCCGTGATTTTTGACGGAGCTGTAAAAAAAATAAAAAATGGACGTGATTTTGGCCAGACATGTGCAGCGTCTGACGTCTCCTAATCACACACACACGCCGCTATTCCGACGCAGCGCACTCTGTGCGTCAGTACTAGCGGTTCTACGTTCTTGAAAAAATGCGTTCGTTTACCGCTTGCGTAGCGCGGCCGAACTCTTGTGCGGCTGTACTTCGTATATTGGCAGTCATTTGCTGCTACTACGGCCGTGATAAAGTGCGGCTGCACGCACGTTCGCACTGCGTTCGTCTGACCCCAGCCTTACACTGCAACCTCAATGTTTTAATTAAATCCTTGAACAAATGACCAGTAAGGAGCAGCTCACATTTTTCAGTTCATTATTTTGCAATATACAGGCTCTAAAACCCTGCTCTATCATCCGTACGTTTTCAGCCGTTCTTGCACTTGTAATGATTTTTCTTTTGTGACAATGTTTTTATCTGAAGTTTTCAATTATACGATCACCATGGTATTATGGATTCCATTCCATATGTTATAAAAAAAAAAAAAAATGCAGCTGATCGGATTCCTTAATGATGAGACCAAGCAAAGCCAATAGAGATATCTAGACGGGTGCTAAAGGGGTTATTCTCTCATTCCCCGCGCTTCGCTGCACTTCGGGGAATCAAAATTCCCCACCCTGCGGTGAATTCAGCATTCACCACAGGGCTCCCGGAATGCAGGTAAGGCGAGGTTCAGACGAACGCATTTTGTGCCTACTGTGCGTCTGTGCACAACGGACGTACTTTCTGACTGACGACAAGGTAGTGGTCACACAATCTGTTTTTGTGACTGACGTTTTGTTTGACTGATGTAGATGGGAAATAAAATTAATATGAAAAAACATTTTGTCCGTCCATAATGCTGGACGTCAAAAATGCAGTCCGTCTGACTTCGTTCCATTACTCACACACAAAGTTATGCGGATGTTGCGAAAGTGTCGCACTCCGCACGTCCGTTCTAGCAGTATTACGTCCTTGCCTAAGGCTCGTGTCAGACGAGCGCAGTGTTCACGTCCGTGTTACCGCACATAAGTACGTCCGTTATAGCATATAATTATGATCAATAGAGACCACACCCGAAGTACGTCCGCACAGAAGTGCGGGAGCACAACGGACGCGGCAAACGGACGTACAAACAAGAACAAACAAGAACGTAAGACCGCTAGAACGGACATGCGGAGTGCGCCACGTCCGCATAGCTTTGTGTGAGTGATAGAACGTGGTCAGATGGACTGCATTTATACGACCAGCATTTTTGACAGACAAAATGGTTTTGCATTTTAATTTATTTTCCCTGCTTCTTTAGACCGTGTGACCACTACTGCGTCTTCCGTCAGAAAGTACATCCGTACTGCATGGCGCACAGTCTGTACAAAATGCGCTTGTCTGACACCAGCCTTACCTGTGTCCGTTTGCCGCGTCCATTGTGCATCCGCACTTCCGTGCGGACTTACTTTGTGTGTGTGTGTCTCTATTGATCATAATTGTATGCTACCACAGACGTTAAAATGTGCGACAACACGGACGTGAACACTGCGCTCGTCTGACCCGAGCCTAAAACTTGCCAAACACCTGCTGAACACTGCCGAAAACTCACCGGGACTGCCACAAAAAGCATGGTGAATATGTCGGAAAAAGCCGATGAGCCGCCGATCACAGCGCAGAGCAGTCACCAGAAAAAGCTGACAAGCTGACGAACGGGGTAAAAAAAAAAAATAAACAATACGTTTAAAAAAGTGTCAGAATTGAAACGCTGTTTGCAAAAAAAAAATACTGAACAAAAATGCCTGGAATTTACATATAAGGTTCTATGAATGATAATAAAAAGGTCTGTTATAGGAAAAAAGAAAAAACGCTTTAAAAAAAACACAAAAAACAGAAAGAAGTTGTGCCAAAAAAATTCAGAAAAATGCCTAAAAGATCCTAAAAAATCTGTAACTAAAGAGACTTTTTCTGCAGATTTAGGCTAGGTCAGACGAGCGCATTCTGTGCTGACTGTGTGTCCGTGCACAAAGGACATACTTTCTGATTGACGACAAGGTAGTGGCCACACAGTCCGTTTTTGTGACTGACGTTTTGTTTGACTGATGTAGCAGGGAAAATAAATATGAAAAACAATTTGTCCGTCAAAAATGCAGTTCATCTGACTTCGTTCCATCACTCACACACAAAGCTATGTGGACGTTGCGGACGCAGCGCACTATGCGCCCGTTCTAGCGGATTTACGTTCTTGCCTAACCTGCGTCCGTTATACATCCGCAGTTCCGTGCGGATGTACTTTGTGTGTGGGGCTCCTTTGGTCATAATTATATGCTATAATGGACGTACAAATGTGCGGCAACACGGACGTGATCAGTGCGCTCGTCTGACACGAGCCTAAAACAATAAACGGTTTATTAGATATTGAATAAAAATGGGAATATTTTTAACATTGAAGGCTATGGGGTTTGCCTGAATAAACCTGCCGAATGAAAACACCGAACAGCAGGGTATTTTGGCAACTTTTCACTGCTGTTCGGTGTTCTCTGAATAGATTATCCATTGCTTCTCTATCGGAGGATTTCACTGCCTTCGAACAGGCACTTTTTCTTTTATACCTTCCCCAGAAAAATTCCACTTTGGGATTGAAAACAAAACCATGGTACAGGACAGCTGCATGGATGACTGGAAACACGACAAAATTTACATAGATACAGGAAAATGGTGTCGTGCCTGAGCCCTACAAGGACTGCTGCAACAACCATATAAAATAAAACCCACCAGTTGGCCTCATGACGGAGATGCAGCATGAGCGCATGTGGTTGCTCAGGGAGCAGCTTTTGGCTTTATTGGATAGGACTCGCCTTACTGGGGGTGCCTGGACGGCGCAGGCGGGCTTAAAACTTCAATGGCCATTGAAGTAAACAAAAACCTCTAATTGTGGTTTGTTTCCAATGGTGTTATAGGGATAAGTGCAGAAGAACATATTTTACTCTATACATGTCACTGGTTGCATCCATTGTGTGATCTTTTGTGTTGTAAACTGCCCCCACGGTATTTTTACATCATTTGCTCCTCACTGGGAGGCTTTGGCCATAGAATGGATTCTATGGGTCGATCACTGACTCAAATCATTGTATTGTGTGGGATGTATTCAAAGGACATCACCAAAGGGTGGATTAGAGGTGTTTTAAACTCCCTGTCTTCGTTCACTCAGCTGCCATCTCTTATGTTGAGTAACCATACACCCCCTGCTGCCTTATCTAAACTTTCCCTCCTTAATGGTTAAATACTGTATGAGATAAAGCACAGCCACAATGTAAAATGCACCATAAGATATTTGTAAATGTTGCATCATGGGAAAAGTCATCAAAATAGAAACTGGAGATAAAAAAAACTAAATTTATTTTACATGCAATTACTTCAAATAATGAAAAAAAATAGGAGCATGTGTTTTATAATATTGTTTAATTTGCAATGCACAAGTAGTATAGTTACAGCTTATGTAAGTGGTAGTGTCCTTTTAATTATTGGTTCCTATACTTTGATAGGAGTTCTTAATGACAAATGAGCAATTCCAATGTAGCTTGTTCTTCTCGCCTGGAAATGGTACTTAAAAAAAAATCTACTTTCAGAAGCTGTTAAGTAGTTTTGCTTTTTCGGAGCGTTTGGTCAAATATTGGATTGGTTTAATTTCAGTAATTCGCCTAATGTGTATTTTTTATTACAGCAATTACAGTGTCATTCCTGTGTACATATAAAGTTGGCTGTAGATCTGCCGACTGTCTCAGGTCATGTGAATGAAAAGCACACACTACTATCTACTACTTTAAAGAGAAACACTATACTTCTGAGAAGATGAGACAACCCACGGACACTTTTAGCATTGCAATGCCAGGGTTTACATTAAATCATTCAACTAAGGATACGGTGTGGCAATGACACTTACAGTGTCAGGGCACAGCACAATCTATTCTTGCTTCATGGTGGAACACCCAGGACAGCAGGACCCTGACTTACAGCTTCCAATAAAGCGTCCGCCTTTGTACTCCTAGCAGAAGAAAACCAAAATACCAGTGCACTATTCTTACCGTATATGGGAAAAAAGGAGGTTTTTGGGTCAATTTTGTTTGGCCAAAATGTTAAGCTCCCCTGCTGTGTTGTCAAGGCAGTCCTAACTAATTGGAGTCCTAACTAAATGCATTTTCTAATGCGGTATTTGGAGCATCTGTATTTGCAGCACTTTTTTATTCCTAGGAATGAATGGAGAAATCAGTGGAGAAACGGTGACCCTAAATTATCAATATGACTGTATTTTGCTCATGAGTGAAGAGGATCCCATTTCGACTTTTGGCTACCTCTGCGCTGATGGAGATGAAGTTGAAATGTAATATCCACATGTAAAACACTTGGTCTTGGGGCAAATACAATTGTTAGTATCACAAATACCTTCCATTGCTCCTAGTTTAATATGTCCCAATTTTAATGTAGAAAAAAATAACGTAATAAACAGCTGAAATGAAATCAAGTCAAAATATGGACACAAAGAGAAAGCGGCCATGTTGATTTTGTGAAATGGCCCTAAAAAGGTAGATCTGCAAACACTCCCTCTCATATGGCATTATCTTCAGATAATAAAAACAATTCAAAGGCTATATGTTCATTTTTAACTGAGTACTGTACGTGAAAGTAAGTTAAAAGATGATTTGAATCATAATTTAAAGAGCTTTAATGAGATATGTCCCCATGAGAATGTGCAGTCAGTTTCAGACTTCAACACTCTCTGGTTCACTTTTAAAAACGATAATTCCAATGTACAGCTTTATGAGAAAGTAACATCATAGCAGTAGTGTTAGGACAGTAAATTGTGTAACAGTAATTTGAGTACCAACATCCAGACTGTCATTCCTGTACAGTTAACATGGAACGTCTTTATAGAGGCCGTAAATCAGGTGGTCTTGCAGAATGCCCTCTGACTGCTTGCTTCACCCTCTGCTGACACAGTACATTCATGGACACTCTACAACCAAGTCAATTCTGCCCTCTTCTTCTAAAACAAGATCTTCTTTATAAAGCAGCTGCCTCCACCTTATTGAGTTACAGGTATCAGTGACTTTATGTCAGGGTATGTCAAGGTTAAGTGTTTTGAATTATTTTTATCGCCTCAAGGTTAAAGATGGACAGAGAATAGAAATAAAAAAATAAAAAACACAACAACTTCGAAGTCCTGTGTACAATGAATATTAAAAAACTATAGGCATCCTCCAAGATGTGCCTCCTAAACCTATTGGTCTCTCCCTTTGGACTGCATTGGTGCACAACCTGATACAGTACAATCGCCAAAAGCAAACTGTTCCACCAAATTGTGTTGGCAACTCAACTATATAGCAAGGCAGTGGCGGCGAGACGCATTCCATTATTTAGACTTGATTAATGTTAGAGAATATCAGCTAATGGGCAAAATTTCAGCTGTGGTGCAAGATACCATGAAATCTTTCCATAATATGTGGGATCTGTGAGATGATTTTGATGGATATGTCCAGTTCTTCGAACCTACGCCACATTGCCATAATATTACATTGATTAGGGGAAGGGGTAGACCCAATCTCTCTCCCTCCTGGTTTAATTGTGGTTCTCTTTTTTCCTCCTTCCCTCTACTCATCTTTCTTTTCTCTGCCCTTCTCTATATGATTCTTTATCTTCTTCTAGGCCTCCCCCTACCTCTTGTGGGGACTGATCGGCTGGTTCTGGTTTGGTTACATAATACAAAACGTAGAGATGAAGAAGTTGGTACCTCATCTGATTAGCAGTCAGCATATAAGAATTGTGCATTCCTCACCCTTTAGCTATGGCAGTGATTATATGTGATCTGACTGTAGCCTTTTTTGTGCTCGTACATGTAAAGATATATTTTTTAAAAAGAGCTGCCGTATATGCTTAAAATTTTAAGAGGCAACGACATGCAAAAAACCTCTAGGATTCAGGAAGGTTTTTTTTTAAACAAAACGTAAGAGTATTTTGCCACAACTGTTAAATGAAAGGCTTTCTAAAGTTGCAAAAGGCTGAAACAATAAAGCCTGCGTCTAGGAAAAATTAAAAGATCAATACCATTACTGTTCTACACTTGTGAGCAACAGCCACCGGTCTGGTGAAAGCAGTGCTCTGTCAGCTAGTGGCAATAAAGTCCATGAAACCCAGGAGAGGCTAAATGAAAACATCAATATGCAAGGTCCTGCAGCCTCAATGCTTGAAGAAAGCAAACCCATGAGTAAATTCTGTTTCTACAGAAGACGCCAGGCACAAAGGAGTCAGCAAGTCACCCCCTGCTATGACAGTCAAGATTTTTAAAGTTTGTTACCAAACGTATTAATGTAGTAAACTCTGAACTCTAGTTCCAAACATGCTTCACACTCCCTCATAGATTTGGTTCCTTGCTTCACAGATATACAATGTTTCAGATATTTCAATGAATATTCAGCGTGACGCTAACGAGCGGATTATATGTATAGACATGTTAATCTATGCAAATCTAATCACACGCTCCCACCTTACTCTATGCAGAAAGATGTGACAAGCTAGTAAGGTTTTGGCATCACAGTACAATTCTGCAAACAAAATTTCTATATAATCATTCCAAATACATCATGAATCTTTTTGGTGATTTGGAATTGTTTACTGGTGCAAAAAGGGGTTACATAAATGAATGGTACTTACTACTCATCCTACAATGTGGAGGCATTGTATTTCTCCGTCATTCACTATTGCCTATATTTCTCATGAGCTCCATGTTTGAGGCTGTGCTTGAATTGTGGAAGAAGTCACCCCCATTCTGACATTATACTGATAGTCTGATATGGAAGGTGGTCATTGAAAATGGGTTCGGGATAATATTCCACATAGAATTTTAGTGGGATATAAAAATCTTGGTCCCTATTCCATAGCTGGAGTAAGAAGGGAGTTGGTTAAGTAGAAAAATCAGTGTGGGCAGATTTTCCTTAGCATCTGCCTTTTAGTGTGCCTATTCCAGGCAGACACTTTGTTAGCACCTGGCCCTGGAGGGAAACACAGGCGAAGTCTGATACTTGCAGTGGCACTGCGAACTGCCACAGGTATCGGTTCCTGAGGTCCATAGGACTCCATGGAGCCCAGCACATTCCAGCTGTGACCTCAAACTTGTGGGATCACCTTTGAGCTGTGGCTAAATCCCAGTCTAACGTGGATACATCCAGTCTATTTGTTCCTAGTCTCATTCAGCTCCCAGCGAAAGGAAGAGGAAATCACGCCACACTCTCCACCATGGGATGAGAGGTGAGTGTAGGATTTGGAGGATTAGTGCGTTAAGTGATTTTGCAAATGCAGAATCTCTTACCAACTCCTAAAATCTGGTGTTATTTCTTTAAGAAATACCATCTCCATGATAGAAGAACCAGCTACCTTGGAATAGCTCATTCTTCTGAAGCCAGGCACAAACTAACACCCCCTTTACAAGGTATAGGAGATGATAATTTACAGTAAGGACATGTTATACTCAAAATGAGATAAATATAGCCTCAGATGAACAAAAACACATGTCATATTACACAATGTCATTATTTATATCACAATAACTACTAAGAAGCCACGTATGAAAATCTAAATACACCTTATGATTCAATAGCAGTTCCCTCATCCTATAACCTCGATCCAGGACCTGCACCTTACTTGCAATACCACAATACAAAAACAAAGTGGCTCGATCCTCACTTTCCTACAGCGCACCACAATTATGGAATAGTCCCCCAGACGCCATCAAATCTTCCCCCCAGTCTAAAGTCACTTAAGAGCTCCATATTAACATACCTCAATACGGAATGCACCTGTAAAATAATGACTTTATTTCCTACATATTTATTTATCTGTTACTCTGTAGATTTGTTTTGTGTTAATAACTTGCATTTTACTACTTTGTATTTCTGTAACAACTCAATGTTAAACGAGAGAAATCTCAATGTATCCTTCCTGGTAAAATCCTTTATAAATAAATAGCTTGTAGAACAACCTTTACCAGCAATAACCTGAAGGAATCATTTTCTGTATGACTTTATCAGACTCTCACATCATTATGGAGGAATAATGGCTCACTCTTTACAACGTTGCTTCGTTCGAGAGAGAGACTAATTAGGATTGAGCAAGGTTTAAGAATTATCCCTGTATTACACAAGAGTAAAGGGAGGAAGTTCCCTATGTTCTATGGGATCAGGCATGGGGGTTTTTTGCTTGATGAGCTGAAGCATGGCCGATTTGTGATTGGATGCAATAGGGAGAGGAACAATGGGAGGGAGGGGGAAGGGGGGGTATAAAAGACAAGGCGTGGGGGCAGTTGTGTATTGCAGTTAATTTTCTTTTACTAAGAACTTCAGAGACAGGGCGGCGGCGAGCTCCATTTAGCATCACCATCATCGTATGAAAACCAATGACTGGATAAGTATTACTTGCAGTATCTATCTGTTATGCATACTCTATTATCATAAGTCTGCTATATATATTTGCTATATATATATGTTTGGTACACCTACTGTACATGTGAGGGTTTTCCCTGTCTACAATGTGCATCCTGCAATAGTGTCGTCAAGGGCAATACCCACCCAAATACTGACAAGCCGTATAGAATAAATGAACTGTATACAGGCCTGTCCTCTTTTGTTATATATATATATATATATTAGCTGAAAGGCATTTCAGGTGAAACCATAGAAACAGAAATCAAAAATAATTTTCCTATTATTTTAATGTAGCAAAACACAAAATATCGACTTTTCAATTCATTGAAAACTCAATCCAAAAGAATTCACTTTGCTTAAGGAAACAATTTTAGAACTCTGAGGGATGAATAGAGAATATGATTTACCACCATTTTTATAACATATCTTTATGACACAAGTTTTCCCTTTATGTGAGTTTCTCTTTCAACAGTATAACATATTTTCTTCCTTTTTGTTCACAGGCCTTCTCTTGGAAAAAATAAATACAGCGTAAAGATCCACGCGCATTCATTCTACCTGTACTCCCATGGCTATACTGGTATCTTAAATGGACCTACAGTACAGCATCAGATTGCTATAGTAATCCTGAAATAGGATACAATTATTATAGCGAGTACATGGTGGGATATTGGTTTTAAATTTTTATTTTTTTTATAACTGCAGATTATGATTTAAAATAGTCATTTTTTATTCCATTACTGCTGTCATTTTCATACAGCAACACATTATCTTTATATAAATCATGTACTTTATACAGCACTTTTATATTTCCATTAGGGAATATCTCCTTTTTTGTAATATCACACTTTACAGTGTGCACTTAACAATATGAATTCTATAATATGCATCTACACGACAGAACAATTAGCACTTTTTTCACATTCCGATTCTAGTATAATTTGTATGCTTTGTACAAGATTGATTTCTATAACTAGATTTAGCATATTTGTTGTCTATACTTATTTCTTTGTTAATATGATGCTGTCAGTTAAATCTAATAATCCCTTTTCTTACTATAAATAATTGACTAATTGATCACGTTATTTCTTCTGTTGCTTTATACATTACTTTACCATAAGAAAGGCCTAGTATATATTAGGCCATAATGTCACTAAAAGTGTGATACCACAATAAATTTTGAGTACCTCTTCACCACTGATTGTCTACTTGGCCATTTATTCTATAGCTGGATTTGTTATCTTGTACTGGTGTGTGCTGGCAGATTTTTGTGCTTTTGTATGCTGTGTGGCATGCTAGTGCCAGCTAGCATGATTAAGATAGACTGCCCTTGCACACTGTGTGATGTCACCAGGTGCCAGCCCGAGTACTGACGGCTCCCTACCTATACTGACAACTCCCTGCCACCATATTACATACAGGTCTGTTCAAAGAAAGGTGAACCTCTATAACTGGAATAACTGGAGAATTGAAAATTCTAGGTCAAAATAGCCAAAAAAGAAAATCTCACTTTCCAAATCGGCTATTTGGTCTAGATTATTCTCTTCTGCCAGTTTTCCTGGTTTTCACCTTTCTCTGAATAACCCTGATAGTGATCTGATGTGCAATTCCATGTCAGAATGTTTTATGTTGCCCCTGGTCATTGTGTTGGGCTGCAGAAAACAAAGCAGCACAGAACTGCACATTTTCGTGCCAACCTTGGCCACCTTGTTCAGTGCAAACTAGTCATGGGGCACAAGGGGTGGCCAGTCAATGTCTAGATGTTTAGGTGATGATGCTCACTGATTCATCTCTGTATCATAATAATTTTTTTGTACTCTGAAAACCTTAATAAAACTTTTACTGCAATAAAAAAAAAAAAGAAGGGGCCATATTACATAGTTGGTGCTAACCAGGGCTCGAGTCCTGCGGGAACGCACAGGAATGGAGTTCCCGCAGTTCTCCCACAGTGGGAACGCAGATTCCCGCTGTGGCCGGAGCCTGAAAAAAATTTAGCTGCCAGCCCGCTCGCCTGTGATCTATCCAACAGACAGCTGCGATCTCGCGAGGCCGGCAGCTACATTTTTTTTTCGGACCTGGCAGAGAGGTGAGCTGGGGGCAAATATATCTATGAGCTGCTGGGGGAAAATATATCCATGAGCTGGGGGCAATTATATCCATATGAGCTGGGGGGCAATTATATCCATATGAGCTGGGGGCAATTATATCCATATGAGCTGGGGGCAATTATATCCATATAACCAGTGCTGTGTATGTTATTCTGGAGGTCCAGTGCTATGTATATTATTCTTGGGGCGCAGTGCTGTGCATATTATTCTTGGGGCTCAGTGCTGTATATATTATTCTGGGGGTCCAGTGCTGTGCATGTTATTCTGGGGGCTCAGTGCTGGGTATATTATTCTGGGGGTCCAGTGCCTCTGTATAGAATACTGGGGGGTCTGTGCCTGTGTATATAATTCTGGGGGGGTCCAGTGCTGGGTATACAATTCTGGGGGGGGGTCTATGCCTGGATATATATATATATATATACAGTTGTGTTCAAAATTATTCAACCCCCACTGAAATTGAGTGTTTTGGCCAGTTTGACATTGATTTTGATCATTCAGTCATCTTGCTTACAATTAAATCAAAGAGGCACGTGTAGGTCAGACAAATATAACATAACATTTATAATGAAATAACCACAAATGTCTATTCTGTGCTCACATCATTATCAGTTTTATTCAACCCCCAAGTGACATTCAATCTTAGTACTTAGTACAACATCCTTTTACAGTTATAACAGCTTTTAAACGTGAAGCATAGCTTGACACAAGTGTCTTGCAGCGATCTACGGGTATCTTCGCCCATTCGTCATGGGCAAAAGCCTCCAGTTCAGTCACATTCTTAGGCTTGCGCACTGCAACTGCTTTCTTTAAGTCCCACCAGAGGTTCTCAATCGGATTTAAGTCAGGTGACTGCGATGGCCACTCCAAAATGTTCCAGCCTTTAATCTGCAACCATGCTCTAGTGGACTTGGAGGTATGCTTGGGATCATTGTCCTGTTGAAAGGTCCAATGTCTCCCAAGCCTCAGGTTTGTGACGGACTGCATCACATTGTCATCCAATATCTCCTGGTACTGAAGAGAATTCATGGTACCTTGCACACGCTGAAGCTTCCCTGTACCTGCAGAAGCAAAACAGCCCCAAAGCATGATTGACCCCCCGCCATGCTTCACAGTAGGCAAGGTGTTCTTTTCTTCATAGGCCTTGTTCTTCCTCCTCCAAACATAGCGTTGATCCATGGGCCCAAACAGTTCTAATTTTGTTTCATCAGTCCACAGAACACTATCCCAAAACCTCTGTGGTTTGTCCACATGACTTTTGGCATACTGCAGTCGACTCTTATTATTCTTTGGAGACAGCAAGGGGGTGCGCCTGAGAGTTCTGGCATGGAGGCCTTCATTACGCAGTGTGCGCCGTATTGTCTGAGCTGAAACTTCAGTACTGTCATGCCTCGGCGGCACTTGCCGACCCGGCGCCCCTCCTCGCGGCTCCGGGGTCGGCATCTCCTCCACCTCCGATTCCTGCGCTGTATGCGCGCGCGCCGCCGGCAGTTCCGTAGTTAGCTCCCCGGCGGCGCGACGTCACTAATCCCCATGTGACCTCTATAGACCAATCGGCAGGCAGGGCGCTAGATTTAAACCTGCTTTTTTCATTTCTCAGTGCCCTATCGTGGTTCTGCTTGTCTGACCCTTAAGTGCTCATTTATTTCACGCTTTATTGATTTTCTGTGTATGACCTGGCTATCTATCTCGACTTGTGTACCTCTATATCCCTGAACTCGGCTATTGATACTCGACTCTGCTCCGTGCCTATACCTTTATTTGTATATTGATATACTACCCTCGCATATCTGTATTTACACCAGCCACTCTAAGGACTGGTTCATATCCTGCTCGTGTGTCCCTGCCTTCTAGGTTCACCTCCTGTTGTTGCGGAATCCAGCCACTACAAGGACTGGTTACGCTTTGAGTTTTCCTTGCTATACTGGCACTACCTTAGTACTCCCTGGTATTGACGTGTGTTGGCCTGGTAACAGTGTATCCATCGCTAGTGCCTAACCCAGCCGTTACAAGGACTGGTATCTCTATTAGCACTCAGGTCACCTGTTATCTCTTAGGATCACCGCTTTATACCCTCGGGTACGTGAGTGTGCCTGACAAGTACCCACATCTGACAAATCTTTTCTCAGTTCCTCAGCAGTCACACGGGGACTTTTCTCCACTCTACGCTTCAGGTAGCGCACAGCAGTCGAAGTCAGCATCTTCTTTCTGCCACGACCAGGTAGCGTTTCAACAGTGCCCTTTGCCTTGAATTTGCGAATGATGCTTCCTATGGTCTCTCTTGGTATGTTTAACATCTTTGCAATCTTCTTATAGCCATTGCCCTTCCTGTGAAGAGTAATCACCTCTTCTCTTGTCTTCCTGGACCATTCTCTTGACTTCACCATGTTTGTAACCACACCAGTAAATGTCTAGAAGGAGCTGAGTATCACAGTCATTTTAAAGCTGCCTAATTGGTGCTTATTATGCTTTATTGCTGCTCCGTGACATCCACAGGTGTTTTCAATACCTGATTGAAAACACTTGAATGAACCTCTGTTCTTCAGAGTGGTAGTCTTTAAGGGGTTGAATAATTGTGTCAATGAAGAATTCACAAAAGAAACATTTACTACTGTATTACAAAACCAGTTGATGTCATTTTAGTTGCATATGGTTCTTTAAAAAGTCCTTGTAGGATTTCATTCTGAATACAATTACAAATGAACACTAAATTCCCTAAAACCCTTTACAGCATTGGGGGTTGAATAATTTTGAACACAACTGTAAGGAAGTAATCAGCCCATATCACCAACAGAAGCTAAACGAGCAACTGAAACTAGCAGACACATTAACCCCTGAGCTGCATCTCAGGGAAAGCAGCATAGGGAAACACATAGGAACCAAGACATAAGGAATACAGAGGGCAGGGAGACTGGGTTGGAACGTGGGAACGTGACACAAGTGCCCTATTCTGACCCTGCGGTTATATGTTATGCAACAGTGCACTGGGAATAACTATGGCCAAAGGAGATGGCCAGATGTGGCAGATAGCAACCATGGGATCAGAGCAGCGGCGTAGCGTGGGTTGTCAGCGCCCGGGGCAAGGTAAGAATTGTGCGCCCCCAACCTGTAGACATAGTAACACACCCTGATTCCCTTCTACCAGTAGAGTATTGACCCCCTTACCCCACAAGCACATGTATTGTATATTAACAAAATACTGATATAATAAAAAAATGAAACACACATGCCCCCCACGCTACATCACTGCTGCCAGTCACCTGTTCCAGTATTACCCTTGCATAGTTCCACCCTCACACTATACCCAGTCACACTCTCCCAGTACCCCCAGTCACTTTCTCTCAACTATCTATCTATCCAAGTACCCCCAGTCACACTCTCCCAGTATCCCCAGTCATTCTCTCCTTCAACCTCCAGTCACCCTCTCCCCATACCCCCTCACGGTGTGTTGGTCACGTCGCTCTGGTGTCACACAGTGTCATCTACCTGCGTGGAGTTGCTGGTGGCCTGGGGGGAGCTGTCCAGGGGACTTAGTGGAGACTGGATTTTAAATGTGCTGCAGGGCAGGCGTCTCCCTCCCTCCTTCCTGGACAGCGGCTGCAGGCAGTGGCGTAGCGTGGGTTGTCAGCACCCGGGGCAAGGCAAGATTTGCGCGCCCCCCCAAACCTGTGGACACGTTGGCACGCCCTGATTCCCTTCCACCCACCAGTAAAGTGTATGTATGTGAGGTGGTGTGCACTGACTGCAGAGTTATTCTCATATTTCTATGTATTTGTGCATGCCCCCAGGCTTTGCCCTGGGCAGTCGCTTAACATCACAGCAATAAAACTCACAGTAATGTGCGGTGCATATGAGCACATCACAGAGCTACACAGCAATAAGATGCACGTAATATGCAGTGTATATGAGCGTATCACAAAGCTGCGTAGAAACAAAACTCAGCAATATGCTGTGTGTATGAGCGTATCACAGAGCTGCGTAGAAATAAAACTCAGCAATATGCTGTGTGTTTGAGTGTATCACAGAGCTGCTGTCACGGTGGGTCAGGGGATGGGGCGCCTGGCGGCAGCTTCCTCGCTGCTCGCTGGCCAGGCGTCGAATGTTAACGCTTCCGGGTGCGCTCACGTGGGACGCCGAGGGGCGGGGCCTGGCGTTGTGACGCGGACCCGCCGGGTTTAAAACCCAGTCTCACCATTACACCGGTGCCCTGACGTGGTATTCACCTCCCGCAGAGCTCTTGTGATATTTTGCTAACGAACCCTCCTGTGTATGACCCTTGGCATTGGCAAACGAACCCTCCTGTGTATGACCCTTGGCATTGGCAAACGAACCCTCCTGTGTATGACTCCTGGCATTGGCAAACGAACCCTCCTGTGTATGACCCCTGTATTGGCATTTACTCTGCTCTAGGTTCTGCCCTTAACGTTGGTACCGATGTTCAGTCTATGTGGCACCCTAAGCACGCATCAGATTACCTCTGCTATTACTAAAGTCCTAGGGAGGACTTGTGATCTGGTCTGTACCCCTGTCTGGTGTTTCCCTTTCTTTATCTGTTACCTGCTTCATTGTCTATATAGCTTTGCCGACCATTCAAGGATCGGAAGAGTAGAAAGGGAGCTACATAAAGAGATCAATATCTTGGTGTAGTCAGAAGGATTCGTGACAATACTCTATTCAATACCTCTGTCTGGTGTTACCCCTTGTTTATATATTGTCTGGTTAATTGTCTTTTAGTTTTGCCGACCATTCAAGGATCGGAAGGGTAGAGAGCGGTCTGCGTAAAGGGACCACACTTTTGGTAATCAGAGGGATCCGTGACATTACGTCAGGGCCAATGGATCCCGCAGACCTCTCTAACCAGCTGGCACGTATCGCAGCCAGACAAGAGGAACAGGACCATAGGATGGACCAGATTTCTCTCGCTCTGCAAACCCTGTTAAATCGGTCCAATACAGGTACCACAAACCCTCCAGATCCAGTGTTACCTAGGGTCAGTTCCGTCCCCCCTGAAGGACATAGGCTTAGTATGAAGGCACCCCTACGCTATGATGGTACACCAAGCCTATGTCGGGGGTTTTTGACTCAACTCGAGATCGTGTTTGAGAACAATCCAGGTTCTTGTATGTCTGATAAAGCCAAAGTAGGATATCTGATTAATCATTTAACAGAAAAAGCTTTATTGTGGGCTACGCCGTTGTGGGAAAATAAGAAACCCATCATTTATGACTATGAGGGTTTTACCTCTGAGTTAGACGTACCTTTGATCCCTCTAGAAGGGCTACCAATGCGGGTAGGTCCTTGTTTCACATCAAACAAGGTAATAAGAGGGTCGCCGATTATGCCATAGAGTTTAAAACTTTGACTTCTGAGGTACTTTGGCCGAACGACGTTTTAACCTTGGCCTTTACCGAAGGCTTGAACGAGGCTTTTATGTTTGAGCTGGCTCCCTTAAAATTACCAGAAAGTCTGGACCACCTGATAGATTTCTGTATAGCCATGGACGATCAAATCAGGGAAAGGAGACACCCCAGAGATAGACCCAGAAGGGTCTTGCCTCCTTTACCCTCGTTACCCAGACACACCAGTACGTCAGGTGGTTCGGAGAATGTGAAAACAGATTTACCAGTCGTTGAACCCATGCAAATAGGGAAGACAGGTATTTCAGAAGCAGAAAGAGCACACAGAAAGAAAAGGGGCTCTGCTTTTATTGTGCAGGGGCAGATCACTTTCGCCTTCGATGTCCTCAGAGACCCAGGGTTGGCAGGGTTGAACATAGCAGAGTGGGATTCAGAACAGGAGACACCCAGGTTGTCGGTTCCCTGTGTGCCTCCTTTGTGGATAATGAGAAAAAAAAATCCAGGATTCTGTTACCGATCTCCCTAACCTGGGAGGGGGTTCACCTCAAGACTGAGGCGTTCTTAGATTCTGGGGCTCAGGAATTTTTATGGATAAGAATTTTGCTGCCAAAAACCTCATACCTCTGGTTCTCAGGGAAAGACCTCTAAGGGTGGAGGCCATAGATGGTAAACCCCTGTCATGTCCACATATCACTCACGACACAGTCGATGTATGTATGAAAACAGGAGTTTTGCACCAGGAAACAATAAGATTTCAAATTATTGAATCACCCTCATGTCCTGTCGTTCTTGGGTTTCCATGGCTAACAGAGCACAACCCAGTTGTCGATTGGGTCCAGAGAGACATAAAATGTTGGGGTCAGAGTTGTCAGTCTAAGTGCCTAGGCACAGTTAATGTGATTGGTAGCCTCAATATTGCCACAGCCCCTCCTTTGTCCACAGAGGTTCCTGAATGTTACCTGGCATTAAAGGAGGTGTTCTCTAAAGCCAGGACTGAGGTCCTACCACCACATCGTCCATATGACTGTGCCATTGATTTACTCCCCGGTACGATGCCTCCTAGGGGTCACGTATACCCTTTATCACAAAGAGAGAACGACATTATGGAGGAATACATAAGGGAGAATCTGGAACGAGGATTCATTAGACGGTCCTCCTCTCCAGCAGGAGCAGGTTTCTTTTTTGTTTCCAAGAAGAGGGAGATCTGCGACCTTGCATCGATTATAGGGGTTTGAATAGGATCACTAAGAAATGCATATCCCATACCTCTCATAACAGAATTGTTCGACCGATTAAAAGGGGCTCGTGTCTATACGAAGCTTGATTTACGCGGAGCGTACAACCTGGTCAGGGTTAAAAAGGGAGACGAATGGAAAACGGCTTTTAATACACGTAGCGGGCATTATGAATACCTGGTGATGCCTTTTGGGTTGTGTAATGCGCCAGCCGTCTTCCAGGACCTTATAAACGACACTCTAAGGGAATTTCTGCAAGAATTCGTCATAGTATATCTGGATGATATCCTGATATACTCTCCTGATGTGGACACTCATCATGTCCACGTGAAACAAGTGTTGAAAAAACTATTGAAGGCTGGATTGTACTGTAAGCTAGAAAAATGTCTATTCGACATAGTAACTGTGCAATTCCTTGGTTATATAATAACTCCGGGGGGTTTTCAAATGGATCCTAAGAGCTCTCAGCTATTCTTGACTGGCCCCTACCCCAAGGACTTAAAGCCATTCAGAGGTTTCTGGGGTTTACGAACTATTACCGAAGGTTCATTAAAGATTTTTCGGCCTTGGTGGCCCCCCTCACGGCTATGACAAAGAAAGGGGTGGGAAATCAGAAATGGACACCTCAAGCCACTCAAGCCTTTGAGGCACTAAAGCAAGCTTTTACTACTGCCCCTGTTCTCCGACATCCAGATCCGGCTCTGCCTTTCCAAGTAGAAGTTGACGCCTCCGAACTAGGTCTTGGTGCAGTCTTGTCCCAAAGGGAGGCTCCTGACAAACCTTGCATCCATGCGGCTTCTATTCTCGGAAGTTGTCCCCGGCAGAGAAGAACTATGACATTGGAAATAGAGAATTGTTAGCAGTCATCGCGGCCTTGGCCGAATGGAGATACTTATTAGAGGGGTCTAAGGACCCCATCGTTATCATAACCGACCATAAGAATCTCACGTACATTGGAGATGCCAAACGTTTAAATTCCAGACAAGCGAGATGGTCATTGTTTCTTTCAAGTTTTAATTTCGTGCTTACCTATAGACCTGGGTCCAGAAACATTAAAGCAGACGCATTATCGAGACAGTATGAGTCTTATGAACATAATATCCAAGATCAGCATCCCATTGTACCCCAGGAAAGGATTATAGCCGCTACCACGATCAGTGTCTCGTCTCCTCTAATGAAAAGGTTGCAGAACGTCCAGGGCGCGGCTCCTGGGGGAAAACCTCCTGCGAGACTCTTTGTACCTGAGAACGAAAGAGAGGAAGTACTTAACATCTATCATGATAATAAAACTTCCGGGCATATGGGTATCACCAAGACTGTGTCTAGTATCAGTAAACTCCTCTGGTGGCCCACGTTGCGCCGAGATGTCAAAGATTACATTGCCGTGTGCGAAGTGTGCACAAGGCAGAAAAGTCCCAAAACAGCACCCATTGGCTTACTCCAGCCTTTGCCGATCCGAACGACCCTGGTCACATGTAGCCATGGATTTTATAGTAGAGTTACCTGAGTCAAGAGGGAATACAGTGATACTTACGATCATAGACCGATTTTCCAAGATGGGCCACTATGTTCCTCTTCGGAAACTACCTTCGGCAGCTGAACTGGTGCCCATATTCATTGCCAACGTGGTCCGCATACACGGTGTCCCTCTGGAGATTGTCTCTGATAGGGGGACCCAATTCATCTCCGGATTCTGGAGAGGGTTTTGTAAGAACGTAGGGATAGACCTCTCTTTCTCTTCGGCTTATCACCCAGACCAACGGAGCAGCAGAACGAGCAAACCAAAATATAGAGAAATATCTCAGGTGCTTTATCTCAGAACAACAAGATAACTGGTCAGACCTGCTACCATGGGCAGAATATGCTTTGAACAGCGCAGTGAGTGAATCCACAGGGCATTCTCCTTTCTTCGCTGTTTATGGTTTTGATCCTCCGTGCTCCCCGCCACGTTTCCTGATACCACGATTCCTGCTTTAGATGAGCAACTGGCATCATTGAAAGAGACTTGGGAGAGTGAGACGGGCACTGGAGGAGAGTAGTGCCATCCAGAAAACGAAGGCCGACAGACACAGGAGGCAGGCACCCGTGTATCAAGTTGGGGACAGGGTTTGGCTGTCTTCACGTAATCAAAGCTCTTAGTGCCTTCCATGAAGTTGGCTCCTAGGTATATCGGCCCCTATAAGATTCTACGGCGACTCAACCCTGTCTCCTATGCTTTGGCGTTACCCCCCCATTTTAAGATACACAATGTATTCCATGTAAGCCTTTTGAAGCCGTTGTTATGTAACCGGTACACAAAAGTCCATGCTCCACCGCCTCCTGTCTCTGTGGAGGGCGAGGAGGAGTTCGAAGTTAAGGCCATTCTGGGTGCCAGGATGTCTAGGGGGTCTTTGCAGTACTTGGTCGATTGGGTGGGTTACGGTCCGGAGGATCGTTTCTTGGGTACCGGCTGCGGAAGTCCATGCTCCTAGGCTAGTGAAGGCCTTCTATTCGGCGCACCCCGTGCCCCTGGGGGTCGTCCAGTGGCCGCCCCTGGAGGGGGGGGTTCTGTCACGGTGGGTCAGGGGATGGGGCGCCTGGCAGCAGCTTCCTCGCTGCTCGCTGGCCAGGCGCCGAATGTTAACGCTTCCGGGTGCGCTCACGTGGGACGCCGAGGGGCGGGGCCTGGCGTTGTGACGCGGACCCGCCGGGTTTAAAACCCAGTCTCACCATTACACCGGTGCCCTGACGTGGTATTCACCTCCCGCAGAGCTCTTGTGATATTTTGGCTAACGAATCCTCCTGTGTATGACCCTTGGCATTGGCAAACGAACCCTCCTGTGTATGACCCTTGGCATTGGCAAACGAACCCTCCTGTGTATGACTCCTGGCATTGGCAAACGAACCCTCCTGTGTATGACCCCTGGTATTGGCATTTACTCTGCTCTAGGTTCTGCCCTTAACGTTGGTACCGAGGTCAGTCTATGTGGCACCCTAAGCACGCATCAGATTACCTCTGCTATTACTAAAGTCCTAGGGAGGACTTGTGATCTGTTCTGTACCCCTGTCTGGTGTTTCCCTTTCTTTATCTGTTACCTGCTTCATTGTCTATATAGCTTTGCCGACCATTCAAGGATCGGAAGAGTAGAAAGGGAGCTACATAAAGAGATCAATATCTTGGTAGTCAGAAGGATTCGTGACAATACTCTATTCCATACCTCTGTCTGGTGTTACCCCTTGTTTATATATTGTCTGGTTAATTGTCTTTCTAGTTTTGCCGACCATTCAAGGATCGGAAGGGTAGAGAGCGGTCTGCGTAAAGGGACCACACTTTTGGTAATCAGAGGGATCCGTGACAGCTGCGTAGAATTAAAACTCAGCAATATGCTGTGTGTATGAGCGTATCACAGAGCTGCGTAGAAATAAAACTCAGCAATATGCTGTGTGTTTGAGTGTATCACAGAGCTGCGTAGAATTAAAACTCAGCAATATGCTGTGTGTATGAGCGTATCACAGAGCTGCGTAGAAATAAAACTCAGCAATATGCTGTGTGTTTGAGTGTATCACAGAGCTGCGTAGAATTAAAACTCAGCAATATGCTGTGTGTATGAGCGTATCACAGAGCTGCGTAGAATAAAACTCAGCAATATGCTGTGTGTATGAGCGTATCACAGAGCTGGTTGGGAATAAAACTAATAAAATATAATAAATTAATATAAAATATATTTAAAATTAAAATATTCAAGTAATTACACAACAAATTGAAATTGATTAAATTATTTATTATAATAAATTATATATATTAAAATTATAGAATCCAGATCTCCACACTCCGTCTCTGCTGTATCTATTGCCCCGGTGCTGGGAACCGGCTGCTCACATAGAAATATTCCTGATATCATTCAGTATACCAGTTGCCGTGTGGCGGGATATCGGGAATATTTATATATTAAAATTATATATTAATAGTTTATAAATATAGTACATTATATTTAAATATTAAAATAAATTAATTTAAAATTATATTAAAATGTATTAAATTACAGATTATTAAAATAAATTAATTATATTTTAATATATTAATATAATTATACAAAATTTCAAAACAAAATATATATTACTATTTATTACTAGTAATAAGCCCCTGTGCATGCTGTGAGTCCAGGTGGGGACAGGGTGACAGGAGAGTGTGACTAAGCGCTGGGTAAGGGAGCAGCTTGTTCTCTGGCTGCACAGTGCACAATGCCTGGTCCTTCAATTTTTGATTGGGACCCCCACTGCCAGAACCTGAGCCCAGTGCCAGCTCCTTCATCTCCACTGTCTGGAGAAAATAGCCAGTCCCTGTGTCTCCTTTCCCCCAATCATCCCATGTTTCAAAAAAAGCAAGCCTGATATCTCTGAGGCAGTTCATGTCCCTCCCCCCCCTCCATTTTAACTCACTGTCTTGGCTGTCATGATGGGGCTCGTGATGTGTCTGCAGCCTGTGACAGTCTCCTCCTTCACACTGTGTGCAGAGGCCGTGCAGTCACACCAGGAAGAGGATGGAAGTGGGGGAGGAGCCATACATGTGAGCTGCCTGCACTCAGTTTGTGTGACCTCATGACCAGGATGCTGCAGGCAGCTCCTCCTCCTCTTAGTCTCCTCCAATCCCTTAGAACTCTGGAGCAGCACACGGAGGGAGCCAAGCCACACCCCCTCCCTCTCTCTGCCGCCGCGCTGGAGTCTGAGTGCAGGCGCTCGGCCAGAAATTAAAAAAAAAAAATCGGAAAAAAAACACTGCACTTCAAGCCTGCGGTACCTGGACATTATTAGGGGCGCAAATTTCTTTTGAAATTTTGCGCCCCTAAGTAAATTGCGCCCGGGGCCATGGCCCCCCTGGCCCCCCCCACGCTACGCCACTGGCTGCAGGGCTCCCAAAGGCGGGGCCTGGCACAGGGCTTCAAGGGGGGTTGACAAGCGTGGAACGGGGTGTTCCATCGGATATTGCTGCGCTGCTTCACGTGACTTATGTCAGTGTTAAGGAGGAGTCAGGACAGAATTTTCTGTCCTGGTCCTCCCTTCCGGACACTGAGTGCTAAGTCACTGCCGGTGCCTGCAAGGGCCTCTCATGGACACCAGTGTCCGTGAGCAGACACCTTGCTGATTCCTGCTGGAAAATATTAGTGGTTCAAATTTCTTTTGAAATTTTGTGCCCCCTAAGAAAATTGCACCCGGGGCGAACGCCCCGAGGCCCCCCCATGCTACGCCACTGGATCAGAGGTAGGTTTTGTTTTATTTAGGCTAGGGTCAGACTGAGGCAGTGCGAACGCGCGTGCAGCCGCACTTAATCACGGCCGCACTAGCAGCAGATGCCAGGCAATGACGGCCAATATACGAAGTACGGTCGCACAAAAGTCCGGCTGCGCAACGCAAGTGGAAAATGAACGCATTTTTTCGAGAACGTGAAACCGCAGGTACTGACGTACAGAGTGCGCTGCGTCCGCTAGCGGCGTGTGTGCGTGATTAGGAGACGTCAGACGCTGCTAATGTCCGGCCAACATAACGTCCAGACGCAAAAAGGGTTTTATTGATGATCCGTACAAAATCACGGACGAAAATGCGCATAGTATGACCGCTATCGCGTATTCTGTGAAAAAATGCGTCCATTCGTTCGAACGCACTTTTTCACAGACAACATAAAAATGCGTTCGTCTGACCCTAGCCTAAGCTATGTATTTGAAAGTGTTAAGTGACTTTGCAAAAGAAAACTCACTTAATACCAGAGTCTGAGAGCCCATATTCTTTTGCAGAATGCAGTTTAGGGAGAGAAGATCGAGCTATATTGGAATAAGTCTTTCTTCTCTTGCTAGCCACAAATTAATGACTCCTATACAATGTACACTTACAATATGGAACTGCAAAATCAAAGCAGCAAGTACAGCATTAGTCTAAAGGGTGGGATGGAATAGGGTCCCAGCTGCGTAGTCGTTTCACTTTAGTTTTATTAACAAATTGTCCTAAATTATTCAGAATTACAAGCTGTAAAGTTTAGCTTGCCATGGCATGGTATAATCAGAATGCAAATAATGTAGTGTACTTCATACTGTTTGTTTGTTTTTTGAGAAAAAGAGGTTGATCCGTCTATCAGGTTTTGCAGGGTACCAGTGAGTCTTGGAATTGTGAGCTCTGGAAATCTTGTCAGCGGTGAAGGATTGCTTGGTTTTATGTGTGTGTGTCCTGCTAATGTTTCCATGCCTCTCCCGTTTCATTTATGTCTGACCTGTAAGACCGTTATAAATAGATTAATCGTGCACTGTTGCATGTTGTTTGAATTTTTGTTGTTTGTTTAGATGCTGAAATTGAAATTATAATAAATAGTTAAGTAATAAAAATGCATAATGATTGCCAGAAAACATTCCATGTCATGAATGGCATACTATGGACACCAATCGGCTTATTTATTACACAATTTATGGGGTAATAGTCCCATGTCTCCTTGCACATTGTGTTTTCTATCAAGTCAGTGATTTGCCAAAGGTGGTTATAACAAAGATCCTTTTCCTTATCTGACCTAGTGAATTGCTATTGGAGGTTAAAGGGACATGCATGCTTTGCTAGTGTGCTTTTAATAATGTGCAATTCATTTTGGGTTCAGTAGTCTCATTCAGCAGGCATAAAAAGCAAGTAAATATGATATTTCTTTATGATATGCTTTTCTTTCTTGACGGTTTCCAAGCCCACCTCAGGAGGCACTTTGATCTAACCAATCAGTATGTATACCTAGGTAGGTATAAATTAAAAAAAACGCACTGAGCATGTGCGACTGAACTGCTCCTCCTCACTCCTGTACTCTGAGCTGAGGGGAGGGCGGGGCTGAGTGCCATTCCAATCAGTAACTATTTCACCCCCAGCTACTGCAGAGACAGGGAAGGAAAGAAATCCATACACACAGGGAGAAAAAGAGACAGCAGAGAGAGGGACAGCAAAGAAAAATGCACAGAGAGATGGCAAGAAAAGGTAAAGCAGAGATAGCACAAGAAAAGGTGCAGTTAGAGAGCGCGTGTACAAGACACATAAAGTCCAGTTCAGGTTGCTACCACCCACCTTCGAGCTGCCGCTGGAAAGTCCTCACTCCAAGGACATAGCACGATATCAAGAAAAAATACTCCAGCATATGGCATTAAATTCTGGCTTTATTCCATCAGCATAGCAGAACAACGTTTTGACCTGCAACCAGGTCTTTGTCAAGTCTACTAAACATATCTCTACACCTTCTTAAATACATCATAGGTAATTAACCATCATTAAAAACAGCAGTGTTATACTGTCAGGGTCGTGGGGATGGTACCAGGGTGGCACCGGGGGTGAGGGGAATATGGGCCCAGCGTGCAGTGATCTGCAGAGGTAGACAGGTGGATATGCAGGGCCAGATTTGCACCTCAGGAACCTGATGGCACAGAAATGTGGAGCGCCCCAACATAAAAGGAACATTTCAAAATTACTATTTAAATTTTCGTTTTGAGGCTTTGAAAACTAAAAAAAAATACGTTTTAAAAAAACAAAAAACTGTTTTTCTCCACGCTCAAATCAAAAGAGGCAGAATCTGTTGCCTTATTTGAATTAGTTACAGTTACAAGAATTTATAAAGTGCCAACAAATTCCTTAGCGCTATACAGTGGGAGATACAAAATAACAAATATACATATATGTTACACACACGGAACAGAAGGAGGGACCCTGCTCGAGAGCTCACAATCTAAGAGGAGAGGTGTGACACATTAGGTGAGGGCGAATAGGGTATTTGAAGTAGCGGGTTGCATGAGGGCTGAGTGGGAAGATGGAGCATGAAATGTGCAGTGGGGATCATGGAGTGAGCTGATGGGCTTCTCTAAAGTAATGAGTTTTCAGAGACTTCTGGAAGGACTGGAGAGACGGGCGAGTCTGATGTTGCAGGGGAGGGAGTTCCATAAAAAGGGGGCAGCTCGGGAGAAGTCCTGAAGGCGAAAGTTGAGAGTGCGGGTACGAGGAACTGATCGCATCAGATCATTGGCAGAGCAAAGGCAAAGTTGTCGGGATGGGATGTACCTGCTAATAAGGGAAAAGATGTAGGCAGGGGCGTGGTTACAGACAGTTATGAACATGAGCACCAGTATAATGAATTGGATTCTAAAGGAAACAGGAGCCAGTGTAGAGATTGACAGAGAGGTGAGGTGTGAGAGGTGCAGGAGGTAAGGTGTACGAGTCTGGCACAGGCGTTCATTACAGACTGCAGAAGCAGAATCTGGGATCTCTTAAGGCAAGAGAGAAGGAGGTTACAGTAGTCAAGGCAGGAGAGCTTGGATGAGCATTTTAGTAGAGTCTGGATTAAGAAAGGTACGGATGTGTGCAATGTTTTTTTAGGAGGAAGTAGCAAGATTTGGTTAGAGACTGAATTTGAGGAGTAAAGGATAGATTGGAGTCCAAGAGCACCCTGAGGCAACGAGCATGAGAGGTAAAAGTAATGGTTGCACCATTCACCTGAAGAGAAATGGGCACAGAAATGGAGGATTTAGAGAGAGGGAAGATGAGAAGTTCAGTTTTCTAGAGGTTGAGATTTAGGAAATGGGAAGTCATCCAGTCTGAGACAGCCAATAGGCAGGCTGTAACACGGTCCAACACCGGAGGAGAGAGATCGAGAGAGAAAAGGTAGAATTGGGTGTCATCAGCATCGAGGTGATATTGGAATCCATAGGAAGAGATCAGATTGTCCATAGAGGCGGTATAGATTGAGAAGAGTAGGGAACCCAGAGCAGAGCCTTGAGGTACCCCAACTGAAAAAGGAACTGGTGGTGAAGAGATACCAG
The DNA here is from genome assembly GCA_009667805.1 of Leptobrachium leishanense. Classification (NCBI taxonomy): domain Eukaryota; kingdom Metazoa; phylum Chordata; class Amphibia; order Anura; family Megophryidae; genus Leptobrachium; species Leptobrachium leishanense. Next base: position 349,951,671 of record CM019064.1, read on the forward strand.
CGAAGAAGACACGGAAGGAATGAAAAGAGAGATAGAAAGAGGACCAAGAGAGAGTGATGTCACTGAGGCCAAGTTGATGCAACGTGAGGAGCAGGAGAGGGTGATCAACAGTGTCGAATGCAGTGGAAAGGTCAAGAAGAATAAGGAGGGAGAAGTGACCTTTGGTTTCAGCGGCAGCTAAATCATTAGTCACCTTGGTCAGAGCAGTCTCAGTAGATTGTTGGGAGCGAAAGTTAGACTGGTGTGGATCGTGTAGAGAGTTAGCAGCAAGCAAACTGGTGAGCTGGTTATAGACCCGATGTTCTAAGATTTTGGAGGCAAAAGGAAGCAGAGAGATGAGACAGTATTTCAAGAGGGAGGTAGGATCAAGAGATGGCTTTTTTAGAATGGGGGTGATCAAAGAACATTTGAAAGCAGAGTGGAAGATTCCATAGGAGAGGGAGAGGTTAAAAATGAGTCAAAGCAGGGACAGTAACTGGTAGGACAGGCCGAATAAGGTGTGAGGGGATGAGATCAAGTGGACAGGTGGTCGGACAGGAGGACATGAGAAGTTCTGAGACATCCTCCTCCGAGACTGGAGGAAAGGGAGACATAGTAGAGTGGGCAGGGAGTGAGGGAGTCAGTGGGGTACAATGGTTAAAGGAAGAATACAGTGAATGCAGCAGCATTGTTTGTTTTATATGTAAATGCATATATTGCCTCTTGTTGGTATCATTGTAAATACCAGACTCTGGCCTTCCCAATGACACCTCACTTAACCTTGTGCGATGTACAATTCAGGGAGCATGTTCCAATGTCCCCCTGTCTCTTCTCACTGCAGCACCACAGTCTTGGTTATGAATTAAACAATGTGTTGCTTCACCAGATACACACTAGCTTGCGGTATGGTAAATGAGGTAAGTTAGTGCAGCATCACTGTTCACTTTATATTTATAAACTGAATAAAACTGAATAAAAAAGAGAAACATATTATTTTAATAGATAATTTATCTTGACAAAACTCTAACCTGGTTATATTTGGTATCACTGGAAAGGCTATAAGCTGACCTTTCCAATGATACCTCATATGTCCCTCTATCCCTTAGGGCTCCAGAGATACAGTGGTCTAAATTATTGCAAATTGTAAAAAAATATATATATTTTTTTTACACACAAAGCAAGGCGCCCCCTTGTGGCAGGCACCTGTAGCCACATGCCTACTCTGCCTAATTATAAATCCGGCCCTGTGGATATGGGTAGAGGAGGGTGGATGGCCAGGGGAGAGTTTGATAGGGCGAGGCAAGTCATTCCACAAGACTGGTGCTGCCCTTGAGAAGTCTTGGAGGCGAGAGTTGGCTGTGCGCGTGTAGACCGATGACAGGTGGAGATCACCTGCAGATCAGAGTTGTCTAGATGGGACGTGCTTGCTGAGTAATGAAGACATATAGGGAGCAGGGGCGGATCCAGGGGGGGCAACGGGGCAATTGCCCCCCCCCCGAGATTGAGCCGGGGACCCAGATGCCGGGCAGCGCGGGAGTGCCTGCCCGGTCCTGAAGAGTCCGTCCTGTTGAGTGATGCGGCTGCGTGCAGGCGCCGGCGGCCACGTGGTCCGGCTAATCAGGTGGTACTGAGTCTCTGTACCACCTGACTGGCCAGACCGCGTGACCTGCGCACGCACGCCACGCAGCCGCATCACTCAACAGGACGGACTCTTCAGGACCGGGCAGACACTCCCGCGCTGCCCGGCATCGGGTCCCCGGCTCAGAGTCAACCCCTGCCGGAGCTGGAGGCCTGGAGCAATATCCAGGTGAGAGCTGGGCAAATCCATGTGTAAGCTGGGGTCAAATCCATGAGCTGGGGGCAAATCCATGAGCTGGGGGCAAATCCATGAGCTGGGGGCAAATCCATGAGCTGGGGGCAAATCCATGAGCTGGTCAAATCCAGGAGCTGGGCAAATCCATGTGTAAGCTGGGGGCAAATCCATGAGCTGGGCAAATCCATGACCTGGGGGCAAATCCATGAGCTGGGCAAATCCATGTGCTGGGCAAATCCATGTGTGAGCTGGGGCATATCCATGAGCTGGGGCAAATCCATGAGCTGGGGCAAATCCATGACCTGGGGGCAAATCCATGAGCTGGGGGCAAATCCATGAGCTGGGGCCAAATCCATGAGCTGGGCAAATCCATGAGCTGGGGCCAAATCCATGAGCTGGGCAAATCCATGAGCTGGGGCAAATCCATGAGCTGGGGGCAAATCCATGAGCTGGGCAAATCCATGACCTGGGGGCAAATCCATGACCTGGGGGCAAATCCATGAGCTGGGCAAATCCATGAGCTGGGGCAAATCCATGAGCTGGGGGCAAATCCATGAGCTGGGCAAATCCATGACCTGGGGGCAAATCCATGACCTGGGGGCAAATCCATGAGCTGGGCAAATCCATGAGCTGGGGGCAAATCCATGACCTGGGGGCAAATCCATGAGCTGGGGGCAAATCCATGACCTGGGGGCAAATCCATGACCTGGGGGCAAACCCATGAGCTGGGCAAATCCATGAGCTGGGGCAAATCCATGAGCTGGGGGCAAATCCATGAGCTGGGCAAATCTATGAGCTGGGGGCAAATCCATGTGCTGGGCAAATCCATGAGCTGGCCAAATCCATGAGCTGGGCAAATCCATGAGCTGGGGCCAAATCCATGAGCTGGGCAAATCCATGAGCTGGGGCAAATCCATGAGCTGGGGGCAAATCCATGAGCTGGGCAAATCCATGACCTGGGGGCAAATCCATGACCTGGGGGCAAATCCATGAGCTGGGCAAATCCATGAGCTGGGGGCAAATCCATGAGCTGGGGGCAAATCCATGAGCTGGGGGCAAATCCATGACCTGGGGGCAAATCCATGACCTGGGGGCAAACCCATGAGCTGGGCAAATCCATGAGCTGGGGGCAAATCCATGAGCTGGGGGCAAATCCATGAGCTGGGCAAATCTATGAGCTGGGGGCAAATCCATGTGCTGGGCAAATCCATGAGCTGGGCAAATCCATGAGCTGGGCAAATCCATGACCTGGGGGCAAATCCATGAGCTGGGCAAATCCATGAGCTGGGCAAATCCATGAGCTGGGGGCAAATCCATGTGTGAGCTGGGGGCTCTCTGCTCCTCTAGATTGTAAAATCCGGGGTGCCCTCTGCTCCTCTAGATTGTAAACTCCTGGGTGTCCTCTGCTCCTCTAGATTGTAAGCTCCTGGGTGCCCTCTGCTCTTCTAGATTGTAAACTCCTGTGAGCCGGACCCTCTGCTCCTCTAGATTGTAAGCTCCTGTGAGCCGGGCCCTCTGCTCCTCTAGATTGTAAGCTCCTGTGAGCCGGGCCCTCTGTAAATTCTCGTGAGTCGGGCTCTCTGCTAAAACACCTTATTTTCTGTAAGTGCCCCTCCCGAGACTAGTCTCTGGATCCGCCCCTGATAGGGAGGGGTTGAGTTATTGAGTGATTTGAACGCGAGCATCAGTATTTTAAACTGTATCCTGAAACGTACAGGAAGTCAATGGAGGGATCGGCAGAGGGGGGAGGTACGCGAGGTACATCTGGTGAGAAAAATAAGCCTGGCCCCTGCATTCATTACAGAATGCAAAGGGGCGATACGGGAGTTGGGGAGGCCAATAGGGATGTGCGTTTCGGGTTTCGGAATTTTGGAATTTTCACGAAATTTCCCGATTCGTGTTTTCGGATGCGGCCGAATTTCCGAAAAATTTTAGATCCGAAAAGTTCAGATCCGAAATGTTTTCCGAGCCGAAACGAAATATTTTCGGATTTTTCGAATGGGCTTGAAATGTGTCAAACGAGGAGAACAGATGTTCCGAAAAACGAAAATTTTCAGAAAAACGAAAATTTTCAGAAAAACGAAAATTTTGTGAAAACGAAACTTTTCAGAAAAACTAAAATTTTTCGAAAAAACGAAAAGTCGATACAAAAAACGGGCAAAATGACACGAAAAATACGAAAAATGGTCGATATCCCGAAAAATGTGCAATTCCGAAAAACGAAAATTTCCGAAATTACGAAAATTCGATACAAAAACCGAGCACAGTGACACGAAAATACGAAAAATGGTCGAAATTCCGAAAAAAAAATGTACCCGAAAAACGGGCCGAACCGAATCGAATCGAAACTGAAATCGGTCGAAACGAGCCGAATCGAAAAGTTTAAAAATCCGAAACATCGAACCGAATCGAACCGAAAAAAAAATCGGTGCACAAGCCTAAAGGCCAATAAGAAGCGAGTTGCAGTAGTCAAGTCGTGAAATGACAAGAGCATGAACCAGCACTTTTGTGGTATCTTGTGTCAGAAAGGGGCTGACAAGGGCATGAATACAGAGGGCTGGGGGACAGGGCTGGAGCGACAAAACATGACAAAAACAAACTAGACAATGTGAGTTTGTAATGTAGATGGGTGTGTGTAATATATATATACACACACACGAGTATAGCAGTCTGTAGTGATACTACAGACTGCTATACTCGTGATTTTGGCATCTGGACTAACACGGCTTACCTAATCTACAATATATAATTATATATATATATATATATATATATATATATATATTTCTTTTTATTTTAAAATGGACATTCTAGTGATTCTAGTAATTCAGATTTACAAGAATTGCTGTAATGTTTAATTCCATGAAATTTCTGTCTGACAGTATCAACGTTATCGCCCATTTTGATGTTGATGAGAGCACTATATGTCAGGTCAAAGAACAGACTTAATGAAGATTACATTTTCTGAAAATGACAGATTAATAATATAGGGCTAATTCATTTAGGCTGTCATAACTGGCATCATCTCTGCTGCCCCACGATGCCGTAACCATAATCAATGAAAGAAACTATTCCTGTAAGCAGATATGAGAAAACAAATAAAAATATTTGAAAGCTATCATGTCTACATTATCAAGAACACTAGAATTAAAACAGACATTTATAATTGCTGCTATTGCACTGGATGAGCTATTACAGTAAATTGTCATAGTAATATGAGAATTGTTACTGTTATAGTAATACTATAGTAACACTATTCATTATTACATTCAAAATGGGTTTTTTTTCACCAATATTATTTTGAAACAAAAATTGTATCATTTCCACTGAGAATCCTATTAGTCAGCATTCAAAAATGAGAGTCTTTTTGCCTACTTAAACGGCCATTGAAGTATTAAGTCCACCGCCGGCAAGGCAAATCTCTAGGGTGGATCCTAACCAAGTAAAAACAAAATACAATTGTGTTCAAAATGATTCAACCCCCAATGCTGTAAAGGGTTTTAGGGAATTTAGTGTACATTTGTAATTGTATTCAGAATGAAATCCTACAAGGACTTTTTTTTTTTTTTTTTTTTTTTTTTTTATTGAAATTTTAGAAAATTACAATGAAAAGAAGATCACGAAATCAAACTAGGTAAGGCCATACTGTGCCAGCAATAACAATAACAAAAGAACTGGTAATAAGGCCGAAGATAATTTGCGATGGGCAAGTGACAACAGCGCGGAGTTAGACTTAAGGCGTAAAATAAAACAAAGCATAAAATAGTCCAACAAAGCATGGAAAGCGCAAAAAGAGGCCCTTGCGGTAAATACGAAAAAACGATGCCAAGAGTCCAGAACAGTCGTTAGTCCAGAATAAACAGCGTGGGGGGGGAGAAAGAGTTCAACCGGGTTGCACCTCTGGGAAATCCAGCGGGAGACCTGCCGCTTTAAGGTCGGCCCAAGCCGTCGCCGGATCCGTGAGCGTGTACGGGACGTTAGCAAAAGTCACAACAAGGGAGCCAGCCAGGCCCTCTATATCGGATTCCCTTCCTGCGGAGAGCAGCAGTCACGTCTCTAAAACGCCTACGGGCCATTAAGGTTAAGAATGGGAGGTCGTGGTATAAGGCAAGTGTAGAGCCTTCAAACTGTACAGGGTCCCGGGCACCAGGGGTGGTCATAAGCTTCACCTTCAGGGACACATCTCGGAAAGACACTACAACATCCTTAGGCGTACCCTTACCAGCCGTCGTCGGACGCCGGATCCGAAACACCGAACCCACCACCTCAGGTGTGTCGGGGGACAGTCCAGCAACTTGTAGTACCAAGCGGGTCACATAGGGTTGTAAGTCCTCAGCTGGCACTGAATCCGGAATGCCCCTGACCCTAATATTCCTGCGCCGGTGTCTGGACTCCAACGTCTCCACCGAGCGGGACAAAATCTCAACCTGAGATCGAAGAGCAGCCAACTGACCGTGGAGGAGTGTTTGGTCTGCAACTACTTCTGCGGCCGTCGCTTTCACCTCTGCCACCTGTGCGCGTATCTCTCCCACCTCCACTCGAACCGCCGCTACCTCAGGTCTCCACATGTCCCTGATGTCTTCCATTAATCTGCGAAGGTCACCCTTCGTGGAGGGAAGATGGTCCTCTCCTCCCAGGGAGGGAATCACAGGCAAGCCCTTTTCCTGACCATACGACCCGGCCTGATCCTCTGGCACACTGGATTTCGGCGTCGATCCCTGTCGCTGACCTGACGTCCCGCTACCGTCTGCGGAGAGTTGTTGGTCCTCATCAGAATCCCCCTCCGAAGACCCCGAGTGGGCGCTTGGGCTGTCTCAGAAGCCGCTGACGCAGCTTTACGCTTTTTCTGCGCCCTTTTTTTTGCGGCAGCCGAAAGGGGTCGCATACCCTGAGATTGTGATGGGGGAGTAATCCACGACACTCCAGAGTCACCTCCGCGTGGCCAAGAGCAATCTTCGTCAGCAGACGATCCATATCCCGGAGGGAGAGAGGAAGAAGCCATGGCACCTATGTTCAGCAACCCACCTGACAAGGAATCTCGGATGTCCGCTGTCGAGGACCCCTTCTTCTGAGTTGGACGTGTGGGCATTCTCAATCGTCGCCAGGTATGGGGAAGCAGGGCTTAAGGAAACTCCGCTGGGGCGCCCGAGGACATCCAAAATGGCCGCAAGTGCTAGGCCCAAATCTCCCCCTGACCAGAAAAAACAGCCGTGCGGCGCTCCAATTGTGGAGAAACGATAACCCGGGTCCAGGTCGGGTCCCTGATGGCAACCAGGTGCAGTAATTGGGCAAACGAGCAGTAAGTTCAGCTGTACAGCCGAGTCTGCAGCGGAGCTACCTGAAAACGTGTCCGCTCGTTGCCGCGGTTAGCTCCGCCCCGACTTTTTAAAGAACCATATGCAACTAAAATGACATCAATTGGTTTTGTAATACAGTAGTAAATGTTTCTTTTGTGAATTCTTCATTGACACAATTATTCAACCCCTTAAAGACTACCACTCTGAAGAACAGAGGTTCATTCAAGTGTTTTCAATCAGGTATTGAAAACACCTGTGGATGTCACGGAGCAGCAATAAAGCATAATAAGCACCAATTAGGCAGCTTTAAAATGACTGTGATACTCAGCTCCTTCTAGACATTTACTAGTGTGGTTACAAACATGGTGAAGTCAAGAGAATGGTCCAGGAAGACAAGAGAAGAGGTGATTACTCGTCACAGGAAGGGCAATGGCTACAAGAAGATTGCAAAGATGTTAAACATACCAAGAGAGACCATAGGAAGCATCATTCGCAAATTCAAGGCAAAGGGCACTGTTGAAACGCTACCTGGTCGTGGCAGAAAGAAGATGCTGACTTCGACTGCTGTGCGCTACCTGAAGCGTAGAGTGGAGAAAAGTCCCCGTGTGACTGCTGAGGAACTGAGAAAAGATTTGTCAGATGTGGGTACTGAAGTTTCAGCTCAGACAATACGGCGCACACTGCGTAATGAAGGCCTCCATGCCAGAACTCCCAGGCGCACCCCCTTGCTGTCTCCAAAGAATAAGAAGAGTTGACTGCAGTATGCCAAAAGTCATGTGAACAAAGTCAAACCACAGAAGTTTTGGGATCGTGTTCTGTGGACTGATGAAACAAAATTAGAACTGTTTGGGCCCATGGATCAACGCTATGTTTGGAGGAGGAAGAACAAGGCTTATGAAGAAAAGAACACCTTGCCTACTGTGAAGCATGGCGGGGGGTCAATCATGCTTTGGGGCTGTTTTGCTTCTGCAGGTACAGGGAAGCTTCAGTGTGTGCAAGGTACCATGAATTCTCTTCAGTACCAGGAGATATGGGAAGACAATGTGATGCAGTCCGTCACAAACCTGAGGCTTGGGAGACGTTGGACCTTTCAACAGGACAATGATCCCAAGCATACAGCCAACTCCACTAGAGCATGGTTGCAGATTAAAGGCTGGAACATTTTGGAGTGGCCATCGCAGTCACCTGACTTAAATCCAATTGAGAACCTCTGGTGGGACTTAAAGAAAGCAGTTGCAGTGCGCAAGCCTAAGAATGTGACTGAACTGGAGGCTTTTGCCCATGACGAATGGGCGAAGATACCCGTAGATCGCTGCAAGACACTTGTGTCAAGCTATGCTTCACGTTTAAAAGCTGTTCTAACTGTAAAAGGATGTTGTACTAAGTACTAAGATTGAATGTCACTTGGGGGTTGAATAAAAATGATAATGATGTGAGCACAGAAAAGACATTTGTGGTGATTTCATTATAAATGTTATGTTATATTTGTCTGACCTACACGTGCCTCTTTGATTTAATTGTAAGCAAGATGACTGAATGATCAAAATCAATGTCAAACTGGCCAAAACACTCAATTTCAGTGGGGGTTGAATAATTTTGAACACAACTGTATGTATGACAAAAAATCTATAAAGTCTATAAAAATAGATAAACCCCGCAGCAAAACAAAGGGCTCTATCACCTCCTTCAAGCTAACACTGGCGTCAGCGTTAGTGCTAGCTTAAAAGGAGGTCATAGTGCTGCGTCCACACTGCCTTCGAATCGCTAAAGGGTTAAAAAACCCATTATCGCTCTTTAATTTGCAATTCGTAGCGCAAGTTTACTGTACTTTGCTGTCCCTATACCTAACATGTGGAGCGCAAAGTGAAAGCACAGAGTAACTAGCGTTGGGATCACTTGGTCCTGACACTAGTTACTAAGAGCTGGCGCTAACGAAAAAGTTAACACCAGCTCAGAGGTGTAGGTATCAGATTGCGCTGCTGCAGAATCAGTTACCTGCAGCTCAAAACCCCCCAAAAAAACCACATACCTCTCATCAGCTGCTTCTGGCTGCCGGGAGCAGAGGGAGACTGAGGGAAGAAAGTCCCCTGTCTCCCTCCGCGATCATGCTGCCAACCAGCAGGATCTCGCAAGAGTCGAGATCCTGCCATTCATGTGACTTGGCAGCACGATCCTCCATGGAGTCCTATGGACGCCATGGAGAGGGATGCCCGGGACAGCGCTGTAGCGCTGCCCCCAGCATCTGCGAGCTTAGCGATCATTAAGGGGCAGACTGTCAGACTCGACGCCTGCCCCACGATCTGCTGGGGAAACCGGGTCTCTAAAGGGGAAATTAATTAACGTTCATTTTTCCCCTTAAGTGTCCCGGGTTTTAGCAGCCTCAGGGCACGCGATAATGCCCAAAGTGCCTATAAAGTATCTCTAAAATGTGCTAATTTCTTCTATTTACTTTCTCTTGTATTGTTAATAAGGAGTGTCCTTAGAAAGTGCTACCATTTCTGTTACATTAAACTAAAATATAAAAAGTACATTTCAACAAATGAGCCAACACCAGAACGTCCAAATAAATATCCTGTTTCAGCACAGAACAACTGGTGGTTATATCCACACCCAAAACCAAATACAAGAAATTGTGGTGAGGACGAGCAGCGAATCACCTGGCAGCTACCACACAGTATACAACAGACAAAAATTGTGTCACCTGTGCTCAAAATCCCATGAATCTACATTTTAAAACAAAGAGAATTTTTTGTCTACCTAAATGGCCATTGAAGTATTAAATCCACAGTGACGCCAAGGCAAATCTCTTTGTGAATCCTAACCTAGTGAATAGCAAAATATATGTGGGAAAAAAACACACAGCAAAGCACCTGCAAGGAGAAGTCAGCAAATGTGATGTCATAATAATAATAACGTCTTCTTTTTGTAGGTTTATCGGACTTTGAGGATAGACTATACATCTTCTGCTTGTTGTATACTATGAGGCTGTCTGCTAGCATTACGGTGCTGCCCATGAGTAATGGTATTTGTGCATGTAGTCAATACCTCTGTTGACTAGTTTTGATAGTAGCTGCCAAATCATCTGCTGCTCAACCTGACTACAATTTCAGGTTCTTCTTATTATTATTCTTTATTTATAAAGTGCCAGCATATTCCGCAGTGCTGTACAATGGGACAGGATTACAATACATTGAACAACATTTTGACAAACCAGAACAGGAGGAAACTAAGGTCCTATTTCTGTGGGAACTTACAATTTACAAGGGTTGGAGTGAAAACAGGAGGAGAGGACTGCAAGGCAAGAGTGATGGACTGCAAGGCAAGAGTGATGGACTGCAAGGCAAGAGTGAAGGACTGCAAGGCGAGAGTGATGGACTGGTGGGAGTGATGGACTGGTGGGAGTGATGGACTGGTTGCATCAGTGAGTGGGGTGGTAGGTCTCCCTAAATAGGAATGTCTTAAGGGAGCGTTTGAAGGAGGGGAAACTAGGGCAAAGTCTGACAGATTGAGGTAGAGCATTCCAGAGGATGGGGGCTGCGCGTGAGAAATTCTGCATTCTACCATGGGAAGAGGTGATGCGGAGAGAAGCCAGGTGCAGGTCACTGTTGGATCTTAGGGAGCAAGCTGGGGTGTATTTGGTGATTAGTGAGGACAGGTAGTGGGGAACAGAGTTAGTGAGGGTTTTGTAGGTCAGGGTAAGGATTTTGAATTTATTTCTGCAGTGGATGTGGAGCCAGTGAAGGGACTCGCAGAGAGGAGCGGCAGAGACAGAGCGGCGGGTGAGGTGGATGAGCCTGGCAGAGGCATTCAGAATGGATTGTAGGGGGGAGAGGTGGGAGAGAGGGAGGCCAGCTAGAAGATTATTACAATAGTCAAGTCGGGAGATTACAAGGGTGTGGATGAGTTGCTTTGTGGTGTCAGCAGTAAGAGATGGCCGATTTCTGGAAATATAACGTAGTTGGTAGCGGCAGGAGGAGGAATACTAAATTCAACGCAGGGTGGAGAACTTTGATTTCCCAAAGTGCAAGGAACTGCGGGGAACGAGAGAGCACCGAAATGTCAGCGACATTTCGGTGCTCTCTGAATAACCCCCTTGACTGTTATGATAAAGCTCACCCAAAAATTGAATAGACATTTACTGGAAATTATTTAGAGGGAAAATACATAGTTTCATTTAAATTCATTGCAACACCAAGAAAAGCATATGTAGTTTTTTATTAAAAATTATCATATGGATTTTTTAAGGTTTTCAGAGTACAGGGCTAGCACAATTCTATGAATATTAGGTTATTCAGACTCCTGCATCAGTGAATGTGAGTAATCTATATCAAAACCATTGCTGCTTAAAGATATTATCTCATGAGCCCCTATTGTCCTTATTTATTTATTTTTTTTGGAAATTGCATGAGATTAATAGGGAAAAGGACTATGTCACCGCAGGGCTGGCACTTTGCCATTCACACAGAGCCAGTATCTTGAGGCTCTAAACCACATGAGCTGTTACTGAAAATGTATTTAATTAAAATAACACTGCACATTTTTTTCTATTGATACTGTTTGTATTTTACAATTCGCATAAAAAATGAAAATGGAATATACCAAACTATAAGTATGATTGTTGTCTTTTTGTAACTGGTATCACATTTTGTCATATCATACTGACTGTGCAACTGAGAAATTGTAATTATCGAATTCGAAATTTTCGAATTATCATATTTTTGCAATTTAAGGAGGAGTTATTGCCCTTTTCCCAGTCACCGCTGTATGGTTGTACATTGTATGTTTATCTCTTTGCAAAAATTATTGGTATTATTAGCGATTTAATACCACACTCTGATTTATGTCGACGTGGACAATCAGATTAAAATGATATTTAATATCAACTTTGACAACGTTGTATGAGAATTCTTTAGACACAAACATTAATGAGCCTCAATTGCAATTAAACTCAGGCAGCCTTACACGTTCCATTTAATTTAAAGAACCCATGTGTGATAGCTTATTGTGTGCTTACAAATGTTTTTTTTTTTTAAATTTATTAAATTTTTTTGGTTACATTATAATTACATTGCTAAGATGTCTTACCATAATAATGTAGACCGAAGGAATTAGCGTCATTGTTAACTTGTCCCCTTGTAGAAAACATAATGTGTCTTCATTAATTCTAGCCTTTGGGCAGTGAAGAACTAATAGTGCTGGCGCGTATGAAATTGAACTTGACATTGTGCGATATTAAGTCATTTCAGAAGCTCTGTAGGAACACTTTATGGGTAGTTACGTCTGCATCCAGTGTTTGAGGAAATAATAATATATATATAGTCATATAATTAAGTAAATATTTATATATTGCAACAGGTTAAGTGAGGGCAAATATATCAGCAGCTGACTGGAAAAAGTCCCCTTTTTACTGGGTTAAGAACACCTGTAGCCAAGTTGACATTACTCAGCCCATGTACTCTGCTACCATTTCTCATTAGAACCCAGGACACCAGGACAAGCAAGTGAACCTGAGAGCTTATTATTTCTGTATGCTGTTTTGTGGCTGCGAGGTAGCTTAGTTGGCCAGTGCTGTAACTTAGAAAGATCTCTGTTTAGATAATCTACACAAGGGAGTAGGATTTCCATTTGTTTCTGGTTAAATTTCAAGGGAAACCATACCCTGGCTGCACTATTTGTTTGAAGTGAACATAAAAATCCTGCAAAACACTCTAGTGGATGTCTCAGCAGTGAACTTATCACAATTTATATACACCCTGGCGTCTGCTACATTAGGGTGTACAATACATCCATGGAACATTAACTGAAAACATATGTTTAGAATATTTTGGACAAAATACACACTTATTATACATAACAAGCCTCCGAGACAGTCAGTTTTTACATTATTCATCATGAACCAGATAAGGGACTAATAAAATGCCAATGTAAGAGGTGAAAGAGGACCTGTTTACTCAACATTAGGGTACGCCTATGTATACATACCGACAGATAAATTGTATATAAATCAGGGATGTCCGAACTTCGCCCCCAGATGTCCATGAACTACAACTCCCACGCTTTCAATCCATCTAATGCAGTCAGAGATTTCTGGGAGTTGTAGTTCAGGAACATCTGGGGGCTGGAGTTTGGACATCATAAATACACAAAAGGTCTATTCACTAAGGCAGGGGTCAGACGAGCGCACCATGTACGCCCGTAGTGATGTGCCTTCCAACGTCCGTCGCAGAGTTTTGACGCTGCGACGGGGCTGGCCACACGCTGTTGCTCGTGCACAAATTGCACACGCGACAGCGGCTGTGCTGTGGCCGTCTTTCAAGGCTCCCCTTCTTCCCTGTCTTGCAAGTGGAGGATCGAGCCCTGCACCATTGAGCACACTAACTGCGCTCAGCGAGGTGGCCAGAAAGGCGTCAGAGTGGAAAGAACGTCCACTCTCACAAATGTTCCTTCGCTCTTCAAAACACTTGTCTGACCCCATGTTACGGTGGGCTACGCCTGGCATGAATGCAGAAGGGTGTGAGCCTACGGCGCAGTGAAACATAATAAATATCTTTGATATATCCTGGATCATAAGTTTCCTGAGACCTAAACAGGACTGAATATATAACAACAGGGATCCAGCACAAAAGCAAAATAGACAGACACAAGAAATTAAACCAAATACAAGAATAAACCAAATACAAAGATACAATACTAATACAGAGTACAGGGCTACAAGCAGGGTTAAATACAAAATGCAAGGATGCAGGTAGACCAGAACTAAAGTACAATAGACTAAACCAAATAACAGGAGGGGGCTGGACACTAAAGGAATGAACTAGATCAGAGGAGAGATACAGAAAGGGGCTACGCAAGAGAGGGATGGCTGAGCGTGATAGGAATGAATGAGAACCTAAATATAGAAGCAGCAGGGAGGCAAGAGAAACAAGATGCATAAATGAGGGACTGAACCTAAATGGAACACAAGAAAGGCAGAATATAAATAAAACCAAATACATTTCACATTATCCCTTACCCCTGATAATGTCCATGGACTTGCCCATTCCCCCCCCCCATATATATACAGTTGTGTTCAAAATTATTCAACCCCCACTGAAATTGAGTGTTTTGGCCAGTTTGACATTGATTTTGATCATTCAGTCATCTTGCTTACAATTAAATCAAAGAGGCACGTGTAGGTCAGACAAATATAACATAACATTTATAATGAAATAATCACAAATGTCTTTTCTGTGCTCACATCATTATCAGTTTTATTCAACCCCCAAGTGACATTCAATCTTAGTACAACATCCTTTTACAGTTATAACAGCTTTTAAACGTGAAGCATAGCTTGACACAAGTGTCTTGCAGCGATCTACCGGTATCTTCCCCCATTCGTCATGGGCAAAAGCCTCCAGTTCAGTCACATTCTTAGGCTTGCGCACTGCAACTGCTTTCTTTAAGTCCCACCAGAGGTTCTCAATCGGATTTAAGTCAGGTGACTGCGATGGCCACTCCAAAATGTTCAGGTTTGTGACGGACTGCATCACATTGTCATCCAATATCTCCTGGTACTGAAGAGAATTCATGGTACCTTGCACACGCTGAAGCTTCTCTGTACCTGCAGAAGCAAAACAGCCCCAAAGCATGATTGACCCCCCGCCATGCTTCACAGTAGGCAAGGTGTTCTTTTCTTCATAGGCCTTGTTCTTCCTCCTCCAAACATAGCGTTGATCCATGGGCCCAAACAGTTCTAATTTTGTTTCATCAGTCCACAGAACACTATCCCAAAACTTCTGTGGTTTGTCCACATGACTTTTGGCATACTTCAGTCGACTCTTTTTATTCTTTGGAGACAGCAAGGGGGTGCGCCTGGGAGTTCTGGCATGGAGGCCTTCATTACGCAGTGTGCGCCGTATTGTCTGAGCTGAAACTTCAGTACCCACATCTGACAAATCTTTTCTCAGTTCCTCAGCAGTAACACGGGGACTTTTCTCCACTCTACGCTTCAGGTAGCGCACAGCAGTCGAAGTCAGCATCTTCTTTCTGCCACGACCAGGTAGCGTTTCAACAGTGCCTTTTGCCTTGAATTTGCGAATGATGCTTCCTATGGTCTCTCTTGGTATGTTTAACATCTTTGCAATCTTCTTATAGCCATTGCCCTTCCTGTGAAGAGTAATCACCTCTTCTCTTGTCTTCCTGGACCATTCTCTTGACTTCACCATGTTTGTAACCACACCAGTAAATGTCTAGAAGGAGCTGAATATCACAGTCATTTTAAAGCTGCCTAATTGGTGCTTATTATGCTTTATTGCTGCTCCGTGACATCCACAGGTGTTTTCAATACCTGATTGAAAACACTTGAATGAACTTCTGTTCTTCAGAGTGGTAGTCTTTAAGGGGTTGAATAATTGTGTCAATGAAGAATTCACAAAAGAAACATTTACTACTGTATTACAAAACCAATTGATGTCATTTTAGTTGCATATGGTTCTTTAAAAAGTCCTTGTAGGATTTCATTCTGAATACAATTACAAATGTACACTAAATTCCCTAAAACCCTTTACAGCATTGGGGGTTGAATAATTTTGAACACAACTGTATGTCCCACTACCCCCCTCCTCCCCATATGCTTTGGCAATGCTAAAATGTATTTGGTCCTGCCAATAAAGCTTATTTTGATTTGATCTGAATCAGGCAATGGTACAGAATGACATAACAAATATATCCAAGAAACAATATCAGAAAAAACAAGCAAAGAATAAACAAAACTAAGCAGGAGGTCAAAGGCACAAGTTGTATGAAACAGAATACGAGGGCTACAGGAACTAACAAATAAACCTGAAACTAGAAGTCCTAAGATACTCAGGTACAGACAGGAAATCCTAGAAGCAGGACTGCAATCAACCACGGCAAAAGTGAAATGAATGAATGAATGAGACCGCACCCTTCCTAGGGTGTTGTCTCTTTTTATACACAGTTCAATAAGTTCAAGGTATCTTCAGGGGAGTTCCAGGGCTGGACCTGTGAAGAGAATAACGTCCAGAAACCTGCATCCTCAATGCAGGACATAGCAAAGTTCATATACCAGAGGGGGCGCAAGATGCACATAATCAGTCCAGATCGTAACACCCCGGCCTAAATGGTGAAGTCTGGAGAATTGGCAGGAGAAGAGAACAAGACCAAATAGTCGATTTGGAAAGTGAGATAAATGGGAGAATTTTTATGGTTTGGCTATTTTGACCTGGATTTTTCACTTCTCCTGACTTCACCCTTTAGTGATAGACCTGATAGTAATGATATGTTTTCAATCTGTTGAGTCCACTGAAAATTGTATGGCTAATTTGTCAGAGTTCTACAAGTAAACATGACTTCAAAAAGCGTTTAAATGTGATAAGCTGAGGGGATAAATTTTTTTAGCATAGCGCTGCAACTAAAAAAAAATGTAAACAACGGAATACTTTTTGAATGCCTTGTACACGGATTATTGTAATGAAAAAGCACATTTGGAAACTGACAGATCCTGCTGCATAGAGCATAAAAAGGTGTATCACACGAGTATATAAAAAATTTCAACTGTCTTGCAGAACACACATCTAAACAAGAGGTATAAGTTTCAGTACAAGCAATATTTTAGTCAATAAGACTGATCATACTTTCATTAGCACCTTGTAATGAAACTTGATTACACACAGCTATCTGATTGATATTCGTGGCCAGATTTAAATGGGTGAATCTGAAAATCTTGGGCTGGTTGAAAATGTTGCAGTGCTCAGGTAGTGATGGAGATGGAGAAGAATGGCAGGTTCTACATGATGACCTGCAGCGGTGTTTGAATGCGGCACAGTTGGCTCAGCTTGCTTTGTTTAACTCCCCGAGGTTTCAATTAATTAGGATGAGAAGGAGAGGGCGAGCAGGCTTGGAGAGGGCATTCATATGTCTACTTCTTATTCTCTGTTTACCTTGAGGAACTTATTATCAGCAGCATTCCTTTCCAGGCTCAAACTCCCGAATAACAAAAGGACAGAGCAGACAAATGTATATTCTGCAAAGCCAACATATCACTTCTTGTAAAGAATAAAAAGAGACATGATCAATCATTTCTGACACTCCAGGGACCAGATCAGATGAAAGGATGAAATTCTTGTATTGCATCTGCCTTCCCTGAGTTATAAGGACAATTTGCTGAGGCTACTTTGGAGAATGGTAATTTTTTTCTTATTTAGGGGTGTTTGAAGCACAAATGTGACTGACAAAGGCTGATTGAGCTATTAAGTTGTCTGTACATCATTTAAATCACAACAAGTAAAATGCTTCTAAACTGTATT
This sequence comes from Leptobrachium leishanense, assembly GCA_009667805.1. Lineage (NCBI taxonomy): Eukaryota > Metazoa > Chordata > Amphibia > Anura > Megophryidae > Leptobrachium > Leptobrachium leishanense. The sequence continues at coordinate 349,969,067 of CM019064.1, forward strand.
CAGAACAATGAAACAGTTGTTTTGCCTAACTTGGGGTGTAGTGAAGAATGAAGCCATTCTGACTGCAATGCAAACCCTTTCAAGATATAAAAAAATGACTCAAATCTAAGCATTACTGCTAGCTCATGGCTAATTTATTCTATGCCAATAACCAGATATACCGACAGCTACCCATTTATAAATGAACGTATCCTGCAGCACTCAATGAGCACAAAACAGGCTCCTGTTTAGCATTCCATGAGTTTTGAATGCAAGAGCTTGTAGTTTCAGCCAACGTTTATGAACCTTATTCCCTTGGAGAAGTTCATGAAATGATTTTCAGGATGGGGGAACTTCTAGAAAAAATGATCATGCCTACTGCCCACCTACCAGGGTTGAGTACACTCAAGCTTTTTAAGTAATTTCAAGGTCTCTTGCGGCCGCTTATGGTATTCCACTGGGAAGTGAAAGAAAGGCTTGATGTAGAGCAAGAAGTGTCCACACTTACAATACTACACAACATAAGACTGAAGGGGTTATCAGTAATCACTGTAGTTTTTCTTTGTTATAGCAATGATAAACTTTGACGATCCCAAAAGGGTAATTCAAACAGTGACAGGGGTGGATTCATTAATGAAGCTTCTCCTGCCTCTGTTTGAATTCCCTTTCTTGAATCGTTGGCAAACTAATCTTATTGATTTTTTTGATTGGGTAACAAAAATAATAGACACAGGTGGTGCAGTAGACATTGCTTATTTAGATTTCAGTAAGGCTTTTGATACTGTTCCGCATAGAAGGCTTATCAATAAATTGCAGTCTTTGATCTTGGATTCCAATATTGTTGAATGGATTAGGCAGTGGCTGAGTGACAGGCAACAGAGGGTTGTGATAAATGGAGTTTATTCGGCGCACGGTCTTGTTACCAGTGGGATACCTCAGGGGTGAGTACTTGGACCCATTCTCTTTAATATTTTTATTAGTGATATTGCAGAAGGTATTAATGGTAAAGTATGTCTTTTTGCTGATGACACAAAGATTTGCAACAGGGTTGACGTTCCTGGAGGGATCAGCCAAATGACAAATGATTTAGGTAAACTAAAAAAATGGTCGGAGCTGTGGCAATTGAGTTTTAATGTGGATAAGTGCAAGATAATGCACCTGGGGCGTAAAAACCCAAGGGCTGAATATAAAATATTTGATACAGTCCTAACCTCAACATCTGAGGAAAGGGATTTAGGGGTTATTATTTCAGAGGATCTAAGGGTAAGTAGTCAATGTAATAGAGCAGCAGGAAATGCTAGCAGAATGCTTGGTTGTGTAGGGAGAGGTATTAGCAGTAGGAAAAGGGAAGTGCTCATGCCACTGTACAGAGCACTGGTGAGACCTCACTTGGAGTACTGTGTGCAGTACAGGAGACCGTATCTCCAGAAGGATATAGACATCTTAGAGAGAGTTCAGAGAAGGGCTACTAAAATGGTGTACGGCTTGAATGAGAAAAGTTACCAGGAAAGGCTTAATGATCTTAACATGTACAGCTTGGAAAAAAGACGAGACAGAGGAGATATGATAGAAACATTTACATACGTAAAGGGAATCCACAAGGTAGAGGAAGGGAGTATATTTAAAAGGAAACAAAGTAGCAAAACAAGAGGATTAGATTAGAGGGGCAAAGGTTTAAAAGTAACATCAGGAAGCATTATTTTACTGAGAGGGTGGTGGATACATGGAACAGCCTTCCAGTAGAAGTGGTAGAGGCCAAAACAGTAATTGAATTTAAGCAAGCATGGGATAGGCATAAGGCTATCCTAAACAAAAGATAAATCCAGGTAAAGTATCCATGTAATTGGGCAGACTAGATGGGCCGAAAGGTTCTTATCTGCCGACATTTTCTATGTTTCTATGGTTCTATTGTCTTTGCAACAAGTGTTAACTATGGTGATTAGTGAATAATAGACTTTTGTGATTCAATTCAGACCGAATATTGGTAGTTCCACAATTTGGAAGCAATAGAAGTGTCAAATCACTAAACTGCCACATCGAAACGCAGCCCAAATTCATTTGGATGACTGCAATAAAAAGCACTCACTGTGTAATGCAAATTTCTTATCCTAGCCTTACTTGTAAAACAAGCTGAAATAGTCACCTTAACCCTAAAGTAACTCTAGCCCCAAAAAAATAACTCTAACTCTAATTGTAAAAGAATCAGAAATGCCGACCATAAATTTAACCCTAAATCAAACCCTAGTATTAACCCTAATAGAAACCCTACTATATAATGGGGTAGGGGCATAGAGGAAAGTATAAAGGAGGTATAGAGGGAAAAAATGTGCACCTCTGAATCTTCTGTACCAATCCAATATCACATTGGACACTGTTTTTGGATTGGTACGACCTTTTCAGATCAGTTCAAATAGGAAATTTCTGAATTAGTTAGATACAGAATTTTTGGCTGTGCACATCTCTAGCGATTGACCCCTTTAGCAGTCTACAAAAGTTATCAATATTGGATTATGTTATTTGTCCAGTCAATATAGCAGGGATGGTATATGCCTTTTGTGATAATAATCTCTTAAACCATTATTCCAATCTGACCAATAATAACTGTGCAAGGCTTGGTAATTACTGTGGAGTCCTCATGTTACAGCTTGAGTTTTTCATTGGGATATAAATGTAAAAAGTATAGGACACGCACAAGCACGTGCACTTGAGCAAGCAGTTCTAGGTTGCTCATTATTCATGCTGGCAGCACAAAAAATGATATCCTCATGCCTATTGTTTATATCCAGAATAAGACAGAGGTCAAATTACTAGTTGTTCCACTGCCAGAACTTTGTGCTGTGCGAGATCCCAGGACATACTTGAAAACAAGAGAAATCTCAATGTATCCTTCCTGGTAAAATACTTTGCAAATAAATAAATCTCATAAACTCCAGAGTTTACACTCAGTATCCTATGGACTCTAGATACAATGAGTGTCGATTGTCAATGCTCCAGGAACTAGTACCTAGCTAAAAAGGGCTTGGACATCTCCAGTAATTCCACCTGCAATAAGTTGCGATTGTGGTTTATTGTGGGTCACAGTAAACCGCTTAACTTGAATAGGGCCCCAGGTTGGTGGGCTTGTTGATATTGATGGCATCTTATGCTCTCAATTCTGTTGATTGTCTGGAAAAGGGGTTTTAGGCATATTCATATTTTATTTACAGTTACAGTTACAAGTATTAATACAGCAGCAACAAGTTATGTAGCGCTGTACAATGGGTGAAACAGAACAACAAATATACATACACATTAAACACACAAAACAGTAGAAGAGAAGTCCCTGCTTGAAAGCTTACAATCTAAGAGGAGAGGGGTGACACACCAGGTAAGGGTAAATAGCTGAGTATGTGGAGTGTTCCAGTAGATTTGGGTGTCGTCAGCATTGAGGTGATATTGGAATCCATAGGACGAGACGAGGTTGCCAAGAGAGGTGCAAAGGCAAAGGAGAGTAAAGAGATAGGATCAAGAGACGGCTTCTTTAGAATGGGGGTGATCAGAGCACATTTGAATGCAGAGAGGAAGATTCTAGGGGAGAGTTCGAAAATAGGGCCGACCGAATATGGTGCAAGAGGATGGGATCGAACAGACAGGTGGCCGGGCAGGAATACATGAGTGGCCCTATAGTGGCGTAGCGAGGGGGGCAGGGGGGCACTTTCCCCCAGGCACCTGTCAGCCTGTCAAGGAGGGGGGCGCCACCAGGCACTCTCTACGGAACTTAAATTATGGTAATTTATTCACTGCCTCCACTAGGCTCTCCACTAGGCCGCAAGAGGAACACATCGCCACTCCACCTCCAATCCACCACGTGCTCCCACTCACTTTGCAGGCTGGGAGAGGCAGGGCTGAGATGCCGTTGCAGCTGCTCCTATGAGCCTGGGATCTTGCACAGAAGAAAAAAGGTAATGATTTTAAAATAAATACATTTTTATTAAAGCATTATGCCAATGTCTTTCTTTATGAGGGGGAGGAGGGACACAAAATGATTAGTAGTAATCTGGTGGGGGCCTTTGCTAAACTCACAGAGCTTGCTTGAGGTACAGGCCAGGACAATATTCAATATTGGCAGTATACAGGTGCTCTAGGCAGGGTCTTGCCTGGGCAGTGGGGATGAGGGCCCTGCTCCAGAGCTTACAATCTAAGAGGAGAGGGGACCCAGATCCAGAGTTTACAATCTAAGAGGAGAGGGGACCCTGCCTCAGAGCTTACAATCTAAGAGGCGAGGGGACCCTGCTCCAGAGTTTACAATCTAAGAGGAGAGGGAACCCTGCCTCAGAGCTTACAATCTAAGAGGAAAGGGGACCCTGCTTCAGAGCTTACAATCTAAGAGGAGAGGGGACCCTGCCTCAGAGTTTACAATCTAAGAGGAAAGTGGATCCTGCTTCAGAGCTTACATTCTAAGAGGAGAGGGGACCCTGCACCAGAGTTTACCATCTAAGAGGAGAGAGGACCCTGCTCCAGAGCTTACAATCTAAGAGGCGAGGGGACCCTGCTCCAGAGCTTGCAATCTAAAAGGAGAGGTAACCCTGCTCCAGAGTTTATAATCTCAGAGGAGAGAGGACCCTGCTCCAGAGTTTACAATCTAAGAGGAGAGGGGACCCTGCTCCGGCCCCCACACACTTCTTCGGGCTGGCTCACAAGCGCTGGCAGCACTCCCCCCTCTTGCTGTCTCATGGGGGCTGGCATATTTAGCTTTTGCTTGTCATTGAGCTAGAGATCATCCAAATAGTAAAACATTCTTTAATATGATTTTTTCACAAAGCCAAACTCTTCTTTTCTTACTCTTGATGCTTTGTGTACATCGCTCTGGTATCTGTATCTGCTGTAATGTCCTATAAATGTATGTAAAATTTAAATTAAAAAAATGGATCAGGGCTGTGTGCCCATACACAGATCTGATCCATTGCGGGCTCTTGAGACCGATTGCTAATATAATTGGTCACTACCAGAGAAAGTAAAAAATCTATTTACAGGGTGACACACTCGTATACACTGCACATTACTGTGAGTTTTATTCAGGGATCAAGTCCTAAAAAAAGAAGTGTGGGAACTCACCAGGATTTCTGTCTCCCAATAAGCAAATATCGCGTCACACGTAACACAAACACACACTCAGCTCTGATAAATTTATGTATATATGTCAATAAGAAAGCAGATTGTACAACAAATGCTTATGCCGGCTATTGAATACGGAGATGTAGTGTATGCAGCTGCCCCTCAAACACACCTTCATAAACTTACTACATTGTATAACTCATTCTGCCGCTTTGTGCTACAATGTAACTACATGACCCACCATTGTGACATGTTAAAAGAACTAAACTGGCCGTCGCTGGAATCTAGACGCACCCTTCACCTTTCAAACCTGGTGTTTAAGAGCTTTTCTGGGAAGCTACCACCCTTCCCTCAGCAGTTCCCTCATCCTATAACCTCCGATCCAGGACCAGCACCTTACTTGCAATACCACAATACAAAAAGACAGTGGCTCGATCCTCATTTTCCTACAGAGCACCGCATATATGAAATAACCTACCAGACACCAACAAATCTTCCCCCAGTCTAAAGTCACTTAAGAGATCCCTATTAACATACCTCAATACAGAATGCACCTGTAAACATGTAACATAGTGGCATATTTATTTTCTGTGTTAATCTGTATATTTGTTTTGTTTTTATTATCTTGCATTTTATTACTTTGTATTTCTGTACCTACTGTAACAATTCAATGTTCTTGAACCCAGGAAATACTTGAAAATGAAAGAAATGTCAATGTATCCTTCCTGGTAAAATACTTTATAAATAAATATGAAATCTAGCACAAATATATGATAAATCCTATATTTATTGTGACTTAATAGAGAAATATGTGATTATAAAGCTTGTAGTCAGGTGTTCAGAGTATGGGACCAAAGGGAACTCAGTTCCCTCTGTAAAATTAGTGCAGGAACTCTGTTCCCACGCGTTCCCCCTCGACTTGACCCTTGGTTTTATTGCTACATACCTCCAGGGTGTAGGGGGGATATGGCTATGTATGTGAAAGTATGGCTGTGTGTATAAATGCATGCATTTGTCTTTAAACAGGCTGCTGTATGTAAAATTCTGCTCCTGTGTCCTTGTCGTAGTCCGTTGTTGCACCCTAAAGACTGGTATTGTTCCTAGAATCACCACATTATCTGCTACTTGCACTACACAAAGTAAGAATGAAACGGGCGTCTTGGCAGCATTGTGAGGTACAGGTAGGAGACTAAATATTGGTGTGGGGCAGCAAGAGGTTAAATGGGCTCCATGCTCAAATTTTACCCCCTTTTTTCCCTTTAACCCCTTTGTTGCTGATGACGTGCTGAGCGCATCCTTTGGTTTCATGTTTGTGTGCATATGATGTACTCAGCACATCGTTGAAGTCCTGCAGTTTAGGGCTGAAACAACTAATCGATAATGAAAATAGTTGTCAACCATTCTCATTATTGATTAATCAGTTTGTTAATTAATCGTCACGTTTAACGCATACATTGTTTAGAATCTGACTGAGCTAAACAATAACCTCAGATGCTGCTTCAGAGCCGACTGGAGAAGACGTGCCGCTGCTTAACTCTGTGTGATTTAGTTCTAGGGTTATGTTAGACATTGCCAATTTGTTTTTATTTAGTTTGCTACAGTAGCAGAACACACACATAGACCTTTGGGTACTGTCACTGGGCGGAGGAGCTTTACTGCTGGTGTTTTATCTTTACTTGGAGCTGAAGGCCTGTGCTGCCACCCCACCCTCCCTGCTTCCCTCTAATCCAGAGCATCCATCCCTCTGGTCTGGATCCTTCCCCCAAACTACATCCCATCCTTGCCCTTGGTTCTTTGCCCAAACTCACTCCCATCTCTGGTCATTCCCCCCAGTCAGTTTTTTCATGAAATTATTTTAAAGGGACGCTCCACGCACCCTGACTATAGCTTATTAAAGTGGTCAGGCTGCACCCCGCTTTATACTGACAACCTCCTATCTATCAGAGTGCTTGTAGAAGCATTTGTTCAGTGATAAAGGAGACGTAGGTTTGAGCTGCACACACAGCAACAATCCATAACTCTGAGCAGGTGCTCACATATGTTGTGTGCAACAATTACACATGTTATGTTGCATGAGATACACAATGTATGAAAGTTATGTACACTATGCAAATTGCATAACAAAATAGTCGTTGATTTTTGTTCCTTCTACGTAAAACAAAAAATGTAATTTTTTATCCCAATAATCGATTATGAAAGTAACCGTCATTTGCAGCCCTACATAAGTTCTACTGGGTCATATGGGGCATCAGCAGAAAGGCTAGAGTGTCACATCTGCGGTCCCTGGTGCTCCCCAGCACCCGGCAGCGTCGTCCTTGCTGCTCACTGGGCAGGTGCCAAATGATATACAGGCTCAGAGCAATCACGTGACTGGCCCAGGGGTGGGGTGTGGCATGTTAACGAGGAGCCGCAGAGTTTAAAGGCCAGCTTGCTGCAATACACATTGCGCTGTCGTGGAGTTTACTTCCCTCTGTGCTAACGTCTCCTGGCTGATCTCTCTGTGCTATCTCTTGTGTATATCACCTGGCTAGTCTGAGAACCACCTCTGTGTACCAGTCCATTGCTTTGTCTGACCATTCTGTTTTTCTTACTGATTTGGCTAGTCAGAGAACCACCTCCGTGTACCAGTCCATTGCTTTGTCTGACTGTTTCCTACTGAGCGGAATATGCTGGTGCTTTATAAATAAAGAATAATAATAATAATTTGGCTAGTTTCAGCCTTCACCATTGTACCCTGTCCTCTGTATATTGTATACCAATGATATATGTGTTCCGTCTGAATATTCCGGTATACCTTGTCCTGTGTTGGTAAAACATTTCCCACTCGTTGTTGGTAAAACATTTCCCGCTCGTTGTTGGTAAAACGTTTCCCACTCGTTGTTGGTAAAACGTTTCCCACTCGTTGTTGGTAAAACGTTTCCCACTCGTTGTTGGTAAAATGTTTCCCACTTAAAGGATCGGAGGGGTAGATAGGGACGGTCTTAAGGGACTTGCATCGTGTTTGTAGAGTGATACGTGACACAAAGTCTGCATTATTACACATTTTATCTAAAACGAAAGCCACTGTACTTGTTTAGGGAGAGGCTGGAGTCCTATGGACCCCTGTATCTCCATTATGTACACCCCACAAGGTCAAGCGAAGTGTCATTGAAAAGGATATAGTCTGGCCTTTCCATTGATACCAAACATGACCATATAATGTGTAAAAATAAAAAAGTGAAAAAACCAAACAATTGCAAAACATCTTTTTTTCACTGTTCTAAGGCAGCGTCATTATTCGTTTATAACGCAGTGTCACTGCACTAATTCACCTTCTCATTTCCCACACTGAGCAAATTTGAAAGTGATGGCATAATGCGTTACCATGCATTATTTTATCTAAAAATGGGGGGCACTAGGGGAGAACTTGCCCCCGGGCGCCTTATTACCTTGCTACGCCTCTGGGGCCCTATTACATAGTTAACGCTAACGTTAGCTCTCAGCTGTGGGGGTTTTAATGTTAGCTTAAGTGACCCTAGCGTGGGCCGACCATATTACATTATGAACTCTAATGCGTTAAAAAAACTATTAGCGATTCAGAGATTATGCTTTTCAGGGAGAGACTACTGTACTTTGTACTCCCTATGCTTAACATGGGGAGCACAAAGAGTTAATTAGCTTTAGAATTACAAAATCCTAACGCTAATTACGTCCTGCTGCGGTTAACTCAAACGTTAACCACAGCTAGGAGTTGGTGCTAACGGAGTAATATAATAGTGCCCAAGAAGTGTCAAGTTGAGTTAGAGTTGTTGTACATATTTTAAGTGATCTTTATAAAGAGTAGTTTAAATGATGTAGCGAGCTATTCGATTGTCAGAAGGAAATGGAAAATTTTTGTTTTTATGATTATCCCTTTGTGACAAAATTCTTCATTGTTGTTTATGATACAGTAACATTCTTTATTGTAAAAGGTTTCAGAAACTGTTGGCCCTATATACATGATGATAAAAGCCTAATAATAATCCTGTTCTGCCTAATATACATAGAATTTTTTAGAAATATATTTCAAGTAATAATAATAATACTTGGGAGAAAACATGGATGATAAAGTTGTCATTCAGCGAGTCTTTCGAATTTTAATCAATATTATTTTTGCTCTTTTTTATTTATTGATCGGGTTTCTCTGTGTTTCTTGAAAGACTGTTGACAATCCTTGGTGATATAGAATGGAGATTTTCTCTTTTTGTGAAGTAACTGCCTATGTTTCATATCAGTCCTTTTCTTGACCCTAGTGGATATATTCTCTCTTTATCTTTCACTTTCAAGTTTAGAACAAATTTTACAAAGATGTTATCCATATCTATGTGTGGGCTGTCTATTATTTATCACAGTTCATGATAAGAATAAAGCATTTTTGTGTCAAAATTTATGTGCACGTTCAATGAATAAGTCTTGTTCAGCTGATAAGTGTGGAAAAATAAAGGGGTTATTCACAGAGCACCGAAATGTCGCCGACATTTCTGATGTTCCCCGCACTTTGGGGAATAAAATTTCCCCACCCTGCGGTGAATTCTGCATTCACCGCAGGGTCCACGGAGTGCGGGGGAAAAGCAGCCAAAAATAACAAACAAAAGACTTAGAACCGTCGTAATGATAGGGTCCAGCGTATTATCAAATCGGATTTGATTCAAAAATACACCGTGAACCAGCTGAAACAATCGGATTCGATCATTTCAGCGGTTTAGCTGAAAAAATAAATATTCATTATCGGATAGGATTTGATCCGATGATCCGCTGAATCTAAAATGAAAAAAGTCGACAAGCCACCGGACGGGGTAAATAAATAAATAAACGATTGGAAATGTCAAAATTGAAACGTTGTTTGCAAACAAACTACTGAACGAAAAATTCTGGTATTTACATATAGGTCCTATGAATGATAATAAAAAGGTCTGTAACAGAAAAAATAAAAAACTCTATTTAAAAAAAACGGAAAAACATTTTGCCAAAAAAATGCCTAAAAGTTCCTAAAAAAAACAAACCATAAATAAAGTGACTTTTTACTTCAGATTAACCCCTTAAGGACGGGAGTAATTTTACAAATTTGGAACACTTTTGAACACTTCTAAAAGTAGAATTTCAGCTATTCGCTGTTCAAGCATAATTTACCTCTTACATATTAAGTGTACCCACCCTTATTATATATCATTTTGTTCAGGAGAAATAGGGATTTCATTTTCCATCAAAGATTTATATATAAAATATATTATAGTATGAAAAAAATCTAAAAACTATGAGAAAAGGGAAATTTTGCTATTTTCAAAGTTCTGCATTGTATTTTCAGTGTGAATGACATTGTACGCTTAGCATTTACTGAAATAAAATACATATATTTCTGGTCGGCAATGTCTTACGAGCTCAACGGTACCCCCCATGTAGAGGTTTTATGATTTTTTGGAAAGTTACAGGGTCAAATATAGAGTTTGCCCATTTCACGTTTTACAACTTGAAATTTGCCAGATTGGTTTGCTGGCCCTATGTTGACTTTGAGAGGTTATGGCAGCCCAGGTATGAAACGTACCCCATCATATCATACCATTTTGAAAAGTAGACAAGCCAGGCTATTCAAAATGGTGTATGTTTCATTTTTTTATAGTAGTCACTTAGTCGCAAACTTGTTCTTCATGTTTGTGTATTGCATTTCTCACACAAAAACTGTTAGTTTACTGATGATATCATGCTCCCTCGACATTTTACTGGCCTAAAAAACTCATATTTCTGGTCGACAATGTCTTACAAGTTCAACGGTACCCCCCATGTAGAGGTTTTATTATGTTTTGGAAAGTTACACGGTCAAATGTAGAGTTTGCCCATTTCAGGTTTTACAACTTGAAATTTGCCAGATTGGTTTGCTGGGCCTTGGTTGAATTTGAGAGGGTATGGCAGCCCAGGTATGAAAAGTATCCCATCGTGGCATATCATTTTGAGAAGTAGACAACCCAGAGTATTGAAAATGGGGTATGTCCAGTTTTGTATAGTAGCCACTTAGTCACAAACCCTGGCCACACTTAGTCTTCATGTTTGTGTTTTTCATTTGTTTTACACAAAAACTGTTATTTTGCTGATAATATCATGCTCAGTCAACCTTTTACTGGCCTAAAACATTGATATTTGTGGTCGGCAATGTGTTACGAGTTCAACAGTACCCCCATGTTGCATTTTTATTTTGCTTTTTTGAAAGTTACACAGTCAAATGTAGAGTTTGCGAGATTGGTTTGCTGGGCCTAGGTTAAATTTGAGAGGTTATGGCAGCCCAGGTATGAAAAGTACCCCATCATGTCATACCATTTTGAAAAGTAGACAACCCAGAGTATTGAAAATGGGGTATGTCCAGTTTATTTATAGTTGCCACTTAGTCACAAACCCTGGCCAATCTTAGTCTTCATGTTTGCGTTTTGCATTTTTTACACGAAAACTGTTATTTTGCTGATAATATCATGCTCAGTCAACCTTTTACTGGCCTAAAACATTGATATTTGTGTTCGGCAATGAGTTATGAATTCAACGGTACCCCCATGTTGTGGTTTTATTTGCTTTTTGGAAAGTTACACGGTCAAACGTAGAGTTTGCCCATTTCAGGTTTTACAACTTGAAATTTGCCAGATTGGTTTGCTGGGCCTAGGTTGAATATGAGAGGGTATGGCAGCCCAGGTATGAAAAGTACCCCATCATGGCATATTATTTTGAGAAGTAGACAACCCAGAGTATTGAAAATGGTGTATGTCCAGTTTTGTATAGTAGCCACTTAGTCACAAACCCTGGCCACACTTAGTCTTCATGTTTGTGTTTTGCATTTGTTTTACACGAAAACTGTTATTTTGCTGATAATATCAGTCAACCTTTTAATGGCCTAAAACATTGATATTTGTGTTCGGCAATGTGTTACGAATTCAACAGTACCCCCATGTTGCATTTTTATTTTGTTTTTTGGAAAACTGACAAGTGATTTTCAGGATTTATGTCGTCTTTGAGAGAACATGGCACGCCAAGAAAGAATATTGCTCCAAAGATGACGCGCCAATGATTCTAAATTAGTATTTTGAGTTGTTTGGTGCAGCCACTTTAGAATAGCTGGGCTTAACGTAAACAGGGACAGGCCAAAGTCAGGGAATTCCAGAAGTCAGAGTAGTCGTTATAACAAGCCAATGAGTCGGTACAGGCAGCAAACAAAGAGTAGTCGGTATAACAAGCCAATGAGTCGGTACAGGCAGCAAACAAAGGGTAGTCAGGACAAACCAGAAAAGGGGATTTAGTAATTTAGCTCGGTGTGATAAATTTTGAAGCACTCGGTTATGCAGAAGCCAGGTAGAGATGGGCAGGTAGGGCAATAATAACTTGAATCCTTTCGGATTCCTTTCTTGCAGCAGACACGACACTTTTTCTGGGGGGACTTTTTACAGCGGGTGGGAGGGACTCGGGAAGGAAAGTGTCTGCCACTTAGTCTTTGGAGATCTCCTGATTCCATAGCGGATGTAACGGGGGCCGGGGTTAGGATAAGTTTGGATATGATCTCTAGCATGAATTCTAGGAAGGGATATGGCTTTTGTACTGCTGCCTGCTTGTAGAGCACGTACGCGTTGAAAATTGCAATCTCGGTCAAATAGATGACAATCTTCTTGTACCATGCCCTAGTCTTTTGGTTCACCAGATAAGGCTGTATACATTGATCAGCCAAGTCTACTCCCCCCATAAACTTGCTGTAATCTACAATGCACTTCGGCTTTTCCAGTGGCTCAGTTCTCCCTATCACAGACACTGGCACTGTACTTTCGTCGTGCACGGTAGAAAGCATGTACACATCCTTCTTAACGGTGAACCGAAGGGCTAGCACTTCTTCCTGACGTAGAGTTGAAGAGGAGCCTCTACTTTTTTTGCCTGCTGCCAGGATTTGGGGAAAACCTCTGCGATTCTTCCGCACTCTGCCACACGCAAGGGTCTCGAAACAATATAAATTTTTAAATAGGTCGATACTGGTGTAATAGTTATCGACCAATAAATGATAGCCCTTGTTGAACAGGGGATAGACCAGATCCCACACAATTTTTCCAATGGTGCCAATAGAATCGGGGCATCCTGGGGGGTCAAGATGGCTATCTTTCCCTTCGTATATCCTAAACGCCCATGTGTTGCCTGTTGTGGACTCACACAATTTATAAAATTTGACGCCACACCGGGATCGCTTTCTTGGGATATACTGCTTGAAGAGCAGTCTGCCTTTAAATTTCATAAGGGACTCGCCTACAGATATATTTTGGTCGGTAACATAATTATCAGTGAATTTGGCAGACATAAGTCTGATAAGGGGCCGAATATTATAGAGGCGGTCATGCAATGGGTCGTTTCTTGGTGGGCACAGTGCGTTATCTTTAAAATGGAGGAATCGCATGAGATTTTTGTACCTCTCCCTCTTCATATCCGTTGGGAATAGTGGTGTAGCCAGGATGGGTTTTTTGTGCCAGTAAGACCGGATACTTGGCTTCTTCACTATTCCCATTACGAGGGTTAGAGCCCAAAATTTTTTCAACTCTATGACATCCGTTGGGTGCCACTTGTTACGCCTGTAGCGATGTAAATCTGAATGCGCATCAAGATACTGGTTGGCAAACAGGTTGGTTTGCTCAACCACCATCTTGAATACGTCGTCAGACATGAAGAGATTGAAAAAGCTCACTGGCTCACAGTCCTCTGCCCTTACTGTGATGCCAGGTGTCACTATAAATGGGGGTATTTGTGGGGCAGCCATATTTGGGGGTATCCAATTGCTTTGCGCCTCCCAGTAGATGGTGGGGGGTCACCATCACTGGAGGGTTCACTAAGGGGCTCTATATCAGAGGCTGTGAGGGTGTCACTGTCGGCGACAGCGTCACTCTCAGAGGCGGCCAGAATCTCATATGCCTCTTCTGGGGAATAAATGCGGGAAGACATTTTTATGGGGATCTTGTTATAACTAATTAAATGGGAGGTCGGGGAACTGATGGGGTCAAGTACACTGCTAAAATATTAGAACACCTAAACTAAGCCCTCCCAGTCCTTGTAGTGGCCGGTACTTCTATCTTTTTCTAGACAAGGTCAGAATATTCCCAGGGGGGTCGTATGCCAATGCCGGTAGTCAGAAATGCCAGGGGGTCGTATGCCAATGCGGGTAGTCAGAAATGCCAGGGGGTCGTATGTAGGGATGAGCTGTTCGGTTCGATCGGTTCGGAGTTCGATTTGAACATTGGCCGTTCGAAAGTTCGCGAAACTTTGAACTATTTGGGACGTTCGCCAAAAGTTAGAAAAAAATAATAATTTGAAAGAAGTATAAAAAATGCTTAAAAAATACTAAAAAATCTAGAAATAAAGAGACTCTTTACTGCAGAATATTATAAGCAACGGTTTATTAGATATTGAATTAAAACGGGAATATTTTTAACATTAAAGCCTATGGGATAAAACATTCTTGTTACTAAAACATCAGGCAGACACGGCCCTCTAATCAGGCACTGTAGAGGGCAGCCTGCCGGGGCCTCCCAAGGATCCCCTTGAGGAGCATGCAGCCGCTGGATGACAGAGCTGCAACTGTGCGGGCTAGCCGCCTGGGTGCATGTGACAGAGACAGGCGGCGCAGGGGGGGAGCCACTGCACCTGCGGCCACGGCAGACCCCCCCACAACCAGGATCCAGGGGGCCCCCACTGACCACCAGGTTTAGGTAAGGCAACACATTTCTAAAAAAATAAAATCCGAGGACATTTTTAAATGTCCCCGGGAACATAAAATAAAACCTTTTTTTTTTCTTTCTCTACCTGGCTGAATGTACTGTATTTAATTATATATATTAGATACATTCAGCCAGGTAGAGGGGGGTGGCATGTGGGCATTGTGTGTATATGTTTAGAAAATTTATAGGCGAAGGTAAGGGCGGGTATGATATATATATATATATCTTATCTAATTATATATATATATATATATATAATAAAGATATATATCTATATTCTTATAAATACATATATCCAGACTTGTATTACACACACATTTTGGCAACTAATTGCCCCCCCCCCATTTGGCTGATCCCTCCAGAAGAAATGTTGAACCTGATAGAGCAGAGAATAATATATATTCTCTGCTCTGTCGGGTTCAACATTTCTTCTGGAGGGATCAGCCAAATGCGGGGGGCGCATTTAGTTGAGATTGTCCACATGCCACCCCCCCATGTGCGTATGTGTATATATGGTCTGAGGTCTGTGGGTGGGTGTATATATATATCTGCGTGTTGTTGATATATACGTATATATAGGTCTGCGTGTTGATATATACGTATATGTCTGTGTGTGGTATCCAGCAAGCATTTTTGTTTACTCAGGCGAAGTTGCGTTTTGGTGCCCCAATCCACCCAATCTGTGCCATGCCAATCGGGAGTGTTTGGTGTCCTCACGCATTGCATATCTATGCTGTGCCTGGTGCCTCTCCTGTGCCACAGGGCCAATCTACAGAGTGTTTGGTCCCCTCCTTTGGCAATGTGGCATAGGAGGGGCACCAGGCACTGCACAAATTGGCAATGTGGCCTGCTGGTGCCCCCTGGTCTTGCTCTGTCAATATACCCACATATTTCAAACTGCCTGCCACTCCCAGTGTTTCCCTGTGGTCCTGCTACCTACCTGCTACTCTGTTGCTGTGGTCCACTGTCCGACTCCAGGTCTCCAGACGCAGACTGGCAGCAGGCAGTGGTGTATTTAGATTTTGTGCTGCCCTAGGCCTGACTAAACTCGTGCACCCCCTAATTTAAATTTGAGGCACCCCTTCCAGTCAAGGGCACACCTCTTCCTGGTTAATCCCCACCCTTCCTCTTTAAGCTCCACCTTTTCCTCTTAGAGCTCCGCCTTTTCCTCTCTTTATATTAAAAGTGGATACCAAGTGCCTACTTGTATATTTTGTATACCATTTCAAATGTATCTATTGAGATAAATAAAATTATGAAATGTTTAAATTCAAGCATTTTTACAAAGAACAGCCACGCATGTCAAGTATACTGGAACACAGCCGCTCTAATTGGTTGAACAATAAAATCCACAGAAACGTGCACTGCATATGAGCGTATCGCAGAGCTGCACAGCAATAAAACTCACAGTAATGTGCAGTGTGTATGAGTGTATCCCAGAGCTCCAGGGCAATAAAACTCACAGTACTATGCAGTGTGTATCACAGAACCCACAGCAATAAAACTCCCAGCAATGCAATGTTTGGTGTGTGTCAGCGTATCAGAATCCACAGCAATAAAAATTCCAGCAATGCAATGTGCAGTGTGTATGAGTGTATCAGAATCCACAGCAATAAAACTCCCAGTAATGCAATGTGCGGGTCAGCGTATCAGAATCCACAGCAATAAAACTCCCAGCAATGCAATGTGCGGTGTGTATGAGTGCATCAGAATCCACTGCAATAAAACTCCCAGCAATGCAATGTGTGGTGTGTGTCAGCGTATCAGAATCCACAGCAATAAAACTCCCAGAAATGCAATGTGTGGTGTGTAATGAGTGCATCAGAATCCACTGCAATAAAACTCCCAGAAAACCGAGTGTATATGAGCACACAGCAATTATTTATTCTACATTTACCGGCCTCTGTCCGCAGTAGGGCTGTGTGCAGAGTCAGCAGGGACTGTGTACAGACTCAGCAGGAGGTCCCTCCAGGCCACGTTAGGATCACGGCTGTGCCTGTTCATGGAGCCATCTTGTCAGCAGTGGGGTGCCACTGCCAGAGGGTGCACCGTGGCTTTGATTCCCTTCCCGGTGGGTGTTCAGTCCAGAATAGAGTGACAGTCCATGTTAACGAAAGGGCGGGCAGCTGCGTGCATGCGTGTCACGTGGCTCAGCCAGTCAGGTGGTACTGAGACCCAGTACCACCTGACTGGCCAGACCGAGTGTGACCTGCACGCAAGCAGCCTCACCAGGAGCCAGGCAGCTCAATGACAAATTTCTATCACTGCAGTGCTGGTTAAGGAAAGGTCCACTTGAAACAGCAGTAAGCAGACAGGGCTTCATATTCTGCTGATAACCCCCCCCCCTTTACCTGCCGTTTACTGTCATCTTCTCTCTCTGGACACAAATCACATCCCCCTCCCCTCTCCTAGAGCTGCTGCGGGGCAGGGGAGGAGCTATGGAGGGAGGAGAGGGGGATTTTTATTCTATTTGATTTTATTCCGTATGCATAGAAACATAGAAACATAGAAAAATGTCGGCAGATAAGAACCTTTCGGCCCATCTAGTCTGCCCAATTACATGGATACTTTACCTGGATTTATCTTTTGTTTAGGATAGCCTTATGCCTATCCCATGCCTGCTTAAATTCAATTACTGTTTTGGCCTCTACCACTTCAACTGGAAGACTGTTCCATGTATCCACCACCCTCTCAGTAAAATAATGCTTTCTGATGTTACTTTTAAACCTTTGCCCCTCTAATCTAAGACTATGTTCTCTTGTTTTGCTACTTTGTTTCCTTTTAAATATACTCCCTTCCTCTACCTTGTGGATTCCCTTTACGTATTTAAATGTTTCTATCATATCTCCTCTGTCTCGTCTTTTTTCCAAGCTGTACATGTTAAGATGATTAAGCCTTTCCTGGTAACTTTTCTCCTTCAAGCCGTACACCATTTTAGTAGCCCTTCTCTGAACTCTCTCTAAGATGTCTATATCCTTCTGGAGATACGGTCTCCAGTACTGCACACAGTACTCAAAGTGAGGTCTCACTAGTGCTCTGTACAGTGGCATGAGCACTTCCCTTTTCCTACTGCTAATACCATGCTCCGCTGCTCGTTGTTTGAGAACACAGCTCAAAGCTGACACACAGTGACAGTGGCACCTCCTAGTACCCCCTAATGACACCCCAATAATCACTGGTACCTGGGGCGGCCGCCCTCCGCCACTCCTCTAAGTACACCACTGCTCTGGTGATATGCTCACACACAAGTTTGGCGAACTGCCAGCAAGTACGGTGCTGTTTGAAGGCAGTGCAAATCCCCATAGAGAAGTAATGGTTATTCTATTCAGAGAACACCAAACAGCAGAGAAATGTCAGTGAAATGCCCTGATGTTCGGTGGTTTCAATCAGCAGGTTTATTCAGGCGAACCCCATAGGTTAAAAATATTCCTGTTTTTTATGCAATATCTAATAAACCATTTATTATTTTAATCTGCAGTAAAAAGTCTTTATTGATTTGATTTTTTTTGTACCTTTTAGTGATTTTTCAGAATTTTTTGGGCTAAATTCCCCACCCTTTTTTTTAATAGCGGTTCTTCTTTTTCTGTAACAGAACTTTTTATTATCAATCATAGGATCTTATATGTAAATTCCAGACATTTTCGTTCAGTAGTTCTTTTGAAAACAGCAGGCCACGGGTTTGCGGTGGCAGCATACAGCGGCCGACTCCATGCACTTTAGGGACCCTGCGGTGAATGGTGAATTCACTGCAGGGTGGGGAAATTTTATTCCCCTAAGTGCAGGGAACTACAGAACACCAAAATGTTGGCGTCATTTCGGTGCTCTGTGAGTAACCCAATTAGTGGTGAGGTTTTTTGTTGCCCCCTGCAAAGTGAAAGCCTAGGCCTTGCCTACCCAGGACATACTTGAAAATTAGTGACATCTCAATGTTTCCCTCCTGGTAAAATAGTTTTCAAAAGTAAAAAAAAATTTAATTTTTTTTTTTTAGGGGTGGGGCCACCCAGCGGGCCGCCGCCCCCTGGAAAGTGCCGCCCTAGGCCTGGGCCTTGTTGGCCTAGGCCAAAATACACCAGTGGCAGCAGGGTCCTCGTCCTCTAATTCAATTCACTCCCCTTAATTAATTTTTCCCCTTTAATTACCTTTCACCCCCTCCCACCTTAAATTAATTTCATATAGTGTATGACAGAGCTCCACAGCAATAAAACTCACAGTAATGTGCGGTGTGTATGCGCGTATCACAGAGCTCCACAGCAATAAAACTCACAGCAATGTGTGGTGTGTATGAGCGTATCACAAAGCTCCACAACAATAAAACTCACAGTAATGTACCGATATCAGTTTACTCAAACCCCCAAGCAGAACATTACACACACAGCAGAACATTACACACACCCCAGCAGCACATTACACACACACCCCAGCAGAACTTTACACACACACACCCCCAACAGAACATTACACACACACCTCCCTAGCAGTACATTACACCCCCAGCAGAACATTACACTCCCCCAGCAAAACATTACCCCAGCAAAACATTACGCCCCCCAGCAGAACATTACACACACACACCCCCAGCAAAACATTACCCCCCCAGCAAAACATTATACCCCCGAGCAGAACATTACCCCCGAGCAGAACATTACCCCCCAGCAGAACATTACCCCCCAGCAGAACATTACCCCCCAGAAGAACATTATACCCCCAGCAAAACATTACCCCCAGCAAAACATTACCCCCCAGCAAAACATTACCCCCAGCAAAACATTATACCCCCAGCAAAACATTACCCCAGAAAAACATTATACCCCAGAAAAACATTATACCCCCAGCAAAACATTATACCCCCCAGCAAAACATTACCCCTCCCAGCAAAACATTACACCCCCAGCAGAACATTACCCCTCCCAGCAAAACATTACACCCTCCCAGCAGAACATTACACCCCCCGAGCAGAACATTACACCCCCCTCCCCGAGCAGAACATTACACACACACACACACCCTCCCCTCCCTCAGTTTATTCAAACCTTTTAAAAATCTTCTCTCGGCCTCTCTGCCCAGTCCTCCTTCACACTACAGTTGAAGCACGCAGGCTGACTCTGCTGCAGGGCCACACACTAAGCTTTGGGGTTTGTCCTCCAGGCTTTTCTGCTGCTGCGTGCCCTGGCAATGCGTGTCACGTGAGGGGGCGGTGCCAAATTATGCAGTATGCCTGCTCATGTTTAGAATGTGGGACTGAGGCAGGCACACTGCATCAGTTTGAGAGTGCGCGGCTGGGCCCCTGGTTGATGTCTGAAGATCATTCATAGCTCCGCTTCCGGTATTTTAAAAACAGAATTCTTCTGCCCCTCACACTGACAGCAAGCCAGGACAGTAAGGTGGCCGCCTGTGCCGCCTTACACTAGCACCGGCCCTGGTGGTATCAATGCATCCCTACTCTATACCCAGCGCTCCGTGTCCCTATAATATATATGATCAGGGGTTACCTTTTTTTTATATTTATATACTATTCCTATTAAATTAACAGTAATTTTTGATGTATTTTATTCAGTAGAAACTTTTTTTGCCTATATAACATGTGCTTTGTGAAAATAAAACGGTTTTGGGTGTACATTTTAATTTAGTTAGTGGATTCCTGTCCAGAGCGGTGAGAAGCAAACATAATGCAGTGTAGACACGCTGCGAGGCGGAGCAGAGTGAAGTCAAGCCTGCAAAATGTTTGCTTCTCTTCGCTTTGCTACGCTGTGCGTCGCTACACGCTCAGTGTGTCTCAGCCTTTATTCCCGCATCGCTAGCTTACCGAATCAGTTTGTATACTTGTTACTGACCCTGCTTGTTCTGAGGACCCGATCTGTTGCTGACTTTGCCTGCCATTTGACTATTCTCTGTGTGTATTCCCTGCCTGTTCTGTTTGCTTCCTGTTGCTACTGGTGTGCGCCGATTCTCACCATATACAGTAGCGCAGTACAAGTGCATAAACATTGCTGACCCGGTTTTGTTATAGCTGCTGATGTAACTGAATAGATCAGGGATCTCTTCTGCATTACCAAAACAATCCACCACTGCACTCTTCCACAATACCTCAGAGGGGTTACGGTGTGAAGGCACTTGCTGCCACCAAAGGCAAAATATTTGGGTGCACTGCCACTGACGCCTATACCAGATTCATATCATTTTAATATTGGACCACAGGGTCCACCACTGCACTCTTCCACAATACCACAGAGGGGTTACGGTGTGAAGGCACTTTCTGCCACCAAAGGCACAATATTTGGGTGCACTGCCACTGACGCCTATACCAGATTCATATCATTTTAATATTGGACCTTAGGGTCCAACCCTGCACTCTTCCACAATACCACAGAGGGGTTACGGTGTGACGGCACTGTTGCCGACACTAAAGGCCCAATTTTAAAGCACCTATTGTTACTTTCATCCAAAGCCTGCATAAGTGTCACCATAATTTAGCCCAAAAAATCACTAAATTTGTTCTGCGTGTCCTAAAACGTCTCCTCTTTTCATACAGGCTGCCGCCCAAGCAGTTGTTTATGAATAGATTAAAGGAAAACCATTTACCGTCATTTGAAATGTCATTTTTTTGTTTTTAAATGTTTCTATACATCCTACAAATCCGCCACTTCATGGGCAGGTTATGGGGACCTCCTAGGCACGATATTTGAAGGAATTTTTCGTTTTTATTCTTAACCTTTATTTCATGGAAAACTCACTGTTCCTTTAAAAACTTTTTTTAAAAACTTTTTGTCCTTGTTTTCTGTCCCCCAGGGCACTACCCGGACCCCCATACACCTTTTATGGCAAATATCTTGCATATATGCCTTCTTGGAGGGCACTCTAAAAATCGAACTTTCGAGTCCCATTGACTTGCATTGAGTTTGAACTCGAACTTTTGAAATTGTTCGAGTTCGAATGCGAACCGAACACGGGGGTGTTAGGCTCATCACTAGTCGTATGCCAATGCAGGTAGTCAGAAATGCCAGGGGTGTCCTTTGCCAATCAGGGGGTACACTGCCAATCAGTGGTACACTGCCAGGGGGTACACTGCCAATCAGGGGTACACTGCCAATCAGGTGTACACTGCCAGGGGGTTTTATTTAAAAATTTGTTTTGTTTTTCACAGCTCTCACGATGCCTGCCAGGGGGTTATATGCCAATCAGGGGGTACACTGTCAATCAGTGGTACACTGCCAGGGCGTACACTGCCAGGGGGTACACTGTCAAGGAGTTTTATTTCAAAATAAATTTATTTGTTTTTTACAGCTCTCACGATGCCTGCCAGGGGGTTCTATGCCAATCAGGGGGTACACTGCCAAACATTGGTACACTGCCAGGGGGTACACTGCCAGGGGGTACACTGTCAAGGAGTTTTATTTCAAAATAAATTTATTTGTTTTTTACAGCTCTCACGATGCCTGCCAGGGGGTTCTATGCCAATCAGGGGTACACTGCCAATCAGGGGTACACTGCCATCAGGGGTACACTGCCAATCAGGGTACAGTGCCAATCAGGGGTACAGTGCCTGCCAGGGGGTACTGTGCCAGGGGGTAGCAGGGGTTTTTAGTTTCCTTTTTTCTTCTTTGCTCCGCTCTCTCAATTGCTGCTTCTCTCTCTCCTCAGATCGAAATGAGGAACAGGAGAAAGGGGCAGAGACAATGTCACCTCTGCAATGTCAGGTCCGATCGCCGGATTGGCCAGTTGCTCATTTCCACGAGGGAAACGGCCCGCCTCCCTTCCCACAATGCCGATCGCCGGCTGGGAGGGTCCTCCTGGTTGTCAGGCAGACCCCCAGCCGGCGATCGACATTGTGGGAAGGGAGGCGGGCCGTTTTTCGGCACGCAGAGGGACCAAATGCTGCGGGGCGTACTATACCATCCTGCGGCGTTAAAGCCCACGCGATGCAGGATGGCATGGTACGCCCCGCGTCATTAAGGGGTTAAAAGTATAAACAGTTCATTAGATATTGAATATAAACGAGAATATTTTTTACATTGAAACCAATGGGATTCGCCTGAATGAACCTGCCGAATGAAACTAATGAACATCAGGACATTTCTCTGACATTTCTCTGCTGTTCCGTGAATAGATTAACCATTGCCTCTCTATGGGGACTTTTATTGCCTTTGAACAGGCACCGTACTTGCTGGCAATTCACCAAAATTTGGCGAACTGCCTGCTTTCTGAATAGCCAAATAGCCAGGAAATGGCACCATACAGGGAAATTCACTGTGCCATTTTGGGGCCAGATCGGCTCTTTGTAAATAACCCTGTAAGTGTAAACTACTTCATTTGTGTATGTAATATATTTCCAATAGTGATATTTTATTTCAGCATCGCTTACCTTAAAAAAAATGTATGTCAACTGGAATTCCTCCTATTCTAGTCTCTTAAACTATACTCTATTAATTTTTTATTTGGCCTTTCAAGTTAAATATGTAAAAAAATTACAAAAAATGTAACATGTGGCAAATTACTTTTAATTCTACCCATAAACTTACAAATATAGAGGCGCAAAAATAAAAAGACCCACTAAGACAGTAAATGTCACTGTGAATCATAAAAGACACCTAATGGTAGATACTTGCCTATCACACAATATCGGCTGTGGAGTCCAGTGGTAACGTCTCTGCCCTTCGTCCGTTGTGAAGCAAGTTAAAATACCATTCAGCACATCCTTCCAACTGTGGAGCAGTCTTGACTTTAGGAGAAGTGGGTTCAACCTAACCAACAGGTCGCTGCTATACAATCACGGAAAGACTATTCGATAAGACGCCACCAGCGAGTGTCCTTGGGCAAGACACCTAACGATATGGATGCGCCTACCTCACAAAATACTTGTACATCTCATAGATAGTAAGTTCCCTTGGGAAAAGGGTCCCTCTGAATCAAGTCATCATCATCCATTTCGTGGTATTCCAATGTATCAACCCCTTGTACACTGATCTTGTAAAGATCTGCAGAATTTGTGGCGCTATATAAATAAAGGATAATAATAAATTATTCATTCAAGATCCTCGTTAAAATGAAAGCCCTAGATGATTACCACCTGCTGGTCATTTAAGGCTCTAAATAAACTTAATGATTCCCCTTTATCATCTTCTTCTCAGTTGATCTTGGTGTAAGGAGACGTAGCAGATCCTATTCTAACACTTGGCTTCATATCTAACACCACAGCTATAATACCATGAAAAAGAGGGAAACGTGCGAGCAATCACATTGATAGGTGGCATCTTACCTATTTTAGGTTTCCTCTGGCTACAAGAGAGTCAACATGAATAGGCTCTTTCTTGTGACTTGTCCCTCTTATCCTGTTTGAGTCACTAGTTCTTAATATCCTATGGGAAAGTGGCATGTGCAACCTTGGGGTCCCTGGGTTGAAACGGCACTGATTACATAAAAGGTTTCCTAAAATTAATACATTTGGTGAAAAAAATAGTATTTCACCACATAAAAATGGCACACGTGCATCTTTTTTTTGGCACAACTTGACAGCATACTTGTGTCATTTACCTGACGTGAGTATGTTGCAAAATTTAAGGCAGTATTAGTTTTAAGGTTAATAATTAGGAATACTATTTGTGCTTGTTTTACGTTTATGGTTACTTTTAGGGTTAGGCTTAATGTTTCAAACCCAAACCTACAAAACTGATTCTGCTCCTTCCTAAAAGTAACACTAGTGTAGCGCTGGTTTTAAATCCCCTGCCATGCCTGTTGAGGTGGTTGGGTCAGAGTCTGTACAGACTTTTAAAAAGCGACTGGATGACTTCCTGCAGACACAGAATATTAAGGGTTATAATATTTAATATGTGGGTAAAAGCTTCTTGATCCAAGGAGAAATCTGACTGCCATTCTGGGGTCAAGAAGGAATTTTTTCCCAGTATGTTGCATATTGGCGAGCATTTCAGACTGGGTTTTTTGCCTTCTTTTGGATCAACAGCAGTAGGTTATGTGGGAGAGGCTGAACCCGATGGACGCATGTCTTTTTCAGCCTATGTAACTATGTAACTATGTAGTACTTATTTTTGGCCACAAGAGGGAGACAAGCATGATGTGAGACACTGAACATCAGGACTACATTTCCCGGCATGCTTTGGGAGCGGAGACAGGAAGTGGGTGGGACACAGACGCTGATCATCCTGAGTCTCGTGAAGAGAGCTGGCAGAGCGCGCCAGGGAGTGAGAGGAGCGAGACGCAGTGCAGCAGAACGAGACAGTGACTAGGCCGGAGTGCAGGCGGCCTGACAGAGTTAAAGACCGGGTTATTCAGCCTTATCAGAGGAAGACCCAGTGATTCACCAGACTGTGATTCACCACGCTGATATTGAGGAAGCTGGAAGACCCCGAGTTAGGAGTACCGCAGATCGATCGGACAGGGAGAGCAGGGAGAGCAGGCGGTGAGCTGGACATCTTGCGGCAGGTGCAGAAAGCCCGACAGCGGATCCAGTAACCAAGAGAACCCCAGTCAACATCGAGCGGAGAGACGTCCTGGGTCGAGCGGAGCATCAAGTATCTGGCGGATGGGTGAGAGGCCTTCCAGGCCGTTGTGAATATAGAAAGCACGCTGCTGTTTATTTCCAAAACCCACAGGGCCCCAACTTGACTAGTCGAAGATACCTCATAAGCAATTCACTGGCCAGTTGAATATTGTACCCGGGTATCATAACACACACACACACGTACATTCTGGGACATAACCTGTGCGGGACTCACTCCCCAACCTCAAGAAAGGGGGTTAAAGATATATTTTCTTCTTTTCTGCTGCGCGTTTCTCAAATTACGAAGCATTGTATTTCTTTTCCGCTGCGCGTTTCTCGAATTACGAAGCATTGTATTTATTTTCCGCTGCGCGTTTCCCGCATTACGGAGTACTGTAAATATATATACGAACACCGTGTTATTCATTATATGCCATTTATTCCAGTAAACTATATAATTTATAAAATCCACAACGGTGCTGGAGTATATTTATTCCCTAGTGCGGGGAGACTGACCCGGGGTTCAATTTCAGCGGCTCCTAACGGGAGTGAGCGCTACACTAGCATTGATTTTTTTTGCACCGTATTAGGGTCAGTAAAATTATGCAGGTATGGTGGTAAGCTGCACTGACAAAACAATGCATGCGCACAATTTTCTTCTTGCGAAATGCAACTTTATCTAGCATAAGAATTTTAGGAGCCTTTATCAATCCACCACTTATTTGAGTTATTTACATGCTGGGTCGACAAGGTGATAATTCATATAACTGATTAATAAAATTATGAAGATTATAATACATAAATAAGCAGTGTGGTGAACAATTGAACATGATGATAATAATATGCATTTTTCAAAGTCTTAATTTAATTATAAATGTCCTCATTATCATATAATCAATCACTCTGTTAATGGCACGTGGACACAATAATTCCTGAATGAGATTCAAGTTAATTTTTATTATTCTAGCAAATTAAAACAATTCTGAAGAAACTTGCAATAGTAAGCTTTTTGCTTAAAAAATTATTTTAGAACATTTAAATCCACGAATATATATTTAATCAGCAGAGATCATGCTAGAAGTCAAACACGCTTTGAAAAAAGAAGACATAAACTGCCCATAAAACGGAGGGTAAACTGCTCAAACAACTCCAATACAGTATAACACAATGGACCCAAAAGAGTAATTAGGTTGAATATTTTATACCTAAGCAACAGTAAGTAAAATGGTGAGCATGGCTACATGGGGGAATATTGACTGTGACTAGAGGCATAAAAACACTCCAGATTTCTGCGTCTTAAGAAGTAGCTGTTTCACAAAGCACAGAGATTCAGAAGATATGATTTTGCTAAGCATTCAGTAAATGCTGGAAAGCATCTGGCATTGTGTGATGATGATAATTACCGATACAGCTTTGACTCAAGTTCTTATAAATTATATAATTTCTACCTGCTCTACTGAGAAACAGATTGTGTCAGTGTCATGAATGCACTTGTATCTTTTTATAAATATGTGATGATCATTGTGTTCTCATTTTATAAAAAAGGCCACCAAAGGGATTGAATGCATGAGTTCATCCCAATTAAAAAAATACAAATAAAAAAAGATTTAAAGTAATATTTGAACTTAAAATGTATCATAAAAAATTTATAAACTTGATTTACTATTAAAACACAGTTTTAGGATGACATAAAGTCATGTCTTAAGTTTGCATTTTTGTATTAAACGGTATTTCAAAAACTTTACTTGGAATCCATTCTTCCGTGTCACTGCGTTTTAGGTTTCATTCCCATCCAGGTGGCCATAGAAATTCATAAACTATTGCTATTCTGCAGAAATGGATACCGTATAAAAAATGAGGATAACATTAGACTACCCTTGTTTCCTATGCTAATCTGGGATCATGCCATCTGCAGTTCACTGTTCCTATGCTAATTTTGCAGTGGGAACAGAAGTCCATTTGCCCCACACTCCGTGAAGTTTTCATTTAGGTGTTCAATCATAGATTTCCTTACTATCTTTTTTTTTTCACTTTTTTTATGTTACAGCCTTGTGCTAAAACTGCTATTATTTTTAACATCAAACTACACCCAGTGCCCCAGCAGAATCTAGACTTTTGATAATGTGAATATCACATAAATAATCAGACTGTTTGCTTTGACATTTAAAGGAACACTAAGCAGAAAATGACCCCCCTTTTTTTTGCAGTATGCAAATGCTACTGCCCTACCTAGTCGTTCTACATTTTTTTATTTTTTTTAAAATGTTATACTTACCTTAAAACGGAGGCATTTTCCCACAGGTTTTTTTTTCGAATGCCTCGCCGCCCTCCTCTTTCACTGGAACCCGGAAGTTGGCACAAGGTCTACGCTCCACCTTCTTTGATTAGTGTTACGCGCAAGAGGATGCGCGCAACACTAATCACAGCCGCTGCCGCCAGCCAGTGCAGTGAGTTGGAGACGTCATCGCGCTGAAAGCGCGATGACGTCTCTTACTCGGCAATAGTCGTCAGAAGCGGGAAATACAAATCCCGCTCTGCTGACTGACAGCTGAGAGGGCGGAGGAAAGTCCTCCGCGTCTCTCATCTGTTTCAGCCGATCGGCTGAGCGGAGGGGGGGGGGTAAAGAAAAGGACATACTTAGGTCATCATGACCACCTAAAAAAAGCTTAGGTGGTCATGTTGCCTAGAGTATCCCTTTAATATTTAGCTGAAATGCATCACTTTTTTTCTGGATCATCTTTGAGATGTTTATACACTTTGAAGGGCTTCCACCTGTGGCAAATTCAGTTGACTGGACACAATTTGTACACATGACACATGAAAGCCCACTTATAATTTACAAAATAGCACCTAAATGGCATTAGGACTTTGAGAAACGAGATTCTCTGGTCTGAAGAAACTAAGATTGGCCTGTGTGGCCTCAATTCAAAGAGTAATGTCTTGCAGTAATCAGCCAAGACAGCTTTGATTGGCTTAGCAGCAGCCTGGGCTTGAAGCTAATCCAACACACCTGAAAATGACTGTCCACTGATGATCTCCACCAACCTGACAGTGTTTTAGACTAGAGGACCTGCACAGGTGAATGGGAGAAACTAGCTAATCCAGGTGTGCAAAGCTTGTCGTATCATGCCCAAAAATTCATGAGGCTGTAATCAATGCTATTGATGCTTTAGCCAAGTAGTGAGTCAAGCATCTGAATACTAATGTTGATTTGATATTTAAAGTTTTAGTTTTAATAAATTTGCAATGTTGTCAAAAAACAGTTTTTTCTTTGTCATTATAGAGTACTATGTATAGACTAATATGAAAAAAAAAGCGGCAACATAAAAATGTGAAAGAAGGTATGAATACTTTGTGATTGCACTTTATATAACTATATGGGCTGGTTTTTAAGGAATTATTAAGCTAATATATGGTATATAGAATGTACCCTACCACTTACATAAACTGGAACCAGATAACTTGTGCACTACCACCAAAAACCACCTCATAAAACACAGGCTGCTGGGTTTTTCTTTGCAAATACGATGTGGTTAATTTGATTTGCGCCCTGTTTTAAATTTTCTTTTAAGAGAAATTATGGATGCCGGTTTCGAATAGAAGGCTGGGGACGGCCGACAAATAGTATACACGCTTTCATTATAAAACCAAGGAGGCTCTAACCTTGTGAGTTTGTTAAATCTATTTCATAAAGAATACTTCTTACAATACAGTGTTGCACTAAGATATTTGTATATTCTACCTTGTAGAAAAGTATGATCAATGTCGATTGAAACAAAGTAAATAAGGTAATTTTTGTATTACCAATTGAGGCGCTGCACTCCACACTGCATGATGGGTGTGTGGTTTTTTTGAGTATTACTGACCATCACTCAACTTTCTCCATTGGGTGGCGCTGGTGTAGTATAGGATAGTATATTGTGATCCAGACTAACTGAGATAAGAGATGGCAGCTGAATGAGATAAGACAGGGAGCTTGAAAGACATCAAATCTACCCCTGGTGATGTCCTTTGAAAACATCCCACACAATAAAATGATTTGAGTCCCTGATCGACCAATAGACTCCATTCTATGGCCATTGCCAGAGAGTGAGGAACAAGTGATGGAAAGATACTGTAGTGGGAAATTTACAACACAAAATATCACACAATGGATGCACCCAGTGACACATATAGAGTGAAATATTTTCTTAACTAAACAAATAAGAGAAAACCAAAGCACATGTAAAATATCAGCAACATGAAATAAACACAATAAGGACATTTCATTGTTTGGTGGTGGTGACCTTTAAACATGTGTGGGTTGTTTTGCCAAGTGTAAAATTACAACCCTTAATTGTGGGGCAGAAATCCTGCTGAATTTCCATAATTAATTTTACAATTTACTCCCCAACTATAACAACATTTTTCGTGGGTTTCATTTTATTTGGAGTGTGTGGGTGTATAACAAAGCCGGAAAGCAATAAAGCTCCTCACACCAATGAATCATCCTAAATGATAACCCTTTTTGTTAGAAACCAATTGAAAATAAGATCTGCATATTGTGACATGTGTCACTTTGGACTTGGGGTACATGGACCTGGAGGTGTATTTGGGGGTGCAGGCCTGATGTTCTATTTCATTTTGTTTCCCTCTCTTGTGTGCATAAAGTTTGTGTAATCTGTTATGTAAGAATAATGCTATTGTCTATCTGTCTATCGTATGGTCCATATGTATCTTGTTACCTGCTAATAGGTTGCTCTCAGGAATGTATTTATCGGTTTATATTTAAGTAGTTTGTTAATCTGCTTTTTTAGGCAAACACTGCCCCATTATCTGCTGTCTTTAGTTACTCTTATCATCATGATTGCCATTGTCCTGTCTGTCTATAAACGTTGAGCGAATGTTTATTCCATTATCTATCCTAGTCAATTCAATTCAATTCAATGGCTCCAGTGTCATTTCCAAGTGGCATTCTTAAGTGGACGTTCAGAGTTGATTCCTGGAGTTTTATCCAAGATCCCCTACGCCATCACGATCCCTAATTCCTGTGTCTCCTCTCTCCACAGGTAGGCATTATCACCCATCACCCATCATCCACAGACACCCACATCTCAACTGATCCCCTGCATATTTTTGCTGGTAGGCATTATCACCCATCATCCACAGACACCCACATCTCAACTGATCCCCTGCATATTTTTGCTGGTAGGCAATAGGCATTATCACCCATCACCCATCATCCACAGACACCCACATCTCAACTGATCCCCTGCATATTTTTGCTGGTAGGCATTATCACCCATCACCCATCATCCACAGACACCCACATCTCAACTGATCCCCTGCATAGTTTTGCTGGTAGGACCCCCATCACCCAGTATTCGCAGGCACCCACATTGTAACTTTACCTTGGTCTTTTTCTGTTTTTATTTATTTTTGTTTTTCTCCACCATTTGCTTTGCTAATTAGCATGTGAATCTCCTGCCCTATTGACACAACCCATCCAGCATGAGGTGTTTACCTTCTAACTGCCTGAATGCAATCAGTCCGCCCTATATAACAACTATACCAGGCTCCATTGAGCCAGGCTCCAGTGTCATTTCCAAGTGGCATTCTTAAGTGGACGTTCAGAGTTGATTCCTGGAGTTTTATCCAAGATCCCCTACGCCATCACGATCCCTAATTCCTGTGTCTCCTCTCTCCACAGGTAGGCATTATCACCCATCACCCATCATCCACAGACACCCACATCTCAACTGATCCCCTGCATATTTTTGCTGGTAGGACCCCCATCATCCAGTATTCGCAGGCACCCACATTGTAACTTTACCTTGGTCTTTTTCTGTTTTTATTTATTTTTGTTTTTCTCCACCATTTGCTTTGCTAATTAGTATGTGAATCTCCTGCCCTATTGACACAACCCATCCAGCATGAGGTGTTTACCTTCTAACTGCCTGAATGCAATCAGTCCGCCCTATATAACAACTATACCAGGCTCCATTGAGCCAGGCTCCAGTGTCATTTCCAAGTGGCATTCTTAAGTGGATGTTCAGAGTTGATTCCTGGAGTTCAGTGGCATTCTTAAGTGGACGTTCAGAGTTGATTCCTGGAGTTCAGTGGCATTCTTAAGTGGACGTTCAGAGTTGATTCCTGGAGTTCAGTGGCATTCTTAAGTGGACGTTCAGAGTTGATTCCTGGAGTTCAGTGGCATTCTTAAGTGGACGTTCAGAGTTGATTCCTGGAGTTCAGTGGCATTCTTAAGTGGTTGTTCAGAGTTGATTCCTGGAGTTCAGTGGCATTCTTAAGTGGACGTTCAGAGTTGATTCCTGGAGTTCAGTGGCATTCTTAAGTGGACGTTCAGAGTTGATTCCTGGAGTTGCGGGACTGGAGGAAGCAACTGCAAAACTGCAAGGCCCACTTTTTACTCTGGTAAACACACGTCTATATCATGCTTTCTCTCACGCTTCTGCTCTTTACTTCTACCTTTCTCCTTAAATGGAACTCCTGCCCCTCTACCACCGACCCCTACACAATCTGCATCTCTCCCTCCCTCCTCTCGTCCCACTTGATGGCCTCGCATGAGCTCCTTTGTTTCCTCAGAACATGGTCTCCCTCTAACTCTCGTGCTGCCAATCACTCCCACAAATCCCATTCCCACCTTCTCTTTCTCACCCTCCTGCTGTTACTCTATTCAGGTGACATATCCCCTAACCCTGGCCCCACAACACATCCAATACTTCCCTCTCATCCTATCTCCATCGCACATATATCACCTCCCTGCAAGCCCAGCAACCTCATTCCCATAATCCCTCAGCGCCTGTCCTCTTTCTCCTGCGCCCTCTGGAACGCTCGCTCTGTGTGCAACAAACTCACAGCCGTCCATGACCTCTTCCTTTCAAACTCCTTCAACCTCCTAGCTTTAACTGAAACCTGGCTAACTCCCTCTGACACGGCCTCCGTTGCTGCTCTCTCACATGGCGGTCTACACTTGAGCCATACCCCCAGACGGGGTGAGAGAAATGGTGGCAGGGTCGGACTCCTGCTCTCTCCCACCTGCACCTACCAGCATCTCCCTCCACCCCCATCCCTCTCCTTCTCCTCCTTCGAGACACACTGCATCCGCCTGTTCTCTCCTCTGGCTCTCAGGGTGGCAGTCATCTACCGCCCACCGGGACCAACCTCCCAGTTCTTTGACCACTTTGCTACCTGGCTTTCTCACTTCCTGTCTTCTAATCTTCCATGCCTAATTCTCGGGGACTTCAACATTCCCATTGACGATCCTTCCGCTCCTGCTGCCTCCAAACTTCTTTCACTCACGTCCTCCCTTGGACTCACACAATCCTCCCTCCTCCCTACCCACCGCGATGGTCGCGTTATTGACCTGGTCTTTTCCAACCTCTGCTCCATTTCTGAGTTCAAATGTCGCCATTTCCCCATCTCTGACCACCACCTTCTCTCTTTCAACCATCTGGACTTCTATCTGGACTTCCTAAACACCCTGCTCCCCCACCCCGCACACACACTTGCAGAAATCTACATGCTGTGGACCCCCATCAATTCTCCAACCTACTTCACCACCTCCCTCATCCTTCACCTGCCCTGATGCTGCCACTAATCACTACAACACTACGCTTATCTCTGCTCTAGACACTCTTGCTCCTCTTCGACTCTGTAAGGCCCCACGCCGCCAGCTTCAGCCCTGGCACACCCTCCAGACTCGCTACCTGCAAAGATGCTCCCGCACCGCAGAGCGTGCCTGGAGGAAATCCCGCTCTGAAGCTGATTTTGTTCACTTCAAGTTTATTCTCCGGTCATACACCTCTGCCCTCCACTTGGCCAAACAATCCTTCTTCTCATCTCTTATATCTACGCTGTCCTCCAACCCTAAACGGCTCTGGTCCACCTTCAACACCCTCCTCTACCCACCTGCACCTCCCCCCTCAGCTGCCTTCAGCGCTCAAGACCTGGCAGACTACTTCCTCAGTAAAACTCTAACTATCAGAAGCAACATCCCAACACAAGATAGTTATCTGCCACCTCCACTCCCACAGGTCCCCTCTGCCACCCTCTGCCGCTTCCTCCCAGCCACTGAGGAGGAAGTCAATTCCTTATTGTCCTCCTCACATCTCACCACGTGCCCACTCGACCCCATTCCCTCACATCTAATTCCTCCCCTCTCCTCCTCCCTCACCCCTGCTCTCACACACATCTTCAACCTATCTCTCTCCACTGGCTCCTTTCCATCCGCCTTCAAACACGCGCTAGTTACCCCTTTACTAAAGAAACCATCCCTAGACCCCAACTCTCCATCCAACTACCGCCCTGTATCCCTGCTTCCCTTCACATCAAAGCTCTTAGAAAAACTAGTCTTCAACCGCCTCTCCCTCTTCCTGTCCTCCAATTCCCTACTTGACCCCCTGCAATCTGGCTTCCGTCCCCTACACTCAACTGAAACTGCCCTCACCAAAGTCACCAACGACCTCCTAACTGCTAAAAAACACGGCCACTATTCTATTCTCATCCTGCTTGACCTCTTGGCTGCTTTTGACACTGTTGACCACCCCCTCCTTCTACAGACCCTCAACTCTCTGGGTCTCGGTGACACTGCACTTGCTTGGGTTGACTCCTATTTATCCAACAGGTCCTTCTGTGTGTCCTTTGCTGGTAACTCCTCCTCTTCATTGCCTCTATCTGTTGGTGTACCTCAAGGCTCTGTCCTTGGTCCTCTGCTCTTTTCCATCTACACCTCCTCCCTGGGCAAAATCATCAACAGCTTTGGCTTTAAATACCACCTCTACGCTGATGACACTCAGATCTACCTCTCTACCCCTGATCTCTCTCCCCCTGTCCTTTCAAAAGTCAGTGACTGTTTATCTGGCATCTCCTCCTGGATGGCCTCCCACCACCTAAAGATCAACATGTCAAAGACTGAGCTCCTACTTATTCCTCCCTCCAATGCCTCCCCACCTCCTGACTTCTCTATCACGGTGGATGGTATCACCATCTCCCCATCAAACCAAGTTCGCTGTCTTGGAGTTACACTTGACTCTGCTCTTTCCTTCATCCCCCACATCCAGTCTCTTTCCTCCTCCTGCCGATGCCAACTGCATAATATTTCCAGAATTCGGCCATTTCTTACCGCTGTCACCACAAAACAACTCATACACGCCCTGGTAATCTCCCGATTTGACTATTGCAATAATCTCTTATCTGGCCTCCCTCTGTCCCGCCTCTCCCCCCTACAATCCATCCTGAACGCCTCCGCCAGGCTAATTCACCTCACCCGCCGCTCTGTCTCTGCCGCTCCCCTCTGCGAGTCCCTTCACTGGCTCCCCATCCACTGCAGAATTAAGTTCAAAATCCTTATCCTTACCTACAAAACCCTCACTAACTCAGCGCCCCACTACCTGTCCTCACTAATCACCAAATACACCCCAGCCCACTCCCTAAGGTCAAACAGTGACTGTCAGACTTTCCCCTAACTTCTCTTCCTTCAAATGCTCCCTTAAAACGTTCCTATTTAGGGAAGCCTACCACCCAACTCACTGACACAACCATCAATCACTCTCACCTTACAGTCCTCTCCTCCTGTTTCCAACCCCAACCCTCCTAGATTGTGAGTTCCTACGGGAATAGGGCCCTCATCTCCTCCTGTACTGTTTGTCAAATGTTGTTCAATGTATTGTAACCCTGTCTATACTGTGTTTATTGTACAGCGCTGCGGAATATGCTGGCGCTTTATAAATAATGAATAATAATAATAATAATAATAATAAGCTTTATTGGCAGGACCAAATACATTTTAGCATTGCCAAAGCATATGGGGAGGTTATATGGGGTGGGGGGGTAGTGGGACATATACGGGGGGAATGGGTAAGTCCATGGACATTATCAGGGGTAAGGGATAATGTGAAGGGGGATGGGGGCGAGTCCATGTTGGGGATTTATAAGTCCAGGACCTCTCATGTTCCTCTCAGTCTGTGACATTCTGTGACGTATTGAGCAGATATTTTCACCTAGTCTATGTCTACCAACATTTTCTAGGGGAGGTTTCGTGTAAGTAAATAACCCATGTTTGACCGTATAAATAACTGTACCTGTCCCCGATTAAAAGAGTTCCATTCTGACCCTGAAAACCTCCAGATATACAGCCTTGTCTTATCTCTGAGGGATGCTAGCAGGCTCTCTGTGTCCCAGTCCTTAAGCTTTGTCTGAGGACTGGAGGGAGGTACATTAGTCTGCCTGGGAAGAACATGGGGGGGGGGTCCTGCAAGGAAGCGGCATTGACAGATGTGACCCTGTCGGGGTACTGAGATCTGTCACACTTATCCTATTTACAATTAATGTAAATAAGACGCTAGCACTTGTTATCAATTTCCTTTTTATTTAATAAATGGCTGACATAGCTCATCACAGTAACAGAGTGAAATAGTAAATTATTTAGTTTAAAAAAGATGTCAATCAAGTTCAACCTTCAGCACATCCCCATGGCTACGATTGATGCAAAAGAAGGCAAAAAAACCCAACATTTTTGAGCATATTCCAGTGGTGCTCAAAAATGGAAAAAAAACCTTCTTGATCCTATAATGGCAATCAGATTTCCCCTGGATCAACGAGCAATGTATTAAAAATTGTATTTATGTATATTATATTTAACTAGAAAAGCATCCAGAGTGTCTCTATAATCTGCATTTATCACATATTTGAAATGTGGAGCCATGAACTTAATCTCTCGGTGTTTACGGTGTATATAATATTATAGAATAAATAAATAAAGCAGAACGATATTTTGCCTCTATATTTAGGCACTGGCATAGTTTGGGTAATTCCAAATTATTCTGTGGTTTATCTCATATAATTTGCCTATCGCTCGTTAAAGGAACACTCTACCCATCCTGACCACTTTACATTTATAAAGTGGTCAGGATGTGAGGAGTTGCCCCCCTCCGCCCCCCCCCCCCGGGTGAAATGGAGGAGTTTCCATCGTTCTGTGCTAAATCACGTAGGAGCGCAAATTGCGTGGAAAAGCTTCAGGGGGTTCTTGGTTTGGGAGTCCCTGAAGCTGAAGATCGGTACTGGAGCCGAGACCGGCAAGGGACAAAAGGTGGGTAAAATCACCAAAGAAGAAATAAAAAAAAATTTTGCAGATAAAAACAACTCTTTTTTAATAGTGTTCCTTGAAAGTGACATTACACTCAGGGGCAAAGGATGTCAAAGGGACACTCTAGCCACCATGACCTCCGCAGCAGAGAAAGCTGTCACAGTAACTGGAAACTGCATCATATATTTATTCGATTTCCAGTCAGGTCTTTCTCTTTCTCATCCTAGCCCCACAATTCACCGCGCCTTCTGTCAATGAAGGAGTTTAAGATACCGTAGGATACGTTCTTCACTCGGCTCCCCGGTGGCACCTTTCTAGCAAACCAGTTATTCCCTCCCAGCTAATTGGTTTCTCCTTATTCCTGGTGTTTTGCCTTCTGTATTTGCTTCAGTGTTTATTCCTTGAAGTTTTACCCCGTTTTACCCTTACTCTTCTGTACAGGTTCCGTTTCTAGTCTTATTTGTTTCATTATTGTAAACTCAATGGACATATTTTACAAATAATAATGACGGCTGCAGTTTTTAATCATTAACTTCAATATTCAGGTGCTTGACATTGCACACACATACAACCCTACATTCATCTGCACATGTCAAGCTACACATATGTGTGAACCTCATTAATTAGCATTTATTAGTATAAAGCAGTGTTTCCCAAACCTGTCCTCAGGTCCCTCTGCCTCACTAGGTTTGCCAAATATCTGACGCACAGCACAGGTGATATGATTTGCTGCTCAGTGATTGCAGGATTCAGTCTGCATTTCCCCAAGGCGATCCTTAACCCTTTCACTGCTGAGGACGTGTGGGGAACGTCCTAATTGACTCCTAAAGAAAGATGGGGTAGAGATAGAGGGTTCCTTTGAACCAGGGGTCAAGTCGAGGGGGAACGCGTGGGAACGGAGTTCCTGCACTAATTTTGCAGAAGGAACTGAGTTCCCTTTGGTCCCATACTCTATAAAGCTTGTAGTCAGGTGTTCAATCACATATTTCTCTATTAAGTCACAATAAATATAGGATTTATCATATATTTTTGCTATATTTCACATTTATTTATAAAGTATTTTACCAGGAAGGATACATTGAGATTTCTTTTGTTTTCAAGTACGTCCTGGGTTCAAGAACATTGAACACATTACAGTAGGTACAGAAATACAAAGTAATAAAATGAAAGATTAATAAAATGAAAACAAAACAAAATATACAGAGTAACAGAAAATAAATATGCCTCTATGTTACATGTTTACAGGTGCATTCTGTATTGAGGTATGTTAATAGAGATCTCTTAAGGGATTTTAGACTGGGGGAAGATTTGATTGTGTATGGGAGGTTATTCCATAACTGCGGTGCTCTGTAGGAAAATGAGGATCGAGCCACTTTCTTTTTGTATTGTGGTATTGCAAGTAAGGTGCTGGTCCTGGATCGGAGGTTATAGGATGAGGGAGCTGCTGAGGGAAGCAGCCTATTCAGGTAGGGTGGCAGCTTCCCAGAAAAGCTCTTAAACACCAGGTTTGAAAGGTGAAAGATGCGTCTAGATTCCAGTGACGGTCAGTTCAGTTCTTTTAACATGTCACAATGGTGGGTCATGTAGTTACATTGTAGCACAAAGCGGCAGAATGAGTTATACAATGTAGTAAGTTTATGAAGGTGTGTTTGAGGGGCGGCTGCATACACTACATCTCCGTATTCAATAGCCAGCATAAGCATTTTTTGTACAATCTACTTTCTTATTGACATATATACATAAATTTATCAGAGCTGAGTGTGTGTTTGTGTTACGTGCGACGTGATAATTGCTTATTGGGAGACAGAAATTCTGGTGAGTTCCCACACTTCTTTTTTTAGGACTCGATCCCTGCTTTGAACCCGATATCTCCTGAAGCTAACAGGGTCAATTTTGGTATCATTAGAAAGGCCAGAGCATGGCCTTTCCAATGATACCAAATATGACCATGTTTAAAGTAAAGAAAAAAAATTATAAAAATAATAATAAAAAAAGAATAATATGTTTTTTTAAGATGTGAAATGGCTCAGCAGTGAAGTTAAAACCTGGCCTGTAGTGGGTCCCGAGGACAGGTTTGCGAAACACTGGTTTAAAGTTTTGCACACTTACAGGGGCCTTACATCTGAACTCTGCCTAAGGCCTTTCTACTACTAAGGCCTGCTCTGCTACCAAAGCAAATGGGCCTACATTTCATACAAAGCTAAAAATATAAAAAATAACATAAAGAGGGGCGTGGCCTGACCGCAGAGAGAGCTGGCTGCGTGAGCGCTGAGCTCCACTAACGGGGACGCCGAAAAACGACTATATTCAGCGATATCACCCTAAAAAGTAACTATCAGGCGGGGGAAGGCCAGGTGCACGAGATGGCAGCACAAAAAGCCGTGAAAAAAACGGCAAAGACCGAGTTTTTCACGCCACGGGGACCGAAGCAAAAGGAAGGCCTGGGCACACAAGATGGCGGCGGCTCCACTCAGACCTCGCCGAGAGCGGAGACAGACCTAGGGATGGCCCTGCAAGGTATGGAGGCCTTTACCACGCGTGTTGAGGGCTTAATCGCCTCTCTTTCGGACAGATTGACCTCACGATTAGACTCTGTAGCGGCGGATATTAAGAGAGAGATCCAGGAGATTGGCGATCGCACCGATAAACTAGAGGGAAAAAATGGCGGAGCAAGCTGGAGCACATAACGAGATGGCGGGTCGGGTAGAAGACTTAGAGGAGCAACTGAAGGGGGCTCTCTTGAAATTGGCTGACATGGAGGACAGATCGAGGCACCACAATTTAAAGATACGAGGTGTGCCAGACTTGGTGACTACACAAGCCCTGTCGCAGTATGTGACTGATATTTTGTTACACCTTCTCCCTGATGCCACCCCTGACTCCCTCCTCTTTGACAGGATTCATCGATTACTGAGACCCCCCTCTGCGCCGGAGAAATCACCGAGGGATGTTTTACTTCGGCTCCATTACTTTAAACCGCGAGAAGATGTGCTTCGGGCCTTGCGGTCTCCTGACGCCCTTAACCAGAGTACGACCATATTTCTATCTTCCCCGACTTATCCAAGGTTACATTACAAAACCGGAGGAACTTTGGCCCCGGTTACAGAGGCTCTGTGTGCGAACGGCGTGTCATACAGATGGGGCTTTCCGGTCAAGCTGTTGGTAACCAGGAATGGAGCTTTCCATGTAATCACATCGGTGGAGGCTGGGAAACGGCTCCTCAAAGTATGGGACATGGAACTACTTGGTTCTTCTTCTACTTCATCTTCTCAATCCCGTGGCTCAACTCAGCGTTTGGATCCGGAGTGGCGTAAAAGATGAGGTCAGCACTATGCCTATCCGGCAATGGTACACAAAGAACCAGGAAAAGGCGGCCCCCCCATGAGTGGAAGCAAGAAGAGATCTTACATTATGGGCTGGAGGGCCTGTGCTTTCCCTTCTGGGCCTTTTTTGAGGGCTTTAAGGTTCG
The DNA here is from genome assembly GCA_009667805.1 of Leptobrachium leishanense. Taxonomy (NCBI): domain Eukaryota; kingdom Metazoa; phylum Chordata; class Amphibia; order Anura; family Megophryidae; genus Leptobrachium; species Leptobrachium leishanense. Next base: position 350,008,921 of record CM019064.1, read on the forward strand.
AGCATGCCGCTGTCTATTAGACTGGGAGTTGATGGCCTGCCCGCCTGGAAAACGGGTAACTGGGTTCTCCGTTCTGAGGGTTAAGTTCTCTGGACAGGCGTTCCCTGAAGATGGGTCCATTTGGCTCTCCCATTTTTTTATTTCCTCTCTCACTCCTTTTGTTTTCTGTGTTTTTTTTTTGTTTTTTTTTCTTCCTTTTCCCTCCGCAGACCGTAAGGTTCCCCCCTCTCCCGAGAGGTGTTAGAGAAGGTCCCCCATACTTTGGGGCTTCTCGCAGGAGATGTTCATGTTCATGGTTGTACATAGTTCCCAGGTATATTCCTGGTATGTGTGTTTTTTTGTGTTGCCACCTACTCGTTCTCTGAGATTATGTAAAAATGTCTACTTTCCACAAATAGCTATTAAGCGCAATGTTGAAGATACTCTCATACAATGTTAAGGCGCTGAATGCCCCTGTCAAACGTCATTCTCTGGCGGCGGAGGTGTTGAGGCTGAAGGCGGATGTGGTTTGCCTCCAGGAAACCCATTTTAAACGCCTTGCTCACCCTCTGCTGAGAATACGTAATTTTGCCACGCAGTACCATGCTACGGGCCCTACCAAAACGAGAGGAGTGTCGATTTTAATTAGATCCAATGTAGTATTCCAATTGCATAGAAAGATATCGGATCCACAGGGTCGATATCTCATACTGATTTGTTCGCTGAATCACATAACTTATACGCTGGTTAATGTTTACTCGCCTAATACTGAACAACTTTCTTTTATCTCTGGAGTTTTAAACAGGGTGTCCCTTGTAGCGACTGGTCTATTGTTGATATGTGGAGATCTTAATTACAGCATCGATCCTCTGAGAGATGTCTGATCCCCCAAGATCCCTCTAAGGTACACAATACGTATAGCAGGTTGGATTATTTTTTGTTACGAGGCTTCTCCCTACCGCAGGTCATGCAATGTGAAATCTTGGATATCACGTGGTCGGACCATGCGCCGATCCTTTTGACAGTTAAGGAAAGTGGGGGGGGGAGACGGGAAGTCTTTGTGGCGCTTTAATGACTCCATTTTGTCCGATCCGGGGGCTCTGGCCAAAATAGAACAGACTTTGAAGGAATACTTTACGCTAAATAACACTCCAGAGATCGCGCCGGAAACACTCTGGCAGGCGCACAAGGCTGTCCTGCGCGGCGTGTGTATTAAAGGGGCCTCTCGCTTGAACAAAGCCCGCCAAGCTGATAGACTCTCCATGTTGTCTCAAATTCATTTAGCTGCGCAAGCGAATAGCTCGGACCCTACTCCGGCTCACCAGAAAACACTTTCGGAAGCGCAAGCACGCCTGTCAGACTGGAATTACAAGGCCCTTCTCTACTCTCAGCGTAGACTACAGGCACGTTACTACGCGTTTAGGGATCGTCCAGGACGACTCTTGGCCCGTTATCTTAGGCCTATGGTCGCGAATACTAGAATTTCCCACCTAGTGATCGATTCTGGTAGGAGGACGGTGTATAAACCATTGGAGATAGGGAATGCCCTAGCAGCCTACTATAGGGACCTGTATAATCTACAATCCGACCCACTCCTTCCCTCCCCTAGCGAGGAAGGTGTGGATCGGTATTTATCTGATCTTCATCTTCCTTCCCTTACTCCTACTCAGAGGGATGGCTTGTCGTCCCCCATTACGGAACTAGAGATAGCAACAACTATTAAATCTCTTCCAGCCCATAAATCCCCAGGCCCGGATGGGTTTACGGACATATATTATAAGAAATTTTCTACTCTGTTGACTCCCCACCTCCTTACGCTTTTCACCTCTGCTGCTGAGGAGGGTAGATTTCCTGAGGAAATGCTACGCACTACTATCGTCCCTCTCCCTAAGCCCGGTAAATCCCCTACTTTATGCCCAAACTTCAGACCAATCTCTTTGTTAAATGTTGATGTAAAAATTTATGCCAAAATTATAGCGAATAGGGTGGCGGATTTATTACCTAAGCTGATTTGTTTAGACCAGGTGGGGTTTATTAGGGGGAGACAGGGGCCTCATAATACTAAAAAATTGATTGATTTAATTCAGGTGATTCAGACTCACCGCCTCCCGAGTGTGCTGTTGGCGCTGGACGCTGAAAAGCGTTTGACAGAGTAGACTGGATGTTTTTGCGTAAAGTGTTGCTGAAGTTTGGTTTACCGGTCTCGGTGCTGCGAAGTATTTTTGCGCTTTATGCTTCCCCGACGGCGTCGGTTATGACTGCGGGTTTTTTATCGGACCAGATTAGAATCAGCAATGGGACCAGACAGGGGTGCCCCCTGTTCCCATTATTGTACGCTTTGGCGATCGAACCACTGGCGCAGCGAATACGACAGGATGACGGGGTGGTGGGGATTATGATTGGCCCAACCACATATAAAATAGGGCTTTTTGCAGACGACATTTTGTTGACTCTTACGGAACCTACGGACGCTTTACCACGGCTTAGAGATATCTTGAAGGAATATAGCGAGGTCTCATACCATAAAATCAATCTACCTAAGTCTCAGGCGTTAACTATTAACGTCCCTAGCAGTAATCGGGAATCATTAGCACAGCACTTTCAGTTCGAATGGCGAGAGGACTATCTGCAATATCTAGGGGTAAACATCTCTAAATCTCCTGACCAACTATTTGACCTCAATTACAAACCCTTTCTATCTCATGTAAGGCAGCTTTTGTTTCAGTGGAAAAGAACATCCTTATCGTGGATGGGCAGAATGGCTGCTATTAAGATGTCACTTTTACCCAAATTACTATATTACTTTCGAACCATTCCGATCCGCTTGCCTAAGCCTTATGTTGAAGAGGTTCAGTCTCTTTTGAATCACTATGTATGGAACGGTAAAAGGCCTAGGGTACCCTCCAAGCTGCTCAGCTTACCCGTGCGGGGAGACGGACTAGCTATGCCTAATATTCACCTGTATCACAGAGCTGCGGTACTAGCATCCTTGGCAGAGTACTTTCACTTTCCGCGCCCTCCACAATGGACAGTTATAGACCAGTCTTTTGCGAAACAACACTTAATAACAACTGTAATTTGGCTCACGCGCCGCCAGAGACCCCCTTTGCCGGAGTAATTGCCGCTTACTAGATGGTATATGCATGTGTGGGATTTGAGTCGCGCCCTCCTTTTAAATACTACCTCCCTCTCATTGGCAACCCCCATGGAGGTATTGACACTTTGGATTGCAGACTTTGACTGCGCGAGGTGGACCTCCAAGGGGATTGCGCATCTAAACCAGCTGATATCGGGAGGCAACATGATGACTTTTGAAATACTAAAACAGCGTTATCAGCTATCGGAGGCCTGGAGGCTTTCTTATTACCAAATAGCGTCTGTAATACGTCGGCCGGGTATGTGCCTACCACCTACCCTGCCTCAAGCCCCCTTGTCACCATTTGCAAACTTCGTGGTGAAACCGTGCACAAAAGTAAAACTCCTTTCTATATGCTATGAAGCGCTGAATGTTTCCTCTCAGGATCATGTATGGTCTTTTCAAACGGCTTGGGAGGGGGAGCTGGGCATTCGGATATCATCTCAGGCCTGGGTGAGGGCGTTCGAATTTGACAGGGGAGCGTATCGGTGTGCTTCTCTGATTGGAAGTGAGACGAAAAGTATTGTACCGTTGGTACTTGGTACCGGCGAGAGAATGTCATATGAATAAATCTGTCTCATCGCTGTGCTGGCGCTGTTCATTACTAAGGGGTACCATGATTCATGTTTGGTGGGATTGTGTTACATTAGAGCCACTCTGGCGGGGAGTTTCAGGTCTAGTGGAAAAGGCAACGGGACTAGTACTACCATTTGCTCCAGCGGATTTCCTATTCGGTATCTCGCAGGTTAGGATGGGTAAATTACAAAGGAGACTTTTTTGCGTAATAACATCTAGCACAATGTTGTTGATAGCACGCCGATGGAAACAAACGTGGGTTCCCACGATTCGAGATGTGCGGGATATGGTGAATAACATAAGAGATTATGAGCAGATTGCTAGACATTTATATGATTTTCCGCAGCCAGAAAAAGACCACTGGACCCTCTGGGACGCTATGCTGGCCACGGATTGTACCACAGCAACAGGTCCTCGCGACCAGAGGGGATCCTGAACTGCTTTGGTTTTTGAATCACCCTGTAATACTGGGGGCTTAGTTTAACTTTACTATTTTTCCTCCAATGCGCTACTTTCCAATTACGAGTAGGTGGCTTGTGTTTGTTTGTATTAGTATGTCTGTATTGTTCCCCTTATATGTATTTAGAAGGATTTCATTACCTTGTTTTTTCCTTTCTATATCCCATTGTTTTATTTTATTTTTGAAAATAATAAAAAACTTTGAATTTAAAAAAAAAAAAAATAATATACATATATTTACATTTGATCAACCAAGTGTTACCTGATAATTTTCCAAAGACATACAATAACCTAGATGAATTTGTATTCACATTATTTGTTTTTAATTGTCATTACATGTGAATTCTGTTGAACAGGAGATTGCACGGAACACAAAAGTCTAATCAACCACCTGAGACGAGTTGTTACTGTGAGAGGAAACATTACGCATTAGTGACAAGGGTCCATATATTTTTTAATAGCATTTAAAAAAGACTAAGGAAGGGGAAAAAAGTGAATTAATATACTAGAATCAACCAGAACAACAGCGTCTTTCACAGCCTAGAAACCAACAGACAGCATCACAGCAGCCTGAAAACAATAAGCTTTCTGTTCTGTATTGATCATTATTTTCTTAAACTGTACAATGGTCAAAGAGAAATTGACGTAACAGCAGAAATGGAATCCCAGCCTGTTTTTCCAAGGCTGAATGCAGGCCGTTTTTCACTGTGTGGGTTAAGGAAATCCTTATTCACTAGGAACAGAGGGCCTTGCTTTATGCTGCTGCCTCTCAGAGTCCCCATTGCATAAACACTTTAGATTCCCTTTGTACGGGGGCCTGTGATAGAATCCAGTGTCTGCAGCTCTGCCAGCAGTAGCAAAGCAGAAAAACACAGTGGGACTTCTATTCCACCTCATGACGCCCATCAGAACCATAAAATCTTTCCATTCCACCAGACAATAGGGAGCTAAGAAAGATTCCACACTTGTTATTGGCAAACATGTAACCTTCCCATCATCTTACATGCCGTAATTATCAGCCAAGTGACCAGGGAGCTGCTTTACTGTACAGAAAGTTTTCCGCTGATGTTCCGTTAGGAAGGTACTAGTCAAAGGCCTCATAAATATAAGGGGTTATTCAAAGAGCACTGTAATTTCGACGCCCTTCCATTCGGCGTACTTCGGTCCGATTTATCGAGTTCAATTCGCCGACCATGCAGTGGATTCAGCATTCACCGCAGGGTCCCCGAAGTGAGCTAGACAGACTGCCAAATGTCACCAATAAACCCACTGAACACAGCCACAAACCGCCAAACTCGGCAGATAAACCAATGAATGCCGGCGCCGATCCGCTGAAAAAAGGCAACCAGTCACTGGAAAAAAGCCAAACAGGAGTAAAAACCAAAAAAAAAGAATCAATTTTTAACCCCTTAGTGACCGGGCGGTTTTACACAAATCCGTCTTTTAGTGACCGCAGCTGTTTTTACGTTTCTGCGCTGTTAGTGTTTAGGACAATTTTTCCTCTTACTCGTTTATTCGACCCACACATATTATACACCCTTTTTCCCGCCATTAAATGGACTTTCTAGAAATACCATTATTTCCATCATATCGAATAATTTACTATAAAAAAAATATGAAATATGAGGAAAAAAATGGTAAAAACACACTTTTTCGTAATTTAATCTCCCTAATAACACAACACCCAAAAAGACCCCGGCTAAATAGGTTCAAAATTTTGTCCCGAGACTAGAAATACACAATTTTAACATGCGTTTGCTTTTTAACCCCTTCACTGCTGAGACAGTTCACCTATGTGCGCTGCGCTCATTCTGACCATTTTGTGCTAATTATTTTTAGATGACAGCCTAGGTCCTATTTAATTAAACTCCCTCCAGACAAAAAAAACTTTTTTTTAAAAAATCATTTTTTTATTTTATTTAATTTTTTTTATATTTTTTTTTATTTAATTTTTATTTTTTTTTTAAAACCAACCTGGTCATGTTTGGTATCATTTGAAAGGCCATAATCAGGCCTTTTAAATGATGGCAAATATGACCATCCAGCTGCCATGGATCGGGAGATAAAGGATCCTTAGGATCCCCTTATCTCTACATGGCAGCTAGAGGGTTAACTGGCCCACTGACATCCTCACACATATGGTGAGGTTGTCAGTGGGTGGGGGGACCTGGAGGCTTGGCTGACATCCAAGATGTCAGCCCCCCTCCAGGTTTGAATCGCGTTTTGGCGCCAATTGGCGCCGAAAAGCGATCGGCGGCGAAACTGTTAATGCCATACACGCTGGAAAGGGGAGGCTCTCCCCTCTCCAGCGGTGCAAACGGCATCTCCCTAGCTTCAATGGTTGGGGAGATAGAGGGCTCAGAAGGAGCCCCCCCCCCTCCATTGAAACACATGGGGCACCTTCTGATGACGTCACCACGCAGCGTGGCGACGTCATCAGCCTCGCCTGCCCATGTTAAATCACATGGGCAGGCTTCCTCCCTGCGTGGGATCCGACGAGGGAGGTGAGTATCGGGCGGAGAGGGGATTTGGCGCCGCTGATGTACCCTGTACGTCTGCGGGTCTAAGGGAGACCCGAGGACAGGACGTACAGGGTACGTCAGGGGTCATTAAGGGGTTAAAAGGCGTTTTAAACAAAAATAATGCATGAAAATGCATGGAAAAATATATAAGGTCCTATGAATAACAATTAAAAGGTCTGCCACCGAATAAAAAAGAAACGCCATAAAAAAAAAAGTGTTATCGAAAATTTTGCCGAAAAAATCCAGAAAAAAGACAATTTGCTGCAAATGAAAATAATAAACAGTTGAATAAAAAAATGTATAAAATCGGGAAATTTTTTGGAATGAAACCAATGGGATTTACCTGCTTAAAGCTGTCAAACAAAAGCACTGAAAATCTGGGCATTTCGCCAACTTTTCAGGGCTGTTTGCGTTCTCTGAATAGATTAACCATTACTTCTCTATTGTGCCGGCTGGGTAGAGTAGAGGTAATGTCACCGCTCTGCATGGAGAGAGCCTGTGGAGTCATGGGCTCAATCCCGATGAGCACCTCTCCAGTAAGTGTCTTTGGGCAAGACACCTAACGGTACATACTCGCCACCCAGGACATACTTGAAAACAAGAGAAATCTCAATGTATCCTTCCTGGTAAAATCCTTTCACAAAAAAAAAACATTTCACTCCCATTGAAGATCACTGTATTTCGCTGGCATTTCAGTGAATTGTCTGCTTTCTGAATAGCCGAATTGCCGCAAAATTGCACCGTACGGTGAAATCCACCGTTTGGTGCAATTCGGTTGCAAGTTCAGCAGTCTTTGAATAACCCCTATAGCAGGGTTTGCCAAACTTGTCCTGAAGTACCCCTAACAGGCCAGGTTTTCCAGATATGTGAAGCACAGCACAGGTGATATGATTTGCTGCTCAGTGATTGCAGGATTCAGTCTGCATTTCCCCAGATGATCTGAAAAATCTGGCCTGGTTGAGGGTCCCGAGGAGAGGTTTGGGAAACACTGCCCTATAGTGTTGACATTCACCAATAAGTTATTTTACTATAAGGCAAGGCTTTCCAAACATCTCCATATAGTGTGACTAAAATTCAAATTTTTTGGATTTTTTTTTTCTTTTGGTCTTGCATGGAGGCCAGTAGAAGCTTCAGGACTGAAACAACCATGTTTTATAATATATTATGGGTGACAAGACATAGCTGTAGAAACAGTATTCACTATATATGATGGCTTCGTCCCAAATAATGTCATTTAAGGGGCTGATGTCAGATGAACGCAGTGATCACGTCCGTGTTGCCGCACAGTTTAACGTCTGTCATAGCATAGAATCATGATCAATAGAGACCCACAAACGAAGTACATGCGCACCGAACTGCGCACACACAACGCACGTTGCAAACGGACGTAAGTTAAGCAAGAATGTAAAACCGCTACCAGGGACGCGCAGAGTGTGCCACATCCGCGTAGCGTTCTGTGTGAGTGATGAGATGTCAGACGCAGCGCATTTGCGACGTCCAGCACCTTGACGCACACAATAGCTTTTCATATCCCTTTCAAATTGTTATCATTTTTCATATTAATTTTGTTTCCCATAATTCCCTTTTTTTTTTCTACGTCCGTCAACAAAAACAGATCGTGTGGTGTCTACAGTATCTTCCATCAGTACGTTTGTCAGTACGTTTGTATGAGTGCTCTCAGATAGGGATGTGCGTTTCGGGTTTCGGAATTTCGGAATTTTCACGAAATTTCCCGATTCGTGTTTTCGGATGCGGCCGAATTTCCGAAAAATTTTAGATCCGAAAAGTTCAGATCCGAAATGTTTTCCGCGCCGAAACGAAATATTTTCGGATTTTTCGAATGGGCTTGAAATGTGGCAAACGAGGAGAACAGATTTTCCGAAAAACGAAAATTTTCCGAAAAACGAAAATTTTCCGAAAAACTAAAATTTTGTAAAAACGAACATTTTCTGAAAAACGAAAATTTTTCCAAAAAACCAAAAGTCGATACAAAAAATGGGCAAAATGACACGAAAATACGAAAAAAGGTCGATATGCAGAAAAATGTGCAATTCCGAAAAACGAAAATTTTCCCAAAACGAAAATTTTGTAAAAACGAAAATTTTGTAAAAACGAAAATTTTCTGAAAAAAGAAAATTTTTCGAAAAAACGAAAAGTCGATACAAAAACCGAGCACAGTGACACGAAAATACGAAAAATGGTCGAAATTCCGAAAAAAAAATGTACCCGAAAAACAGGTCGAACCGAATCGAATCCAAACCGAAATCGGTCGAAACGTGCCGAATCGAAAAGTTTAAAAATCCGAAAAATCGAACCGAATCGAACCGAAAAAAAAAATCGGTGCACAAGCCTACTCTCAGACTGCGTTCGTCTGACATTAGCCTCATACTTCTTTTTTCTCTGCTCTTTAAGTTTGTGATTTAGTTTAATTATCTATGCTTTATTAGAAAGCTCTGCGGAAATTTAGACATTATAAATGACAATATGATTATTTATCCTTGGAATTGTAGTATGCACCAGTTATGGTCTATTTCCCAGTACAAATTATTCTTGTTTTCTAGAATTAGTTTTGCAAAAGCCGCGGAAGAGACGTTGCCGTCAGGCAATTTGTCTGAAAACAGTGAGGATTGCACAGGCGCCACATTAACGGAGTTTAAATGATAGATCTCTGTCCAACTCTATAAATAGGTTGCGGTCTAACTGTTTTTTTCATCAACACATTGACAACTGTACCTTTAAAATGAGCTGACGATATGTGAGAAGAGACTCAGGTCATTGATAACTGTGCGGCTCCAATATAGGCTGTGTCAGACGAGCGCATTTTGTACGGACTGTGCGTCTGTACACAACGGACGTACTTTCTGACGGAAGACGCGGTAGTGGCCACACAGTCTGTTTTTGTGACTGACGTTATTTTTGACCGAAATAAAATTAAAATTAAAAAACATTTTGTCCGTCAAAAATGCTGACGTCTGACTTCGTTCCATTACTCACACACAAAGCTATGCGGACGTTGCAGATGTGGCGCACTCCGCACGTATTACGTTCTTGCCTAACCTGCGTATGTTTGCCTCGTCCGTAATGCGTCCGCACTTCAGTGCGGACGTACTTTGTGTTTGGGGCTCCATTGGTCAGAATGCTATGCAGCCACAGACGTTAAAGTGTGCGGCAACACGGACGTGATCAGTGCGCTCGTCTGACACGAGCCTTAATTGGAGCTACATTTCCCATGAGGTGCAGCCAACCTAATGACTGACTGAGCATCCTGGGAGGTGCAGTTCCAAAACATCTAGGAGGACCAAGGTTGCTGACCCGTGGACTAGAACAGTGGTTTCCAACCGTGGTCCTCAAGTACCGTAACAGGTCAGGTTTGCAGGATATCTGAAGCACAGCACAGGTGATATGATTGGCTGCTCAGTGATTGCAGGATTCAGTCTGCATTTCCCCAAGGTGATCCTTAAAACCTGGCCTGTTAGAGGTACTTGAGAACCGGAGTTGAGAACCACTGGTCTAGAACATCAGATGAGAGAAGTGAGGAGTGCATTCTTAGATGAACAAATCTCTTGCTGGAGGTGTGAGTGCATAAGGGAATGCATCCCCCACTTCTGACAGAGCCCACTACTGGACGACTAGACATTTTACAGGACAGAAACATAGAAACATAGAAACATAGAAAAATGTCGGCAGATAAGAACCTTTCGGCCCATCTAGTCTGCCCAATTACATGGATACTTTACCTGGATTTATCTTTTGTTTAGGATAGCCTTATGCCTATCCCATGCTTGCTTAAATTCAATTACTGTTTTGGCCTCTACCACTTCAACTGGAAGGCTGTTCCATGTATCCACCACCCTCTCCGTAAAATAATGCTTCCTGATGTTACTTTTAAACCTTTGCCCCTCTAATCTAAGACTATGTCTTAGCGCTGCGGAATTTGCTGGCGCTTTATAAATAAAGAATAATAATAATAATAATGTCCTCTTGTTTTGCTACTTTGTTTCCTTTTAAATATACTACCTTCCTCTACCTTGTGGATTCCCTTTACGTATTTAAATGTTTCTATCATATCTCCTCTGTCTCGTCTTTTCTCCAAGCTGTACATGTTAAGATCATTAAGCCTTTCCTGGTAACTTTTCTCCTTCAAGCCGTACACCATTTTAGTAGCCCTTCTCTGAACTCTCTCTAAGATGTCCATATCCTTCTGGAGATACGGTCTCCAGTACTGCACACAGTACTCCAAGTGAGGTCTCACCAGTGCTCTGTACAGTGGCATGAGCACTTCCCTTTTCCTACTGCTAATACCTCTCCCTACACAACCAAGCATTCTGCCAGCATTTCCTGCTGCTCTATTACATTGACTACTTACCCTTAGATCCTCTGAAATAATAACCCCTAAATCCCTTTCCTCAGATGTTGAGGTTAGGGGCCTTAATGTGAGAGTCCTGATTCCCACACACACCTGCGTAAGTTATTTAAGCTCACAAGGTAATTCTTCTCTGTGGTGCAGCCTCCTCATCTGCATCCTAACAATCCATGTATTTCTTCTTTACATATTCCTCTCTCAGCTGTTAGATTGCAAGCTCCTCATTATCTCTTTATGGGAAATATTTTTTTATACAATTACTTGTTAGGTCCTCCATTATACAGTAATGCAGAATATGTTGGTGTCACATAAACTACTATTACAATTACGATTTTAAGATGGAATGAGTTAATGTTGTTGTGAATCTGAGCATAAGATACTTCAGTTGCTGTTTACAGTTACATAAGTTTATTATTAAATCAGATGATATTGTAAAATTTAGCGGTAAAACACAGATCACCGATTGTACAAAGCATAAATATTACAGTAAACAGACTGTTGGCCCGATTCCAGATGAGCCTTCATTTTTAACAATTTAAGTATTCCACTTATTAATACGAACGTCTCCTGCTGTTTCATACGATCTAAAACCTCCTGTTGTGGCCTGGGTGTTGTGGCAGCCTACTGTACATTGACATTTCGTATGCTTTGTATTGGAAGCCCTAATGTGGAGGCAGCCAGAGAATAACGAGTAGTTTAAAGGTTAATTGGTTTTCTCCTCGGCAGATGGTGTGGTGTATTTCTTTTTCCAAAGTTGGTGTTACACAATGTTGCGAATACCAGGCTATAAATGGCATTGCTGAAAAAATTCCATACTTACCCTTCATCCCTAGACGAATAGGACAGCATGATCCTCTACATCAGGGATCTCAAACTTTGGGCCCCCCCTAAATGTTTGTTGCCTGCAATTCCCTTAACGCTTTGATTTCAATAGATGGCAAGAGAATCATGGGAGATGTAGTTCAGAACCATCTGGGGGGGGGCAGAGTTTGAGATAACTGCTCTATGTCCTCTCACTGCAAACAGAAGGATACTGAGGACACGGAGGAAAGGTCCTGCTGATATGGTGTTTCCCTAATATTACATACCACAAAAAGTCTATTGCTTGTAATAGAGCCGTGATCGGGATCTTACATTTTTTGGCTAATTAATGGCTCAGCTAAAATAAGCTTCCAAGTCAGTGTTCCCCAAACCGGTCCTCGGGACCGTCAACCAGGCCAGATTTTGCAGATCACCTTGAGGAAATGCAGACTGAATCCTGCAATCACTGGGCAGCAATTCATATCACCTGTGCTGTGCTTCAGATATCTGGCAAACCTGACGTGTCAACGGGTCCTGAGGACAGGTTTGGGAAATACTGATCTAAGTGTTCATAACTGATGATTGCCATGAATCTATCCTTTTCAGTTTTTTTTGGGGGTAGGGGGTGGACAGATTTTTACTCCAGTGTTAAGATATAAAAATCAAGTATAAATTACACGCAAGCAAACAGGATTGGCACGCTGACATTTTTGTGTTATCATTAATAAGGTTTTTTTGTGACAGCCATTATTTGAAACACTTTGCTTCTAAGATGAGAAAAATCTGAATTTATAAAAAAAAGCCGTTTTAGAGGCCTCGATAGCAACGATCAGGAATGTGAGCAATTAAAGATAATCGAACTGTCAGAAGGCACTGAAAGGAAAAGGCGGTGCACAAACCGACTGCAGATCTCTAGAAAGAGTTAATGCAGAAGCTCTGTATTGATAGTGTTACTGCAATTACAATGTGAAATCTGTCACCATAAGACTTTGCGGGGCTAGACCAGCTGCTGAGTGACATGATTACTTAGAGACAGCGGCACACAACCCAATATTGCTATGTTAATGGAAAGCCACTAAACACAGCATGTCCCAACACAGTGAAAGGATTCCAAGAGTGATTGCGTTATAGGACTTTATTGAGCATTATTGTCCTACTGATACTCCAAAGGAATATGTGGCCGTTCAACGGTTTTGTATAAGAAACCAATCGGTTTAAGGCTTTACATAACTTATTGTATTGGAAATAACCCCTCCTCGATTTAAGATGTTGTGGACCCCCACACACAGTAAGACCTCAGATGATTATGGCATGGATAATTATTGTGGGATGAAAGGAATTGAACTTCAATGCCTATTACTTGATCAGATAAAAATCAACATGTATATGGAATACCACTTGCTATAGTTCATGTACGCTATACCCTAGTACACGGTAACATGGGGATGCAACGGGGAAAACCTTCGCTGGCAGATTTCCCCGTAGCATCCCCCATGTTACCATGATAGTCTGGGGCAGGCGCTACCTCAGCAAATCGCCCCGGAACGCAGCGCTACCAGCTGGGATACTCCCGGTAGCACTTCTGCGTCGCTGTGAGTATCGCCTCTTGTTGTCCATAGAACTCCATGGAGGTTTGTGCTTCACTCACTCTGCTCACAACCAGAAGACGTGGTGGATCGGGCCACCATTCGACGCGTGATGAGAGGTAAGTATCAGATTTATTGGGGTTTTGCGGGTGCTACATGATTCTGCAAATGCGGAATCATTTAGCACCAACTTTTAGAAGGTGCTAAGATTTTGCCTTGTGCATCCCGATGGTAACTAGCGCTAGCACTTTGTAACACCGTATTTATTGCAACACTAATGTATGTTTCCGCTCCCCATGTTAGGTATAGGATGCACAAAGTACCGTAAGCTTGCGGAAGCTAGCACAAAAATGATGCTCAAACGGGGGTAGCATCAGGAATGTAACATGGGTGGCCTGCATTAAACACCCTTATCCTGGCGCTAACGCTTACATATCGAGGAATAAAACCATGTTTTTTATATGGCTGTGATCGCAATTCAAATCTCCTTATCTTTCCCAGCAGATCTTGCAAATTGTTGAAAATAACATTTACCGTTCATCTGTTTCAAACAAACTGGCAGCCATCCACATTCCTTGCATCCCATTGTTAGGACTATAATTCCCAAGATGAGAGTAGCTAAGCATGATAGGAGTCTCAATCCATTGCAGCCAGATTGCGGAAATTCACCTGACTGGTTTAAATTTCCATAAAATTGAGGCAAAATATAATGAATCTATATGCAGAAATGCCAAAGTCATCAATACATAAACCAAAGCATAAAAATAATATACTGAGCATTACTGCTGTATCACTGACCCACATATTTATATGGAACAAAACATTACTATTTCCATCACAATTCCCTATGGCTCAAAGTAACAACAGGCTGTTGATTCCTTGTGGAATGGAACATATATTCCTGAGGAAATCAAGAACCTCACGGGAAAAGCTTAAGATATATGTTCTGCTGGCAGTGGTTAACCCTCTTTGCTATTTTTTTTTCTTCAAAACATTTTAGGATTTTTGTATATGGCAGCATTTAGTACTTATATGTCCCCGCTTAGGTGATATTTACTACATACCATAGATACCCAAATATAACGCGATGGATAGAGATTTATTATGAAAATGAGAGAATACTAAAGACTTGATTTATAACGCGAGGAGCAAAATTATGAAAGTATACTGTACCTGTAAACTATTAAAATCCTTCGAGTTTCTCTTAACATAGATTACCCCTCAGGTCAGGGTGCTCTGCTTTAGAATGATTGTAGTTGTTACTAAGTATGAAGTCGCCGGCCACCCGTCTTCTTTATTTGCAATAAGATGGCCAGCGTAGATGACCAATGTAGCGAACCATTCACCGATAGCCAGCACGCCGAGAGGTGTATTTTTCTGACCTCCGGCTACAGCAGGCAGGCTCATCCACCGCGTCGTCCGCCGATAGCCACCCCCCCCCCCCCCCTAGGGATGTGCGCCGATTTTTTTTTCGGTTCGATTCGGTTAGATTTTTCGAATTTTTAAACTTTTCGATTCGGCTCGTTTCGACCGCTTTCTGTTTTGATTCGGTTCGGCTCGATTCGTTTTTCGGGTACATTTATTTTTTGGAATATCGACCATTTTTCGTATTTTCGTGTCACTTTGCTCGTTTTTTGTATCGGCTTTTCGTTATTTCGGAAATTTTCGTTTTTTTCGAAACATCTGTTCTCCTCGTTTCAAAGCTGTCTAACTCTATTGCCCCAGCAGTCCAGCACATGGATTTGCCCCAGCACATGGATTTGCCCCAGCTCATGGATTTGCCCCAGCTCATAGGATATTGCCCCAGCACATGGATTTGCCCCAGCTCATAGGATATTGCCCCAGCTCACACATGGATTTGCCCCAGCTCATGGATTTGCCCCAGCACATGGATTTGCCCCAGCACATGGATTTGCCCCAGCACATGGATTTGCCCCAGCTCATAGGATATT
Organism: Leptobrachium leishanense; assembly: GCA_009667805.1. NCBI lineage: Eukaryota > Metazoa > Chordata > Amphibia > Anura > Megophryidae > Leptobrachium > Leptobrachium leishanense. Next base: position 350,024,295 of record CM019064.1, read on the forward strand.
GCCCCAGCACATGGATTTGCCCCAGCTCATAGGATATTGCCCCAGCTCACACATGGATTTGCCCCAGCACATGGATTTGCCCCAGCACATGGATTTGCCCCAGCACATTGATTTGCCCCAGCACATGGATTTGCCCCAGCACATGGATTTGCCCCAGCACATGGATTTGCCCCAGCACATGGATTTGCCCCAGCTCACACATGGATTTGCCCCAGCTCATGGATTTGCCCCAGCACATGGATTTGCCCCAGCACATGGATTTGCCCCAGCACATGGATTTGCCCCAGCTCATAGGATATTGCCCCAGCTCACACATGGATTTGCCCCAGCTCACGGATTTGCCCCTGCACATTGATTTGCCCCAGCACATGGATATGCCGCAGCACATGGATATGCCCAGCACATGGATTTGCCCCAGGACATGGATTTTCCGCCGCTCATAGGATATTGCCCCAGCTCACACATGGATTTGCCCCAGCTCATGGATTTTCCCCAGCACATGGATTTGCCCCAGCACATGGATTTGCCCCAGCACATGGATTTTCCCCAGCTCATGGATTTGCCCCAGCTCATAGGATATTGCCCCAGCTCATAGGATATTGCCCCAGCTCACACATGGATTTGCCCCAGCTCATGGATTTGCCCCAGCACATGGATTTGCCCCAGCACATGGATTTGCCCCAGCTCATAGGATATTGTCCCAGCTCACACATGGATTTGCCCCAGCTCATGGATTTGCCCCAGCTCATAGGATATTGTCCCAGCTCACACATTGATTTGCCCCAGCACATGGATTTGCCCCAGCACATGGATTTGCCCCAGCACATGGATTTGCCCCAGCTCATAGGATATTGCCCCAGATCACACATGGATTTGCCCCAGCTCACGGATTTGCCCCAGCACATTGATTTGCCCCAGCACATGGATATGCCCCAGCACATGGATATGCCCAGCACATGGATTTGCCCCAGGACATGGATTTTCCGCCGCTCATAGGATATTGCCCCAGCTCACACATGGATTTGCCCCAGCACATGGATTTGCCCCAGCACATTGATTTGCCCCAGCTCATGGATTTGCCCCAGCTCATGGATTTGCCCCAGCTCATAGGATATTGCCCCAGCTCATAGGATATTGCCCCAGCTCACACATGGATTTGCCCCAGCTCATGGATTTGCCCCAGCACATGGATTTGCCCCAGCACATGGATTTGCCCCAGCTCATAGGATATTGTCCCAGCTCACACATGGATTTGCCCCAGCTCATGGATTTGCCCCAGCTCATAGGATATTGTCCCAGCTCACACATTGATTTGCCCCAGCACATGGATTTGCCCCAGCACATGGATTTGCCCCAGCTCATAGGATATTGCCCCAGCTCATAGGATATTGCCCCAGCTCACACATGGATTTGCCCCAGCTCATGGATTTGCCCCAGCACATGGATTTGCCCCAGCACATGGATTTGCCCCAGCACATGGATATGCCCCAGCACATGGATTTGCCCCAGCACATGGATTTGCCCCAGCACATGGATTTGCCCCAGCTCATAGGATATTGCCCCAGCTCACACATGGATTTGCCCCAGCTCATGGATTTGCCCCAGCTCATTGATTTGCCCCAGCACATGGATTTGCCCCAGCTCATGGATTTGCCCCAGCACATGGATATGCCCCAGCTCATGGATTTGCCCCAGCACATGGATTTGCCCCAGCACATGGATTTGCCCCAGCTCATAGGATATTGCCCCAGCTCACACATGGATTTGCCCCAGCTCATGGATTTGCCCCAGCACATGGATTTGCCCCAGCACATGGATTTGCCCCAGCTCATGGATTTGCCCCAGCACATGGATTTGCCCCAGCACATGGATTTGCCCCAGCACATGGATTTGCCCCAGCTCATGGATATGCCCCAGCACATTGATTTGCCCCAGCACATGGATATGCCCCAGCTCATGGATTGCCCCAGCACATGGATTTGCCCCAGCACATGGATTTGCCCCAGCACATGGATGCCCCAGCTCATGGATTTGCTCCAGCACATAGATTTGCCCCAGCACATGGATTTGCCCCAGCACATGGATGCCCCAGCTCATGGATATGCCCCAGCACATTGATTTGCCCCAGCACATGGATATGCCCCAGCTCATGGATTTGCCCCAGCACATGGATTTGCCCCAGCACATGGATTTGCCCCAGCACATGGATGCCCCAGCTCATGGATTTGCTCCAGCACATAGATTTGCCCCAGCACATGGATTTGCCCCAGCACATGGATGCCCCAGCTCATGGATTTGCTCCAGCACATAGATTTGCCCCAGCACATTTACAAATACAAAATTTACAGAATCAGCGATATAACCGATAATAGTTAAATATACGATGTTCAGAATTACCGAAATCCCGAATGGAACCGAAATCATGAATAGAGGGAAAATAAATTTCGATTTGACACATTTCAAGTCCATTCGAAAAAAATTCGATTCGGCTCAGAAAACATTTCGGATCTGCCGTTTTCGGAACTAAAAAATTTCGGAAATTCGGCCGCATCCGAAGACACGAATCGGGAAATTTCGTGAAAATTCTGAAATTCCGAAACCCGAAACGCACATCCCTACCCCCCCCCCCGAATGAGCTCCTGACATCACTGCAGAGGCTCCGCGCGATTCTCCTCACATACAGAATGTGAGGAGAATACCGCAGCGCATCTGCAGTGACATCGGGAAGGGGCAACAATGGGGTGGGGCTGGCTATTGGCGGACGGCACGGTGGATGAGCCAGCCTGCTGGAGCCAGAGGTCAGTAAACTACACCTCTGTCACGTACCCCCGTTCCGGCGGCGCCTGGCAGCAGCGTCCTCGCTGCTCGCTGGCCAGGCGCCGAGTAAATAGCGCCGGTCGCTTCCGCACACGTGGGACGCCGGGAGGCGGGGCCTCGCGTGATGACGCGGACCCGCCGGGTTTAAAACCCAGCTTCTCCACTATGCCAGTGCCCTGACGTGGTAGTTACTTCCCGCAGAGCTCTTGTGCGTTTCTGGCTAAGAATTATTCTGTGTATCGACCCCTGGCATTGGCAAAACGACTATTCTGTGTATCGACCCCTGGCATTGGCAAAACGACTATTCTGTGTATCGACCCCTGGCATTGGCAAAACGACTATTCTGTGTATCGACCCCTGGCATTGGCAAAACGACTATTCTGTGTATTAACCCCTGGCTTTGGCGAACGAACCATTCCGTGTATTGACCCCTGGCATTCGCAAGCGACCATTCTGTGTCTCGACCCCTGGCATTTGTATCACTCCTCTATTCTGGTACGGAGGTCAGTCTGTGTGGCACCCTAAGCACATCAGACCACCCCTTGTATTTTGTATGTGCTCTGTACTGCCATCCTAGCAATCTGTCTAGACGTGCCGACCACTCTAAGGATCGGAAGGGTAGAGAGTGTCCTGTCTCAAGGGACTACTAGTCAGAGAGTAGAGGGATTCGTGACGTCTCTTTTTGTATGTGCTCTGTACTGCCATCCTAGTAGTCTGTCTAGACGTGCCGACCACTCTAAGGATCGGAAGGTTAGAGAGAGACCTGCGTATAGGGACCAACACTATAGTAATCAGGGGGATCCGTGACATTACGTCAGGGCCAATGGATCCCGCAGACCTCTCTTCTCAGTTAACAAGAATTGCAGCCCGACAAGAAGAGCAGGACCACAGGATGGACCAGATTGCTCTTGCTCTGCAAACCCTGTTGAATCGATCCACTGCTGGTACTGCAAGTCCTCCAGAACCAGTATTGCCTAGGGCCAGTTCGGCCTCACCCGACGGGTGTAGGCTCAGTATGAAGGCACCCGTACGCTATGATGGTACGCCTAACTTGTGTCGGGGTTTTTTGACCCAACTGGAGATTCTATTCGAGAACAATCCGGGGTCCTGTGTATCCGATAAAGCCAAAGTAGGCTACCTAATTAACCATTTAACTGATAAAGCGTTACTGTGGGCCACACCATTGTGGGAAAACAAAAAGCCCATCATATATGACTATGAGGGCTTTACCTCTGAACTAAAACGTACGTTTGACCCCTCTAGAAGGGCCACCAATGCAGGCAGGTCCTTATTCCACATTAAGCAAGGTAATAGGAGAGTCTCTGACTATGCCATAGAATTTAAGACCTTGACTTCTGAGGTACACTGGCCTAACGACGTTTTAACCTTGGCGTTTACCGAAGGCCTGAACGAGGCTTTGATGTTTGAGCTGGCTCCCTTGAAGTTGCCCGAACATCTGGACCATTTGGTTGATTTCTGTATTGCCATGGACGACCAAATTAGGGACAGGAGGCATTCTAGAGACAGACCCAGAAGGGTTTTGCCTCCTTTACCCTTAGTACCCAGACACACCAGTACGTCAGGTACTCCAGAGCCAGAAAGAACCGATCTATCGGTCGTGGAACCCATGCAGATAGGTAGAACAGGTATTTCGGAGGCTGAGAGAGCTCACAGAAGGGAAAGGGGGCTCTGTTTTTACTGTGCCGGGGCAGGGCATTTTCGTCTTCAATGTCCTCAAAGACCCAGGGGTGGCAGGGGTGACACTGGCAAGCCGGGCCAGAGAACACCTACTAGCCAGGTAATCGGTTCACTCTATGCCTCCTTTGTTGATAACGAAAAAAAAAAAACCCGGATTCTGGTGCCCATCTCCTTAACCTGGGGGGGGTGCACCTCGAGACTGAGGCGTTCCTAGACTCTGGAGCCTCAGGTAACTTTATGGATAGAGTGTTTGCCTCCAAGAACCTCATGCCTCTAGTTCTCAAAGAAAGACCTCTAATGGTGGAGGCCATAGACGGGAAACCCTTGTCATGTCCCCATATCACCCACGACACTATAGAGGTATGCATGAAAACAGGAGTTTTGCACCGGGAAACCATACGATTCCAGATTATTGACTCTCCCTCATGCCCCGTCGTCCTAGGGTTTCCATGGTTGACTGAGCATAACCCGGTGATTGATTGGGTCCAGAGAGACATAAAATGTTGGGGTCCCAGTTGTCAGTCGAAATGTATGGGCAGGGTCACTGTTATTGGTAGCCTTAATATCGCCACAGCACCTCCTTTATCCACAGTAGTCCCTGACTGTTATCAGGCATTAAAAGAGGTTTTTTCGAAGGCCAGGACTGAGGTTTTACCACCACATCGCCCGTATGACTGTGCCATAGAGTTACTCCCCGGTACTATGCCTCCCAGAGGACATGTATACCCTTGTCGCAAAAGGAGAACGATATTATGGAGGATATATAAAAGAGAATCTTGAGCGTGGATTCATTAGACGGTCCTCCTCCCCAGCAGGAGCTGGTTTCTTTTTCGTCTCCAAGAAAGAGGGAGACTTGCGACCATGCATAGATTATAGAGGTTTAAACAGAATAACCATAAGAAATGCATATCCCATACCCCTTATAACAGAGTTGTTCGACCGACTGAAAGGGGCCCGTATATACACGAAGCTCGATTTACGCGGAGCCTACAATCTGATAAGGGTGAAAAAGGGGCACGAGTGGAAGACGGCTTTTAATACGCGTAGCGGGCATTACGAATACCTGGTAATGCCTTTGGGTTATGTAACGCGCCAGCTGTGTTTCAGGATCTCATAAATGACACCCTAAGGGATTTTCTGCAAACATTCGTCATAGTGTATCTCGATGACATCCTGATATACTCTCCAGATAAGGAGACCCATCACGCCCATGTGCAACAAGTGTTAAGGAGACTATTGAAGGCCGGGTTATACTGCAAATTAGAAAAGTGCCTATTTGATATAGAGATGGTGCACTTCCTTGGGTATATCATAACCCCTGAGGGGTTTCAGATGGATCCGGGTAAATTGTCGGCAATCCTCGACTGGCCCCTACCCCAAGGGCTTAAAGCCATCCAGAGGTTTCTAGGTTTTACCAACTATTATCGAAGGTTCATTAAAGACTTTTCGGCCTTGGTAGCTCCTCTCACGGCCATGACTAAGAAAGGGGTGGGAAATCAGAAGTGGACACCCCAGGCCAGGCAAGCCTTCGAGGCCCTCAAACAGGCATTCACGACTGCCCCTGTTCTCCGACATCCTGATCCAGCTCTGCCCTTCCAACTCGAGGTTGACGCCTCCGAACTCGGTCTTGGAGCAGTCTTGTCCCAAAGGCGGGCACCCGATAAACCTTTGCATCCATGCGGTTTCTATTCCCGGAAGTTGTCTCCGGCCGAGAGAAACTATGATATCGGTAATAGAGAGTTGTTAGCAGTTATTGCAGCCTTGGCAGAGTGGAGATACTTATTAGAGGGATCTACAGACCCAATCGTTATCATAACCGATCATAAGAATCTCACGTACATTGGAGACGCGAAACGATTGAACGCCAGACAAGCGAGATGGTCTTTGTTTCTTTCAAGTTTTAATTTCGTCCTCACGTATAGACCTGGGTCAAGAAACATTAAAGCAGATGCGTTATCTAGACAGTATGAATCCTATGAACATAACATTCAGGATCAACATCCCATTGTACCTCAGGAGAGGATTATAGCCTCTACCACGATTAGTGTCTCGTCCCCTCTGATGATCCGATTGCAGACTGTGCAAGATAAGGCTCCGGGGGGAGGCCTCCCGCGAAGCTCTTTGTACCTGAGAAGGAAAGAGAAGAAGTCCTTAAGATTTACCATGACAATAAAACCTCTGGGCACATGGGGATCACCAAAACAGTGGCTAGCATCCGAAAACTGCTATGGTGGCCCACGATGCGCCGGGATATTAAAGATTACGTAGCCGTGTGCGAGGTATGCACAAGAAATAAGAGTCCTAAGACAGCGCCCATTGGTTTACTCCAGCCCCTGCCTATCCCCGAACGACCATGGTCGCAGATAGCCATGGATTTTATAGTAGAGTTACCCGAGTCCAAAGGGAATACTGTTATACTCACGATTATAGATCGCTTTTCCAAAATGGGTCACTATGTTCCTCTTAGGAAACTACCGTCAGCAGCCGAGCTGGTGCCCATTTTCATCGCCAATGTGGTCCGCATACACGGTATCCCTCTTGGGATTGTTTCTGATAGGGGGACCCAGTTTGTCTCCAGATTCTGGAGGGGGTTCTGCAAGAATGTGGGAATAGACCTGTCCTTCTCCTCGGCCTATCACCCCCAAACGAACGGAGCAGCAGAAAGGGCCAATCAAAATGTTGAGAAGTATCTCAGGTGTTTCATATCTGAACGACAGGATAATTGGTCAGACCTGCTACCTTGGGCCGAGTATGCCCTAAACAGTGCCGTGAGTGAAGCCAGTGGTCATTCCCCTTTCTTCACGGTTTACGGATTTGATCCTCCCGTGCTTCCCACTGCATTTCCTGATACCGCGATTCCTGCTCTGGATGAGCACTTGGCGTCATTGACTGAGACCTGGGGGAGGGTTAAACAGGCACTGGAGAGGAGCAGTATTGTCCAGAAAACGAAGGCCGATAGACGTAGGGGACCAGCACCTGTGTATCAAGTCGGGGACAGGGTTTGGCTTTCTTCGCGGAACGTTAAGCTCTTAGTACCATCGATGAAACTAGCCCCCAGATACATAGGCCCTTACAAGATACTGCGGCGACTCAGCCCGGTTTCCTATGCCTTGGCACTGCCCTCCCATATCAGGATACACAACGTTTTCCACGTGAGTCTGTTGAAGCCACTGTTGTGTAATCGTTACTCCAGGGTCCGTGCTCCTCCGCCTCCTGTCTCTGTGGAGGGCGAAGAGGAGTTTGAGGTGCAGGCCATTCTGGACGCCAGGAGGTCTAGGGGGGGCCTGTACTACTTGGTTGACTGGGTGGGCTACGGTCCTGAGGATCGCTCCTGGCTTCCGGCTGCCGAGGTCCATGCCCCTCGGTTAGTGAAGGCCTTCTATTTGGCTCATCCCCATGCCCCTGGGGGTCGTCCAGTGGCCGCCCGTTGAGGGGGGGTTCTGTCACGTACCCCCGTTCCGGCGGCGCCTGGCAGCAGCGTCCTCGCTGCTCGCTGGCCAGGCGCCGAGTAAATAGCGCCGGTCGCTTCCGCACACGTGGGACGCCGGGAGGCGGGGCCTCGCGTGATGACGCGGACCCGCCGGGTTTAAAACCCAGCTTCTCCACTATGCCAGTGCCCTGACGTGGTAGTTACTTCCCGCAGAGCTCTTGTGCGTTTCTGGCTAAGAATTATTCTGTGTATCGACCCCTGGCATTGGCAAAACGACTATTCTGTGTATCGACCCCTGGCATTGGCAAAACGACTATTCTGTGTATCGACCCCTGGCATTGGCAAAACGACTATTCTGTGTATCGACCCCTGGCATTGGCAAAACGACTATTCTGTGTATTGACCCCTGGCTTTGGCGAACGAACCATTCCGTGTATTGACCCCTGGCATTCGCAAGCGACCATTCTGTGTCTCGACCCCTGGCATTTGTATCACTCCTCTATTCTGGTACGGAGGTCAGTCTGTGTGGCACCCTAAGCACATCAGACCACCCCTTGTATTTTGTATGTGCTCTGTACTGCCATCCTAGCAATCTGTCTAGACGTGCCGACCACTCTAAGGATCGGAAGGGTAGAGAGTGTAGTCCTGTCTCAAGGGACTACTAGTCAGAGAGTAGAGGGATTCGTGACGTCTCTTTTTGTATGTGCTCTGTACTGCCATCCTAGTAGTCTGTCTAGACGTGCCGACCACTCTAAGGATCGGAAGGTTAGAGAGAGACCTGCGTATAGGGACCAACACTATAGTAATCAGGGGGATCCGTGACAACCTCCACGTGCTGCACGGAGCGAGGGCGCATTCTCGGTTTTAATCCAATCTTGAATGATTGGCTTAAACTGATGTGCCTCTGGCCGTGATGGATCCCAACTCTCCCGTGGTGGGATCAGGGAGCCCGCATTCACTTCAGGAGACTACCGGAATGTCCGGGAGACTTGGGATCCATGAGCAAGTCAAGGTGTTTTTTTTGTCTCTGTTTAGCTTTTTTTTTTACACAAGCGATGCAGATGTCTCGAATATACCGTGATCACTCCAAGTTTAAGGTAAATTTTTGTCACAAAAACCTAGTGGTGTACTTGAATATACAGTATATGGCTACCTTCTAATACCCCTCTCGACCCAAGGAAAGAAATATACCGCAAGAGCAAAAACATTATAGATGAGAAAAAGTATTTATAAAAAATACATACAAAAGCAATAAAAAGTAAAAAAAAGAAATGAAAGCTGGAAAATAATACTCTGGTCCAACATTAAAAAAAGAAGCTAAGATTCACTATTTCAGCCATGAAACAACTGGCAAGAAAACACTGTACAACTGTACTATATTAACTGTAAAAATAAAACTCTGTTCAATTTTAAACACAGTGCCTTTCAATAAGATACACAGGGAATTCTGATGTATAGCCAATCATAGCCTTATCCCATTAGCATTTTTAATTAGAAGAGCAAGACGGCAGCTAATTGACCACAGAGCAAGATGGCGGGTTAAATTCTGTCCTCCATGGCTCCTCTGCTTAAAATTTGTTGTATATAAAGTGCACTAAGAAAGAGAAATTTATTAAAGAAGAAGTTCCATTCCAAAGCAGTGCACAGATCTTCTTAAATCTTTTCTTTTATATAATCTCAAGCACAAAAACATTACCTCTATAGCAATCAATAATGAATTACTTTATACAAATGTAGTATAAGGTCATCCGGCTCACATAATATAGTGCATCTCTGGGTTCTCAGATGTGTGCTTGCGGGTTTTTATGTTACGCCCATCAACTTTGTCAAGCAACCTTCAACTTGATAACCAATCGATAAACCAGGGATCTCAAACTCTGACCCCCCAGTCTATTGCCAACAATTCCCAAAATTCTTTAACTGCAATAAAAGGACACAGAACACAGAATCATGGGAGTTGTAAATCAGAAACATCTGGGGGGGGGCGGAGTTTGAGATTCCTGGATTAAACACTCCATAAGAATAGTGAAGTCACCAAAATGTTGGCGAAATGAAACCTCTTCTTTTGAATGCTTCTCTGCATCTGGTCCTGGATGGCTACCACTTCAAGAACTGACTTTTCGCTCCTTTTAGTTTAATGTTAAAGTTCTAAATTCTCCTGTTCGGTCACCTGTTAAGGGATCTTAATCTTGGAGCATCTAGGTCACCTTTCTCCAGGAAGCCCATTTCCACACCACAATGGCATGGACCACGAGATTCTTCGGCACCAATGAAACCAAGAAATCAGAAGGATGCCTGCACTGCTCCCTTCCTTCTGCACCCCAGGTGATGTCAGTGGTTGGTTTCCATTTGTCATAGGTTCTTTTGAGGGTCACACTTTCATAAGTATATAAAAAAGTGGGGTAAAATCTATAAGGCGCAAATGTGGTGTTCACGGAATTATACATGTGCATTCATGTGGTACAACAAAGTGTGTAGCATGCAACAAAGGTGAATTCAGTAATCAATTGTCATATAGATCAGAAGTAGATCATGTGCCTTGAACGATGGTAACCAATATCCTTCTAGCGTACATGCACCAACTGCACGAACTTCAATGATTGTAATAGTCATAGTCAGTATACTTTTATTGCTCAGTTCCTAGGCCCGTGGTCTGTTCTTTTTGTACCTCAAAAAGGGTACAGAGCGAGAATACAGCAATGGTGCAGAGTCTTTAGAAACACAAAGGAGAATGCTGAATAAGGATTAAAAACACTCACATACTCTAGTGCCACACTGTTACCTGGCTCTGGGCGTCTTTGCGTTCAGCCAACTTAAAAGAGTAGCACAGCCTATCTTTGGTTGCCTCCTTCCTAGGTGCGGTGGCTCACAGGTAGATGGCTCACGAGGTGAAGTAAAGAGAAGACAGTGCTCCCATAACATAATTTATCTCACTTAACAGTCATATATTACAGTAAAGAAATACACTCACCAATGCTGGAGCCTACAACAAAATTAGGCTCATAAATAGCACCTTCTGCTTTCAAGGGTAAGCACCTGACCCCTTAGATCCTGGGCATGATGATCTTGCAGTTGGAAAGTCTCGCAGGGTGGAGGGTAAGCATCAATAGACGGATTCTTATATATATATATATATATATATACAATCTCTCTTTAATATACCATAAACTGTATTACAATAAAAAGGTCTAGACAGACCTGACAAAAACAAAAAAAAACAAATTAAAGAAGATAAAGTCACGAGACTTTCGGCAAATAACTTTCCTTCCTCAGTCAGGAATGGTTAAAAGTTCATAAGGGGCATCTAGTCTATTACCAGTATGGAAAGTGAAAGTTCTTGCGCTTGTTGAGATCTTATAGGGCTATGACAGGGTCATGGCGGTGTGTTCCGGGTTCCGAAAATCTACCCCTGTGAGCGTCCCCATGTTAACATACGGTATAGGGCCCATTGTGTCCATAAAGAACTGAGCCCCGTTCAATACCTCCGCAGCTCTGATGCTGAAAGCAGAATATCTACCCATCTCTTGGTCGGATTGTGCCCCATCACCTTTTCATGTGGCCATCTCTTGCCCTGTATTCAAACTGACTGACTGCATATAGCACCTGAACAAGCAACTAAATCACAACCTACTTATTACTGTTGTATGCTCTACGCAAAAGGTCTCTGCCTGAGGTTTCTTTCTCGCTCTCATATATTTACATATACAGTATGTACTGTGTGTCATAGGCGTGCGCAGCCTATTGTATTAGGGTGTGCACCCAAAAGTTCAAACACACAAATATATATATTCACGCACCCTTATGCAGACACGCATTCAGCCAAAATATATCATTACTATAGGGGTCATTCACAGAGCACCGAAATGTCGCTGACTGTTGTTCCCCACACTTCGGGGAATCAAATTGCCCCACCCTGTGGTGAATTCACCCTTCACCGCAGGGCCCCCAAAGTGCAGGGAATCAGCCACTCGCAACAGGACCAGGACGCCGCGATCGGCCGGAGGTGACTGCAAGAGGATAGCAAGGGAGTGCAGGGACAGGTATGTAACAGCCCAGGTGTGGCTCGGGGTTACTGCTTTCAGCATTGAAATTTAACCCCGAGCCACACTCTGGAAAACCACCAGGGGGCTGAATAAATGCACTGATTTTTGACCTAAAAATGTCAAAATCAGACCGCCAGGGAGGTTAACCTTCTGCTGCCAAGCACCAATATTTAGTCTCCTACCTGTATCTCACGATGCTTTATTCACTATTCTAACTTTGGAGTGCAGGCAGAAGATATAGCGGCGATGCTAGGCGCAATACCAGCCTTTTGGATGCAGGGCAAGGGTCAAGGCCGGGCTGAGACAATGACACAGGTGCCGAACCTTACGCACAGCAGTCTGTTTAAAGACAAATACATGCATTTACACACACAGCCATACAGTGCAGTCAACACATAATCCACAGCAATAAAACCCCCAGCCATGTGCGGTGTGTATGAACGTATCACAGAATCCACAGCAATAAAACTCACAGTAAGGTGCAGCGTATATGAGCATACCATAGAATCCACAGCAATAAAACCCCCAGCAAAGTGTGGTGTGTATGAGCTTATTACAGAATCCACAGCAATAAAACTCACAGTAATGTGTGGTGTGTATGAGCATATCACATAGCTGCACAGCAGTAAAACTCACAGTAATGTGCGGTGTATATGAGCGTATCAAAGTCCACAGCAATAAAACCCCCAGTTTAAATACAAACGTTGCCCCCTCTCCTGCTTTCCTTTCTTTTTGCAGCTCATACATGGATATATTTGCCCCCAGCAGCTCATACATGGATATATTTGCCCCAAGCAGCTCATACATGGATATATTTGCCCCTAGCAGCTCATACACAGATATATTTGCCCCCAGCAGCTCATACACGGATATATTTGAACCCAGCAGCTCATACAGATATATTTGCCCCCAGCAGCTCATACACGGATATATTTGCCCCCTGCAGCTCATACATGGATATTTGCCAAACCCCCAGCCATGTGCGGTGTGTATGAATGTATCACAGAATCCACAGCAATAAAACTCACAGTAATGTGTGGTGTGTATGAACATATCACAGAGCTGCACAGCAGTAAAACTCACAGTAATGTGCGGTGTATATGAGCGTATCAAAGTCCACAGCAATAAAACCCCAGTAATGTGCAGTGTATGAGCGTATCAAAGTCCACAGCAATAAAACCCCCAGTTTAAATACAAAAGTTGCCCCCTCTCCTGCTTTCCTTTCTTTTTGCAGGGAGGGGGTTGAGTATTGCTGGTCCAGAAGCAGGCCCGGACTGGGGATAAAAACCTGGAAAAAATTTCAGACCAGCCCCAGTAATATGTGGTGTGTTTGAGGGTATCACAGAGCTGTACAGTAATAAGCAGCTCACATTTGATATATTGCCCCCAGTTCACATGGATATATTGGCCCAGCTCATATGGAAATATTGCCCCCAGCTCACATGAATATAATGCCCCCAGCTCACATAAATATGTAGGTGCTCACACGGCTATATTTGCCCCCAGCAGCTCATACACGGCTATATTTGCCCCCTGCAGCTCATACACGGATATATTTGCCCCCAGCAGCTCATACATGGCTATATTTGCCCAAGCAGCTCATATATGGATATATTTGTCCCTAGCAGCTCATACATGGCTATATTTGCCCCAGGCAGCTCATACAGGGCTATATTTGCTCCCTGCAGCTCCTACATGGATATATTTGCCCCCAGCAGCTCATACAAGGAGATATTTGCCCCAAGCAGCTCATACATGGCTATATTTGCCCCCAGCAGCTCATACATGGATATATTTGCCCCAAGCAGCTCATACATGGATATATTTGCCCCTAGCAGCTCATACACGGATATATTTGCCCCCAGCAGCTCATACACGGATATATTTGCCCCCAGCAGCTCATACAGATATATTTGCCCCCAGCAGCTCATACACGGATATATTTGCCCCCTGCAGCTCATACATGGATATATTTGCCCCCTGCAGCTCATACATAGATATATTTGCCCCCAGCAGCTCATACACGGATATATTTGCCCCCTGCAGCTCATACATGGATATATTTGCCCCCTGCAGCTCATACATGGATATTTGCCCCCAGCAGCTCATACATAGATATATTTGCCCCCTGCAGCTCATTCATAGATATATTTGCCCCTGGCCGCATTGCATGGATAGCCGCCGGGACGGGACACTTCACCCCCGCAGGTCTGGCAGCAGCCTCTGCTTCCCTGGTGGTCCGGTGGCTGTGGGGTGCTGCATTATGATCTGTGCTTCGTGCACAGACCGCAGAGCACGTCCCACAGTGAGCGAGTGACTGGACACTAACGACGGAGGTGACCTGTCACCTGACCGCCAGCGCTCTGACACAGTCATTGAGCGCCGGCGGTCAGGTGACAGGTGATCAGCGATCGCCGGTGCTCGTTGCCAGTCACTCACTGTGGGATGTGCTCTGCGGTCTGTGTGCGAAGCACAGATCACAATGCAGCACCCCACAGCCACCGGACCACCAGGGAAGCAGAGACTGCCACCAGGCCTGTGGGAATGAAGGGTCCCGGCGGCTTTCCATGGGATGCAGCCAGCCAGGACCCAAAGTGTTCTGCGGGCCGGCGGGGTGTGCCGGGGGCCGGCATTAGGGTGTGCCCAGGCACACCCGTCACACCCCGTGCGCACGCCTATGCTGTGTGTATATATATATATATATATATATATTATACCAAAAAGAAAAGGACGCACACCAGGACTTAGGAAAAATGTAAAAATAAAAACGATGTTTTATTCAATATACATTAAAAAAGATGCCCCAATGCATCAAACCGACGTTTCAGCCCTCACAGGGGCGAAACGTCGGTTTGATGCATTGGGGCATCTTTTTTAATGTATATTGAATAAAACATCGTTTTTATTTTTACATTTTTCCTAAGTCCTGGTGTGCGTCCTTTTCTTTTTGGTTTGCATATTCTCTATTGGGCTTTGCACCCAGGCATTTGTTAGTTTGTACATGGCCACAGCAGGTTGCCGCAGCTTTGTTTATATATATATATATATACAGTTGTGTTCAAAATTATTCAACCCCCAATGCTGTAAAGGGTTTTAGGGAATTTAGTGTACATTTGTAATTGTATTCAGAATGAAATCCTACAAGGACTTTTTAAAGAACCATATGCAACTAAAATGACATCAATTGGTTTTGTAATACAGTAATAAATGTTTCTTTTGTAAATTCTTCATTGACACAATTATTCAACCCCTTAAAGACTACCACTCTGAAGAACAGAGGTTCATTCCAGTGTTTTCAATCAGGTATTGAAAACACCTGTGGATGTCACGGAGCAGCAATAAAGCATAATAAGCACCAATTAGGCAGCTTTAAAATGACTGTGATACTCAGCTACTTCTAGACATTTACTGGTGTGGTTACAAACATGGTGAAGTCAAGAGAATGGTCCAGGAAGACAAGAGAAGAGGTGATTACTCTTCACAGGAAGGGCAATGGCTATAAGAAGATTGCAAAGATGTTAAACATACCAAGAGAGACCATAGGAAGCATCATTCGCAAATTCAAGGCAAAGGACACTGTTGAAATGCTACCTGGTCATGGCAGAAAGAAGATGCTGACTTCGACTGCTGTGCGCTACCTGAAGCGTAGAGTGGAGAAAAGTCCCCGTGTGACTGCTGAGGAACTGAGAAAAGATTTGTCAGATGTGGGTACTGAAGTTTCAGCTCAGACAATACGGTGCACACTGCGTAATGAAGGCCTCCATGCCAGAACTCCCAGGCGCACCCCCTTGCTGTCTCCAAAGAATAAGAAGAGTCGACTGCAGTATGCCAAAAGTCATGTGGACAAACCACAGAAGTTTTGGGATAGTGTTCTGTGGACTGATGAAACAAAATTAGAACTGTTTGGGCCCATGGATCAATGCTATGTTTGGAGGCGGAAGAACAAGGCCTATGAAGAAAAGAACACCTTGCCTACTGTGAAGCATGGCGGGGGGGGGGTCAATCATGTTTTGCTTCTGCAGGTACATGGAAGCTTCAGCGTGTGCAAGGTACCATGAATTCTCTTCAGTACCAGGAGATATTGGATGACAATGTGATGCAGTCCGTCACAAACCTGAGGCTTGGGAGACGTTGGACCTTTCAACAGGACAATGATCCCAAGCATACCTCCAAGTCCACTAGAGCATGGTTGCAGATTAAAGGCTGGAACATTTTGGAGTGGCTATCGCAGTCACCTGACTTAAATCCGATTGAGAACCTCTGGTGGGACTTAAAGAAAGCAGTTGCAGTGCGCAAGCCTAAGAATGTGACTGAACTGGAGGCTTTTGCCCATGACGAATGGGCGAAGATACCCGTAGATCGCTGCAAGACACTTGTGTCAAGCTATGCTTCACGTTTAAAAGCTGTAATAACTGTAAAAGGATGTTGTACTAAGATTGAATGTCACTTGGGGGTTGAATAAAACTGATAATGATGTGAGCACAGAAAAGACATTTGTGGTTATTTCATTATAAATGTTATGTTATATTTGTCTGACCTACACGTGCCTCTTTGATTTAATTGTATGCAAGATGACTGAATGATCAAAATCAATGTCAAACTGGCCAAAACACTCAATTTCAGTGGGGGTTGAATAATTTTGAACACAACTGTATATATATATACAAAACTCAATATACACACAAAGATGCCCAAAGAAATATCCTTCATCATAACACATATACATAATGTACATGGGGAATAATATATATAAATGGATAAATTCTAATCTGTATTGTGCATGTTACACCATAACTGTCCTTGTAGCTTAACAACTACTGTACATTAATATCAGACTGACAGGTTTCCAACATAAATATTGTGAACCACTGTACTTTACTTTATAGTATCTTGCTGGCAATTATTACTCTTAGGACGGGGGACTGTAAGAGTAGTAGGATGGGTACCAGTCCTTGATATGGCTGGGATAGAGTCTACCAACTCAAACTTCAAAGCCAGAAACAAGCCAGGGATTAGGGATACAGAAGTCAAGCACAATGTGAAACACTGCCAAAGTCAGGAATCCAACAAATGACAAGGTCAGACAAGCCAAGGTCAGATACATAGAAAACAACGTGATCAAACAAACAGGGTTTATAGTACACGGAGCAACAGAAAACCAATATCACGGGAGGTCTACAAAGTGTAAATGAAACAGGGCTAAATTATGATGATGTGAAAGAGGGAAGGCGAATGGCGTCAAACAAAAGACTTGGCAGTGGTGATGCAAAGTTGATGCAGACACACTGGGGTCTCTAATACAAATATTTTGAACTGTTGTACCATTTACTGTATAACAGAATCCTGCCAGTGGGTCCCAAATAGTAATATTGTGTACAATCGGGATGCCTGAATTTATGGTGTCCCCAACGTGAGCTTTCATTTAACTCGCAGCTGACTTTTTTCTGCGTGTTTTGACCATTGGTGAGCTTCTCATGTGATGGAAAAATGCAATATAAAAAGGTGTATCTGAGGTTTCCCCCCAGGTTGGGTGAGTACCATCATGACCATAAAGTCATAGTCAATATCATCATTGGAGGCCATACTGGTTAAGGTTAAGCAAGAGTGCCGGCCTCCCGAAGGTCTGTTGTAGATGTTATCTTCATGCTTTCTTTTTTTTCTTGCTTCTTCCTTCTCTTTCTTTCTTTTCTATTTCTCTTCTCTTACTATTTGTTCCCTTCCATATTTGAGATACCTCTTGGGGTGGTTACAGCAGCTGAGAAGTAATTTTCACCCGCCCGCCCTTCCTTTTTCTTTTCCTTTTCCTGTCCTATGGGACTCAGTCCAGTCATCTTCACATTTCTTTATGACACAGCAGTATACTCCCATAGGTATTGATCTTATTCTATTTTCTATGGGGAATATGTGTCCTTTCTCAGACCAAATTATGTACTATTTCTTTTCCCATTTTCCAAATTCTTCTTGTATTTTTCACATTTTTGTGTAGCATTAAAAAAATTAATAAACCTTAAATGACAAAAAAATACTATAATTAAACAACATAGCACATAAAAAAACAGATTGCCAGTGTCAGAAAGCCAAGAGAAGGAATCTGTAGCAACTGTTTCTTAAAGCAATGCACCATAATAAATTAAATTCACAATTAATTAAAAAAATAACATAATATAAATTCCTCGGTGGTAGTTTCCTTTTTTTGTTCTCTTTGGTGTTTTAGATTGTTCTGCTGTTTGCTGTACTGTTTCATATCTAATAAAGCCTTGGTTGTCAGCTTCTTCATAGAAACATAGAAACATGGAAAAATGTCGGCAGATAAGAACCTTTCGGCCCATCTAGTCTGCCCAATTACATGGATACTTTACCTGGATTTATCTTTTGTTTAGGATAGCCTTATGCCTATCCCATGCTTGCTTAAATTCAATTACTGTTTTGGCCTCTACCACTTCAACTGGAAGGCTGTTCCATGTATCCACCACCCTCTCAGTAAAATAATGCTTCCTGATGTTACTTTTAAACCTTTGCCCCTCTAATCTAAGACTATGTCCTCTTGTTTTGCTACTTTGTTTCCTTTTAAATATACTCCCTTCCTCTACCTTGTGGATTATAGAAACATAGTTCAGTCAGGATATTGGAAGGAAAAGTTCCATACTTGGACAAGACACCTAACGGTACATACTTGCCTACCACACAATATCGGCTGAGGAGTCCAGTGGTAACATCTCTGCCTTTCGACCATGGAGAAGCTAGTAGAAGGAGAAGCAAATCCCGTTCAGCGCATCCCTCCAATACAACTATGGAGAAGCAAGTCTCGACTTTACAGGAAGCGGGTTCAACCTAACCACCAGGTCGCTGATCTACAAACTTGGAAAGCCGACTTGATCCCACTCAGAAGACGCCACCAGAGAGTGTCCTTGGGCAAGACACCTAACGATATGGATGCACATACCTGACAAAACACTTGTACTTCTCATAGATTGTATGTTCCCTTGGGAACAGGGTCCCCCTGAATCAGGTCATCATCCATGTGTGGTATTCTAATATATCAACCTCTTGTACCCCATCTTGTAAAGCGCAGCGGAATATGTGGCGCTATATAAAAAAATTAAAGAATACACTGGACAGAGTCACTTACCTTGTGCAATTTCAAATGGGGCCTGCATTATTAGCATGCTGAAAAGGTCTTTGTGTTATTACACTAACAGGGTAATTCAAAGAGAATTGAAAAGTTACCGCACGTTCGGTGACTTTTCGTTCTCTTCAATTCGGTGCCAATTGTGGCAACCCTGCGGTGTATTTAGCAAGCACCACAGGGCCGTCGAAGTGCAGGGAAAAGCTGCCGCAAACCCGACAAAAAGTCACTGCAAAAACCCAGTGATTGCACGCCGAAAATCCGCAAAAACATCTGGATTAACCCATCGAAGACGCCGGAAAAACCCGAGCAGGAGCCGATGACACACAGTAAAGCCGCTGGAAAAAGCCGACACCGCAGACGAGTGAAGTGAATAAATTAGCAAAACAGTACGCTTGAATGTTTGAAAAGTGAAACGCTGTTTGGAAAGAAACTACTGAGCGAAAAATGTCTGAAATTTACATATGAGGTCCAAGGAAT
The DNA here is from genome assembly GCA_009667805.1 of Leptobrachium leishanense. Lineage (NCBI taxonomy): Eukaryota > Metazoa > Chordata > Amphibia > Anura > Megophryidae > Leptobrachium > Leptobrachium leishanense. Next base: position 350,043,889 of record CM019064.1, read on the forward strand.
GATAATAAAAAGGGCTGTTACAGAAAAATAAGGAAACTTTAAAAAAACCAAAAAAAAACGACTTTTTTAAAAAAAATCCAGAAAAATGCTTAAAATATCCTAAAAATCTATAAAGAAAGAAACTCTTTACTGCAGAATTTTATAATGAACGGTTTATAAGATATTGAATTAAAACGGGAATATTTTTAACATTGAAGCCTATGGGATTCGCCTGAATCAACCTGTCGAATTAAACCACCGAATGGCAGGGCATTAGGGGAACCTTTCACTGCTGGTTTGTGTTCTCTGAATACCCGAAGCAGTGCTTTTTTATGGGGATTTCACTGCCCTCGAACAGGCAAGTAAAAATAATATCTGTATGTGGCACTATGCCTGCATGCGGAAATTACAATAACTCCCTTTATCTTCTCAAATTCCATCCAATCTAAGAAGAGAAACAGGGGAAATGTCATGGCCTTGATTTAAAAAGAATTTGAATGGTTGAATACACCATCTGGAGTAATGAAGGTATTGATCAATACTCATCAAATACTGATTTCATACCTAAAAGTAATCTTCTACTTCAAATTAAAGAGCATGAAAATCTTGAAATGTTTCATAGGTTAGTTTGCAGGGACATTGAGGAACTTGAAAACCCCAATGATCCTTAAACAGACAGTATAACCAGAAAAAAAAGACAAACCCCCAAGTACTTGACGGAAATGAACCATGTGATAATAAAGCCCTCTGACACAGTGTGGGAATGTCATGGACTTGAATAAGACACAATATGAAGGAGCAGTTGCTAGAATTCTTGGTGACAATAAAGTCACACTCTTTCTCGGTTGGTTCGAGTGGCTTTTTCTCTTTCTCCTTGACCTTGTGATATAGTTATGGGTTTAATCCCAAAATAAAGTTGCATGGCCTAGACACTTGAATCAGGTATTTTGTCACGGGCCACGCCGCCGGCACAGGAAGAAGGGCAAACCCGGCATGGTTCTGCCATAATCCGGCAGCATCATTCATGCCCTGCCCTCCGGGGTTCAGGTCTCCCCTGTTGAACTGACCAGGTTCTGACCAGGTGCTCCTCATTAGCACCTATACTCTCCATTTAAGCAGGGCACCCCCTTCCTCTAATGCTTCTGCATTGTGTAATATATATATATTTTTCTTCATTTAAAGAAAGTAAAATACACAATGCAGAAGCATTGGAGGAAGGGCTGTGCCCTGCTAAATGGAAAGTCCAGGTGCTAATGAGGAGCACTGGTCAGTACTTGGACCCATTCTCTTTAATATTTTTATTAGTGATATTACAGAAGGTATTAATGGAAAAGTATGTCTTTTTGCTGATGACACAAAGATTTGCAACAGGGTTGACGTTCCTGGAGGGATCAGCCAAATGACAAATGATTTAGGTAAACTAAAAAAATGGTCGGAGTTGTGGCAATTGAGTTTTAATGTGGATAAGTGCAAGATAATGCACCTGGGACGTAAAAACCCAAGGGCTGAATATAGAATATTTGATACAGTCCTAACCTCAACATCTGACGAAAGGGATTTAGGGGTCATTATTTCAGAGGATCTAAGGGTAAGTAGTCAATGTAATAGAGCAGCAGGAAATGCTGGCAGAATGCTTGGTTGTGTAGGGAGAGGTATTAGCAGTAGGAAAAGGGAAGTGCTCATGCCACTGTACAGAGCACTGGTGAGACCTCACTTGGAGTACTGTGTGCAGTACTGGAGACCGTATCTCCAGAAGGATATAGACATCTTAGAGAGAGTTCAGAGAAGGGCTACTAAAATGGTGTACGGCTTGAAGGAGAAAAGTTACCAGGAAAGGCTTAATGATCTTAACATGTACAGCTTGGAAAAAAGACGAGACAGAGGAGATATGATAGAAACATTTAAATACGTAAAGGGAATCCACAAGGTAGAGGAAGGGAGTATATTTAAAAGGAAACAAAGTAGCAAAACAAGAGGACATAGTCTTAGATTAGAGGGGCAAAGGTTTAAAAGTAACATCAGGAAGCATTATTTTACTGAGAGGGTGGTGGATACATGGAACAGTCTTTCAGTAGAAGTGGTAGAGGCCAAAACAGTAATTGAATTTAAGCAGGCATGGGATAGGCATAAGGCTATCCTAAACAAAAGAAAAATCCAGGTTAAGTATCCATGTAATTGGGCAGACTAGATGGGCCGAAAGGTTCTTATCTGCCGACATTTTTCTATGTTTCTATGTTTCTATGGTCAGAACCTGGTCGGTTTAGCTTGGGAGACCTGAGCCACGAAGGGCAGGGTATACTGGCAGTTTGTTACCAAGTACCTGTCTACTTACTTTAAATATGAAGACTTTTGGGCATTGTGGCAATTCAATAAAGACGCACTGTAGCATCAAAGACACATTACAGAACACGTAGACCCTTTGTAACTGAAACAAACCATTAAGCCTCATCCCCACGCCTTTTACAATTTTATAGAAGATCTCTAAAACAACTGCTATAAAACCAAACAGGACACAATAACACTATGGTATAATTTATAGACTTTTTTTTAATTGATGCTGATATCATATCTATAGCAACTATATTAATGCTCAAAGTAACTACACAAAAGCCTATCTGCTGCATTGCTGAGTGTATAAGACGCCACGCGTTGCACTCTGAGCTTAGTCAGCAGAAGAATGTTTCTTAATGATTGTGGTCCAGGTACAACCCCTGTATGCTAGTGACCCAGGGGAAATTATCCTCCTGGTCCCTTTTGTCAGACCTTCCCAGAGCACAGAGATACATTGTCACCCCAATGCTTGTCAATACTTAATAATTCAGATTTTGAATATGTATGTTTTCCTCTACCATGTAAAAGCCCCTTGGGATGAACTATTGTTGCCTGTGGGAAATCCGCAGCATGCCTCGGGTTAGTGCGTATCTGCATTCCTGCAGTACTGTAATTTCCATTCCTCTCGCTTCTTGACCTGTGTTTTCCAGTAGGCAGCTACTATAACATGATCAGTGGAGGATTCTTTCCCTGAGCTCTGATCTTTAATGAGCTTCATTGTTTCACATGTATACCACAAAAGTTTATCTATGATTTACAATAATGCAATGTGGAAGGGGGATTCCTAAAGGACAACAGAGTGTTGAATGCTTCCTTGGCTGAGTAACTATGTGGGATAATTGAAGGTCATAGTTCTTGTCCTCTATAGCGAGTCCGAAGAGGTTTTTCAAAGAAGTCACAAGTGACTTTAATCGTATAAAAAAAATGACATCTAGTTCTCAAAATGTATTCAGAAAAAAAGGATGGACAAACCAAAATAAAATTAGAGAATTGGTAAATACTGACAATGATGATTGTATCTATTCAACACTTTTCATTGTTAAAATATCAGCCTTTTGTTTTCAAAATTGGCTAAATATGCTTCAAACATTATTTTATTAAATTTATTATATGGTTTTACTTTGGTTCCCTGAATAATACATGGATACTTATTTAAAATAGGTTTTCTTAAATAAAGTAATAGCAGTTAATTTCTGCATAAAAAAATCCTTTGTCCTCATTGTATAATTCACATTTTATACCATATCAATAAAGTTAGGGGGTAAATTTACTAAAAGATAAAATGGTCAAGAATCACAAATACTTTTTGTTAGGTTTATATTATGGATGCTGGGATATTACCTTTTGTCATACAATTATTTAAGATAAAATGCTCTCTTTGATCTAAATATATTCTACAACTCCACGCTTATAAGCTGATTAATGTTAGAAATGCCACCATCATTCATGCATAAACCAAATTTTTCCAGAACTTTGCCACACTCCTGGAGCCCTTTTGTACTATGATTGTCAATGCCAAGGGAGAGACTGGTTATGCTGGCAGTGCACATTAATATTTATTTATAGCTAGTTCATAATTGCTGTATGACAACTGATATGGTTGCCAACGCAGAACTGGAGCCATTTAGGGGCAGATGAAAATCCCCCCAAGGTTTCATTTCACAAGACAGTTGCAACTTGATTAAAAGTGATATGGTGTATTGCAATTATTACAAATTAGGAGATACTGCAACTTAATAAAGTGTTAGGATTTTTCATATATTATGAGCTGGACTGTCCAAACAATTTACAGTTCGAAAAGACGATCATATATATATTATGAATGGTGGAAATCCACAATGTCTTTATGTAGACATATATTCCTAAAAGCATAAGCATGGAAACTCTCCAAGATTTCTGCTCCTCAGTTAACCATTGACCATCCCACTTAACCCATCACTAAACATGCAAATTTGATATCAATGTTTAAACATAAAGATAGGCTGGGTTTAAGGAATCATTATGATAATTATAAACCATATTACATAATTCAGGTGACATAAAAATTATATTTGGAAACCTTTAAAAGCTTATCAGTTAGTGGGCAAATAGTGTGAAACAGCGTTCCCACACAATCCTCCTCGACTTAAACCTTAACTTTATGACAATAAATGATGTGCACATTTATCAAATTCTATGTATATGTGTGTCAGGGGAGCGTTTCCATACACAAATATTGGGAGGGGCACACTCTCCTAATTTTGGCTAAAAGTAGGTGATAGGCAGAGCAATGTCAGGCTGTGCCCATCACATTCACTCAATCCAGAACATTGCTGCACAGGGTCTGTACTTCTACTGCTCAGGTGACACCTGACAGACCAGTACAGTAATGTTCTGCATACTGCATTCTGTCTCATACTCTGACATACTGTATACACATACCCAGATATAAACCACATACACAGCAGGGACGTGCGGTGAGGTCAGTGGCTGGTGAGTCACTGGCTAGTATCATAGACAGATATACACAGATATTAACAAACTTTCTGCGGTTTGTGTTTAGCTGTAAATTATCTTTTACTGTACCCACACTTATTATATACCGTTTCTCTCACCATTAAATGGACTTTCTAAAGATACCAGTATTTTCATCATATCATATACTTTACTATTAAAAATATATATATATAATTATAGAAAAACTTTTTTTCTGTGCCTGTGCCTGTCATACCCTGTAACCGCATCTAGAGGTAGCAGAGGGTGCTGCCTGGGCCTGTCATACTCTGTATCCGCCACTAGAGGGAGCTGCCTGGTCCCTGTCATACTCTGTATCCACCAGTAGAGGGAGCAGAGGGAGCTGCCTGGGCCCCTTCCTGTCAATTAGAGGTCAGCTTCCAATGCAGGTGTTTTTTGAATGGATTGGACCAATGGTGCTTTCCCATTGGTCCAAGCTATTCCATTGTTCTGTCAGTGCCTCTCCGAGGCTCTGACGAGCAGTGTTCATGAAGTAGGCAGCGCACGTGTGTTCCTATTTGAACAGACATGCATTGCAGATTTCTTTGAGCAGCTTATGCGATTAGCATAGCAGGGAAGCATACCGCTACGCAAATTGCGTAGGCTGTAAAATGAATGCGCGCAGAGACAGAGAATGGAGCTGACAGCAGGGAAGCACGGAGCCAGTGAGTATACTTTATTTTCTTTTATTATTTTAACAATTAATGGCAGGTGACGCTCTGCCTCACCTGCCTACCCTGTCGGCACATCCCTGATACACAGGTAGACACACACAGGTTTGGACCTACACTACAAACACTATAAAGGTGTATATATTTTGAATGTATGCAGGAAATCGCCTTGTCAAGTCAACTCCAGAGGTTAGGTACAAGGAAGTTAACTCCTTCACTTCTGAGCAGTGGCAGCTGCTGACAATTCAAGTTGGTGTGGCGCCAGACAGGAAACATGAATGCTTTTAATCATGAATATGTCTATACAGCACTACTACCTCAAAAATATGTGAATGATCCCATTTATATACCTTAGAAACTTTTTTCTTTCATTAACCCTTCTGTCTGTGGTGCAGACTTTGTTTTGAATTTATATATATATAGTAAAGTTTATTATTGTGTAGCGCTGCTTTAAAAAGACTGTGTTCTGCTGCAATTAATTATTATGGCCACCAGAAGGAGATAGAGACATAATGGACTATGCTGGACAAACACTGAACTACAATTTCCATCATGCTTTGCGTGAGTACAGGAAGTGGGTGGTGTAGGAAGAGAAAAGACATCAGCAGCCTCGTGCAGGGGAGAGACAGAGTGAGCTGAGCGATGAAAGGTGGAGGACGCACTTGAAAACTGTCAAGGATCGTGACCAGGCCAGAGTACAGGCGCTGCCTCACTGGTGCTGGAGATCGGGACGGTGACCCTGCTGAGACCTACCTACGCAGTGCTGAGAGGTCTGGATGGAAATCTGGTTCCAGCTGGACCCCGAGTGAGGAGACTGCGCTGATCGATTGGGAGTGCAGGCGGTGGATCGTTGTTCCTGTTGCAGAGATTCGACAAGCAGGGAGCGGATCCAGTGGCACAGAGTCCCAGTGCACAGCGGGAGAAGATCCTTGATCGGGTGCTGGACAGTTTGTCTATCGGATGGGTGAGAGGCCTCCCAGGCCGCAGTTCCAAAAATCAGAAACGCACGCTGCAGTATTGTTTAAATCCACAGGGCCCCAACGTGACTAGTCGAAGATTGTTTGTTTCATTCACTGGCCAGTTGAATACAGTACCCGGGTACCCGAAACAATACACATACACATTTTTGAGCTATTATTCACGGGACTTACACTCCAGAAATGAGGGGGTTAATCTTTCTCTTTTGCCGCCGCGTGTTTTTCCCGCGTTACGAAATCCTGTTGTTTAAATACCGTATCTACTTTATATATACTGCTTTATTGGGATCAGTAAAGAATCTAATCTATAAAAATCCACAACAGTGCTGGTGTATAATTATTCCCTAGTACGGTGAGACTAACCCAAGGTTAATTCAGCGGCTCCTCCGGGAGTGAGCGCTACAATTGCAGTAGTCATTTACACATCCCAGAAATTCAAAGAACTGCATCACAGAGCTCATGTGCTAAATTTCACCATATGCAGCACAGAACTCTGGGTAAGACATGCAAATGATGTCTGCAATTTCAAATTTTTTTGCATCCTGGGTCTGTTTTAGTTTATTATTTGCAGTGTGGAGGCTTTTCATCAAATTTTTTGCCCTCCACCACAACTTGAAATGAGTGTATATGTACAGTATGTATTTGTTTTCCATTCTTTACTTAATGGTCATAAATCTAGACATGGATTAAAAACAACCTGCATTGTTCAAATATTTTTATTTAATAAATTAAGATAAAACAATCTGAAAATATAGAAAAAAAATAGAATTTCTATATCAAAATGACTAACAACAGATAAACAATAAGACAATTTAAGCACAATACAATCAAAGCTTAGGTACTAGCTATTAGAATCACTATAACAAGATATAATAATGAAAAGGAAACAGTAGGGTTTTTGTTGTTGACAGTTTCAACATCCAACAATGCAGTTTTTTTTTATTATTATTCTTTATATAGCGCCAGCATATTCTGCAGCGCTGAACAATGGGCACAGTATAGACAGGGTAAATACATTGAGATAGAACAACATTTGACACACCAACACAGGAGGGAATGAGGGACCTATTGCTGTAGGAACTTACAATCTAGAAAGGTTGAAGGTAGGGTTGCCACATCGGCTATGTTTTCCAGGACATATATTACTATTACATGCACGAAGAAGCACAGGGAAAAGTGCTGCTCTGCAACATATATAATTAATATACTGATAGAAAGAACCCAAGGCAGGTCACCTGGTATTCCTTTTTCATTTCCTACGTGCAGCGTATGGATGCTACATTTTGCGGGGTGGCATTTACCATGCACTGCCCATCAGCATGAATAAATTATACAGGGTGTCCATAAAGTCTCTTTTCAATTTCTAAAATTTATTATAAATACAAATGAAAAGGCAGATAAGTGAAAATACTTCTATATGGGCACCATTAGTTGCACGAAGCACATCAAGACGGTACTCAATTTCTTGCCATGTTCGCTGTAGCATACCCTCTTCAAAGGTGGCAATGGCATCAGTGATCCTCTGCTTTAGATGAATGTGTGGTGTGGGATCATCTGCAATCAAATCCGTTTTTCTTCGGCGAGACATCAATTACTACAAATGTTTACCTTGACCATTTGACTGAATACGTGGCACCACAACTACATGACCTTCAACCAACCATCATTTTCCAGCAAGATGGTGCATCACCACATTGGGGACTGCATGTTCGTGGGTTCCTAAATGAAACATTTCCAGACCGGTGGATTGGAAGGGGTGGCCCAATTCCCTGGCCACCTCGTTCACCAGATATCACTCCCCTCGACTTCTTTCTATGGGGTTACGTTAAAGATATCGTGTATCGAGCAAAGGTACGGGACATCACTAATCTAAAGCAGAGGATCACTGATGCCGTTGCCACCATTTATGAGGGTATGTTACAGCGAACATGGCAAGAAATCGAGTACCATCTCGATGCGCTTCGTGCAACTAATGGTGCCCATATAGATGTGTATTAAATTAGGCAAAAATAATTTAAATATATACGTCTCATTTTGTAATAATTTTCACTTATCTGTCTTTTCATTTGCCTTTGTAATACATTTTTGAAATTGTAAAGAGACTTTATGGATACCTTGTATGTGTCCTGAAAAACATGGCCAATTTGGCAACCCTAGTTGGAGGGGGAAAAACAGGAGGAGAGGACTGCAAGGTGAGAGTGTTGGACAGGTTGGGGCAGTGAGGTGTATTAGTGATTCGGGTGGTAGGCTTCCCTGAATAGGAATGTCTTAGGGGAAAGTTGGACAGTACAATGGATGGGGGCTGCACGTAAGAAATCCTGCATTCTAGCATGGGAAGAGGTAATGTGGGGAGAAGCTAGGCGCAAGTCACTGTTTGATGTTAGGGAGCGGGCCGGGGTGTATTTGGTGATTAATGAGGACAGGTAGTGGGGAGCTGAGTTAGTGAGAGCTTTTTTTTTTATTCAATAAATGCGAAGATGACAGTACAGAATATCAACGTTCAACAAGTTATTGCAAATGCGGCATAAGAAAGCATATACAGACCATAATATGTCCAAAAAACAAGAACAATAGCATAGCAACTTAATAGTCATTGTATCAGAAGAAATATCATATGAAAAGAAATAAAAGCCAGAGAAACAGCCAGGCAAAAAAAAAAGGGGGTGGAGGGAGGGTAGAGAGATGAGGGGAAAAAATGGGGAAGAGGGAGGAAGTGAGAGGTAGGACAGGTATGTGAGAGACAGGTGTCAGAAAGAGAGAGAGCAATCAGAATAGGGAGTGAAGAAAGTAGATTGCAGGGTGTAGAGAATAGGAAAGTGTTCCAACAGTAATCAGCAAAGCCAGTACACGGAAGGGGCAGGGGACTTCAGGTGGAGGTGAGTATGCGGGGGTGGGGACCGGACCTCGTCCCCATCTTAAGCCTCTCCCCTATCATCCCTCCGGAGCGCCCGACCAGTTGCGGACGCTACAAAGGCTTCCCAGTGAAACCACTTATGGAGATGTTGGGTCATCTTGCCTGATGCCATGGCCAAAAGGCTCTCATGCGCACGTGTCTCTTCCAACTTCGACATCCATATGTTCGACTTCGGGGGGTCCCCACTCAACCAGTTCATCGCAATGGTGGTGCGTGCGGTGAGTAGAAGTGGGAAGTGGGAGGAGGACAGAGTGCTGCAGTGCTGCAGTGAGTAAGGCACCTGGAGTAGCAGGAAAACTTGTGCTATGAATGGTAGATCTACGTCCGTCACCTTATTGATAGGTGCGTGGACCAAAGTCCAGAAGGGGTGTAACTTCTCACATGACCACCATGTGTGCAAGTAATCTCCAAGTTCAGTGTCGCATCGCCAGCATTGTGCCGTAGATCGCAGACCAATGTGGAATTGTAGCGCTGGGGTACAATACCAGAACGTGAGAATTTTATACGCCTGTTCCTGTAATTTGGCCATTTGTGTGCAGTGATGGATCAGGTCATACGTCTTAGACCAGCTCTCATCCGTAATTTGCGTAGCCAACATTTCCTCCCATTTTGCTTCAAAAGGAGGTGGGTCATTTGGGGTGGTGGAATTCAGCATTGCATATAAGGTCGAGATATCATGCGTGAGTATGGTGGTAGAGACACAAAGACGTTTGAAAGTGGTGAGGGTCCGCAATATTCGGTGTTGTCCCGGTATTGATCTGAGATAGTGTAGGACTTGAAAATAACTGAATCTTTCAAGGAAATTCGGAGGCGTCATTACATCCGTCCGGTCCCACGGAGGCGTATATATGCATCGTCCTTCAATATCACCAATGCACGATGACAGCGGGGATGTGGCCATCTAGCCCGCAGTTTAGGATTCAGGTCTGTCTGGAACACAGGATTGTCAGCCAGCGGTAGGAGCGGGGATGGGTACGAAAAGAGTCGGCGCCTCGTGATCGCGGAGTCCCAGACTCGTAGGGACGCCGCGATCAGCAGGTGTGTTCGAAGTGAGTCTGGCCTGCATGACTTCGCAACCCATGGTAAAGCCCAAAGACGAACCTCAGAGGACACCTCTTCAAGGTCTAGCCATAAGGGCCTCCTGCCCCCCGTGGACCATTCCGTAATGCGTAAAAGATGTGTCGCCAAGTAGTATTTGTGGAGGTCTGGTAAGGCTACTCCACCTGCAGATTTAGGGCGGATTAATGTGGTTCATCTCACATGCGGCTGTGAGTCATGCCAAACAAATTTCAGGATCTCAGATTTAATCTTGGCGAAGTAGGTCCACGGAATATGTGTCGGTATGGTCTGAAAGAGGTAAAGTAAACGTGGTAGCACATTCATCTTTATGATGCTAAGTCGTCCAAACCACGACACCTTGACCATTCACCAAGAGAGCAAGTCTGCTATTAGGATTTCGCACAGGGGGGGAAGTTAACCTCAAAAAGAGATGTAAGTCGGGGGGTTAGTTCAATTCCTAGGTATTTCATGGTGTTTGCGCATTACCTAAACTGGTGGGAGTTACGGAGAAGGCGAGCTTTCCTAGTGGGCACTGTGATGTTAAGTATCTCCGATTTTGTCATGTTGAGCTGCAAGTTCGATAAATCCCCATATGTTCGAAACTCCGAGACAATCTCGGGTAGGGATTCCGTTGGGTCGGATACAAAAAATAGTAGGTCATCCGCATACGCGGCGACCTTGTGCTCAGTATCTTGCCCCGGCAATCCTCTAATAAGGGGGTTACCGCGAACGGATTCTAGAAAAGGTTCAAGGACAGCGCATAGAGAAGCGGGGACAGCCCTGTCGAGTGCCGTTAAGGATCCCAAAGGGTCTTGATAGGGCCCCGTTCACCTTAACTGCTGCAGTGGGAGAAGTGTATAAAGCCGCAATCCAAGCATAAAATGCACCCACTATTCCCATCACGTCTAACGTAGGGAACAGGGGCGGATCCAGAGACTAGTCTCGGGAGGGGCACTTACAGAAAATAAGGTGTTTTAGCAGAGAGCCCGACTCACGAGAATTTACAGAGGGCCCGGCTCACAGGAGCTTACAATCTAGAGGAGCAGAGGGCCCGGCTCACAGGAGCTTACAATCTAGAGGAGCAGAGGGCACCCAGGAGCTTACAATCTAGAGGAGCAGAGGGCACCCAGGAGCTTACAATCTAGAGGAGCAGAGGGCACCCAGGAGCTTACAATCTAGAGGAGCAGAGGACACCCAGGAGCTTACAATCTAGAGGAGCAGAGGGCACCCCGGATTTTACAATCTAGAGCAGCAGAGGGCACCCCGGATTTTACAATCTAGAGGAGCAGAGAGCCCCCAGCTCACACATGGATTTGCCCCCAGCTCAAGGATTTGCCCAGCTCATGGATTTGCCCCCAGGTCATGGATTTGCCCAGCTCATGGATTTGCCCCCAGGTCATGGATTTGCCCAGCACATGGATTTGCCCCAGCTCATGGATTTGCCCCCAGGTCATGGATTTGCCCAGCTCATGGATTTGCCCCCAGGTCATGGATTTGCCCAGCTCATGTATTTGCCCAGCTCATGTATTTGCCCCCAGGTCATGTATTTGCCCAGCTCATGGATTTGCCCCCAGGTCATGGATTTGCCCAGCACATGGATTTGCCCCCAGCTCATGGATTTGCCCCCAGGTCATGGATTTGCCCCAGCTCATGGATTTGCCCCAGCACATGGATTTGCCCAGCTCATGGATTTGCCCCAGCTCATGGATATGCCCCAGCTCATGGATTTGCCCCCAGGTCATGGATTTGCCCCCAGGTCATGGATTTGCCCAGCACATGGATTTGCCCCCAGCTCATGGATTTGCCCCCAGGTCATGGATTTGCCCCAGCTCATGGATTTGCCCCAGCACATGGATTTGCCCAGCTCATGGATTTGCCCCAGCTCATGGATATGCCCCAGCTCATGGATTTGCCCCCAGGTCATGGATTTGCCCCCAGGTCATGGATTTGCCCAGCTCATGGATTTGCCCCCTGCTCATGGATTTGCCCCAGGTCATGGATTTGCCCCCAGGTCATGTATTTGCCCAGCTCATGTATTTGCCCAGCTCATGTATTTGCCCCCAGGTCATGGGTTTGCCCAGCACATGGATTTGCCCCCAGCTCATGGATTTGCCCCCAGGTCATGGATTTGCCCAGCTCATGGATTTGCCCCCAGGTCATGGATTTGCCCAGCACATGGATTTGCCCCCAGCTCATGGATTTGCCCAGCTCATGGATTTGCCCCCAGGTCATGGATTTGCCCCAGCTCATGGATTTGCCCCCAGGTCATGGATTTGCCCCAGCTCATGGATTTGCCCCCAGGTCATGGATTTGCCCCAGCTCATGGATTTGCCCCCAGGTCATGGATTTGCCCAGCACATGGATTTGCCCAGCTCATGGATTTGCCCCCAGGTCATGGATTTGCCCCCAGCTCATGGATTTGCCCCCAGGTCATGGATTTGCCCAGCTCATGGATTTGCCCCCAGGTCATGGATTTGCCCAGCACATGGATTTGCCCAGCTCATGGATTTGCCCAGCTCATGGATTTGCCCCCAGCTCATGGATTTGCCCAGCTCATGGATTTGCCCCCAGCTCATGGATTTGCCCCAGCTCATGGATTTGCCCCAGCTCATGGATTTGCCCCAGCTCATGGATTTGCCCCCAGCTCATGGATTTGCCCCCAGGTCACACATGGATTTGCCCCCAGGTCACACATGGATTTGCCCCCAGGTCACACATGGATTTGCCCCCAGGTCACACATGGATTTGCCCCAGCTCTCACCTGGATTGTTGCCCCAGCTCCGGAAGGGGGTTGAGGGACCCAGATGCCGGGCAGCGCGGGAGCGCCTGCCCGATCTTGAACAGTCCGTCCTGTGAAGTGGATGCGGCTGTGTGCGTGCGCAGCCGGTCACGCGGTCCGGCCAGTCAGGTGGTACAGAGACTCAGTACCACCTGATTAGCCGGACCACGTGACCGGCTGCGCACGCACACAGCCGCATCCACTTCACAGGACGGACTGTTCAAGACCGGGCAGGCGCTCTCGCGCTGCCCGGCATCTGGGTCCCTCAACCCCCGGGCCAAATCTCGGGGGGAGGGGGAATTGCCCCGTTGCCCCCCCCCTGGATCCGCCCCTGGTAGGGAAGAGAAAAGGCCACGCTAAACGATTTAATGCCTTTTCGGCATCGGTCGAGAGCAGGAGAATCTCCCGCTTAGAACGGTGTGCTGTGTCTATCACGTTCAGGGCTCTTATCATGCCATCCCGTGCTTCCCTCCCCGGGACAAAGCCCACTTGATCTCTCCGTACCAACAAAGGAACGAAAAGGCTGCAATCGCAGTGCTAGTACCGAGGAGAACAATTTAAGGTCGCAGTTGAGTAACGATATTGGGCGGTAACTGGAACATAGGGTGGGATCTCTGCCTTCCTTTGGAATAACCGAAATATTAGCTAGCGTGGGCTGCGAGTGAAGTTGCGAGCCATCTCTCAATGCATTAACTGAGGCTGCTAGATGTGGCAGTAGAATCCAAGAGAACTTTTTATAATATTCGGAGGGCAACCCATCCGGGCCCGTTGCCTTACCGTTTTTTTGACGTTTCAACGATGTTTGCAGTTCACACACTGTAATCGGGTCATTCAGAGAGTTTTGCTCCGCCCCTGTCAGCCGTCTATGAATTTGGGTGGATAGATATTCTGAAATCTTATGATTAAGATCCGGTGATGACATCGGGGCACTGGAATACAGAGCAGCGCAATAATCGCAAAATGCAGTGACAATAGCATCCGGTGTCTTCAAAGGGGCACTCGGACCAGTCCGGATTTCTGGAATATAGTTGTGGGCCCGTTGTTTCCGCAGCATTTGTGCCAATAGGCGTCCCGGTTTATTCTTGTGATACGCAAAAAAACATTTAGTCTGAAGAATCGCCCGGTGAATCTGAAGTTTGGATAATTTCTCCAAGCATGACCGTTTCTGAAGCAGTGAGCAGTAGGATTGTGGGTCTTTGGTCTGCATATGACTTTGTTCCAGCTGTCTGATCTCCTCCAATAGGGTCTTGGTCTCCAAGAAGCATTCCTTTTTTTTTTCTGATGCAAGGCCTATTAAGGTTCCTCGAATGGTAGCTTTATGTGCCTCCCATACTGTGTGCGCTGAGCCCTCCCCACCGCCATTGTCCTTGAAGTAGTTGCAGAGTGCGTCATTCACCGTGTCATCAATCAACCTATCTTGCAATAAGGAAACATTCAGTCGCCAATGAAAGCTATGAGGGCGAAAGTGCGCCGACCGAAGGGTAAGAGCGACCGGTGCATGGTCCGACCACGTTCGGCTCAAAGATATAGTCAAGGCGCGAATACGAGGAGTGCACCTCCGAGAAAAAGGTGTAAGCCCGTGTGGTGGGTGTGTCAGGCGCCACCCATCTACCAGTTGTAGCTCTTGCAGTTTGCGACGGATCGCCCTCAGAATGTGCAGCGGAACTCTCGTCGTACCCATTGGTGAATCCTCTGGTGGATACAACGTGACATTAAAGTCCCCTCCTAGAATCAAAGTACCTTCCATGAAGGGAATAAGTTTAGCGACAATCTTGTTAAAGTACACATGTAGTCTTGTGTTAGGAAGGTAAATGGAAGTGAACGTGTATTTCACACCCGCTATGGTGCCTTTTAACCCTCTACCATCTCCCATGTATAGAGCCTCGTCATAGACAAAGGGGAGATGTTTTGAAAGCAAATTGGAGGCCCCCTTCACCTTCCCCTCCGGTGACGTATCATGATACGCTAGTGGGTAATTGGAGTCTTGAAGTACTGAGTGTCCCAGCGAACAAAAGTGGGTCTCTTGAAGTAGTGCTCCCGAGCACTTTTGGAACGTAAGTCTCGGTGAAGGCGACGGCGCTTCTCCGGAATATTCAATCCCCGTACATTAAAAGATAGGATTTTTAGAGAGCCTGGTGTAAATCCCGAGCCCCGGTCCCCTCCCCCCGCTATCCCCAAGGCCTCACAAAGGGTCGGGTAGGGGAAAAGGACACCGAGACAAGGTGCAGCTGAGGTATCTGAGAGAGACGTGGGGAAAGGCAGAGGAAAGTGTAATAGTCAAGGAGGTGTGCAAGAGTGAACAGAGGGTATCGACGAATAGAAAGAGAAGGGAAAAAGGAGGAGAGAAAAAAAAAACAATATTGGAAAATTCCAAAGGGGAAGTTGCCTCCGTCCGAGGAGGTAAAATCCCTCCACTCAAGCCGAGTGGCAGTATGAGTACTCCAGGGAGAAGTGCAAATCCAAAAAAGGTCCCCGTTGGGGTTTACCAGCTCCGAACCGTTTGGACAATAAACCGGGTGAACAGAAAATAATATACAGTAAACTTATATACAAACGGTAGTGGTCCCCTCCGAGAATACTAGGACAATTATGTGCGAGGTAAGTCAACAAATTATCCTTAAGCCAATGTATATTCCCAAGTATGCAAAAATAATAACAGTAATACAGTCGGAAAATTGAACAGCTCTAGTCATACACCCCTTCAACAAGCCATACAGATAGAGATTGACAAGGCTACGTCCCACAGTGGTGCAAATCCCACCAGGGGCCCTTCCCCTGCGATCATGCAGTCCAGTGCCCCCGGCCACCAGCATGAAGACAGAATGGCGGTGGTGAGGCAGGGGGGACATAAGAAAAAAAAAAAAACCTTTGTGTCTTCTGAATCACACCCACCTTCCATGTGGTGGGGATACAAGGGAGCTTTCGCTAGGACCTGGATGTGAGAGAGCAGCAGGGCAGTCTTATCAACGTCTGTATTTAGTGCAGGAGACAAATTATACCTCAAAATCAAAGACGATGTCATGTCAATCCAGGTCGTTCAAGTAGATAAGCTGGCAACGACTGCATCCAGTAGTGTATGGCGCGTCAGCAATCCTCTCCACTGTCCTATAGCGTGATGTATGGGTCCAAAAGCAGAGGTTGAATGAATAGCAACTCACGTGAGATGTCCCCACAATATACCAAATGAACGTAATCCCTACATCCCCATCGCCAGAGCTGTGGCTAACACATTGAGCCTAGTCGTCTGTATTCCGAAATCTTCTATTCTCACCGAATAGTGGTATAAGTCCGTTAGTGCTCCCATAGTCCATTCCATTGTACATCTGATCCTTATTTAACAACAATGTTCAAAGTTAAAGACTAAGATTGAAATAAAAAAAATAATCTTTTTTCCCTTCCCTTTCTCTTTTTTTTTTCTTTTTTTCTTTCTTTCCCTTTCCCTCTCTTTTCCCTTCCCCCTTTTCCTTCTTCCCTCCCTCTCCCCCTTTCCTTTGTTTTCTTGTTTTGTTTGCTGAATTTATTTTTTTCCCCTTTCCTTTTCCTTGTGTTGTTTTTTCCCCCTTTTCCTTCCCCTCCTTTTTTCTCCCCTTTTTCCACCTCCCCCTTTTGTTTCCTTCCCCCCCTTTTTCCCCCTTTTCCTCCTCCTCCCCTTTCCTTTTTACCTTTTTAGCTTTTTCTTCCCTTTCCCTTCTTCTTTTGTCTCCTCTTCCATTCTTCCCTCCCTGTCCTCCTTTTCCCCCCGTTTTTGCTTCTTTCTTTTTCTTTACCGTTAATGTTCCTTTTCCCCCCTTTCCCTGTCCTTTAATTCTCTCCATCCCTTTGTCTGTGCGGACATCAGTTTCTTTGTTGCGTTTGTAAGTGTGTGGATCGTTTTCTCAATGTGACCAGATTTGGTGTAAAAATTATAAATAAAAAAATAGTAAAATAAATAAAGTGGATTTTTATACAAAAAAATTGTCTTGTATATTAAAATAGGACTTCAAACCACATTTAAACATGATCAGCATAAAACGTCTAAAATGAGCCCAGCACACGAGGTGAAATGGTTCAGCAGAAAAGGTGGTTCAAAAGCAAAAACATGTAAAAATTGGGTATTTCTAATCTCAGGACAAAATTTCAAAACTATTTAGCCGGGGTCTTTTTAGGAGGTTGTAGATTTTGGGGGTCAAAGTTTGAAAAAGCGTGTTTTTTCCATTTTCTTCATCAAATTTCATATTTTTTTTATAGTAAGTTATACGGTATGATTAAAATAATGGTATCTTTAGAAAGTCCATTTAATAGCGAAAAAACAGTATATAATATGTTTGGGTTCCATAAACGAGTAAGAGGAAAATTAGAGCTGAACACAAACAGCACAGAAACGTAAAAACAGCAGTGGGTACCTTCAGACAGACAATAGTAAAATCGCCCTGGCACTATGGGTTTAATACTGCTACTGTATCCCTGCACACAGTTCTTCATGACAATAGTAACGTGAAAAACATTCACACAGCTACAAATCTGTCCTTTTCACTTTGACATTAATGAAGAATGCATGTGGTTCTTCTTGTGGCTACCAGCACAGTCAACCAGCTGCAGGAATACATGGTTGGAGGCTCAAGCTATCATGCTCCACAGTCCTGGTCACAAAATTAAAATCAGGTCTGTCAGTAAACTGATAGCAGCAATTGTCTACCCTTGACCCAAACAACAGTTCTATTCATCCAATAAGTAAGGAAATGCTGCTTGGAGCTACACTTTATATATGACAAATCCTCGCTGAGCTGTGGTTTAAATCAAACCTATCGTGTGTTTGAGTTTTACCAGTAGGCAAGGAATATGGCATTGATCAAAAAT
Organism: Leptobrachium leishanense; assembly: GCA_009667805.1. Lineage (NCBI taxonomy): Eukaryota > Metazoa > Chordata > Amphibia > Anura > Megophryidae > Leptobrachium > Leptobrachium leishanense. The sequence goes on from CM019064.1 coordinate 350,061,928, forward strand.
TTAAAAAACGTACAAAATGACCAATATTAGAACTGCATAACAGCAAATTATGGGCCACATTACATACTTGGTGCTAACGTTAGCGCTCACCTGCATGAGCGTTAGCCCTGGTGGCCCTAACGCAGGCACCCATATTACAATCCAAACGCTAATGGGTTAAAAAACCCATTAGCGATTGGAATCTTGAGCTGTATTGCGCGAGGTTACTGTACTTTTGCGCTACCTATACTTAACATGGGGAGTGGAAAGTGTTAATTAGCGTTAGTATTACAATGTACTACCGCTAATTAACATCCGGCTGCGGTTAGCAAAAAGTTAACCACAGCCAGGACCTGGTGCTAACGGATTCCGCTGCTGCAGAATCCGTCAGCACCAGCAGTAACCCCCACCAAAAAATTCAGATACTCACCTCCTATCCCGCGGTGAGGACCGCGTCTCCTACCGCCTCCTCTTTCCGGCGGGAGCAGGGAGAGATGGGGGAAAAAGTCTCCCAGTCTACTCCTGCAGATCACTACGCTGACCTGCCGGATCTCGCGAGGCGAGATCCTGCAGGTCATGTGACCGCTGCTGTCTTCGTCCTATGAACTCCATGGAGAGGATGCGCGCGGTGGCACTTCACGCTAAAACTTCATCGTAATATCATGCTAAAACGGGGACGCAAAGGAGAAACCTGCAGGCGCAGGTTTTTCTCCCTAGTGTCCCCGTTTTAGCACAACCATTGTAATGCGGCCCTATATGTTCTAAAGACCTACATGGCAGAAAGTAAAATTAAATTGCTCATGAAAGCACTCTGCATTTTTACACAATCACGACTGTTGTAGACATAATTCTAAATTGATCAAAATACTAGCAATTTAACACTTTATTTTTTACTGTTAACTATTGTAGCCAATACTGTCCGTAATAAATGCAAGAATAGTAAAAGTCAGGTTTGTATTTGCCAATGTATAATAAAATCACCCCAAATTATTAATTGGCTGTTGTTTTTTTGGTTTGGTCAAGCTAGCAAGAATGTATGGGAGTTATTGAATTATTAATGTCTTCACTCTTCAAGACAAAGTTACAAAAACTGCTTTATAACATTTAAGGGGTTATTCAGAGAGTGCTGAAATTTCGGTGCTTTCTCGTTCAGCGCACTTCGGCTATTCACTAATCACCACAGCGTCACCGCAGGGTCCCCGAAGTGTGCTGAACATGGAGACGCCGAACTGCAGAAAAAAAAAACAGAACTCTGCTATTCTTCTAAAATGCGTTTAAACCTTATAAAAAATGCATGAAAATGTGTGTGAATAATAAAAGCGGTCCTATAAAATAAATAATAAAATGGTCTGTTACAGAATAAAAAAACTACTTTAAAAAAATTGGGAATCAAAAAAATACAACACAATGTTGCAAAAAATAAATAAATAAAAAGTAGGTTTGCTGAAAATGAAAAGAATAAATGGTTTAGTAAAAAAATGAAAAGGATAACTTTTTATACATTGAATTTCGCCTGTTTAAATCTGTCAAACTGAACCACCGAAAATCAAGAAAATCAGCATTTCACTGACACTTCGGTACAGTTTAACGTTCTCTGAATAGATTAACCAGTACTTCTCCATGGGACAATTTTGCTGGCGAACTGCACCGTTTTTCGCCAGTATTTGGCAAATTGATAGTTTAATGAGTAGATGAACTGCCACGAAATTGCACTATACAGTGATGTTCACCGTTCAGTGCAATTCGGTGGCAAGTTCGGCTCTTACTGAATAACCACTTTATTTTTTGACAAGTCACGAAATTGCGTGGACTCCATGGGCACTATCACCTCCTTAGTCTGGGATCAGACAAGCGTTTTTCAGAGCGGAAGGAATGTCTGCGGAAGAAATGTCCATTAATAAGGTGATAGGGCCCTTAGTGTATAGTGTTGGTACTTGGAGGGTGTTGTAAGGTGTACTATAAATATAAACAGGGGCGTAACTACGAGGGGTGCAGAGAGTGGCACTGCAACCGGGCCCCTGAGTTTGGGGGGCCCCACATACAGCTGGCCGCGGCATCAACTGAGCAGCTTGGCAAGGGCCAGGGCCTCACCTATGATTTGCTCATACACCGCACACATTATTACGAGTTTTATTGCTGTTGAGCTAAGATATACATGGTGCACATTACATTAAAAATGGGATGGACTGAAATGGTCATAGCGGACCTGGAAAAAAATGGGACACTGAGTGCTTGGAGTCAACATTGTGGACCTGGAGGGTTCCAGTGCATGGGGGGTGACGGGGGTATGTTTTTGTCAAGGGTGGGGGGCCCTTCATGGATTCCTGCACCTGGGCCTTAGGTTTCTAGTTATGCCTCTGAATATAAAGTATAGCAGCAAGATGTAGCTTGTTTAACGGATGATGGATTATGGTTTGGACAGAGTATCCATGTTTCGATATTAAAAATAGATAAACAGCTTATCTTGGCACACAAATACTACAATTTGAAAGTATTATGGAATGTATGGCTTAAATACTAGTTTTATTTTGCCTAAACAAATGTACTATGTATTTTCTGTGTTTATTACCCTAATAAATAAATAAAAATATTTTAAAAAATCGATAAACAGGATTGAGAGAAATAAAAAATACAATTAATATGATTCTAGATATTGAAGACTTTTTTGGGATTTCTTGTGTGCCTAAAAGACGGTGGACTCTCTAGACAAATCGAGAGAGCACCAAAAACCTGGAGTGGCTGCTGGCTATGGCAATTCCTGGCTAATCCAGAGCCGAGAGCAGGTACTCAGCTGCGCGAGGAGAGTTAAAATTCTGTCTTCATTTACTGCACTGTTCATAATACCCCGGAGGACTGGAAATCAATTTACAAAATACTGTCCCTGCTGTGCCCGTAGATGAAAGATCCTTGGAATTCAATGATATAGATTAACACATGTCTATGCCACTCGAGAATTTGCAGAAAATGTGTTTACATTTTAACTTTTCATTGGCGTGCTCAGATGAGCAAATAAATCGGACCTTGGATAAGGCGCTGAAATCAATCACAGAAATTATTTTGTATTACGTAAATGCCTTACACTGTGCAGTATTGCCATTTTAACATAATATTTTCCGTAAGTGTTGCAAGACGTACCGTGCTAATAATCTGATCTCAAATACAGAATCTAAAATATAGTTACTCATGTGACATCTACTGGCAAGTGATGGTTCTGCAAGGTGACCCACCGTAGCCAGGCTGGTATTGTAATTAATTTAGCCTAGTCACACATTTGGTTTAGGTTTCATGCATATATTGCTGGGATCAGGGGTCAAGTCGAGCAGATACACTTGAGAAGGCAGTTCCATCACTATTTTTGCAGAGGGTTAAAGAGTACCCAGTTGTCACACACATTGTGTGGTCAGTCTTATGTTTGCATAAGTCACAATAATTATAATATTTATCATAATAATCATTAATTCCTGAAAGTATATATGTAGATTAAGTGACATCGATTGATAGGGGCAGAAAAGTTACTGGGTTCCCATTAAATGCACATGTGTCATATTTGGGAACGTGATAAAAAAAAATTATCTTAGTATTCACTAAAGAATTCTACAAGATTTTGAGAAAGGATTTTACCTGGAAGGATACATTGACATTTCTCTCGTTTTCAAGTATGTCCTGGGTGGCGAGTATGTACCATTAGGTGTCTTGCCCAAGGACACTTACTGGAGAGGTTGCTCGCTGGGATCGAACCCATGACTCCACAGGCTCTCTCCACACAGAGCAGTTTATTTTGTATTTCTTTTCATATCGAGTGACCATATAATTCAGAGTTTCATTCAAGAAATGCTTAAAATAGAAGTATGTATATTTATGACTTTTATGAAGACTTTAGTCATTATTTAATTTTTTTTTCGCTTTTAAAGATATACTGTTAGTTTGGTGGAATCTATATATTTTTTTAGATTTATTTATTATTTTTGTTTATACTCTGTTTGCACCAGTACATTTTTCATTCTCTTGTGATTGCACTATTGGGGCTAAAGGCTGGATTCACATAAGGGGTTATTCAGAGAGCATTTCTGTGCCATCCCATTCGCCGCACTTCGGCAAGCTCAATTCGCCGACCCTGTGGTGTATTCAGTATCCACCACAGTGTCCCCAAAGTGCGGCGAATCGACCCGCCGAACGCATTTTCAAACTGCCCCAAAACCACCAAATCGATACGAAAAACTGCCGGAAAACTGCCAAATCAATCACATAACCTGCTGAAAAATGCATCCGATGATCTGCTGTACAGACTATGGAATTGAGCCAAAAAAATCTGACCATTCACCGGACAGGGATATAAAAAAAAATACTGCAATTTTTGCACTGTAAATGTCGTAGTCCAACAGGAGTAAAGTATTTTACCAGGAAGGATACATTGAGATTTCTCTCGTTTTCAAGCATGTCCTGGGTTCAAGAACATTGAAATGTTACAGTCATTACGGGGGTGGGTATGACACATCTGTAAATGTCATGGTCCAATGGGGGATTTTATTTTTAATTAATTTTGAAGTTTTGCAAAAATGTCACTTTGTTAGCTACGGCTTGATATTTGAGGCTCTGTATCTTTAAATTTCCACAGTAAAATTGTACCATATTGGAACATATCATAGGGGGGGGTGGTGCGTATGACACATACAGTGGCAAGAAAAAGTATGTGAACCCTTTGGGATTACGTGGAGTTTTGCATGAATTGGTCATAAAATGTGCTCTGATCTTCATCGAAGTCACAACAATTTAAAAAACACAGTCTGCTTAAAATAATACAACACAAACATTATATGTTTTCATGTGTTTATTGAACATAACATGTAAACATTGACAGTGCAGGGTGGAAAAAGTATGTGAACCCGTAGCCTAATGACGTCTCCAAGAGCTAATTGGAGCCAGGAGTGAGCCAACCTTGAGTCCCATCAGTGTAAGATTATTGGATGTGTTGCTGAAAGCTGTCCTGCCCTTTAAAAATACTCACCAGTTTTGGGTTTACTGGTTTCAAGAAGCACTGCCTGATGTGAACCATGCCTCGCAGAAAAGAGCTCTCAGAAGACCTACGATCAAGAATTGTTGACTTGCATGAAGCTGGAAAGGGTTACAAAAGTATCTCCAAAAGCCTTGATGTTCATGTGTCCACGGTAAGACAGACTGTCTACAAATGGATAAAGTTCAGCACTGTTGCTACTCTCCCTAGGCGTGGTCGTCCTGTAAAGATGACTGCAAGAGCACAGCGCAGAATGCTTAATGAGGTAAAGAAGAATCCTAGAGTGTCAGCTAAAGAATTACAGAAATCTCTGGCACATGCTAACATTTTTGTTGACACATCTACAATAAGAAAAACATTAAACAAGAATGGAGTACATGGGAGGACACCACGGAGGAAGCCATTGCTGTCCAAAAAGAATATTGCAGCACGTTTGAAGTTTGCAAAAGAGCACCTGGATGTTCCACAGCACTACTGGCAAAATATTCTGTGGATAGATGAAACCAAAATTGAGTTGTTTGGAAAAACACACAACACTATGTGTGGAGAAAAAAAGGCACAGCACACTAACATCAAAACCTCATCCCCACTGTAAAACATGGCAGAGGGAGCATCATAGTTTGGGGCTGCTTTGCTGCCTCAGGGCCTAGACGGATTGTTGTCATTGATGGAAAAATGAATTCCAGAGTTTATCAAGACATTTTGCAGAAAAACGTAAGACCATCTGTCCGCCAACTGAAGCTCCGCAGAGGATGGGTAATGCAACAGGACAATGACCCAAAGCATACAAGTAATTCAACAAAATGGCTTCAACAAAACAAAATACGCCTTCTGGAGTGGCCCAGTCAGAGTCCTGACCTCAACCCGATTGAAATGCTGTGGCATGACCTTAAGAGAGCGATTCATACCAGACATCCCAAGAATATTGCTACATTGAAACAGTTTTGTGAAGAGGAGTGGTCCAAAATTACTCCAGATGGTTGGGCAGGTCTGATCTGCAACTACAGGAAACGTTTGGTTGACTTTATTGCTGCCAAAGGAGGGTCAACCAGTTATTAAGTCCAAAGGTTCACATACTTTTTCCACCCTGCACTGTCAATGTTTGTCACGGTTCCCAGATCCCACCACGCAGTACTTAACACCCCACACTACACAGAGCCCAGAAGCTACCAACAGAGTAGCCGTGAAAGATCCCTAACTGTCTGGTCCTTAGAATTGGCCAGGTAAACTAGCTAGACAGAAAGGGTTAACAACACAGGGAGTAGTCAGCCGAGCCAGAATCAGGAATACAGAGTTCAGGATGGTCAAATGGAATAGCCGGGTCGATATCAGAGTAGTGGCGTAGTACAAGAAAATGGTCTAGGGCAACAGAAGGCAGAATAGTCAGAAACAAGCAGAGGTCAATAATGGGTTAATTCAATATAGCAGTCAGGTACAAGGAGCTCAGGTATGGATAACCACGATCTAGCAACTGCTGAGAAAACACTGAGGGTTTTTAAAGACCTTCACCAGGCCACGCCCCCCACTCAAGCCGCGCCTCATGCAGCCACCTCCCTGCCTGTCTCCATTTAAACTGGGCATTGGTCAGCGAGCAGCATCAGACATGCTGTCCTCAAGCACACAGGTAGGGCTGGAAGCTCCCAATGTTACAATGTTTACATGTTCTGTTCAATAAAAACATGAAAACATATAATGTTTGTGTTGTATTATTCTAAGCAGACTGTGTTTTTCAAATTGTTGTGACTTAGATGAAGATCAGAGCACATTTTATGACCAATTCATGCAAAACTCCACGTAATCCCAAAGGGTTCACATACTTTTTCTTGCCACTGTATGCTTTGTAAACATTGTGGTGCAATGGGAGATTTTTTTTCAACCCATTTTGAAGTTTTGCAAATATGTCACTTACGTCTGCCAGTTTGAACAGAGATAACGGCATGTGAGGCAAGTGGCAGTTGGAGCAGCTTTTTTTTTTCAGGTGGGGGGGGAGTGTAGCTCCTTAGCATCAGAGCGTGTTAACCCCTTAAGGACGGGAGTAATTTTACAAGTTTGGAACACTTTTGAACACTTCTAAAAGTAGAATTTCAGCTATTCGCTGTTCAACCATAATTTACCTCTTACATATTAAGTGTACCCACCCTTATTATATATCATTTTGTTCAGGAGAAATAGGGCTTTCATCTTCCATCAAAGATTTATATATAAAATATATTATAGTATGAAAAAAACCCTAAAAACTATGAGAAAAAGTTCTCCATTGTATTTTTAGTGTGAATGACATTGTACGCTTAGCATTAAATGAAATAAAATACATATATTTCTGGTCAGCAATGTCTTACGAGTTCAACGGTACCCCCCATGTAGAGGTTTTAGGAGGTTTTGGAAAGTTACAGGGTCAAATATAGAGTTTGCCCATTTCACGTTTTACAACTTGAAATTTGCCAGATTGGTTTCCTGGCCCTATGTTGACTTTGAGAGGTTATGGCAGCCCAGGTATGAAAAGTACCCCAACATGTCATACCATTTTGAAAAGTGGGACAACCCAGGCTATTCCAAATGGTGTACGTTTTGTTTTTTTATAGTAGTCACTTAGTCGCAAACTTGGTCTTCAGGTTTGTGTTTTGCATTTTTCACACAAAAACTGTTATTTTACCGATGATATCATGCTCCCTCGACATTTTACTGGCCTAAAAAACTCATATTTCTGGTCGGCAAGGTCTTACGACTTCAACGGTACCCCCCATGTAGAGGTTTTAGGAGGTTTTGGAAAGTTACAGGGTCAAATATAGAGTTTGCCCATTTCACGTTTTACAACTTGAAATTTGCCAGATTGGTTTCCTGGCCCTATGTTGACTTTGAGAGGTTATGGCAGCCCAGGTATGAAAAGTACCCCAACATGTCATACCATTTTGAAAAGTAGACAACCCAGGCTATTCCAAATGGTGTACGTTTTGTTTTTTTATAGTAGTCACTTAGTCGCAAACTTGGTCTTCAGGTTTGTGTTTTGCATTTTTCACACAAAAACTGTTATTTTGCTGCTAATATCCTGCTCGGTCAACCTTTTACTGGCCTATAACATTGATATTTGTGTTCGGCAATGTGTTACGAGTTCAACAGTACCCCCATGTTGCATTTTTATTTACTTTTTGGAAAGTTACACGGTCAAATGTAGAGTTTGCCCATTTCAGGTTTTACAACTTGAAATTTGCCAGATTGGTTTGCTGGGCCTAGGTTGAATTTGAGAGGGTATGGTAGCCCAGGTATGAAAAGTATCCCATCGTGGCATATCATTTTGAGAAGTAGACAACCCAGAGTGTTGAAAATGGGGTATGTCTAGTTTTGTATAGTAGCCACTTGGTCACAAACCCTGGCCACACTATCAGGGTTATCCAAAGAGATTCGAATTGCTTGAGAAAGGTAACCGAACGCTGAAAATCAGGGTACGGTTACCTTTCCTGGCCATTCGGCTATCCAGAGAGCAGGCAATTCGCCAAATCCTGTCGAATTGCCTGCACATACGGTGCCTGTTCGGTCCCTGTTCGAGGGCAGTGAAATCCCCATCAAAAAGCACTGCTTCGGCTATTCAGAGAACACAAACTAGCAGTGAAAGGTTCCCCTAATGCCCTGCCATTCGGTGGTTTAACTTCGGCAAATTTATTCAGGAGAATCCCATAGACTTCAATGTTAAAAATATTCCCGTTTTAATTCAATATCTAATAAACCGTTCATTATAAAATTCTGCAGAAAAAAGTCTCTTTATTTATAGATTTTTTAGGATACTTTAAGCATTTTTCTGAATTTTTAAAAAAAAAATTAAAAGTCCGATTTTTTTTTTTTTTTTTTTCAGTTTACTTATTTTTTTTGTAACAGCCCTCTTTATTATCATTCCCTGGACCTCCTGTGAAAATTTCAGACATTTTCGCTCAGTAGTTTCTTTGCAAACAGCGTTTCTTTTTCCCAGGTTCATACAAATGGTTTTTCTAATTTATTCACTGCCTCCTCTACGTCACAGCTGCTTCGGCTCTGTGTGATTCGGCTCCTTTTCGGCTCCTGTTCGGCTCCTCTTCGAAGGTTAATCCAGATGTTTTTGCTTGTTTTCAGCGTGCATTCGGTGGGTTTTCGTCAGGTTTTCGGCAGCTTTTCCCTGCAATTCGGGGACTCTGTGGTGTTTGCTGAATACACCGCAGGGTCACCGAAATGCAATCGGCAAAAGGAACCGAATTGAAGAGAACGAAAAGTCACCGAACGTGCGGTGACTTTTCGAATCTCTTTGGATAACCCTGTTAGTTTTCAAGATTGTGTTTTGCATTTGTTTTACACGAAAACTGTTATTTTGCTGCTAATATCCTGCTCAGTCAACCTTTTACTGGCCTATAACATTGATATTTGTGTTCGGCAATGTGTTACGAGTTCAACAGTACCCCCACGTTGCATTTTTATTTACTTTTTGGAAAGTTACACGATCAAATGTAGAGTTTGCCAGATTGGTTTTCTGGGCCTAGGTTGAATTTGAGAGGGTATGGCAGCCCAGGTTTGAGAAGTACCTCATCATGGCATATCATTTTGAGAAGTAGACAACCCAGAGTGTTGAAAATGGGGTATGTCCAGTTTTGTATAGTAGCCACTTGGTCACAAACCCTGGCCACACTTACAGGGTTATCCAAAGAGATTCGAAAAGTCACCGCACGTTCGGTGACTTTTCGTTCTCTTCAATTCGGTTCCTTTTGCCGATTGCATTTCGGTGACCCTGCGGTGTATTCAGCAAACAGCACAGGGTCCCCGAATTGCAGGGAAAAGCTGCCGTAAACTCACCGAACACTAACCGAATGCACGCTGAAAACAAGCAAAAACATCTGGATTAACCTTCGAAGAGGAGCCGAACAGGAGCCGAAAAGGAGCCGAATCACACAGAGCCGAAGCAGCTGTGACGTAGAGGAGGCAGTGAATAAATTAGAAAAACCATTTGTATGAATCTGGGAAAAAGAAACGCTGTTTGCAAAGAAACTACTGAGCGAAAATGTCTGAAATTTTCACAGGAGGTCCAGGGAATGATAATAAAGAGGGCTGTTACAAAAAAAATAAGCAAACTGAAAAAAAAAAAAAAAAAAATCGGACTTTTAATTTTTTTTTAAAAAATTCAGAAAAATGCTTAAAGTATCCTAAAAAATCTATAAATAAAGAGACTTTTTGCTGCAGAATTTTATAATGAACGGTTTATTAGATATTGAATTAAAACGGGAATATTTTTAACATTGAAGTCTATCAGGGTTATCCAAAGAGATTCGAATTGCTTGAGAAAGGTAACCGAACGCTGAAAATCAGTGTTCGGTTACCTTTCCTGGCCATTCGGCTATCCAGAGAGCAGGCAATTCGCCAAATCCTGTCGAATTGCCTGAACATACGGTGCCTGTTCGGTGCCTGTTCGAGGGCAGTGAAATCCCCATCAAAAAGCACTGCTTCGGCTATTCAGAGAACACAAACCAGCAGTGAAAGGTTCCCCTAATGCCCTGCCATTCGGTGGTTTAATTCGGCAAATTTATTCAGGAGAATCCCATAGGCTTCAATGTTAAAAATATTCCCGTTTTAATTCAATATCTAATAAACCGTTCATTATAAAATTCTGCAGCAAAAAGTCTCTTTATTTATAGATTTTTTAGGATACTTTAAGCATTTTTCTGAATTTTTTTAAAAAAAATTAAAAGTCCGATTTTTTTTTTTTTTTTTTTCAGTTTGCTTATTTTTTTTGTAACAGCCCTCTCTATTATCATTCCCTGGACCTCCTGTGAAAATTTCAGACATTTTCGCTCAGTAGTTTCTTTGCAAACAGCGTTTCTTTTTCCCAGATTCATACAAATGGTTTTTCTAATTTATTCACTGCCTCCTCTACGTCACAGCTGCTTCGGCTCTGTGTGATTCGGCTCCTTTTCGGCTCCTGTTCGGCTCCTCTTCGAAGGTTAATCCAGATGTTTTTGCTTGTTTTCATAGTGCATTCGGTTAGTTTTCGTCAGGTTTTCGGCAGCTTTTCCCTGCAATTCGGGGACCCTGTGGTGTTTGCTGAATACACCGCAGGGTCACCGAAATGCAATCGGCAAAAGGAACCGAATTGAAGAGAACGAAAAGTCACCGAACGTGCGGTGACTTTTCGAATCTCTTTGGATAACCCTGTATGGGATTCTCCTGAATAAATTTGCCGAATTAAACCACCGAATGGCAGGGCATTAGGGAACCTTTCACTGCTGGTTTGTGTTCTCTGAATAGCCGAAGCAGTGCTTTTTGATGGGTTTCACTGCCTCGAACAGGGACCGAACAGGCACCGTATGTGCAGGCAATTCGCCAGGATTTGAGAATTGCCTGCTCTCTGGATAGCCGAATGGCCAGGAAAGGTAACCGAACGCTGATTTTCAGCGTTCGGTTACCTTTCTCAAGCAATTCGAATCTCTTTGGATAACCCTGTTAGTTTTCAAGATTGTGTTTTGCATTTGTTTTACACGAAAACTGTTATTTTGCTGCTAATATCCTGCTCGGTCAACCTTTTACTGGCCTATAACATTGATATTTGTGTTCGGCAATGTGTTACGAATTCAACGGTACCCCACATGTAGCATTTTTATTTAGTTTTTTGGTAATTTGACAAGTGATTTTCAGGATTTATGTCGACTTTGAGAGAACATGGCACGCCAAGAAAGAATATTGCTCCAAAGATGACGCGCCAATGATTCTAAATTAGTATTTTGAGTTGTTTGGTGCAGCCACTTTAGAATAGCTGGGCTTAACGTAAACAGGGACAGGCCAAATTCAGGGGATTCCAGAAGTCAGAGTAGTCGTTATAACAAGCCAATGAGTCGGTACAGGCAGCAAACAAAGAGTAGTCGGTATAACAAGCCAATGAGTCGGTACAGGCAGCAAACAAAGAGTAGTCAGTATAACAAGCCAATGAGTCGGTACAGGCAGCAAACAAAGGGTAGTCGGTATAACAAGCCAATGAGTCGGTACAGGCAGCAAAGGGTAATCGGGACAAAGCAGAAAAGGGGATTTAGTAATTTAGCTCGGTATGATAAATTTTGAAGCACTCGGTTATGCAGAGGCCAGGTAGAGATGGGCAGGTAGGGCAATAATAACTAGAATCCGTTCGGATTCCTTTCTTGCGGCAGACACAACACTTTTTCTGGGGGGACTTTTTACAGCGGGTGGGAGGGACTCGGGAAGGAAAGTGTCTGCCGCTTAATCTTTGGAGATCTCCTGATTCCAAAGCGGATGTAACGGGGGCCGGGGTTAGGATAAGTTGGGATATGATCTCAAGCATGAATTCTAGGAAGGGATATGGCTTTTGTACTCATGCCTGCTTGTAGAGCACGTACGCATTGAAAATTGCTATCTTGGTCAAATAGATGGCAATCTTCTTGTACCATGCCCTAGTCTTTCGGTTCACCAGATAAGACTGTATACATTGATCAGCCAAGTCTACTCCCCCCATAAACTTGTTGTAATCTACAATGCACTTCGGCTTTTCCAGTGGCTCAGTCCTCCCTCTCACAGGCACTGGCACTGTACTTTCGTCATGCACTGTAGATAGCATGTATACATCCTTCTTATCGGTGAACCGAAGGGCTAGCACTTCTTCCTGACGTAGAGATGAAGAGGAGCCTCTACTTCTTTTGCCTGCTGTCAGGATTTGGGGAAAACCTCTGCGATTCTTCCGCACTGTGCCACACGCAAGGGTCTCAAAACAATATAAATTTTTAAATAGGTCGATACTGGTGTAATAGTTATCGACCCATAAATGATAGCCTTTGTTGAATAGGGGATAGACCAGATCTCACACAATTTTTCCACTGGTGCCAATACAATCGGGGCATCCTGGGGGGTCAAGGTGGCTATCTTTCCCTTCGTATATTCTAAACGCGAAGGTGTAGCCTGTTGTGGACTCACACAATTTATAAAATTTGACGCCATACCGGGATCGCTTGCTTGGGATATACTGCTTGAAGAGCAGTCTGCCTTTGAATTTCATAAGGGACTCGTCTACAGATATATTTTGGTCTGGAACATAATTACCGGTGAATTTGGCAGACATAAGACTGTTAAGGGGCCGAATTTTATAGAGGCGGTCATACATTGGGTCGTTTCTTGGTGGGCACAGTGTGTTGTCATTAAAATGGAGGAATCGCATGAGATTTTCGTATCTCTCCCTCTTCATAACCCTTGGGAATAGTGGGGTAGCCAGGATGGGGTTTTTGTGCCAGTAAGACCGGATACTTGGCTTCTTCACTATTCCCATTACGAGGGTTAGAGCCCAAATTTTTTTTAACTCTATTACATCCGTTGGGTGCCACTTGTTACATCTGTGGCGATGTGAATCCGGATGCGCATCAAGATACTGGTTGGCAAACAGGTTGGTTTGCTCAACCACCATCTCGAATACGTCGTCCGACATAAACAGGTTAAAAAAGCTCACTGGCTCACAGTCCTCTACCCTTACTGTGATGCCAGGAGTCGCTAGAAATGGGGGTATTTCTGGGGCAGCCATATTTGGGGGTACCCAAATGCTCTCGTGCCTCCCAGTAGATGGTGGGGGGTCACCATCACTGGAGGGTTCACTAAGGGGCTCTATATTCAGAGGCTGTGAGGGTGTCACTGTCGGCGAGAGCGTCGCTCTCAGAGGCGGCCAGGATCTCATATGCCTCTTCTGGGGAATAAAAGCTGGAGGACATTTTTATGGGAGGTCGGGGAACTGATGGGGTAAAGTACACAAATAAAAAATATTAGAACACCTAAACTAAGCCCTTCCGGTCCTTGTAGTGGCCGGTACTTCTATCTATCTAGACAAGGGTAGTCAGGAAATGCCAGGGGTCGTATGCCAATGCGGGTAGTCAGAAATGCCAGGGGTCGTATGCCAATGCGGGTAGTCAGAAATGCCAAAGGGTCGTATGCCAATGTGGGTTCTCAATCAGGGGTACACTGCAGGCCAGGGGGTACAGTGCCTGGGTTTTTTTTCAGGTTTTTTTCCAGTCAGGTTTTTTTTCAGTTATTTTTTTCAGCCAGGGGGTACTGTGCCAGGAGGGTACAGTGCCAGCCAGGAGAGTACAGTGCCAGCCAGGAGGTACTGTACCTGGGTTTTTTTTTTCATTTTTTTTTTCAGCCAGGGGGTACTGTGCCTGGGGATTTTTTTTTTCAGCCAGGGGGCACTGTGCCTGGGGTTTTTTTTTTCAGCCAGGGGGTACTGTGCCAGGAGGGTACAGTGCCAGTAGGTAGTGCCTGGGGGTACAGTGCCTGGGGGTACAGTGCCAGTAGGTGCCTGGGGGTACAGTGCCAGGTAGGTACAGTGCCAGTGGGGGTACAGTGCCAGGTGGGGTAGTGCCAGGTGGGATACACTGCCAGGTGGGGTACACTGCCAGGTGGGGTACAGTGCCAGGTGGGGTACACTGCCAGGTGGGGTACAGTGCCAGGTGGGGTACACTGCCAGGTGGGGTAGTGCCAGGTGGGGTACACTGCCAGGTGGGGTACAGTGCCAGGTGTGGAAAGCCAGGTGGGGTACACTGCCAGGTGGGGTACACTGCCAGGTGGGGTACACTGCCTGGGGTGTGGGGTACAGTGCCTGGGGTGTGGGGTACAGTGCCTGGGGTGTGGGGTACAGTGCCTGGGCTTTTTGGTACAGTGCCTGGGGTTTTTAGGTAGTGCCTGGGGTTTTTTCTCTCTCTGCTCCTCTCTGCTCTGTCTCCCTCTTTCTGCTCCTCAGATCGCAATGAGGAGCAGGAGAAAGGGGCAGAGACAATGTCTCAGCCAATGCAACATCATTGGCTGAGACATTCTGACAGTTGCAGAGGTGACAGCTTGTCACCGCTGCAACTGTCAGCTCCAGGCGCCGGATTGGCTGCCTTGACGATTCCACGAGGGAAACGGCCCGCCTCATTTCCCAGAATGCCGATCGCCAGCTGGGAGGGTCTGCCCGGGTGTCAGGCAGACCCCCAGCCAGCGATCGGCATTGTGGGAAGGGAGGCGGGCCGTTTTTCGGCGCGCAGGGGCTCCAAATGCCGCGGGGCGTACCATGCCGTCCTGCGGCATTAAAGCCCACGTGGTGCAGGACGGCATGGTACGCCCTGCATCCTTAAGGGGTTAATAACTGATGCTCTGATGGTCATTTCTAAAAATCCTTGACTGCTTATACTGTAACCGGAATCACAAGGTTCACTTCAGGACGGCGCCGGACCGGACACGAACAAGGATTGTCTGAACACGAATCTCTTCAGGAAAGGCAAACTTTATTGTGTCATCACACAAATGCTCACACAGGATTGAATGGCAAAGAGTGAGCCCCGTTCTCCCCCCGACCAGGGGTCTTATACCCCGAATACATAATTAAGTACATCCCAATTAGCCCACCTCCCGGTGACACTTTATTCCACCCCACGTGGGTTAATACCTCCCATTGTTAGTACCTAGGCATTCCATACATTGACCGTAAATTGGCAAACTTCATGTTAGTCTGACCGTTTGTGATTTGCTGCCGCACTCAATCCGGGCCGTGCCCACCTCCCTAAAGGCTATGTTTATTTGTTACAGATAAAGCATGGTCTGGTTTCTACGCTCTCTTTGTCTTTCTGCAGGCCTCTGTGACCTTGCAGTATCCATTTGTCATCCTGTCTCTCCGTGCCAAGAGCTGGACGGATCTTCCCTTCGTTTAATTGCTTCTCTGTTAATCTACCACATTCCTAAAATTCTATGTAAACTTCATTCTAGTGTCTATTGAAATCTATCTAGCTATTTGCAAGTGAACCAATATTCTGAACAAGATGGCCGCTTGGCTCATAATAGCGACCATCTTCCAGCCTGATTCCACTTCAATACCTGGATGCTCAATAGCCCATGCCCCCCAATTAAACACACTGACACATGTATTGATGGGAAAGGGCATAGGCCACAACTTTATTAACTTTATACAATTAACACCACCATATACATAACACAACGCCCGGCCAGCCTTATTTATTCTGACCCTGCTGCCAACAACCGACAGCAGGCAGTTATACCATAAACCAGAGCTCATGGCTCCTCCTGCTTTAGCCAGGAACAGAGCATGTCTCTCCCAGCGCCCACCATACTTGGCGGCTTATCCACTCACCCCTTCGCTGGCTAGGGATACCACCAATGCTGTGGCACAAAAGAAGATCAACCACCCCATTCAGGGCGGGATGGTGGGAACGTAATTACTCCTTGCAGCCTCATGCCTAACGAGCCAGGCGAGTCACCTGCTGTATATATATATCATCTCACACACACCTTGATTGATTGCCCCAGGCCAGCAGTCATGCCCCCCTTCCAGAATGTTCCAGGGGGCTGCTTTCTTAGTGAGCACCTAGAAGCCGGGAGGAACATACGTGCCGAATTTCAAGTTTGTAGGCTTTACGGGTCTGGAGATATCGTGATTAAGTGCGAGCGGCATTTCACTTATATATATATCAGGGACGTGCAGTCAGGGCTGGCAGGTGAGGCAGGGCTTCACCTGCCATTCCATTAAGTCAGGTTCCATGGGGTCAGGTTCCATTCCATGGGGTCAGGTCTCAGCCAGGTAGCTATAATATTAAATATGTAAAATAAAATGTGAAATTAAAAAAAAAAGCTTAACTCACCTTCTCCACGATTTTGGGATTAGTAACTGGTGGAGGAAGCATGAGCTATATTGCTTAAGTATCAAAACAAATTGCTTTGTCAACAGTTGCTTCTTTATACCAACCTCTAAGCTTAATGGCTTTATATCTCTTGGCCAGTCTTTCACTAGTTCCTTATTGTATACAACCAGATCCCCTGCAAGCAATTCACTGCTGCAACTTTGCTAAATATTGAACCTTATTGTCCCCACTGTGTGTTTTTTGAGATATACATTTATATGTGTATGTATATATATATAGTCTTGCAAAAGTTTTTAAATAATAAAGTTTTTGTTCATTCCCTCACATTGGCATCCTGTGTTATTGCGCGCCTGTGGTTCATATCAAGACGCATCGCGTGGCGCCAGTCCGTTAAATGTTCGGCCACATTCAGTCCTTTTAATTCCAAATACGCTCCGGTCCATCACTCCCCGTCCATGAAGTACTTTCTATGACATTCCTCTCTGCGACTCTTTAAAGTCAGGTCGATTAGGTGTCCCGGTCACAAGGAGCACGAGCTGCAAACGTGTGCGGTAGACCAGCAGGTAACATACTGCCATGTCTTCATTTATCACTGTTACTATGTTGTGTTTTTATATTTTGTGATGTAGAAACAGTTGCTGCGTGGAATAAATTAATATCTAACTCACTAGGACACCTGGGTCTGACATGGAGTATTATAATTATTACACGTTTATTTGTATTGCGCCAACATATTCTACAGCGCAGTGCAGAGGTTACAATAAATTAGGGTAATCGTAAAATGAGGTAGAGAGTGCCCTGCTTCCAAACAAGCTTACATTCTAGAGGAATTGTTTTTTGCTACGTGTTGTAGTAACGGGGTATCGTACTGTAACCAAAGTGAGAAAGACATTGTGGGGTGCACTGAGAGTCAGCCAGTTCCTGGGTTGCACTGAGAGCAGCCAGTTCCTGGGGAGCACTGAGAGCAGCCAGTTCCTGGGGAGTACTGAACCTGAACCTACGTAAACTATGTATATCTGGCTCTGATACTAGCCAGTGCCTCACCAGCCACTGACCTCACCGCACGTCCCTGATATATATATAGATTGGTAAGCTATTGCAAGCTTCAGCCTACCTGGTGCAAGTGCTGGGTGCCACTTGCTCATCCTCTGTGGGCAGTACACTGAGGGGGTCATAGCGCATTGATGTGAGGTTAGCCCTTAGCGGTGACACTGGCACTCAATCACCCTGGAGTGAGCGGAGGGCTGTCCTGTATGGCAGCTCTTCTGCTCACAGCTGTCACTCATCTTAGCAGCAAGTGAGTGATAGCAAAATTTGGACAGGAAATTACTCCAAATTATATGAATTGGCAAAAAAATATTTTTTAAAAATGCTAACACGTATGTAGGGAGTGATTCCCTACCATTTGAACCTAACATGCGGGCATGACATGTGCACTTTAAGATGGTGAATTGACTAAATAATAAAAATAGGAATAAAATGTTAGTATCTTCTTATGCAAGGTACCCTGCCTGACATCACTGCATAAATAAAGCTATACATACATATTTCAAGATATCCATGAATAAATATGGATGATTCATTAAACATGAATAAGTCACAAATCAACTCAACTATATTTAAAGCTGATCTGACATCTCAGAAAAAAAACCCTTTATATTATTATTTCATTCCAAGAACACCTGAGGCTGCTGCCGACCTCCTTAATGCTTACCCATCTCCCCAAACGCAGTGGAATTCCCCCTGTGTGTAAGCTGATTGGTACAATAATACTTACTGCTGAATAATGTAAGCGTTCTAGTCTCACAGTCCATGCCAGGAATGATTAGCTCGACATCAAACATTGTACAACAGAAAATTAAACTTAGGCCGGCGTCAGACGAACACAGTGATCACGTCCGTGTTGCCGCACAGTTTAACACCCGTCGTAGCATAGAATCATGAGCAATATAGACCCACACACGAAGTACGTGTGCACTGAATTGCGCACGCACAACGCACGTGGCAAACGGATGCAAGTTAGGCAAGAACGTAAAACCGCTAGACGGACGCGCAGAGTGTGACACGTCCGCGTAGCGTTCTGTGTGAGTGATGAGATGTCAGACGCAGCGCATTTGCGACGTCCAGCACCTTGACACACAAAATGGCTTTTCGTATCCTTTTCGAATTTTTAGCATTTTTCATATTAATTTTATTTCCCATAATTCCCTTTTTTTCTACGTCCGTCAAGAAAAACGAATCGTGTGGTGTCTACAGTATCTTCCGTCAGTACGTCTGTCCGTTATGCACGCACGCAGAGTGCGCTCAGACTGCGTTCATCTGACATTAGCCTTACTCATCATAATTATTTTTGGGTCTGTTACAAAATGGTATATGGCTGCATTTATATTTTTAATTGTATGCTTGATCAACAGCATACCTGACAACTGTCCCGTTTCTTGTTAGGCATTCCTGATTTTCAAGCTCTGTACTGATTCTCCATAGGGAGCATCATGACTAAAAAGAAAGCAGGCCTGAGACATAAAATTTTTTTTAAGGCAAACCTAAAAAAGACTAGATGTATATCTATTCTGGAACGCATTGAATAAATTGAGCATTATAAAACAGAACGAAGCGTATATGGATAAAACATAATTAAATAACAGATTATTAAACCAAAATCCTGTAATCCTTAAAAAATCCACCTGCTCCAACGCCTCACGGGTCCGAGACACCTACACCTTCTGGAGGAGGTGTCTGAGGCAGCTGATAAGGCAGGTGCAACAACAGATGGAGGGGCAGAGGACAAATCTGCAGAGGCACTGCTCAGAGACCGTTGGAGTTGCAAGGAGTGACACAGACTGTCCCCTGCATCTGGGCAAGGGGATGGCAAGCTCTGACGGTCTTGGTAGTGGTGGCTAGGGATGTGCGTTTCGGGTTTCGGAATTTCGGAATTTTCACGAAATTTACCGATTCGTGTGTTCGGATTCGGCCGAATTTCCGAATCGGATCGGACCCGAAAACCGATAGATCCGAAACGAAAAATTTTCGGATTTTTCTAATGGACTTGAAATGTGTCAAATCGAAATTTATTTTTGCTCTATTCATGATTTCGGTTCCATTCGTGATTTCGGTTCCATTTCGGTAATTCTGGAAATCGTATATTTAACTATTATCAGTTATATCGCTGATTCTGTAAATTTTGTATTTGTAAATGCGTATCACTTGTTTCTTGTGGCATTCGGGTCAGTTTAGCGTTTTTTAAATCGTTTTGTTCATTTTTTTTGTTCCTTGGCTATCATACCATTTTAATATGATTAAATAAGGGTTGTGAAATGTATATTCAATTATTCATAAGAAAAAAAGGATCTTCATTTAATAAAAAAAACACGATAGAATCGCCAGAATTATCGTAGACACTTTGAAACAAGGAGAACAGAAGTTCCGAAAAAACGAAAATTTACGAAATTTACGAAAAGTCGATACAAAAAACTAGCAAAGTGACACGAAAATACGAAAAATGGTCGATATTCTGAAAAAAAAAGTACACGAAAAACGAACCAAACCGAATCGAAACAGAAATCGGTCGAAACGAGCCGAATCGAAAAGTTTAAACATCCGAACAAATCGAACCGAATCGAACCGAAAAAAAATCGGTGCACAAGTCTAGTGGTGGCGGTGTTAGCAGTATGGTGATGGGCGGGATTGCCCGCTGTTGCTCCACCAACATCTCCATGATGGAGGTGAGCCGGTTCATGACCGCCATCAGCTTCCCCTGTCTAGCTGCATCTCGTTGGCAATGCAGTTGAACCCCTCTGGATTTCCCAGCGAACCAGCCTCTGCTCAGGCTCCAGGGCATATAAGCGCTCCCCCAGCAGAATGAACCTTGCACCACACACTATCACCTGATATTCCCCCAGGTCATCAATGTGCTCCGCTACTGCAGGCACTCCTCATCCAGTTGTTGTTGGCCAGATGCAACAGGCTATGGTGCAGGCTCAGGGGAAGGCTGTGGTGCAGGCGGTGGTGCTGGCTGAGGTGCAGGCTATTGCCACTGTTGGTAGAGTGGTAATGGGGGAGCAACTACAGGGGGGGAGCAACTACTACCTCATTTTGAGACACTAACCGATCGAGTGCCAACACCGAGCTTTGTAATATGCTCGGTAACTGGCAGGCGCTAACATTTACCACCTTGTGCTAATTTTTAGCTGTAGTGTCTGCTTTTTATTGTTAATTATGGAATAGGGCTCAATATTGATAAACTGTGCGCAAGTGGTCAAATTCTGCTTGCAAGTGGAATACCCTATCTACTTGGGAACAGTAACTTTATACAGTAAGGTTCTCATTAAACATGTGGAAATATAACATAACAGTGACCTCTTTTGTTTCCATTGTGATATGACTGGTCTGGTGTACCAATTGTCTTGTACCTGTGGTCTCAGATATGTAGGCAAGACCTTTTGTCCTTTTTAACTTGAAGAACATGGATAATATACACTCTTTTCATAAATGAGACCCTATATAGCTAGACATCTCAAGCACTGGCACAATAATGATGATGGACCTTTTGTTCCATGGCATGGAGTTGGTCAGTCACAACGTAAAAGGAGAGGGTCCCATAATAAAGTAGACGCCTCGTGGCCGACTTTAGTAACAGCAACTATAAGAAATTGCCAATATAAAGCTAAAACTACTATTTCATGTAAATAACCCAAAATATTTCAGAATAGCTTCAAACAACAGCATTGCTGTTGTTATAATAGAAGTTCACTGTTATTTCAGTATACTAAAACTTTGGTGAACAACAGTGTTGGAGGAAAAACATTTAGAATTAGGGTTAGGGTCAAAATTTGGCTTGGGGTAAGAATTAGGGTTTGAAATGGGACTAGGATAAAACTGAGCAAAAAAATAAATTGCCAAAGCTTATCTAACCACCTTTGGTTCAAACTGGAAACTTTGTTTTAAAGAACAGCAATACCATTTTTCAAATAGGCTTCAGTGACTTTCTCATATCAGAAGAATGTACTTGCATATTTCTGGGCCACTGCTTCCCCCATTGAGATGCCCTATCTTTGAACATAGAATAAGTTCTCAAATCAGAATAGTTAAACCTCAACATTTGTTTATGTAAATACCGAATTCTGGCCCCCATACAGACCTAGGGCTTGATTTAATTACATAAGCCATTTTAAAAAATATTTATATTTTATTAATTTCTTGCTGATTATCCTCTAAATTGACGCATTTTTAGATAGAATATGTAGCTAGTCTTTCACTAGTGCCCCTCCCCCCATTACAAAGGCATCTGACACCTAGACACTTACCTGAACTAATTTCCTTTTTTCACACAGAAACACACGGCACAAGTTTTGTTTCAACACTGATCAGTCATACACAGCATATCCACAGGCAAAGCTTATGATGAGGTAAAGCAGGATCTTCAGGACAGATAGCAGGGAACTGAGGGACTTCAGAAGCACTTCATCTAGGGTGGAGTGCCACTATAAAGGAGACCCAGTCCACACCTGAAGTTGGAAATCAGGGAAAACTTGGTGTGGACTCCTGGGCACCTGGACATAAGGGAAACTCAGTCTGGAGTGTCCATGAAGAAGGAACAGGACCTTATTTGGCCTTTTTATGGCACCGTGGATCGTGACAGACTCCCCCGCCGCCCTCAAAGGCTGCACTCTGGGCAGCCAAAGCAGCTTCAAATTGAATTTCTAGATCACATCACAAACTCTAGCCAATTAAAAAAAAGCCTTAGAGGAACACTCTACTTATCTTGACCATTTTATTATTTATTATTCTTTGTTTATATAGCACTATTCCACAGTGTTGTACAATATAGTGTTACAATGCACTGAGACCATACATTGACAAACCAATGCAGGAGAAAATGAGGGACCTATTCCCGTGGGAATTTACAATCTAGACAGATGGAGGGTGAGAAACAGGAGGAGATGACTGCAAGGTGAGAGAGATGGAAGCAAACGATTAAAATTAACCAGGGTGTGTGCTGTGCCCTCCCTCTGATCTGGCTTAAAGCTTGGTGAAGTGGAGGAGTTTTCTCCACCCCACCCTGTCACCAGCAGCCAGGATTTTGAGTTTTTCAGTGACGTTGCAGTAGAAACCGCCAAGTGAGAGAAACGCTCAATGACTGATGGACGCAAGCCAAGTTCAGGAAGACAGTTTTATTAGTACGGCGGGACTCAGTTGGAAGCAAACTCCAAACCAAGTGACGAGTGTTAAAGAAATCACAGGTTATATTACATACCTTGCATACATAAGCCAGCCACTCGATATACACGATTTAGTTATCTACTACGCAGTTAAAGTAATGTAGCGCTGTTTAAAAAGACTGTTCTGCTGCATTTACTTGCAATGGCCACCAGAGGGAGACAGAGACCATGCTAAGATTATGCTGGACAAACACAGAAACCATTGGGACTACATTTCCCAGCATGCTTTGGGGGCAGACACAGGAAGTGGGTGGGACACAGACGCTTACATCCTGAGCCTCGTGGAGAGAGCTGGCAGAGCACGCCAGGGAGGGGGAGAAGCAAGACCCAGTGCTGCAGAACGTGACAGTGACCAGGCCGGAGCGCAGCTGGGGCCTGACAGAGTTAAAGACCGGGTTATCCCCCACGCTGTTTATTCTGGACTAACGACTGTTCTGGACTCTTGGCATCGTTTTTTCGTATTTACTGCAAGGGCCTCTTTTTGCGCTTTCCATGCTTTGTTGGACTATTTTTATGCTTTGTTTTATTTTACGCCTTAAGTCTAACTCCGCGCTGTTGTCACTTGCCCATCGCAAATTATCTTCGGCCTTATTACCAGTTCTTTTGTTATTGTTATTGCTGGCACAGTATGGCCATACCTAGTTTGATTTCGTGATCTTCTTTTCATTGTAATTTTCTAAAATTTCAATAAAAAAAAAAAAAAAAAAAAAAAAAAGACCGGGTTATTCAGCCTTATCAGAGGAAGACCCAGTGATTCACCAGACTACCCGCGCTGATATTGAGGAAGCTGGAAGACCCTGAGTTAGGAGTACCGCAGATCGATCGGACAGGGAGAGCAGGCGGTGAACTGGATATCTTGCGGCAGCTACAGAAAGCTAGACAGCGGATCCAGTAACCAGGAGAACCCCAGTCAACATCGAGCGGAGAGACGTCCTGGGTCGAGAGGAGCATCAAGTATCTGGCGGATGGGTGAGAGGCCTTCCAGGCCGTTGTGAAAATAAAGCACGCTGCTGTTTGTTTCCAAAACCCACAGGGCCCCAACTTGACTAGTCGAAGATACCTCATAAGCAATTCACTGGCCAGTTGAATATTGTACCCGGGTACCATCACACACACACACCTACATTCTTTGGGACATAACCTGTACGGGACTCACTCCCCAACCACAAAGGGGGTTAAAGATATATTTTTCTCTTTTCCACTGCGCGTTCCTCGAATTACGAAGCATCGTATTTCTTTTCCGCTGCGCGTTTCCCGCATTACGAAGTACTGTAAATATATATATACGAACACTGTGTTATTCATTATATGCCATTTGTTCTAGTAAACTATATAATTTATAAAATCCACAACGGTGCTGGAGTCTATTTATTCCCTAGTGCGGGGAGACTGGCCCGAGGTTCAATTTCAGCGGCTCCTCCGGGAGTGAGCGCTACATGTGGGGGCTCGTTTCCGGGATTCAGTCTCTGGAAAAACCGCATTTAAAGGGTTAAATATGGATCCAGACGAAGCAGCAGAGTGGTGTAAAGCACAGGGTGGCCAGTTAGAGTTGAGTGTAGTAATGGATATTCCTGTAGACACCTGGGCAGAAGAGCAGATCCGCCTGGCCGTGGCAGCGTTGGCACCTGACCAGCGGGGGTTTCTAGCGGACATTAAAGTGAACCCAGAGACTTCTCACACATGTTCTTTTTGAGTGGAGAAAGGGTGTTCCTGTGTGTTTTCAGGGCGTGAGTATACAGCTAACCGATGACGTGGAAGTTCGTCTGATCCAGCCAAGTAAGCCACGTGGTGATTCAGCGAACATTCCTGCATCCAGCTTGCTGGCCATGATCGGGCCGGAGTTCATTGCTGCTATTGGAGACCTCGTGGTTAAGTGTCAGAGGGCTCACCCTTCTTACATCAGCTTCGGATATCGGAAGTTGGAAAAATTTTCAGGAAACTTGCCAACTCCGGTGGGAGAACAAACCTTCGAAGAATGGGTAGAACAAGCGATGCAGGCTCTGGATGAGTGGGACGTCTCTGAGGCGCAGAAGAAGCAAAGAATTACTGAGAGCTTAAAGGGACCTGCGTCAGAGGCTGTCAGGAATCTGAAGCTGAGTAAGAGAGACTGTACTGCTCTAGATTACCTGAACATATTACAGGAAGTCTTTGGGCGAACGGAAAAGGCTGCTGAGCTTATGTACCAGTATGAGCATACTTACCAGAAAAGGGGTGAGAAGATGACAGAATACATGAGGCGCCTGGATAAGATACTGTACCAAGTACTGTTGAAGAAAGGAACAGACCCCACTACAGTAGATCAGGTTAGAATGCGTCAGATATTGAAAGATGCCTTATCCTTAGATCCTGTGATGTTGCAACTGAAGACTCCAGAAGGTAATAAAGAATTAAATTACCTAGAACTGATTCGAGTTGTTCGGGAAGAAGAAGCCCTACTGGAAGAGAAGCTTGGAAGAAGGGGAGAAAAGGTCTATGCGCAACCCATAGAGTATAACGAGTGTTCATCAGATGAAGATGATCCGGAAGAGACATATGAGCCGGAGATAACTAATAAATCGTCAAACCAGGTGTATGGTGAGATACAAAAGACTCTCGAGAAAGTACAAGAAGCCCAAGTTAAGATGGAACAGACACACACAGACCTATGCCGGGCAATCTTGAAAGTAGCACAAATGCAGACTGAAATACAGAAGTCTCTCTCAGATATACGAACAGCAGCGGTTGCTGTGGTCTCGGACAGAGGATTTTCAAATGAGCCACAGGAAGAAAGTGTGCCCTCATCCTCGTGGGGAAGATGTTTCACCTGTAGAGAATTCGGCCATTTCAAGGCTCAGTGCCCGGAAAGGAGACAGGGCGGGTCTCTATATGTGCCTGCTAGACCTAGGAGATCCTCTCCCTGGAGGTCTGGTCCTACGTCACGGGAAGACAATGTACGCCCGCAGTCACCACGTATGAGGACAAGGGTTAGAGTACAACAGACTGGGTCTACCTCTCCTGCTGCTACGGAAAAGTTCCCTGACAAGTTGATAGGTCCTTCGCCCATCATCCCGGTTCAAGTGGAAGGAGTCTATACTAAGGCTCTTCTAGATTTGGGTGCTCAAGTAACGCTGATTTACCGAGACTATCAGAAATATTTGAAGCATATACCCCTGAAGAAATTGAAGGATCTCGAAATCTGGGGTATGGGAATGGAGAAGTTTCCCTATGATGGATATATACAGGTGAAGCTAGAATTCAGTTCAGTAAACGCTGGACAACCGGGAGTATGTGACACGTTGGCAATTGTGTGTCCTCGTCC
This sequence comes from Leptobrachium leishanense, assembly GCA_009667805.1. Lineage (NCBI taxonomy): Eukaryota > Metazoa > Chordata > Amphibia > Anura > Megophryidae > Leptobrachium > Leptobrachium leishanense. Next base: position 350,088,061 of record CM019064.1, read on the forward strand.
CTCGGGAGCTAATCGAAGTTCTATGATAGTGGGGATGAACACTGATGTGTTGAGACACCTCTTAACCCCACTGGTCACGGAAGAGAGTCGATGTCACGACCGGCCTGTCCATGGAGGGTCAAAGAACAGAGAGCCACTACAGAAGTAAGAAGGCTGAGGAGAACGGAAGGGACAGAGAAGGCCCTATGGTCAGGAAAGACTGTACAAGTACCGATTGGAGACAAATTCTCTGTGCCTGGTCTGCCTATATCTCGTCCGACTCCTACTATTCGGTCTCATCAGTTACGTTACGTTAGAGAGAGTGAAGAAGACAGTGAAGAAGAAGGCTGGTGTCTGAGCTGGGTGTGGGCACCTGAGTCCCAGAGCGTCAAGCCGGTCTCTGACTGGGGTGAGCGTGATTTAGGGTCTGATATCTCTGAAGTTATGACTCGAGCACCTGCAGTACCTGAGACCTGGGAAGTTCCTGAAGTTTTAGAAGAAATATCTATAGATTACAGTTCTATGCCTTCACTGGAGGGCTCATATTCCGAGGAAGTGTTTGCTCCGATTGTTGATGAGAAAATTGAGCCCGTAACTACAACTCACCCACCTGAAGACGTATCGGGTGATGACAGTTCTATGCCTTCCCTGGAAGGTTTATACACCGAAGATGTATCTACTCAGTCTGCAGGAGAGAGAATTGAACCTGTAGAGTCAGCTCTCCCGACTGAAGAGGTTCCTGAAAAATTTGAACTTAAACGTTCAGTACGACCCCCTCAGAGACTCACGTATGATTCCCCAGGACATAGCACAGAGGAAGCTGTAACAACTGGGTGGAGGTTTCCAGAAGTGTCAGCTCTACTTGCCGATGTGTCTAAGGGTTTGGGGAGACTGAGGAAAATTGCTGCCTGTTGTCAACCTTGAATATATAGGCTAAAGTTAGAAATGTTATGTTGAAATGTAATGCATTTGTTGTTATGTTATGTTGTGTTATGTATGACCGACACATGTACCCGTTACACGCCCTTGGGAGGACCCAAGAGTTTAGGGGGGGGAGAGTGTAGGGCTGTGTTTAAAAAGACTGTTCTGCTGCATTTACTTGCAATGGCCACCAGAGGGAGACAGAGACCATGCTAAGATTATGCTGGACAAACACAGAAACCATTGGGACTACATTTCCCGGCATGCTTTGGGGGCAGACACAGGAAGTGGGTGGGACACAGACGCTTACATCCTGAGCCTCGTGGAGAGCTGGCAGAGCGCGCCAGGGAGGGGGAGAAGCAAGACCCAGTGCTGCAGAACGTGACCGTGACCAGGCTGGAGCGCAGCTGGGGCCTGACAGAGTTAAAGACCGGGTTATTCAGCCTTATCAGAGGAAGACCCAGTGATTCACCAGACTACCCGCGCTGATATTGAGGAAGCTGGAAGACCCCGAGTTAGGAGTACCGCAGATCGATCGGACAGGGAGAGCAGGCGGTGAACTGGACATCTTGCGGCAGCTACAGAAAGCTAGACAGCGGATCCAGTAACCAGGAGAACCCCAGTCAACATCAAGCGGAGAGACGTCCTGGGTCGAGAGGAGCATCAAGTATCTGGCTGATGGGTGAGAGGCCTTCCAGGCCATTGTGAAAATAAAGCACGCTGCTGTTTGTTTCCAAAACCCACAGGGCCCCAACTTGACTAGTCGAAGATACCTCATAAGCAATTCACTGGCCAGTTGAATATTGTACCCGGGTACCATCACACACACACACCTACATTCTTTGGGACATAACCTGTACGGGACTCACTCCCCAACCACAAAGGGGGTTAAAGATATATTTTTCTCGTTTCAGCTGCGCGTTCCTCGAATTACGAAGCATCGTATTTCTTTTCCGCTGCGCGTTTCCCGCATTACGAAGTACTGTAAATATATATACGAACACCGTGTTATTCATTATATGCCATTTGTTCTAGTAAACTATATAATTTATAAAATCCACAACGGTGCTGGAGTATATTTATTCCCTAGTGCGGGGAGACTGGCCCGAGGTTCAATTTCAGCGGCTCCTCCGGGAGTGAGCGCTACAGTAACAAAGGATTTTGCTTATTGCGCAAAATGCTTCCTAACATTTCTTGGCTGGGGCACCAAGTTCTGACTAACCTTGCCGTTGAGGCGAGAAGCATTAAAGCAAAGATACTATTATTATTATTATTATTCTTTATTTACATAGCGCCAGCATATTTCGCAGCGCTGTGCAATGGGCACAATATAGACAGGGTTACAATACATTGAACAGCAATTGACAAACTGCTACAATATGAAACGAGTAGGTACTGAAGAAGCGATACTACTCGCAAAACGCGTCTGGGTGTGTTGCCCGTTCATTTTATTATTTCTTTTATTAATAAATTAGCCTTAGTTTTAATTCCTTGCATCCTGAATTCTGTTTGGTGCAAAAAGGATTCTGCCGGCTGTATGGGAGATCTGGTGCTCCCTCCAATATCACTGGTCGCTGACTACATCCAGTGTCTGATTTAGACACCACAGAATGTGAGTGAATTCCCTTTTCTTTATAATTATTTATGTGGAACTTCGCTTGCTGCACTATGGTTTTTTTCTGTTTTATTTGAGGTACAAATTGGCCTTAAACAGAGGAAGACTGAAAGAAAGGGATCACTGTTGAAGGAAGCGCTGACTCTGCCATGTTTCTTACTTTCTGTATTGTCGGTGGGGTTTTGGATATACCACCAAGTGGAGAGAGACAGCTGCTGATTCATTTTATGGACTTGAACTTATACCCACCATCTGCACTTTGTTTATTTGTTCAATTAAATTGTATATTTAATATTACCAGCTGGGTGGAGTAGAGGTAACATCACTGCTCTGCGTGGAGAGAGCCTGTGGAGACATGGGTTCGATTCCAGCGAGAGCACCTCTCCAGTAAGTGTCCTTGGGCAAGACAGCTAACGGTACATACTCGCCACCCAGGACATACTTGAAAACGAGAGAAATCTCTATGTATCCTTCCTGGTAAAATCCTTTCCCCAAAAAAATAAATATATATATATATATATATATACACAACTATTTCTTTAACCCCTTAGTGACCGCGGACGTACCATGTACGTCACGGCTACGGGTCTCTTTTAGACCCGCTGACTTACACGGTATGTCCTGCGGTCTTTTGAGCGCTGGAAGCGATCGGATCGCTTCCAACAGCTCCAGCGCCATTGCACGCTGCCTGGGAGTCCAGGCATCCGTGCAATGGTGGTTAGAAGTGCCGGGCCCCTTGTGATCGCTCCCCAGGAGCGATCAACATCCGGTTTCACCGGAAAGGTGCCCCACACTTCTACAGAGCGCTGGAAGCGATTTGATCGCTTCCAGCTGCTCTGAGTATATTGCAAGGATGCCTCGACATCGAGGCATCCTTGCAATATGGTTACCTGCCGCCGGTCCATCCGTGATCGCTCCCCCCGAGCGATCACTTCCAGTAGTGGCAGGAAGTACCGAGTGCCACGAGGTTTCGTGGCACTCAGTACAAAAAAGATCACATAAGTGATCAGGTGCTCTGCTGGGTGCCTCGAGGGATCAAGGCACCCAGCAGACTAAAAAAAAGTGTAAAAATAAATGAATAAAAATGCATAAAATAAAAGTGACAGCCAAGATAGCGCTGCCCTTCTAAGGGCAGGGTCATCTTGGGGCTGTGTGGGATGTTCCTAGCCTGCCTCATCAGAGAGGCAGGCTAGCAACATCCAATCAGAAGTTAGAAAAAATCAAAATAAAATTTCTAATTTGTCAGGTCAGGTCAATATTTTGTAAATATTGGCTCTGACCTCTGTGATTCTCCCTCCCTCTCCTCACTTGTGTTTTGGTGAGCGAGAGAGAGAGAGATCAGATTTGACAGGTTAGATATTTTAGGGAGATTTAGAACAATTGAGGCAGGTTTAGAGAGATTTAGGTGTTTATTTTCTTGTGAAACCCAAAGGTTCTTTTGAGAACCAATAATCCGCTTATATATATAATAATTATAAAAATTTAATGTCTGAGAGGGTGTACAGCGCCGAGGAGGCATATGCCATCCTGGCGTCAGAATCGGAGGCATCTGCGTCTGACTCAGACCCAGATTTTGACCCTGCTAGGTGCTCAGATACATCGCTAGATACATCATCTACGCTGGCTGATGTATCTCCTAGTGATGTTTCTGATGCAGATCCTGGGCCACCACCTGCCAGCAGGAGACGCACAGCTCCAGCTGAGGAGTGGGTAGTGCCTCATCGCCAGAGGCCAGATATCCCTCTTTTCACGGCAAATCCTGGCATCAATATTGATGTTGCAGGATTTACCGCCACACAGTTTTTGCAGGTGTTTCTGGGGGATGATTTGTTGGGCCACATTGTTGCCCAATCAAATCTGTATGCCCATCAGCATTGTGCTGCGAAGGCAAGGCAAGCAATGGACCCAGCTAGATGTGCGAGAATTTCTGAAATTCTGGGCACTTACTATGCTGATGGGCATCATAAAGAACCCCTCAATTCGCTCCTACTGGAGCATTAGCCCCATCTGCTCTACCCCCACTTACCCCCAATCAATGTCAAGTAGAAGGTATGAAAATATTTTGCGTTTCATGCACTTCAGTGACAACAGCCTGTGCCCCCCTAGAGAGCATCCCCAGTTTGACAGGCTGTATAAAATCCGCCCCCTGATTACCCACTTCGCCGCCAGGTTTGCAGAGGCTTATACACCTGGAAGGAATATCTGCGTGGATGAATCCTTAATGAAATACAAGGGAAGGCTGGGATTCAAGCAGTATATTCCTTCCAAACGCTCCAGGAATGGAGTGAAGGTGTATTAGCTCTGTGACAGCGAGAGTGGGTATACTCAGGCCTTCCAGGTGTACGAGGGAAAGGATAGTAGCCTTGACCCTCCAGGTTGCCCAGAACACATGGGAACCAGTGGCAAGATTGTGTGGGACCTACTTTTTCCCCTGATGAACAAAGGGTACCACTTGTATGTTGATAATTTTTATACAAGTGTCCCTTTGTTCAAGCTGCTGTATTGTTTTGATACAGTAGCATGCGGTACTGTTCACAAGAACCACGTAGGTTTCTCAGCACAGCTTGCCCGCTCCCGGTTAAAAAGGGGGGAGACCTCAGCTCTGCGCAAAGAGGAGCTGTTGGCAGTCAAGTACAGAGACAAGAAGGATGTATACCTTCTATCCACCATCCACTCTGAGAGGTCTGTGGAGGTCTCTGTACGTGGCAGAGCTGAGCGCATCAGGAAGCCAGTGTGCATCAAAGCCTATAACCGTCATATGGGTGGGGTTGATCTGGCAGATCAGCTGCTCCAGCCCTACCAGATTATGCGGAAGTCAAGGGCCTGGTACAAAAAAGTTGCAATTTACCTGATACAAATTGCAACCCACAATGCCTTTTTGCTCTGCAAAAAGGCAAACCCCGGAGTGACACTGTCCTTTTTACAGTTTCAGCTCCAGGTCATTTCGGGGCTTTTGTACAAGGATGCACCTGCTCCCCGGGCGGTGATGGGGGACAGAGTTGGGGCTACACATTTTATTTTTAAAATCCCCCCTACTGAGGGCAAACAGAGACCCCAAAAAAGATGCAGTGTGTGTTTCAAGAGGGGGCAGAGGAGAAACACAATCTTTTACTGCCCAGAATGCCCTGGACAACCCGGTCTGTGTCTTGCGGACTGTTTCAAGGTGTATCACACTGTGTGTGATCTGTGATTTTTTTTTTCGTTTCTATTTTATCTTACAGTCTAGTTAGTTAGTTAGTTCAGTTTAGTTTTTTTTTTTCTTTTACTGCACCAGACTTTTACATTTTATTCCTACATTTTTATGTTCTACAATTGGTGCTGTATTTTGCCAAAATCTTGGCAAACCTATGCATGGGGGGCATGGGTGTACTCAGGAGACCTTGCAGAAAACAACCTGGAGAGTTTTCATGCAGTAACCGACAACAGTGTCTCCTAAATCACAGTCCAAATCTAATGTGGGTGTAAAGATCAGAAAATCGAAAAATTACCGCCACACACCTTCTCAAATGTTTTGGGCTAAAACCGTTGCATCCATGGCATCAAAGCACTCCAAATCCAATACCTTGGGGTGTCAACATTTCAAATATAAACACTTTTCTGGCAATAATTCAAACTGGAGTATGCGGTAGACCCAAAACAAAAGATAGGCCTATCTGAAGAAATAATCTGAATTTCAACTCCAATGACAAAGTCATAAAAATTGTATTTGAACCTTCCAAAAATCCTGGCAAACCTATGCATGGGGGCATGGGTGTACTCAGGAGACCTTGCAGAAAACAACCTGGAGAGTTTTCATGCAGTAACCGACACCAGTGTTTCCTAAATCTCAGTCCAAAACGAATGTGGGTGTAAAAATGAAAAATGACCACCAAACAGTATCCAATTTGTTTGGGGCAAACGATTGCATCCATGGCATATAAACACTCCATTTACAATACTTTGGGGTGTTAGCTTACCAAATATATATAGAAACATAGAAAAAAAAACATAGAAACATAGAAAAAATGTCGGCAGATAAGAACCTTTCGGCCCATCTAGTCTGCCCAATTACATGGATACTTAACCTGGATTTATCTTTTGTTTAGGATAGCCTTATGCCTATCCCATGCTTGCTTAAATTCAATTACTGTTTTGGCCTCTACCACTTCTACTGGAAGACTGTTCCATTTATCCACCACCCTCTCAGTAAAATAATGCTTCCTGATGTTACTTTTAAACCTTTGCCCCTCTAATCTAAGACTATGATATATGCACGTTCATGGCAATAAAAAAAATTGGGGTATGTAAAAAGGCCCCTAAAAAGAAGATAAGCAAAGAAGATATGTCAAATTAGAAAAATGACAAGCACATGTCAGAAGATTGGCATAGCACCCCAAAAACAACCCAACAAATCTATATATGGGTGGTATCACTTTACTCAGAAGATGTTGCTGAACATATTTTGGGGTAACCCATAACTGGATTTGACAATTCATGCCTAAAGTACAATGTGTGGGAAAGAATAACACAAAAAGTGACTACCTGAAAGTTTGACAAAGAGCTAGTGCATGGAAAGTGTTAAAATACAACTCTTTGAAGTACCCTAGCGTGTGCCCTTTCTAAAAATATATGGTTTGATGGGGGTAAATTACTTTGGCCGGCTTCAAAAATGTCCCAAATAGGACATGGGTGCATGATGACGAAATGTGAAAATTCCAAGTTGGAAAACTGAAATGCGCACCCCCCAAATAAGGCCTTTTAGCCCCCAAATGACCCGACATACCTATACATGGGTGGTATCAATTTACTCAGAAGATGTTGCTGAACATATTTTGGGGTACTTTTTGGCAGTAACCCAAAAACTTTTTTTCTCAAACTTTGGCATAGATTTGTGGTAAAATGGTTGCATCGAAAGAGTCAAAATAATACCCCAAGTTTAATACCTTGATTTGTGCACTTTTAAAAAAATATGTATATGTGGAGGGTTATTCAGGAATTAGTATCAGTGTTACAATGTCACTATCCCTAGTTTTGAAAATAAACCCTTTGGAAATGGCAAAGTGCTACTTTCACTAATTGTTGCATAAGATAAGGAAAAAGCGAGGAATATGTAAACATTAGGTATTGCTAAACTCAGGACTAAATTTAGAAACTACTAAGGAATTAAATTTATTTGACGGTTATTGATACATAATAAATTTTGGGGGTCAAATTTCGAAAAAAAAACTTTGTCATATTTCACAATTTTTTTATAGTAAATTATACGAAATGATGAAAAAAATGGTATCTTTATAAAGTCCATTTAATGACGAGAAAAACAATGTAAAATATGTGTGGTTTGCATAAACGAGTGAGAGGAAAATTTGACCTAAACACAAACAGCGCAGACACGTAAAAACAGCAGCGGTCACTAAAGGACGGATTTGTGTAAAACCGCCCGGTCACTAAAGGGGTGAAAATTTGCCTTGGTTAAAAAAAATACCTCTAGGTGGCCCCAGAGATACAGTTTCTCTTTATCTAAAACCAGGAACATTTTGCCTCAAATGAGGGATTTTCTCTCTTTATCGGGGAGCCTTATTATGTCATCATATGCTTATAAACTAAAATCCCAAATGGCTAAAATGGTTTTTATCCACGTTTAAAAAATAACAATAAAGCTATATTTAAAAACGCTATATGTGCATCAGTGCACCTGCTCTTATAAGCCCCGCCCTCCAGAAACGTCACATGACGACCGAAGGAAGAGCACGTTGAAAGATTAGCTTCTTGCGTTCTCATCGGAAGTGGCGTCGACATCCTAACGGAACGTACCAAATGCCCTGGAGTCGAAGGGGAAGTGGATACTTTGACAAAGCGGACACCGTTACATATGTCTACACTAGACCTGTTGATATTTTTTTATAACTGCTGTAGAAAAGGGTTTCGTAATCAAAGCGCGGTCGTTCGCTGTCATGTGTGCCTGCTCAGAGCTGTCTGTGGGAATGGTACGGTCTAGTGACGTCGATTGTTTTGGTCTAGGCAGGAGGAAGTGAACGGCTGGTGCGGTAGGCTGCACGGGTGGTCTTGTTTGGGGTGTAATAAACCTTTATGTCACTGTATCTGCTATAATAGACACATTTTCTTACATAGTCATTTTGTGAGGAGGATTGGGGTTCTGGTAAGGCTTGCATGGAAAGGTATGAAAGGGGGCTGTTTATTCTCAGGCCATGAATGGGTTAATTTATCCTATCAGACTGTCACCGAATCCGATGCTTTTCCAGAGTCAGTGTTTTGACCTGTATTTGTAATTTCCACTAATTGGAGCATGAAGGCAAATGATAAAAGCAGAACTTCCCTTATAACGTTAAACTAATTAAATATTGAATTTCCCATTATAATCACAGGAGGTATAGTTGTCTCCAAAAATCTGTCTTAATTTCCTTCCTGCAGCATTTGAAATATACATGCTGCAGGGCAGCACTCTTCCCTGTGTCCTTCATCTAATACTAATATGTGCCCAGGAAAACAGGGCTGGTCTGACAACCCTAATTTAACCCATCAGTGACACATGTCATTTGGATACAACAATGTCGATAATGTCCACATCGGTATCAAGTGCTGGAAGCTGGCGAACTTTGAAATCACATTGCTGCGTCCGTTGCTGGCTGTGAGGCAACTGTCAGGATAAAAAGTACATGCCGGAGGTCTGTTGTCCTCAAGAATGCTGCTACAGCAAATCATGGCGTTCTCGGGGCTGATTGACAGGATGAGTGTTAGCAAATGCTGATCCTGTCAATTTATATTCTCTCCTGAGTGCAGGCAGGAGGTAAACATTCAGTGACTCACTATTGCTCCAAACTGTCCCCAAATAGCCAATAAAGTATTTTTTATTATCTGATCTCCTGTCTGGTACAGTGATCAGATGCGTTTTCTAACTTTTTTTTAAGGTTTTTTTTTCTTCACTGAAATCATTTTGTGGGAATTGGAGGTACGGTTAGGATTTAGGCTAGGGCCAAACGAAAGCATTTTTACACGCGAACGTAAAAAAGTGCGTCCGAACGCATTGATGTATTTTTTCACGGAATATACGAAAACGGTCATACGATGCGCATTTTCGTGCGTATGTTTTACGAATCCAAACCAGGAAACTTTTTGCGTCTGGACGTTATGTTGGCCGGACACGAGAAGGGTCTGACGTCTCCAAATCTCACACACACACCGGGCACTCTGTACGTCCGTACTAGGGGTTCTGCGTTCTCAAAAAAATGCGTTCATTTTCCACTTGCGTTGCGCGGCCGGACTTTCGTGCGACCGTACTTCGTATATTGGCTGTCAATGCCCGTCATTTGCTGCTAGTGCGGCCGTGATTAAGTGCGCCAGAACGCACGTTAAAAATGCGCTCGTCTGACCCCAGCCTTAGTCATATTAAAAAATATAGGAAATCAAATCACTTTTTTAAATATTTTGTTGATAATAAATGTTATGTATAAATTCAAGGTACCTCCAGAAAGCTATGCTTGTTCTTTAGCAATCTATAATATGTGTGGGTATGCAGAAAGATAAAAATTGGTTAGAAACGAAATTCACTTGAGTGTCGCCAAAGGAAAAATCCTGTGTCATTAAAGCGGTTTAAGCTTGTCCCAGAGAACACAAATATATTTTCATTAGGTTGCTGCAGTATTGTAAGGTGAGATGAAGGATTGTTATATGAATTCATCATGTATAAGTTCAGATATGGCATCTTCTAGCGGTGAAACTCAGGAGAATGACTGGAGAAGTGAAAATTCCAACCCAGATAAATTCTCCCATTTATCTCACTTTCCAAATCGGCTATTTGGTCTCGATTTGTTCTTTTCTCCTGAGCTTCACCTTTGGTGAATAGACCTGTAAAGCAAACATGTCTTCTCTCCATAAAGATTTGGTGATACTGAGATGTGTGTACTCGTAAGAAAAGATCTGACCTGTGTTTTGAAATGTTTGTATTTTGTTTTTAGACGGGCACATGAGAGGTGGATAGAGATAATTTAATTCAGGATGAATTGCCGTTCGGAGGAGTTAGAGGTGTCCGTTGAGGGTCGTCAGGTTGAGGAAGCCATGCTGGCTATCCTGCACACTATACTTCTCCACCGAAGTACTGGCAAGTTCCACTATAAGAAAGAAGGAAACTACTCTATTGGCACAGTGGGAACACAGGATGTCGACTGTGACTTCATAGAGTTTACATACGTCAGGGTGTCATCAGAAGAGCTGGACAGAGCACTGCACAAAGCAGTCTGTGAGTTTAAGGTGAGCTGTGAAATGCTGACATTATCTATATTTCATTTTTGTTTGTTAAATGCTCCATTTGTAAAAATACAGATTTTTTATTTATTTTTTTTGGAAGGAAAAGAAAAACTATGCATTGTTATAGGGATGCACCGATACTAGTATCGGTATCGGGGCCGATATTGCCGTTTGCACGAGTACTTGTTACTCGTGCAAACGGCCCGATACATCCCGCCGATACCGGAAGCCAGCGCTGGGCCGGCTTGCCGGTATCCGCGGGGCTGGGGAAGCTGGCCGCGTGCATGTAAAGCACGCGGCCAGCGTTCCCCTCCGGCGCGCCAAATACTCACCCTTCCTGAAGTTCCGGTCGCTGGGCAGTGATGCGGTCACGTGGCCGCCGGGCGCATCTGTGACGCTGCCTCTCGGCTGGAGGCAGCGTCACAGATGCGCCCGGCGGCCACGTGACCGCATCACTGCCCAGCGACCGGAACTTCAGGAAGGGTGAGTATTTGGCGCGCCGGAGGGGAACGCTGGCCGCGTGCTTTACATGCACGCGGCCAGCGTTCGAGCTGGGGGTAAATCCATGAGACCTGGGGGCCAATAACATGAGACCTGGGGGCCAATAACATGAGACCTGGGGGCCAATAACATGAGACCTGGGGGCCAATAACATGAGACCTGGGGGCCAATAACATGAGACCTGGGGGCCAATAACATGAGACCTGGGGGCCAATAACATGAGACCTGGGGGCAAATGCATGAGACCTGGGGGCAAATGCATGAGACCTGGGGGACATATCCATCAGAGTTGGGGCAAATCCATGAGACCTGGGGGACATATCCATCAGAGTTGGGGCAAATCCATGTGAGCTGGGGGCAAATCCATGTGAGCTGCGGTCAATCTCATATAAATTTTTATGAGGTCTGTTCCTATTGGAAAGCGTCACATGACATTAAATAAAAGTATCGGTACTCGGTATCGGTGAGTACTTTTAAAAAGTATCGGTACTCGTACTCGGTCTTAAAAAAGTGGTATCGGTGCATCCCTACATTGTTATAACCGGCAAGTGTACTGACAAGACCGTCTCAACTTCTGAAAAGTATAAATATAGTGAGGGTTATGTTTACTGTGTGTGTAGTAGGGCTGTGCAATTAATTGCAATCGCGATTTAACAACATGCGATATATAAACCGCATAAGGCTGCGATTTTCTGCTCCCTGTAAGCTTCCAGCGGCACATGGAGGCGCTCGCAGGGGAAACCACGTGTACAGCTGCGTTCTTGCGGCTCGTCACGTGGTTCCCCTAGGCGAGCGCCCAAGCTCCATGTGCCGCTGGAAGCTCACAGGGAGCCAAACACGCGGCGCAAAGAGGTGAGCTGGGGCAGTATCCATATGATGGGGCATTATCCATGAGCTGGGGGCAGTGTATCCATGAGCTGGGGGCAGTGTATCCATGAGCTGGGGGCAGTATATCCATGAGCTGGGGGCAGTATATCCATGAGCTGGGGGCAGTATATCCATGAGCTGGGGGCAGTATATCCATGTGCTGGGGGCAGTATATCCATGTGCCGAATACTGAATACATTTAGAATGTATGTAGCATGTTTGAAAAAGCAAAAACAATTGGCTAAATCGCAAATAAAATCACAATATTCATTCAAGAAATCGCAATATGATTATTTTGTCAATATTGCACAGCCCTAGTGTGTAGCTTCATTCTGCATTTTTGGCTGCCTGAACCAGTGGTTTTCTGGAGAGACCAATATTAGAGCTGCTGCTGGGAAAACCAAGGGGTGGTGCACATAGCTCTGTGCGTCTCATGACATAAAGATAGGTGACATTACATCCAGGTGTTTTGCGTTACCTTTTTGCGAGCCACAAGAGGGTTGTGCTCCACGGAACTAGCTGTTGCACAGCTCTGTGTGACACCCCCTATATCATTAGACACTAACTGTGATACCTGCCACACTAATAGAGGTGAGGAAATGAGATGAAGGTTTGTGATAAAATATACCAAAAAAAAAATGTCTATGGATGGGAGTACAGTACTTTGATGAAAGAGCTAGCCCACTAATGTTGGATAGGGAATGGGTTGCTTGCATGCTATGAAACAGAAGGAACAGTGACAAAGAACACATGACAAGAGAGATGGGGGCTGTGACATTGAGCAGAAGAGGATCAACTCTGACAATCCACACAGATGCATTCCAGAGTTAATACTCGAAAACAATTGCACTTACAGTAGATGTTCACACGCTCAGATATTCTACATTGGACCACCACAACAGCAACTGGTGATTTTATTATGTTGGTAGGGTTGCACCGATACCAATCTTTTAAGAGCAAGTACTGTTATGTGTTTTTTTTTTATTTTTGTTTTTTTAGGTACTCCCCGTTACCAAGTACGGATACTTTTATTTAATGTCATGTGACGCTTTCCAATAAATGATTTAGGATTTTTGCTGAAGGCCTGTCCAATTTATGCTAATATTGACATGTATGGCCAGACACCCCATTTACCCACTGCACAGCCTGCACAGAATATATTCCACACAAACATGTGTACCCACCAGACCTCAGATACTGCTCCTAATAGAATGCATTAAAAGCATTCCCCTCCAGCTGGCCGCGTGGTCTTCCAGTCTCTAAGCGGCTGCTGGCTGGCTGCGTGCTCCTCCCTAGTGTCTGCCAGGCTGAAGACTGACACACTCACGCACCCTTTGCAAAATCACGGCTAGAGGCTGCTTCACAGCCTGGCCGCCACTTGGTGGAGCACGGGGCCAGCCTGAGGGGAATGCTTTTATTGCCCAGCGCTGCCTTCTGGGTATCAGTAGAGGTATTTGCTCGTGCCGGTATCTGCACCGATGCTAGTCGCTGCATCCGTAGTGGTAAGTCTGTTTAAGTCACTAGTAATAGCAGCTTGCTATTAAGCATATTTTCTGAGTTTATAAATTTGTCTTACTAGTTTAGTAATACAGAATAGTAGCATACTTTATACAGAAATTAGTTTTTTTGTTCCATTAATGCTCTACATTAACAATCTTTTGAATTAAGTAGTGTGTCTGTAGCAAACACATAAAGCAGCTGCAACAAGAAGGGGTTAAATCACGCCTGTGTACTTCAAGCAGTGGACAATATAAAGCATATACAAAAAACAAGTAAACACTCTTGCTGGTTTACTCCTGTGACTGTCTTCCACTGTAAAAAGATGATCGTACGAGTGGACCAGGTTTAAGCAGCAAACAATTGTCTGGTATCTTTCCTTGTTCTTATTTTATTTGTGTGAAAGGCTAAACCTGATGGACGCATGTCTTTTTTCAGCCTATGTAACTATATTTATAAAGAATTTTACCAAGACGGCAGCAAGCAAAAGTATGTGATTCCTTTTGGAATTGTTTTGTTATCTCAAATAGTCATAAGTATAAACAAACACAATTTGCTTACGCTAACAACACACAATCCTAAACTTTCATGTCCTCATTGAACACATCCTATTGAAGCATTCACAGTGCTGTGGAAAAAGTAAGCGAACATTTGGATTTTTTTAGCTAGTTGGCCGTCATTTGTTAGCAATAAATTGAAATGGTCATTTATCGTAAAATGATCTGTAGACTCAATCTGATAATGTGAAAGGGAACAGGATGCCCATCCCATGTGGCAGCCTCATTCAATGAAATAGTTTCATGCCTTGCCGTTCTGGTACATATGCAGCTATTTCAGTTTGCTTTTAAAAAGTATCCTGTACCCATTCATGTGTAAATATATATATTTTTCTTTTCTAGGATGCACTAAGAAACTCTGGAAATGATGGCATGGGACAGTTGTCTTTGGAGTTTTATCAGAAAAAGAAGTCTCGTTGGCCTTTTTCAGATGAGTGCATCCCATGGGAAGTATGGACAATTAAAGTCAACGTCGTCTCACTGGCTAATGAGCAAGAGCGACAGATCTGTCGAGAAAAGGTGGGAGAAAAACTTGGAGAAAAGATCATTAACATTGTGGAAGTTATGAACAAACATGAATACATACCAAAAATGCCTGCACAGTATGATGTAAATAATGTCTTTGATACAAGCCTGAAAGATGTGCAGCCCTACCTTCACAAGATCACCTATCAGATCACTGACGCCCTGGGCACATCTGTCACGACCACAATGAGGAGACTTATCAAAGACACACTGGCCCTGTAGTCTGAATGCAGTCACTGGATTATTTATATGATGGACCGGGATTTTTTTTTTCTTTGCTTCTCTTAGTTCACAGTTAAATTGAGGAAATAAAAATCTATGTTTTATGTATATAGCCGTTGTACATTTTACTCTAGGACACAGGCAGGATTGTACGTCTTACATATTAATAAAGCTAATCCTGTATCGTACAGGATTTTGAGGATTTGTTTTCTTCAGATTGTTTTCGTGACTTCCATTTATTGAATATGTTCGGTTTGCTTTTTGATAATTGCTTATAATTGTGTAACCCTTTTAACTACTGAGATCAGGATAACTCAGGTGTTCAAAGCACCATCTGGTGCTGATATCAAGTTATCTCGATCTTCAGGTGCGCAGGACAAAAGCAAATGAAATTTGTTTGCTGCAAACAAATTTTGTTTGGGGGTGACTTCTGCAGCCCAAAAGCAAAGTTTTAGCCCTGTGGGTGTAATGGTCTAAGTGCTAAAACTGCCTAAAATCGGCTAATTGAATATCTTTATCGGACTTTCAGGAGCCGATGCAGGGAACCATGAGCTGCAGCTCTAACTCCATGTGGCCAGTAGAGGGCGACATCTGCCTGCCAAACAGGTTATTAATATTCCCAAATATTTCTTACTGTACAATTTTTATTTTTTAAACACTGGTTCCTAACAACAATAATTTTTTGGAAAGTCACTTAGTAGTGAAGGGGTTAATCACTCTCTAGTTGCTAGTTATTTGCAGCTTGGGCTTGAAATGCAAAAGAAGTTGTTACTCCTGTTTTGTCATTGTGCGTTAGGAAAAGCATGACAAATCCTTCCCTTCATGCCTGAAATACAAATGGCAAATTGAAAGTAATGTCCACTTAGTTTTGGCTCCACACGGATAAGACCTATTCAAATAGTTCTTACACCAAGCACCACCTAGACTAGTGTCAGAGCAGACACTTTCATCCCTTCGATGGTAGCAGGAATACCTAGAGTGTCCCAATCGATCCTTTTCAGCTGGTGTTCAGTCGTGCCGTAATTGAGGCATGCAACTGGTCTGGTGCTTCGTCCAGAAAGGAATCATGGGGCTTTCAATTTTTCCGTTTGTTCGCAGGGAAGACGCTGTGGGTGTGTGCAGAACTGCCAGCTGTTACTGAAACCTGTTAGTAGTGTGAAATCTGCACCCATCTTTCGTCAATCTCCATAACGCCGCCCACACTCAACACCCATGGCGAAGTCTCTGTGATGTGTATGCGTAGCATTACAGAGATTCCTGAAAGCTGTGGGAGGGAAGGCACTGTGGTGAATGCGCATACTACGGACTCCGGGATCGGATCGGCTTGACAAAGCTCATACAAAAAAAATAATCATGTGATCAGATCCAGATAATTTGGGACATCCCTAGGCATTACTATTACTAGCCAGTAATGCTTCTAGCACATCACCCCAAGTTACCACCAACAGTATCTTAACAGGGTTTAGTGCTTCAAATAGGACCTCATCTAACGCCAGGCGGGTGGTGTCTGGCAGGAGGGGGCTAATGCTGGCGGGGGCGTACTAGTATGCCCTACTACCAGTTGATGTGGTGGGTCTCTCCTTCGGCCTGCCCATGCAGCTGATGCACGACGTGGGGCATTAGCTGCAGGGGAATGGCGTGACTTTAGGCAGTCCCACAGCAGGCAGCAGCGCACACCGAGTGCTGGGCAGGGCCAAGACGGCCCATAGAAGTCAAGGGACATAATAGTAACAAGTCTATGAAGCCCCACTGCAGCAGGGACGGCATGCAGCGGGAAAGGGTTAAAGGCAGTTGTTTGGAATTTTAAGGCAGGACGTCGGAGGCTCCTATTTGCAATCCCTTTCTTTATTGCACCCACAGCAGTAAAGAACAGTGACAATAAAGAACAAGAAAAAACACAAAAAAACCAAGCCCCCAATGTGGGGTACACTCCCAATCTGTAAGCCCCGCCCCCAAGTCTATAAATCGTCTGGGCTGGAGCAGTCACACCCTCTTTCTTTACTGCTCCTGCTACAGACCAGATAAGTATCCCTAACCTTTTACTCTCTGGTAGTTATTTATTGATTTATTTGTTTTTTACCATTTTACATACTTGTTTTTTATTTTCACGTATATATATATATATATATAATGTTGCTCTGCAGGGTACTGACTTTCCCCGGCTCTAACCGCGGGGTCAGCTGACCCGATTGGTGATAAAATCCGGTTGGTCTTCAGATCACTGGGATTTTACTGCCGTTTACTTGCCTTGTTTGTTCTCTCCTGTTACTTATTAGGTTTTGGTTGCGACCATCCGGCTTCAGCCGCTGCGATTGTGTGTGTTTTTCTGCTGGGAGCTTTGGCTGCTTAATGGCATGTACTGACACTTAGGAGGTTTATGACCCGGAGGAGGATTCCCCGGTGTCTGACCCTGTGCTCCCGTGTTTTTTCCCTCTCTGGGGGATGATGGCAGTGGCGCTTCGTTGATGCTCACATGCATTTGACGATCAGTGTATATTTTCCTTCCTCTGGGGTGTCACCGTTTATCCTGGGCTTCGTGCGCTGCTCCCGCTCGCAGGGGGGGGGCGCACGGCTCGCGGGCTGATTTTTCGCGCCATTTGCCGCATGTCATCATGTTTCCCTGCACGATGCTGCACTCTTTGAAGTTCCCTCATGTTCAGCCTCCCCCGCTGAGAACTCTGATTACAGAGAGACAGCTCCTGCACCTCCCGGTGATTGATGAGCGGACTGTTAATCCTCTGGCTTGTGTGCCTGATCCTTTTAACCCTTTAACAGATGGTTTTCTGCCCTATCCACTAATTTTAAAGATCTCTTAAAGAGGCAGTGCCTGAGTAACTTTCTGCTATGAAAGTGTCCCTATATATATAGCTTTCTGCTATGAAGGTGTCCCTATATAAAACATTCTGATAAATATACTGATGTCCCTATATAAAACATTCTGATAAATATACTGATGTCCCTATATTACATACGGATAAATATACTGATGTCTCTATATTACATACAGATAAATATACTGATGTCCCTATATTACATACACATAAATATACTGATGTCCCTATATTACATACAGATAAATATACTGATGTCCCTGTATTACATACAGATAAATATACTGATGTCCCTATATTACATACGGATAAATATACTGATGTCCCTGTATTACATACAGATAAATATACTGATGTCCCTATATTACATACGGATAAATATACTGATGTCCCTGTATTACATACAGATAAATATACTGATGTCCCTATATTACATACGGATAAATATACTGATGTCCCTGTATTACATACAGATAAATATACTGATGTCCCTATATTACATACGGATAAATATACTGATGTCCCTGTATTACATACAGATAAATATACTGATGTCCCTATATTACATACGGATAAATATACTGATGTCCCTATATTACATACAGATAAATATACTGATGTCCCTATATTACATACAGATAAATATACTGATGTCCCTATATTACATACGGATAAATATACTGATGTCCCTATATTACATACGGATAAATATACTGATGTCCCTGTATTACATACAGATAAATATACTGATGTCCCTATATTACATACAGATAAATATACTGATGTCCCTGTATTACATACAGATAAATATACTGATGTCCCTGTATTACATACTGATAAATATACTGATGTCCCTGTATTACATACTGATAAATATACTGATGTCCCTGTATTACATACTGATAAATATACTGATGTCCCTGTATTACATACTGATGTCCCTGTTTTACATACTGATATACAGATGTCCCTATATTACATACTGATATAATATAAGATGTCCCTGTATAACATACTGATATAAGATGTCCCTATATAACGTACAGATGTCCCTATACTAACGTACTGATAATATAAAGCTGTCTCTATATATAACATATTGGAGAAAATATACAGATGTCCCTAGATTACATAATGATAAAGTATACAGATGTTCCTGTATAACATACTGATATAATATAAGATGTCCCTATATTACGTACCGATAAAACGTACAGATGTCCCTATATATAACATACTGATATAAGATGTCCCTATATATAACATATTGATAAAAAATACAGATGTCCCTGTATAACATACTGATAAAATATTCGGATGTCCCTGTATAACATACTGATGTCCCTGTATAACACACTGATAAAATATACGGATGTCCCTGTATAACATACGGATATACTATAAGATGTCCCTGTATAACGTACCGATATAATATAAAGCGGTCACTACATCTCATACTGGTAAATATAAAGGTGTCCCAGGAGTCACATATGGATTATAAAATATACGGATGTCCCAGTATCTAATACGGAGTTTGAGATACAAGGTGTCCCTGTGCTCCTTTCTATAGAATTACTTGTGAAATAAACCACTCTGAGGTTTTGGATTTCTTGCATGGGCATTAAAGTGTAAGCTCATCTGCCTCGGTAACCTCTCGATTTAAGAGGAGTCCTTCATAATGAGACCAGAAGCCGCTCCTCTGAACGACCGCACATTCACACGCTGCTTTTCAGCCATGAAGGTAAATGCTGGATTTTATATCCTCACCAGATAATTCCACTTTGTGTATTGAAACACGAAAATTCATCTGATTTTTACATCCATTATGGCGGATGCCAACACAGAATTGCCGCTACGAGCGGATGGCTTCCCGGGCAAGTTACTCACCACGGTGAGGCCTCCAGATGCACCCCTGCTATGTGCCGCGGGTATAAAGTCAGATGGCAAGGCTCAACACCTTTCCAGAGGGGCTGGCATCCACTACCTGTGGCCTTAACCTCCGACACTAACCCTCATATGGGACCCCACGATGCCCTCTGAACTAACCCAGTGGGCTCCAAGAAAGGTGCTATGGCAAAGCACATGGATAATCCTCCTGGAGGGGCTGGCATCCCCGATACTCTGCCCTCTGAGATTTGCGAGGTGACCTCGCGTAAATGAGCCCCTGACCGCGGGGCCTCAGTAGCGGTCTCTAAGATCAGGCCTAACCTTCTGGGTTCTGGCCGACTCCCCACGACCACTGACTCGGCGAGTGAGGAACCCGAGCACGGGGGATGACGGAGCACTAGAGATCTATGCTCCACAAGATAATGGCCTGTTGGCCGAGGAGGAATGACCCCCACCACCACCTTTCCTTTCCGATAAGGAGGCGTCACTGCGTCACGGAGGTGGAACTGGTGTTTGTGACACCGCTCTGACGGTCCCACCCGTGGTTCCCTCTATTTTGGAAACATGCAGTGGCACCTCCCAGGTCGTTGCCGGAGTCGAATGCGCTGTTGACAGGACCGGACGGCCTTCCACATCTGCTGTTCTCAGCGAGACGCCTGTCTCTGGTGGCGTGGTTGGTTTTCGGTCCTCGTTGAGGGCTTCTGACATTTTGTCAGGAACTGATGTGTTGTTACATCTTGCATGGGCCGCTTGGCATGGGGGTGCCTTCGCCAGGGAAACGATTCCACTTCTGCTCCTTTAGGTTCAGTGTTGGATTTCTTGTCCTCATTGTTTGAGTCAGGTTTGGCTTTCCACGCTATTCACGTCTGTTGGTCTGCCTGGTCGGCCGGTCGTTTGGGTTTTGATAGTGGGTGCTAGTCTTTCTCAGCCCGGCTCCGAGATCTTCGTTCTACTAGGGATGTATCCCGAGTTGTTGATTTTCTTCGATCGTGGCCAGGACAACCCATCCTTGTCTCACCGACAATTGTTGGCAAGATGGCCGGTATTGTTTTGTTTCCTTTCGTACTTTATTTTAAGCCGGTCTCTCATTGGTCACGGGCACTGATGCGTTGAACATGCAAATAGGAGCCTCCGACGTCCTGCCTTAAAATTACCAAATTTTCCTATTATATTAACGGAAAGTTTGGATTTTAATAAGGACTCGGAGGCGAGTATTTCCCGCCTCTCCCGCCCTGGGGGGGGGTGTGTTCTCGACCGGCTGGGTTATTGCTGTGGAGGGGCGCAGCGCATGATTTTCATTTGATTTTGTTCCTCATATCTGGGGTTGGGTACCGGTGTTTTACTGTCCGCCCTTCTTAATCTTTGGCTTCGTGTTATATGTTTCTTACAGCCATTTGAATTCCTATGGAGTGGATCTTTGTGTGGACTTGACGGGCGCCCTGGACTTAGTTCCTGTTTGTTCCTGGGCCTCCTTCCGTTAGTCGCATGAAGAAAGAGGGTGTGACTGCTCCAGCCCAGACGATTTATAGACTTGGGGGCGGGGCTTACAGATTGGGAGTGTACCCCACATTGGGGGCTTGGTTTTTTTGTGTTTTTTCTTGTTCTTTATTGTCACTGTTCTTTACTGCTGTGGGTGCAATAAAGAAAGGGATTGCAAATACTCGCCTCCGAGTCCTTATTAAAATCCAAACTTTCCGTTAATATAATAGGAAAATTTGGTAATTGTTATTCAAGATTTTTCATTATTACAAAACTACATTGTTTCTAAACTGCTGCTACGTAGAAATACTGGATTCGTATTTGCAATATTTAGTCTATGCCGTTATCGGAGAGCAGACTTTGGGAAAACAAAGCTAAACATTAAATGAACTCTAACAATAACATCTGTAATTCGAGTACTATTACTCGAGAGGTGGCTGCTGAATTAGATCCGATAGTTGATGTAAAAGACTCCTACCCCTGGTGATATCCGTTGCATACAATCCACACAATGCAATTCTTAGGAGTTGGATTTTGGAGATCTGACCTATTCACTCCATTCTATGCTGAATGCCACAGAGTAGAGAGCAAGCGCTGTAATGATACGGGGGGGGGGGACGAAATGAATACACACAGTGACCCATAAAATAATATTTTACTCTAAACATACATGAGAACTTAAAGTACATATGTCAGCAACGTAAAATAAAGAATATTTCATTTTTGTTGCTAGTGTTCCTTAACTGGTACAGTTTCCACGGGAAGTGATAGAATTCAGAAAATAAGCAACCAGTAGTAAAGAGTAAATCTTAATTACCACCTTGTTACTCAACAGACTGACTTTGTGGCAACAGACGTTTGACAGCTTGCACGAGTGTGTAAAGTGCAGAATGTTTGCCACATGCAATTTTTTTAAGAGAAACCCATGCATTGTGAGCTACTCCATGCTGGACACTAGATGGCGACATATTCAACACAGCAATAATTTTTTTTTATTATTACATAGCACCAACCGATAACAGCGCTGACCACAACAAAGTCTCGCAGTTGCTCCCTACATATCTCTTATACCATGTAACAGTCATAGCTATTTACAATATGCTTCACAGCCAGCAAGTCTGTCATTATTTATAAAACCTGCTTTCTTTGCAGGAAATGATGTAATCTGCTGTCACGTGCTCACTCAACCTAACTCATCCTCGGTGCTTATCTGCTTCTTCATGCGTCATTAGCCTTGGACTGCCTAAATGCAGCCATGATGCAGACAGATTTAAATCCGCAGCTACCCTAATCCAGTTCCTGCTTTTATGGTTGGATAACAATATATTGACAGCTTAGATTTTATACAAACGCCAGGCTGATTATTTTTTCTTTTGTGATTTGTTATAGCGTTAGACCACATTCGGGGTATATTAGGGGCTGCTAACTCTCTACTCGATCCGCACCAGTCCGGTTTTTGCTTCCAACACTCCAATGAAACTGCTCTGACCAAGGTGACTAATGATTTAGCTGTCTCTAAAGCCAAAGGTCACTTCTCCCTCCTAATTCTTCTTGACCTTTCAGCTGCATTCGACACTGTTGACCACCCTCTTTTGCTGCTCAAGCTGCCTCAGCTTGGCCTCACTGATGCCCTTCTCTCCTGTCTCTCTGAAGAACCTCATCTCTTCTATGATTTCAATTATCATCTATGCTGATGACACCCAAATCTACCTTTCGTCTCCCAATCTCTCTCCTCTGGCGTTGGACCATGTTACAGCCTGCCTGTCTCCGACTGGATGACTTAACGTCTCCTAAAGCTTAACCTCTCTAAAATGGAACTTCTTATCCTCCCTCCCTTTAAGACCTTAAATTCTGCACCCATTTCCATTCAGGTGAATGGTGCCACCATTACTTCTACCACACAGGTTCGTTGCCTCGGGGTCCTCTTGGACTCCAATCTATTCTTTACTCCTCACATTTAGTCTCTAACCAAATCTTGCCACTTCCACCTAAAAAACATTGCACGCATCCATCCCTTTCTTAATCCAGACTTTACTAAAATGCTCATCCAAGCCTTGACTACTGCAACCTCTTTCTCTCTGGCCTTAATAGATCCCAGGTTCTCCCTCTGCAGTCTGTAATGAATGCCTGTGCCAGGCTCAGCCACCTCCTCTCCCGGACCTCTCACACCTCACCCCTCTGACAATCTTTACACTTGCGCCCTGTTTCCTTTAGAATCAATTTCAAAATATTGGTGCTCACATACAAAGCGCTCCATAACCGCTCCCCTGCCTAAATATCCTCCCTTATTACCAGGTACATTCCATCCCGACCACTCGCTCTGCCAATGATCTGATGCTATCAGTACCTGCACCCCCAACTCTCGCCTTCAGGACTTCTCCCGGGCTGCCCCCTTTCTATGGAACTACCTCCACCGCAACATTAAACTCTCCCTGTCTCTCCAATCCTCCAAAAAGTCTCTTAAAACGCATTACTTATGAGAAGCCTATTGGCTCACACCATGATCTCTACACTGTAAATTCCTGCTCCTCTTCCCATTCAGCCCTCCTGCAACCTGCCTCTGTCTTCACCTACCCGATTCACCCTCACTTAATGTGTCACCCCTCTCCTCTTAGATTAGAAACAGAAAAATGTCGGCAGATAAGAACCTTTCAGCCCATCTAGTCTGCCCAATTACATGGATACTTTACCTGGATTTATCTTTTGTTTAGGATAGCCTTATGCCTATCTCATGCCTGCTTAAATTCAATTACTGTTTTGGCCTCTACCACTTCAACTGGAAGACTGTTCCATGTATCCACCACCCTCTCAGTAAAATAATGCTTCCTGATGTTACTTTTAAACCTTTGCCCCTCTAATCTAAGACTATGTCCTCTCGTTTTGCTACTTTGTTTCCTTTTAAATATACTCCCTTCCTCTACCTTGTGGATTCCCTTTACGTATTTAAATGTTTCTATCATATCTCCTCTGTCTCGTCTTTTTTCCAAGCTGTACATGTTAAGATCATTAAGCCTTTCCTGGTAACTTTTCTCCTTCAAGCCGTACACCATTTTAGTAGCCCTTCTCTGAACTCTCTCTAAGATGTCTATATCCTTCTGGAGATACGGTCTCCAGTACTGCACACAGTACCCAAGTGAGGTCTCACCAGTGCTCTGTACAGTGGCATGAGCACTTCCCTTTTCCTACTGCTAATACCTCTCCCTACACAACCAAGCATTCTGCTAGCATTTCCTGCTGCTCTATTACATTGACTACTTACCTTTAGATCCTCTGAAATAATAACCCCTAAATCCCTTCCTCAGATGTTGAGGTTAGGACTGTATCAAATATTCTATATTCAGCCCTTGGGTTTTTACATTCCAGGTGCATTATCTTGCACTTATCCACATTAAAACTCAATTGCCACAACTCCGACCATTTTTTTAGTTTACCTAAATCATTTGTCATTTGGCTGATCCCTCCAGGAACGTCAACCCTGTTGCAAATCTTTGTGTCATCAACAAAAAGACATACTTTTCCATTAATACCTTCTGCAATATCACTAATAAAAATATTAAATAGAATGGGTCCAAGTACTGACCCCTGAGGTACCCCACTGGTAACAAGACCTTGCGCCGAATAAACTCCATTTACCACAACCATCTGTTGCCTGTCACTCAGCCACTGCCTAATCCATTCAACAATATTGGAATCCAAGCTCAAAGATTGCAATTTATTGATAAGCCTTCTATGCGGAACAGTATCAAAAGCCTTACTGAAATCTAAATAAGCAATGTCTACTGCACCACCTGTGTATTATTTTTTTTTTTTGCAGTATAAAATTTTATTAGGCAGAAAATAACAGGAGATACATTCGTGAAAAAGAATAGGCAAATATCAAGTACAAAAGTTCAACGTGTGTAGAAAAAGTTCAGAAGTGGTACAAAAGGTGTAAAGCAAACCACATTTCGCTAGAGAGGAGCATATTGTTTGGCGGAACAAAAATTGAAGTCAAAACAGTGTGTCAAAATAATCCGGTTCCACCTGTCGCCATTACAGAGTCTGAGGGGATGTGATCGAGCCTGTCACCTAAGGCCACATCAATCTCAATTAAAAATGCCATAGAACAAAGAGGGAGACAGAAACTTAGAATTAGAGTATAGCATATAGAAATAAGGACAGGAGAGATAGGAGAAGAAGCGAAGAGGAGGGTGAGTGAAAGGGGGAGAGGAAGAAAAGAAAAAAAAAAAATTAGTAAAGGGGGGAGGGGGAATCAGAACCCTCCGGGCCTTGGCCGCCCACAGGGTACAGAGGGCATCGGTTCCACGCCCGACGTCACATCTTCCCACTTTATAGGTGAACTGTGATATGATATGATAAAGGCCTACTCCGTAGGGGGTGATGGTGGAGGTCTCATTCCGCCGGAGACAAAGTCGTCCCAGTAGAACCATAGGCGTGTAAATTCAGCAATTTGATCTTTTTCTAATGCCACCAGACGGTCCACGGCACGTAGCGATTCAACTCTCTCAATCCAGGCACGCCGGGACGGGATCGTAGTAGAGCTCCAGAACAGTGGGATCAGAAGCTTAGCTGCCATTATAAGTCTCATTGCCACAGATCTGCGCATAGCCGATAGTGGAGCCTGGAACTGCAGAAGGAGATAGGTGGTTGGGGTAAATTGCACCTCCAACCCAGAGACCTGGACGACAGCATCGTGTACCAGTTTCCAGAAGGGAAAAAGCATAGTACACTCCCACCACATATGGAGATAAGTACCCGTTGCCGAAGCGCACCTCCAGCAATTGGGATCTTTCTGAGGCAGCACTCGATGCAACCGGTCGGGAGTCCAGTACCAAAAGGAAATGATTTTATAGGCATTCTCAGCACAGCGCAGAGCTGGCGAACTTTTGTGTGTCAGGGAATAGGTCATGGTCCAAGCTTCGTCTCCGTTTGGCATTTCCAGGAGCCTCTGCCATTTATCCTGGAAAGGAGGAGGCTCTACGGTAGAGGAGACTCCAAGGTATATGACCCGGGAAGTCCCGAGGTCGGACCCACGGGGCCGACCACAATGGAAGGCCCAGCTGCTCTTCTTCCAAGTCCAGCCACAGTTTATGCGAGGACTCTGAGGACCAGTCTATCAGACGGGTCAAAGGGGTCGCGTAAGCGTAAAGTTTGGGATTGGGCAGTGCCAAGCCGCCAAGCTGTTTAGGACGGCATAGTGTCTCAAAACTAACTCGAGGTCGTCCTTTAGGCCAGACGAATTTCAATATTAAAGTACGAAAGAGGGAGAGGAATCGAGTAGGTAGCTGTATTGGGACAGTCTGCAGAACATAAAGTAGGCGGGGCATAATATTCATTTTTATCACATTCATACAACCAAGCCAGGAAATAAACTTACTCGTCCAGCCCGCCAAATCTTTCTCAAAAGACGTCAGTAAGGGTTTATAATTGAAATCGTACAATTTATAGTGTGAGGTTGATAACCAAATACCTAGATATTTCAGCTTATCCTTACACCAGGTAAAGGGATGGGACATTCTCAAGCGTTTTAACAAAGGCGTAGAGATGTTAATAGGAAGCAGCTCCGATTTTTCTGAGTTCACCCGAAAACCGGAAAACCGACCATTCTCCTCGAGCAAATGAAGAACCTCCGGTAGCGATGTGTCGACATCGGTTAACATAAACATTAGATCATCCGCATACGCCGAGACAACATGTGTGAGTTTACGGCCTCTCACTCCTTTTATGACCCGACTCTTACGAATAGTAACAAGCAGTGGTTCCAGAAAGTGCAAACAACAAGGGCGAGAGCGGGCAGCCCTGTCTCGTCCCATTGCGAATGGGTATGGGCCGAGACAGGGCCCCATTAATACGAACCCTTGCCGTCGGCGAGGTGTATAAAGCATGTATCAAGACGAGGAACTCCTCTGGGATTCCCATCCGATGCAGTACCGAGAACAAATAATCCCATCTGACTGTCAAATGCCTTTTCGGCATCAGCCGAAAAAAGCAGCAGTTCCGATTTGGATGTGTTGGCCAACGTAAGGGCATTCAGGACCCTAGTCGTGGCATCCTTGGCTTCCCTGCCAGGCACAAAACCCACCTGATCAGGGCCCACCAGAGCAGGTAAGAAGCTTTTCAGGCGTTCTGCAAGCAGTTTCGCTAAAATCTTAGAGTCAACGTTCAGTAGTGAGATCGGTCTATAATTCCGACAGTCCGCTCGGTCTCGTTCCGGTTTGGGGATCACTGTTATGGTAGCTGCTAAAGTAGCCGGATGGAAACTGCCCCCAGATCGGAGTGCCGAGAATGTGCGCAGCAAGTGTGGAATCAAGACACTCGAGAAATGTTTGTAATATTCTGAGGGGAGCCCATCCGGTCCTGGACTCTTCCCGTTCATCATTTTCAATATTGAGGCCAATTCCGCCTCTGTAATAGGACCAGCCAAAGTCGCTTTGGCCTCTTGAGTGAGAGTGGAATGTATCTTATCTTTTAGATATTCAGTTAAGGTTGCAATGGAAGGGCCCTTCCCCTCCGATGAATCTAGGTCATACAGTGTCTGATAATATGATGCAAATGCATTGGTTATCTCATCTGGGTGTGGGGTACAGTGGCCAGATTGCAATCTGATTTTAGAGATATAGTCCGTTTGTCGTCGTTGTTTTAGGATAGTTGCCAGCAGTCTACCAGGTTTATTTTCCCGGAGGGCAAACATACATCTAGCTTTCGCTGCATCCAGGCGGATCTTGACATTCAGAATGTCATTAAGTCTTCTCCGGAGTTGTAGCACTTCGGCCAGTTCTAGATCTGTCGGAGCGGCGGCAGAGGATGAATCCAGAGTCCTGATTCGGTCTATTAAATCTTTAAGCTCCGAAGAGGTAGCTTTCTTTAATGCCATTGCCCTACTTATCATCAGTCCGCGAACCACTGCTTTGTGTGCTTCCCAGACGGTCGTGTCCGGGATGTCGTCTATGTCCAAGTTTTCGTGGAAGTAGTTAGTGAGTTGCGTAGAAATTTCAGTAGTGAAGGCTAGGTTGTCAAGTAAGGTAACATTCATCCGCCATGTCCTTTCGGGTGTGTAAGTGGGGAATTCATCAATATCCAGACTGGCGAATGATCTGACCAGGAGCGAATGCCAATATTCGTGTCAGAGATCATTTGCAGTTGGTGTTGCTGAACAAAAATATAGTCCAGTCTCGAATAGGAACTATGTACCGTCGAGTAGTAAGAAAAGTCTCTCGCACCTGCATTAAAAGCGCGCCACACATCTACCAATCTCAGTGCGTCCAAGGACCGTCTAATGTGTCTCAAAGTACTGGGGGGTATGGAGGAGCAACGTTTAGATGTATCCCATTTGGGATCGAGAGGAACATTAAGGTCACCCGCAAGAATCAAGGTACCAGCCGTAAACTGGGAGAGTTTTTTAAGTATACGTGCCAAGCATTTGTGTTGGTTTGTATTTGGCAGGTATATAGAAGCAAATGTGTATTGGGTATCCAGGATAGAACCTTTTACAAAAATATAACGGCCCTCTACGTCCGTTAGTTGATCTGTCATTTGAAAGGGAACATCTTTCAGGCAATCAGAATAGCCGTCCCTCTAGATTTTGCATCAAGATAGTCGCTAAAGAATCCGGTGGGATATGCCCGCGAGAGAAGACGAGGCGGATCTCCCGCTCTAAAATGTGTCTCTTGCAGGAAAACCACTGCTGTCCGAAGAGAGATAAGCTCTCTCAGCAGGCGACTCCTCTTTTCAGGAATGTTCAACCCTTTAGCATTATATGTAAGGAACCGCAAAGGTCTGGCCCGGAAGGCCGATCCCCCTGAGCCATTAGCGGCCCGTCAGCCATATCGGGATGAAAAGGGTTAAGGGAGAAGAGGAGAGAGAAAAAAAAAAGGGGGGGGAAGGATGAAGAGAAGGAGAAATGTAAAGCAAGAAAAAGTTATAAGAATACAGAAAACAGTGATGTAAAAACGTCCGTCATTTACCCTATCACCGGAGCTAGCTCACCGGATAAGGCCCCTGATGTGTAGATGGACGAAGAACCTCTGGGGAGAGGTGTGTTACCAAAAGTTACACCCCTGAAACACGTAATGGTCAACAAGAAAAAAGCATACAAAAAGGGGACCATAAACGCTGGTCTGCAGTATCCGTGGTCGGTCCGCAAGGAGCGAGAAAGTACATTAGTTTTATATAAGCAGAAAACTGGGCCGAAGCCACCAAGTTGTACAACATTCAGTAGTAACATCATAGAAGTTTACATCAAAAATTCCAAAAGTGAAAGAAACATTACATCGTTTTAGCCCTCCAGGAACATTCGCAGCTATTCGTCTCGTATCCCTCCACCCATCGCCCTCTCATTGACCCAACCCCCGGTCAGAAAGCTCCATTTCCCGACCTCTTCGCCATATCGTCCATGCGCTAAATACCATGAGTCCATGTCGAATAAACATACAACCCCTATCCTAGTACAAAGGGCAAATTTCCCTCTTTTTCCCTTTCCTTTTTTTTTTTTCCCCCCTCTTTCCCTTTTCCTTTTTTCTTTTTTTCCCCTTTCTTTTTCTTTTTCTTTTCCTTTTCCCCTTCCCCCTTTCCCTCCCTCTCCCCACCCTCTGTGCCCCTCCCTCTCCCCACCCTCTGTGCCCCTCCCTATGTCCCTGTCCCCCTCCCTCCCACCTTCCCCCTTCCCATAATAGAAATATACGAAAAAACCGCTGTATAATTAAGACGCTTCACCTTCACCGTTGGTCCCCTCCTCCCATTCTAACTTGCGCAATGACATGACATCCCTGCACTTGTCACAGGAGAGAAACCAGCATCTGCATTTACTTATCCTCCTACTCCCATGCATCCCAAAGTAAACAGCTTCATAAAGGCAACTTCGACCGCTTGATTGTACAGGGAGATTGTTGCCTCAAATCACGTAACGTCAACTTTGCGTAAATGAATAAATAATCAGATATACTGTATATATCTATATTTTTACTTTTTTTTTTGTGTGTTTCTTCCCTCCCCCTTCTTTAATCTCCCGGTTTTATCCAAAACAACCTTCGAACCCAGCTTCCCCTCCCCCTCCCCCCTCCCTATCCCTAAAGCAAAAAACCCAAACCTTCAATTCCATAGGTAACGATGAAGGACAGCGTCCCCGGGATCCCCCTGTACGTCTCTCCACCTAGGGAAAGTCCTCGAGGCGTGCCCGTGAGACTCAACAAAAACAAAAACAAACGACCAACGATAAACGGGGGTAGATGGTGAACAGTTCGGCAAAAATCCACATGGACTCAGGAAAACAAACATCGTTCTGCTGTAGTAAAAGTCACGAAAAATACGTATCTGGGAAAGCACATGGAGTACATACGGGTTTGTCGAGTGTCAGGGCTCTTGAAGTATAGGCAGAGTATAGGAGGGTAGATCCTAGAGGGTCATAGCAATGCTAGGAGCGTAGCTTTCAATCGCCATGTGGGACATCGGGAGGCTCTTCCGTGCGGCGATGTTTCCTGCGGTCTCCGTGTCCATGGATCCTCTGTGGACGAGGTTGGGGTAGCGACCGCGTCTGATCCTCAAAATGCGCCTGCTCCCAGTCTGATTTCCAGATCAGGAAGTTGGAGACGGTGAAGAAACGATGGAATATCACCTGGTGTAGTAATCGATATCACGATTCCATTCTGAAGTACAGTCAGGGAAAATGGATACCCCCACCTGTATGGGATATCTGCTCTCTGCAGTTCCGCAGTGATCGGCCGAAGAGCCCTTCGGGCCGACAACGTAAATTTAGAGAGGTCTGCATAAACCTCGATGGAGTCTCCCTCAAAGTCCCACGTGCGTCTTGTTTGTGCTGCTTTAAATAAACGTTCCTTCAGGACAAAATTCGGCAAATGACAAATAATATTCCTCGGGGTTGATTTGAGAGTTGGGGCGCGTGGGTCTGAAGATACGGTGGGCTCTATCCACGTCGGTAAGCGTTACGTTCCCATCCGGGAGCAGGTAATTGAACAATTTAATCAAATATTTCCGAGCGTCCTCTTCGGCTTCTTTCACCCCTCGCACCCTTATATTATGCCGCCTTGAGCGATTTTCAAGATCGTCCATGCGGCGCAGGAGGGTGGACAGTACCTGAGGGTTGGGGCCTATTCCGGCAGTCGTCGATGGAGCGCTGTCTGTAGTTTCGAGGTGGGTTACCCGTTCTTCCAGGGCCTGAAGGTTAGATTTCATTTCTGAGACCTCACCTTTCAGCGAGGTCCCCAGCGTCACAGCCAGATCCTGCAGGTCTTGCTTGGTAGGCAGCGCTGCGATCATGTCCTCCAAGCGTCTCATGCGGGAGTGCTCTTCCATTTCCGAGGCCTCAGATGCATCCGGCGAAATCGACGCCGTTTGACTAGGCCCAGAAGCGTGTGTGGCTGGTGTTCGTAAAAACGGCTCCGTAGTTCCCGTTTGAGGGGTTCGGGGGGCTCCCGGTGTCGAGGTGGGCAGCCTCTTGCCTTTCACCATCCCTTGCGGACCAGCGATATTAAAAGCGATATTAAAAGCTTTTTTGCAGCGTTATGGTCGGAGCTCTTAGATCATGCGGCCATTTTCAAGCTCGGTCAGGCCACTCCGTGTCTATTATTTTTGTTACCCAATCAAAAAAATCAGTAAGATTAGTTTGGCATGATCTCCCTGAGGTAAACCCATGTTGTTTCTGATCTTGTAATCTATGTGTTTTTAGATGTTCAACAATCCTTTCCTTTAACATGGTTTCAATTAATTTCCCCACTACTGACGTAAGACTAACTGGCCTATAGTTCCCCGATTCCTCCCTACTACCCTTTTTGTAAATGGGCACAACATTTGCTAATTTCCAGTCTTCTGGGACGACTCCCGTTAACAAGGATTGGTTAAATAAATCTGTTAACGGTTTTGCTATTACACCACTGAGCTCTTTTAATAATTTAGGGTGGATCCCATCAGGCCCCATTGACTTATTTGTCTTTACTTTAGACAGCTGCTGTAGAACCTCCTCCTCTGTAAACTCATATGTAAATGTCTCGTTAGTGTTTCCTCCTAACTGAGGTCCCTTCCTTTTCTTCTGCAAAGACTGAACAAAAATATTCATTGAGGCAGTCAGCGAGACTTTTATCCTCTTGTAAGCTCTCGAGCAGGGTCCTCCCTCCTTCTGTTCCGTGCGTGTAATGTGTATGTATATTTTATATTCTGTTTCTCCCATTGTACAGCGCTAAGGAATTTGTTGGCGCTTTATAAATACTTGTAACTGTAACCGAGCATTCAAGCTGTAGACAAATATCTTGTATCATTGGGCTGGCGATCCACTGGGTCTGCATTTGTACGACTAACAAGTCATCCGTAGTCATCCAACTAATCCCACAATACAGAGGACTACATCAGACAAGCAATCTTTCCCATTTGAATGGTATTGGATGAAGACAAACGACCTGGTACAGTCTACATGAAAAAATGCCCTGATTTTCGGTGATTCAGTTTGACAGGTAAAACAGGCAAACCCCATAGGAGTCAATGTAAACTAATATTTTTGTTTTAATTTTTTTAATTAAACAATTTATTCTTTTCACTTTCAAGAAAAAGTCTTGTTCTGAACATCTTTTTGTTTTCTGTAGTTTTACCAAAATTTTGGATTTGATTTTTAAATTTTTAAAAATGGCATTTTCATTCTCTAACAGACTAAAATATAATTTTTTAAAAAGACCTTTTTTTTATTATTTAAACACATATTAAATGCATTTTTTATTGGTTTATACATCTAGAAGAATAGCAGAGTTCCGTGTTTTATTTCCCTGCATTTTGCCGGGGGTGTGGAGGTTTCCTGTAGTCCCGCTGCATTGTCATCCATAGTCGCTTGCAGTGGATAACCCAGATCATTCAAAAAGTTGTCCGTAGTCAGACGACCGACTCGGTCATCTGACTTCAGACCCAGTGGATGGTCAGCCTTATTAGGCCATTCCCTCAATGTAGTCGACTGTTGTGACTCCAAGGGCATCCAGCTGAGAAAATGATAACACGGTGATGGTAAACTTTCGTACCCCTGATGTTTCTGAACTACACATCTCATGATGCTTAAGGCTAATGTTAGACAAACGCAGTCAGAGCGCACTCTGCGTGCGTGCACAATGGACGGACGTACTGATGGAAGATACTGTAGACAGCACATGGTCCGTTTTTGTTGAAAAGGGAATTATGGGAAACAAAATTAATATGAAAAATTATTATTCGAAAAGGATATGAAAAGCCATTTTGGGTGTCAAGGTGCTGGGTGTCGCAAATGCGCTACGTCCAACATCTCATCACTCACACAGATCGCTACGCGGACGTGGCGCACTCTGTGCGTCCGTGGTAGCGGTTTTATGTTCTTTTTTTTCTTTTTTGAGAAAGTATTTTACCAGGAAGGATACATTGAGATTTCTCTCGTTTTCAAGTATGTCCTGGGTGGCGAGTATGTACCTTTTAGGTGTCTTGCCCAAGGACACTTACTGGAGAGGTGCTCGCTGGGATTGAACCCATGACTCCACAGGCTCTCTCCACGCAGAGCAGTGATGTTACCTCTACTCCACCCAGCCTAACTTGCATCCGTTTGCCACGTGCGTTGTGCGTGCGCAGTTCGGTGTGCACGTACTTAGTGTGTGGGTCTCTAATGCTCATGATTCTATGCTACGACGGACGTTAAACTGTGCGGCAACATAGACGTGATCACTGCGTTCATCTGACACAGGCCTAAGAACACATACGGCTGCCAGAGAATCATGGAACATGTAGTTCAGAAACATCTGGGGTGCTGAGGTTCGCCTTCCCTGGAATAAGACAAAGTACCAGGGTCATGAGAGGGATAGAGTAAAAACATGCCAGGACATGGCAGGAAGAAAAGGTAGGCAGAATGGGATGTTAGGTATATCATAAACACATAGTAGCAGGTGAGGGGACTGTTAGAGAGAGCATCTTTCCATTCCTTCTCCTGGCCCGTGATGCATAAGTCAGTGCTAGGACTGCAGCTTCCACTGAATTGCACATGCTGGCACGATATTGCTGTGCTGGTATTGCGCAAGTGGGGCCTGGATTGTATTGAAACACAATAAGTATTGTTCAATAAGAGCCAAACTTGCCACCGAAGTGCAATTTCATGGCAGTTCAGCCAAAAAAAAGGCCTGGCAATTCGTTTACAGGTGTCTCCAAGGTAACATTGTAAAGAGCTGCGATTCAATTGCTTACTTCAGTCTCCATGGTTACCACGCATAGAGAGAGATAAATGCTAGACGACAGCCCAGGCTTATTCTGCACAGGCCGCAAACAGGAAAAGCCTCAACGCAATTATCGTAATACGCTTTACAGTGGTCATTGGCCGACAGATCTATTATGGACCAAAAGTGTAGATACACTAGTAACTTCCCAGCACTAGACCCTGAGGTGTTTCATTCATGGACAAGGATCCAAACATTCTTAAATTTCAGGCAACATGTCCCAGGGCTTAGTCGCAGTGTTCAGTGCTGGCACCGCAAACC
The DNA here is from genome assembly GCA_009667805.1 of Leptobrachium leishanense. Classification (NCBI taxonomy): domain Eukaryota; kingdom Metazoa; phylum Chordata; class Amphibia; order Anura; family Megophryidae; genus Leptobrachium; species Leptobrachium leishanense. The sequence continues at coordinate 350,122,664 of CM019064.1, forward strand.
ACATTGTGGGGCTTTCAAATAACATTAGGGGTTATTCAGAGAGCACTGAAATTTCAGTGCTCTCTAATTCAGCGCACTTCGGCGATTTCGGGTCACTGACCCCGCAGTGAATTCAGAATTCACCACAGGGTCCCCGAAGTGCGCTGAACGGGAACCGCTGAACAGACTGTCGTACACTGCCAATACTCATGCTTACTCATGTGTATATATCATATTTTACTGACATGACGTTGTACTAATAAAATTGGATACTTTTTGCAACTTGAGTGCAACTATTCTCTATGTTTGATTATTCTTATTGTAGGAGGTATTGAGAAGCCTTGTGTTGGAGGTTGCACCCTTTCTAATTTCAGTGTACGGAGTACTGGTTTTCTAGACAGAATTGTTTTCATACCCATGTAATTGGCATTCATTTATTAGCACTTTTTTTTTTAAGTTTTATTAATAATCTTCTTTTGGATGATTGTCACATGTATATATCCTAATAAAGTTATTTTGCTATATATGTACCTAACTCATAGTTTAAGGTTTGACTGTATTCTAACTTTTTCGAACATTTCAGTAGTGCGTTTAGTCCTGTAGTGAGTTGGGTCAACCCCCATTATTCTCCCAACCGTATTTTCCATCCCTTAAACTGAAATTCTCATCATTCCTCCTTCCAAGAAGAACCCCCTGGCTCCCATCTCTCTACAAGTGAAACAATCATTAACCTGACACCTCAAGCTTGCAGGCTTGATGTCAATTTGGATTGTGACCTGACATTTTCTCTCCACATCTAGACAGTGACCAAATCCTGCTAACTCCAAACCATTGCTGGCGTCTGCCCCTTTCTGCACAAGATACTGCAAAGATGCTGGTGCATGCACTTATCACAACTTGATTACTGTTAAACTCACTTCTTATTGGCCTCTCCAACACCCACATTGCCCTTTTGCAATCTGTAATAAATGCAGCAGCCAGATTTATTTTACCCACCTGACACTTCTTGTGTACCTCCCCCTCTGCCAGTCCCTCCATTGGTTTCCTGTACATCTCCAGTTTATAATACTGACGCTCACGTTCAAATCGCTCAATAACTCAACCACTCCTTTCATGTCTTTGTTACTCCGCAAGCACATCCCTTCTAGACCACTCTGGTCAGTGGCCATTGTCTGCCAAACCTCTGTCTACACCCGTGCTTCCAACTCTCACCTCCAACACTTCTCAAGGGCAGCTCAGGTCTGGTGCAATGATGACCTACCTCACCCTCTCAAACTCTCCCCTAATCTTCCTCTATCTTTCAAAAAATCGCTCAAAACCCATCTCTACAGATTAGTGTACCAGATTACTGATGCAAACCTAACCCTGTCCTCCCCTACCCGCACATCATGATAGATGCCCCCTCCATTTCAGTAGTAGTGATTCGGACGACCAATAAAACTCATCTTGTCTTCCTCCTCCCCAATCCTTCTAGCTTGTAAACTCATCCAAGTATGGCCCTGTGCACCTTTTGTTTCCATTCCCATGTTTGTTTGTTTCTCATACACATTGGTTATTGTAAAGCGCTGTGGAAAGTGTTTGCTCTATATGTGATGTATGGGTTGTTAGACTGTGTAAGAATGTATGGTGTGTGTGTGTATTGTGAGGTATGCTTTTCTTCTGCCTTCCTACTTCCTGTTCTACTCTGAGGTGTTTACTCACTTCCTGTTGTCGGTTGGTGGGAATGTTCTGGAGAGATGTAAAATGGCGACTGAAGCAGAGCAGTGTTATGAGGCAGCTCTGTGAGGAAACTGTTCTACACCGATTAATAAGTACTAACTTGGTTATCCAGAAGTAAGTGACTGTTTTATGCAAGACTACCAATAAAGTAGGAATATAAACATGTTGGTGGAAAACATCACACTATATAAACGATAACAATCAGATCAGCTACCTTGAGTTTTTCTGTGATTTCTTTTTTGAGATCATCCACCTGGTAAATTAGGTTGTAATGAATCGAAAGTTGTACTCATTTTGTTCCATTGCATTTATTTATATTTCTGTTTTTCCTATTCCTCTAGCTTGCCTGTAAATTGTTAAATGTCGTATGAAAATTTGCCACTCAGTGTCACCCCAATAATAACCTTTGTTCCTGATGTTACAAAGAGTTTACACATGTCTCCATGGTAATTGCACTTGGAGTAAAAGTCACAGACAGACTGTGCTCCTTATCTAACGAAAAGCTGAGGACTTGTTTACATGTGTCTCCAATGTAACCACGCATGTAAAGTCATATAAACTGTACTCACAAGAACTGGCTTTTTTTATTCACATCTAATGGATTGGAAACCAAACTTGGACTAAAGTGATAAGAAAAAAAATATGTTAAAGTGATGTTGAAAGGCAAACGGCAAAAAGATGGAATAACGGAAACTTATGTGCATCACGTACTAAAGACATGTGAATTGAAGAATGGAGAGAAAATGGCGTCACAATAATTATTAATATTATTCCTTATTTATATAACGCCAGCATATTCCACAGTGCTGAACGATAGGCACAATGTAGACAGGGTTACAATACATTGAACAACATTTGATAAACCAGTACAGGAGGAAACGAGGGCCCTATTTCCGTGGGAACTTACAATCAAGAAGGGTTGGGGTGGAAACAGCAGGAGAGGACTGCAAGGTGAGAATGATGGACTGGTTGGGGCAGTGTAGTATATTAGTGAGTTGGGTGGTAGGTTTCCCTGAATAGGAAGGTCTTTAGGGGAAATTCTGACCGTACGACGGAGAATGTTCTAGAGGATGGGGCTGCACATGAGAAATCCTGCAGTCTATCATGGGAAGAGGTGATGCGGGGAGAAGCTATGCGCAGGTCACAGTTTGATCTCAGGGAGCGGGCTGGAGTGTATTTGGTGATTAGTGAGGACAGGTAGTGGGGAGCTGAGTTAGCGAGAGCTTTGTAGGTCAGGGTAAGGATTTTGAATTTAATTCTACAGTGGATGGGGAGCCAGTGAAGGGACTTGCAGAGAGGAGCGGCAGAGACTTAGGCTAGGGTCAGACGAACGCATTTTTATGTTGTCTGTGAAAAAGTGCGTTCGAACGAATGGACGCATTTTTCCCCGGAATACGTGATAGTGGTCATACTATGCGCATTTCGTTCGTGATTTTGTACGGATCATCAATAAAACACTTTTTGTGTCTGGACGTTATGTTGGCCGGACATTAGAAGCGTCTGACGTCTCCTAATGACGCACACACGCCTCTAGCGGACGCAGCGCACTCTGTACGTCAGTACCTGCGGTTTAACGTTCTCGAAAAAATGCGTTCATTTTCCACTTGCGTTGCGCAGCGGACTTTTGTGCGACCGTACTTCGTATATTGGCCGTCATTGCCCGGCATCTGCTGCTAGTGCGGCCGTGATTAAGTGCGCCTGCACGCGCGTTCGCACTGCCTCAGTCTGACCCTAGCCAGAGCGGCGGGTGAGGTGGATGAGCCTGGCAGAGGCATTCAGAATGGATTGTAGGGGGGAGAGGTGGGAGAGAGGGAGGCCAGCTAGAACATTACTACAATAGTCAAGTCAGGAAATTACAAGGGCATGGATGAGTTGCTTTGTGCGGTCAGCGGTAAGAAATGTCTGAATTCTGGAAATATTACGTAATTGGTTGCGGCAGGAAGAGGAAAGAGACTGGATGTGGGGGGAAGAAGGAAAGAGCAGAGTCAAGTGTAACTCCAGTCACAATCGCACACATTAAAAATACAAACCACTCTTTGCACACTCTTACAACATGTCTCTGCTACACTTACAGTATGCAAATTCTCTTCATTACTCATTGCTCAAACTGCAGCTAAACACAAATATACACCGGTATTCACATTGAGCAAAGTGCAATTGCACGCTGGTGCACTAGCTTACAGGGATTGTGGTTAAAAGCTCCTACTTCCATTCGTCTGTTTGTTAAATGTAGTGAGAGGTGCACTGGGCTGTCAGAAGAACAAAACACATCTTTATCCTAAAATCATTGCACCTGGCCTATTCCTAGTGGGCCAGTGTTTTTGCATTCAAAACTTCTAAATCCTGCACAAGCCATAATACCTAAATATTGAATAATTATTAGTATTTTGTGACCATTAAAATATGGTGAGAGGACAATTGATAGTTCAAACCTCTGAGAAATCAGTGATTGTTTACATATTTTCATGTATTTTTTTAAAGGAATCTAGTGATTTTGCAGATCAAAAATTCCCTAACACCATCTTTTGGGAGCCGGTAATTTTTGTTTTTTCTTCGATTCACTCTGTCTGTCAATTGCTCGTTATTCCCTGGCTATCGCTACACTTGCACTTCGTGTAAAAAGCAATAAAGGAAATAATAACAAACAAATCCGAGAACCACAATGCAGTTCATATTTGGGGTGTTGTAGAACATCAGGAGTATCAGAATAAAAAATATATCTTTATATTTCCACTAAATCAATGCTGCACAAGCATATCTTACTCAGGTGTCAAATAGCCTTGACAGTAATCTGAATAAACAAAACATTTTGAAAAATATGTTGGTCATCTTACAAAATTTTCATTCAGTCTCTTAAATGGCAGTATGGAAGCAGAATACAAATTTTATCTCATGAAGACAAATAGAATTGGCAAAATATGCTGCTTACCTACTCTAAAAAATGCTTAAAGGAACACCTATATCTTGCAGGGTATTGCTGGCGGGGCTGTGACTTTCACAGAATTGTTGTATACTCAGTGCCCTTCATCTGTACTGTAACGTGGGGGGCTTCCAGCCTCTCCAGTGTGCTTGAAGGCAACATGTCTGATGCTGCTCGCTGACCAACACCCGGTTTAAATAGAGACAGGCAGGGAGGTGGCTGCATGAGGTGCGGCTTGAGAGGGGGGCGCGTCTGGTGAAGGTCTTTAAAAACCCATAGTTCCTTCTCAGCAGTGCCAGATCGTGGTTATCCATACCTGAGCTCCCTGTACCTGAATGCTCTTGTGATTTAACCTGTTATTGACCTCTGCTTGTTTTCTGACCATTCTACCTTCTGTTGCCCTAGACTATTTTCCTTGTACTACGCTACTGCACTGATATCGACCCGGCTATTCAATTTGACTATTCCATAATCTGTATTCCTGGATTCTGGCTCGCCTGACTGCCCCCGTGTTGCTGACCTGGTTTTGTATTACGACATTGTCTTTGATTAACCCTTTCTGTCTAGCTAGTATACTTATACCTGGCCAATTTTTAAGGACCAGACAGTTAGGGATTGTTCTACGGCTACCCTGTTGGTAGCTTTTTGGCTCTGTGGAGTGTTGGGCTTTAAGGGCTGCGTGGTGGGATCCGGGAACTGTGAAATGTACCCTCTGGCTACTTTAATACAGTCATAAAGTTTGAAATACATTACAAATGTTGCTGTGAAATATGCCCCCTATAGGGCATAAACAAACTGTCCATGCCCATAGAGCAATAGAGGTTCTGTCACATTTGTAAAATAATTCCTAGGAAGAAAAGCAGTTTTGGGGACTTTTGTGTCCAGAAAAGCAGGACACCAGACAAAGTTGTGAGAGGGGTCTAAAATAAGGACCGTCTAACCAATTAAAGGACTTCTGGGGCACGTGCATCATTCATTGGTCATATTTTCTCCTATCTAACACAGCTATTTTTAATAACTTGAAGCAGAGCACTTCCTTATGATGTGCTATATGAGCTCGCCTCTAAGACCGATGCCATCACTAACAGGTTTCCAGACCATCATGCCAGAGCTGGCGACCCCCAACATTTCAGCACTTTGCCTTTCTGGAAGGTATGCTATGAACAGCTGAGGATTGTGTGCTTTAAAACTAGAGATGACCTAATGGTATCTATTTCTTATTCTATTGAACACAGGCTTACTACTTGTGGATAGAGGTGCACCAAATTCACCTCAATATTCTTATATTGTAGGATCACTGACCAGGGTCTTCTTTTTTTGTCAAACTTCTTGTCTATTTTGTCCTACCCAATGCGCAACTTTGCAGCAGATGTTGGCCCTATATAAATAATTGTAATTATATCGTATTAATATAGATCTGTTTCTAAGCCCTAATACAACAAATATCACAGGGTAAAGTTTTATAGAATGTCAACAGCAGGAATAAACCAAAGGGGGGACACTGGATAAGGTAAACCAAAAGGGGGGAGGCACTAGTAAGGTATAACAACTGGTAACTGAATAATAGGGATGCGCTGTTCGGTTCGGAGTTCGATTCGAACATTGCCTGTTCGCATGTTCGCGAACTACGAACATTTCCGTGTGTTCGCCGCATGTTTGCCCACAATGCACCACCAGGGCCGGACTGGGGATAAAAACCAGCCCTGGAAATTATTTCATCGCAGCCCCAGTAAAATGCGGTGTGTTGAGGGTATCACAGATCTGTACAGTAATGTGCGGTGTGTTTGAGGATATCAGAGCTGTACAGTAATGTGCGGTGTGTTTGAGGATATCAGAGCTGTACAGTAATGTGCGGTGTGTTTCAGAATATCAGAGCTGTACAGTAATGTGCGGTGTGTTTTGACGGTATCACAAAGCTGTAAGTAATGTGCGGTGTGTTTGAGGGTATCACAAAGCTGTACAGTAATGTGCGGTGTGTTTGAGGATATCAGAGCTGTACAGTAATGTGCGGTGTGTTTGAGGATATCAGAGCTGTACAGTAATGTGCGGTGTGTTTGAGGATATCAGAGCTGTACGGTAATGTGCGGTGTGTTTGAGGGTATCACAGCTGTACGGTAATGTGCGGTGTGTTTGAGGGTATCACAGAGCTGTACGGTATGTGTGGGGTCTGTTTACTGTACAGCTCTGCGATACCTTCAAACACACCGCACATTACTGTACAGCTATGATACCCTCAAACACACCGCACATTACTGTACAGCTCTGCGATACCTTTAATGTGCGGTGTGTTTGAGGATTTCACAGAGCTGTACAGTAATGTGCGGTGTGTTTGAGGATATCACAGAGCTTACGGTAATGTGCGGTGTGTTTACTGTACAGCTCTGCGATACCGTCAAACACACCGCACATTACTGTACAGCTCTGCGATATCTTCAATGTGCGGTGTGGTTGAGGGTATCACAGCTGTACAGTAATAAGACAGTAATGTGCGGTGTGTATGAGTGTATCACAGAACTACACAGCCTTCTTAGACCCCCAGGCCCCTCAAATTCTTTTGAACCCCCCCAGCAGGCCCCTCAAATACTTTTAACACCCCCAGCAGGCCCCTCACTTTCTTCTCCCACCCCCAATCATCTCACAATGTGGTGCCCTGAGGAGGGGGTAAAAAAAAGTGAAGGGTCTGCTGGGGGATAATAAAGAATGGGATAGGCTGGCTGACTCTGGGGGGAGAAGAATGTGAGGGGCCTGCTGGGGTGGGGGGTTCTAAAAGATCAAGAGAGTTCTGCCTGTCTGCTGGGGGGATCCAACCATCCTGCAAAAAAACAAACAACAGTGTGTCAGCGCACAGTCACTCAACCAACTCAAGTCGTCTTGCCAGTTTGTGAGTGCTGCTACCTGTGGTCCTGTCACCGTGTCTCTCCTTTGCCTGTCCTCTGTCCTCCCAAGTCACTCTCCGGACAGGAGCCCCCAAGAGCATGCCGCCGCCGGGAGTGGGTATATAACATTTATGTAGCCTGCTGCAGCTGACTCGTCTGAGAGAAGGGTGCAGAGCCAGCCCAGGAGTGTTCAATGGGTGTTGGCTGGCTGTGGCTGCTGGCCTCCCCCGTAGTAACGTGCAGCCATTAAGGAAACAAGCAGGCAGCGCGGGGACGGTCTGCGCGTCTGAGTGGCGCATCACGTGATGAGTGAAGGGGGCGGCGCCGATACAGCGTACGTGCCGTTCACTGACTTGTGTTCAGTATCTGAAGGCATACATGCTGCAGCGGCTGTCAGCCCTCCTCACTCACACAGACAGAGGGAGGCAGGTGCAGCTCAGCTGAAGAGACCAGTCAGCTCCGGACTCAGAGTCCGATATACCGGGGCTGACTGACAATTAACAATGCCATGCAACAGTGTGTAGCCGTGCCGGCTCGCTACCAACATGCCGGCTCGTTCTCAGTGAGTCGCAAATAAAAGCAGCCCCAAAGTTTAAGCAGCCAACCGGGATTCCTCCCGGTATCCCGGTAGGCCAGTCCGGCGCTGTGCACCACAATGGACCACAATGCACTTTTCCACTGGCCTGAAGCTTGTAATTGGCTACAGCCTTGCACCTGACCACAGGTCAGGTGCAAGACAGGTTCAAGACTATGCCAACCACGGCTCAGAGTCCTGATTGGGCAAATTTTGCCCAATCATGGGCTTACAGAGCTAAATCCCGCAGCACACTATATAAGGCTTCACATAGCGCTTCAGCACGTGTTTGAGAGGAGATTGTTGTTGTGTTAGTGTGTGTTCTCACTGCCAGTCTGCCACCAGCTCCTGGGGGGTGTCTAATTTCTACAATATTTCTGGGAATTGTTCTAATCTGTGTGTTCTCACTGCCACCCAGTATTTTGGGGGGTCAGTAATTTCTACAAAATATTTGGGAATTGTTCTAATCCGTGTGTTCTCACTGCCACCAAGTATTTTGGGGGGTCAGTAATTTCTACAAAATATTTGGGAATTGTTCTAATCCGTGTGTTCTCACTGCCACCCAGTATTTTGGGGGGTCAGTAATTTCTACAAAATATTTGGGAATTGTTATAATCCGTGTGTTCTCACTGCCACACAGTATTTTGGGGGGTCAGTAATTTCTACAAAATATCTGGGAATTGTGGTAATCTGTGTCTTGTCACTGCCACCCATCAGGAGGTCTCACTGATTTATAGGAGGTTTCTGGGAATTGTAATCTGTGTCTTGTCACAGACTGCCAGCTATCGGGGTGTCTCACTGAGTTATACCAGAGTTCTGGAAATCTTTAATCTTTATACCAGAGTTGAATCAGAGTTCTGTATATATTTAATCTATATATCATTCACCATGTCAGAAAGACCAAAAAGGACAGGCAGACGCTCCCAGGCACAGATAAGAGGGCAAGCAGCCTCTGTGTCGGGAGGCTGTGCCTCTGGTCGTCGTGGACGTGGTGCATCCTCTGCAGGGGCACGCTTGTCCTTTCTAACTGGTGCTGGCAGTCTTAAGCAGCAGCAACATACATAGGATTTGGTGGATTGGCTAACCAGGCCATCCTCATCCTCCGAGTCTTCTGCCAGCCAGGCTTGTAGTGCTTTACAGTCCACCTCAGCTGCCAAAGCATCTAATGCAGCCTCCATGTCCACAGCTACTCCTGCCATAGCCTCACTATCACACACGGAGGAGTCAGCTGAATTGATTGACTATAATGACAGTGACATGCTGCTTGAGGATGCGCAGCAACTACAGTGCTCTTATTCAATCTCTGAGGTTGAGGAAGGGAATGTAATCAACCTAGAGGAAGGGGGTGCCAGTGACACACAAATAACTGGCACTCATGTTGCCCCAGCAGCTGCAGCATACTGCCAAGTTGGCTCCAGTGACGAGGAGATAGGGGGTGATGACAATGATGATGAGGTCACTGACTCCGTCTGGGTGCCTGATCGAACAGAGGAGTCAAGTGAGGAGGAGGAGGCACAACAAACACGAGGCACAACGTCCTCTATGACCAACCGTAGCACTAGCCAGTCCAAGGCATCAGATGTCAGAGCTGCTCAGGTGCAGAGCGCTGTTGTCTCAAAGCACACATCCAGGAACTCTGCTGTCTGGGAGTTCTTTAAGAAATGTGCAGCAGACCCCACCGTTGCTATTTGTAATCTATGTCAGATGAGGCTCAAGCGTGGGAAAGACACCGGACGCTTGGGTACCACGTGCTTGAGGCGATATATGACCACCTGCCACGCATCCTGTTGGCGCAAAACTTTGCGTAGGTCCTCCTCACCTGTCTCTATCCCCACTATATGTCCTGCCATGTCATTGACTCCAACCTCCACTGACAGGGATGATGCTACAGTAATGGATGTACCAGGTCCTTCCTCACAATGTGACAGCATCCCATCAGCTGAAGATTTACACAGTCAGATTACATTGCCCCAGCTGCTGCAGCTTAAGAAAAAATATAGTCCCAACCGTCCCCAAGCACAGCGTCTAAATGTCAGTTTAGCAAAATTACTTGCATTGCAGCTGCTGCCTTTCCAGCTGGTGGACTCTGCTCCCTTCCGTGAATTTGCTGAATGTGCTGTACCACAGTGGCATGGTCCAAAACGCCATTATTTTTCACGGAAGGCCATTCCAACACTATACCAGCACGTGGAAGACAATGTTATCGAGTCATTGGGAAAGGCAGTCAGCAGCAAGGTGCATGTGACTTTAGACACATGGTCCAGCAAGCATGGACAGGGCCGTTACATTTCCTTCACGGCACACTGGGTAACTCTGCTTGCAGCTGGGAGGGATCCAGGACGGGGCTCTGTGCTGGAGCTTGTTCATCCACCACACCTCCAGAAAGCTGCTTGTATGAGGTCTGTCTGCTCCACCACCTCTTCCTCCTTCTCTGTCTCTGGCGAAGTGGCAGTTAAACCGACGCGTGACAGGGGCTACGCAATGGCTCAAGCAAAATATGCCATACTGTGCTTGAGCTGGTTTGTTTAGGGGACAGGAGCCACACTGGGCCAGAAATTCTGTCAGCTCTGCAGGTGCAGGTGCAGAGATGGTTAACACCATGCCAGCTTGAGCTGGGAATGGTCGTCTGTGATAATGGCAGCAACCTTCTCTCCGCCCTACGCCTGGGTAAGTTGACGCATGTACCATGCCTAGCACACGTCCTAAATCTGGTGGTACAGCATTTCCTAACCAGGTACCCAGGGCTGGCAGAGCTACTCAGCCAGGCCAGAAAAGTCTGCAGCCACTTCAGACGGTCATTCCCAGCAAGTGTTCGCCTGGCAGAAATTCATAGAGAATTCCACCTTCCCACAAACCGTCTGATCTGTGACATGCCCACCAGGTGGAACTCGACATTGGCAATGCTGCAGCGTCTGCACAAGCAGCAGAGGGCCATCAATGAGTACCTGTGTGAGTATGGCACAAGGACAGGTTCAGGTCTACTTGGTTTCCCCCCCGCAGTGGCTGATGATCAAGGATGCATGCACTGTACTGTCACCATTTGAGGAGGCAACGAGGATGGTGAGCAGGGACAGTGCATGCATCAGTGACACAATTCCTTTAGTGTTCCTGCTGGAGCACACTCTGCGGGGAATTATAGATGTGGCTCTAGAGGCAGAGCAGCGGGAGGAAGAGGAGGCCTTCCCTAGCTCTGAAAGCCCCAGTCTTTCCGCAGACAGCATTCCAGCGGGTCCTCCTCAGATCAGACAGGAGGAGGATGAGGAGGAGGAATATTTAAGTAGTGGGGGCATTGAAGGTGGGGATTCCTCAAGGGAGGGTTTTGTGTGCCCAGAAACCCAAGGACTAGTACATGGCTGGGAGGAGGAAGTGCACGATGGGGTCATCCTCCTCATTGACCAGGAAGACTCGGAAGCTAATGCCACCTCCAACCTACACTGCATGTGCTCCCTTATCCTGCAAAGCCTGGTAAAGGACCCCAGGATTCGTGCTATCAAGGGGAGGGATCATTACTGGTTGGCAAGCCTTCTTGATCCACGATACAAGGGTAAAGTTGCAGAGCTCATCCTGCCCACACAGAGGGAGGACAGGATGAAAAAACTTGAGGACGCTCTAAAGCGACACTTGTGTAACACCTTTCCAGGCACTGGTAGATTACCAAGTGCTGACACACGTGCTTCTGAGGCTGCGGGTGATCAGAGGAATAGAGGTGAAGGCAGGGCCGCTTGACCATAGGCGACTCTACAGGGGGGCAATTGCCCCCCCTAGGTTATTCCTTGCCCCCCATGTGCCCCCCCCCCACAAAAAATCTGCATCCAGCTTCTTCCATGTATTCGGACCGCTGTATCTCCGTCCCAGTGCATCGTATGTGGACGATCTAAGTGTTATTGGTTAGGGCAGATTCCGGCCTTTCCAATGATATCCAACATGACCATATTCAATTTGAAGTAAAAGTCATAAAACATTAAATAATAACGGGCACTTAAAGTAAAAATTTTCACAGAGTTGAAATGGCTCAGCACTTATGAGGTTAATGTTCAGACTATACATTACATTGTGTATTACGTTAGTTTTTGCCTTGGTTTAGTTGTATATTAAGGGTTAATGGGTAGGCTTCATCCCTCACAGTATACATTTTATTTTTTCCTTGATTAATGGCATTGTAGGGGTTAATGGGTAGGCTACATGCCTCACAGTGTATTTATTTCATGTTTTACCTTGGTTAATGGCATTTTAGGGGTTAAGGGGTAGGCTAAATGCCACATTGTTTATTATTTTATTGTATTTCCCTGGGTTTATAGCATTTTAGGGGTTATTATGGAAGTTAGACTCTAAAGGGTCTAATCATCTTTATATCCTCTGCTTTTCATCACATTTCGGGGAATTCATTTCGCCAAAAATAGTGAATTTCTATTTAGCGAATGGTCACTGTAATTTGCTAAAAGTGGAGTTGCTGAAGCAGCTATCAGACATTCAGCGAAAACTGCCGAATTGCGACAAATAAAATATTGAATTTAAGTATCAGGTTAGTACAATAAAAAGGTATCATTGCCTCACATTACGCTGGGATTCTGCAATTTATTTATATATACTTATTTAGGGCACTATTACCTTGTGTGAGCTAACCCTTGCGTCAGCATGGTTTTGCGTTAGCGCCAGGTTAATCGAGTCTAGCGCCGGTCCAACAGATCGTTTGCCTCCCACTACAAACGAGAAAAATCACTTAGTGCGTTGCTATTAGCGATTTGTACCGCAAGCTTACTGTACTTTCCGCGTCCTTTACTTAACACGGGGAGCGCTAGAGATCTCTAGCGCTTTTGCAGCTAACAGATCACTTGGTGCCAGCGCTAATTTTTTGAGGGAAACTAATTGCATCATTTTACCTACTACTCAACCATGGTGCTAACTCCAAAAAAACAGAAAAAACAGATCCTCGCCCAAAATTAACAGGCAATTGAAAGGAATGCAGCGCAGGTGTTCTCTTGGCCCCATACACCATAGCAATGGATCTGGTCCGCATTGTCGTTGCTGTTGCAGTGATCTCTATTATGATATAGATGTATCCTTTATCCACATATATCCTAATTTTAATATATTGCCTAATTTTAAACATTTTATGCAGGGGGTTATTCATAGTATGTAAGCGGTTGATTATTAGGGTGACCGTGTGGACCATGTTTAAAGGGACACGTGAATAAGTCTTGCCCTGAAACATGTATTATTTATATGCTGCAGCAGGGAAGTTAATGTGGCTCACCTGGCCTTCCTTTTCGATCTGATAAATGCAGTGTAATGATTCTACATGTTGTTGGGTGGCATTTATCATGCAATGCCCATCAGCCTTAATATATATGTGCATCAAAACATGGATGATACGGCCACCTTGGAGGATTTTAATAATGCAGGGGTGTGAGGTTATTCACTGGATGTGTTCACATTCAAGCTTGTGAGGGCGGGGCATAGGTATGGCCCGGCACTCTGCACTGGAAAAAAAACAGTTCTATCCTGTACACAACCGCATTAGCGCTGGGTCTCAGCCCGGGTCTTAGAGTTTTCCTAGCATGTGCCTAACGACCTTGTTCATGGACTACCGCGGACAAGGTGATCTGTTAGTAGGTTGTCAGGCACTAAGTTTTAGCGACTCGCGCTAAACTTCTCCTTTAGCGATGGTCTTTTAGCTCACACCAGGTGATAGGGCCCTTGAAAATTATTAGTGCCCCCCCAGTTTTGACTGCGGTATCTTCTGTGCCCCCCTAAATATTGTTCGTAGAGTTGCTACTACGCTTGACTGTTGCCTTTTTAAAAAAATTTTAGTCCACGACGCCCAGGGACGTCAAATGTAGGCACCCATTGCCAGTGTCTTCACCGTATTGTGCAGGACTACCTAGGGACAAGGGCAAACCTGGATACCTTTCCAGCAGATGATCCACTGGCTTACTGGGTGTTGAGATTGGATCACTGGCCAGAATTTAGCCAATATGCTATGCAGCTACTAGGTTGCCCTTCATCCAGCGTGCTTTCTGAAAGGACATTCAGTGCCGCTGGAGGTTTTGTCACAGACAAAAGAGTGCATCTGTCCACCGACTCTGTAGACCGGCTGACATTTATAAAAATGAATCAGTCCTGGATCAGCAGCTATCAATCACCTGATGCTGACGTAATGGAATAGATCGGGGATCTCTACTGCATTCACAAAACCTCCAACACTGAACTCTTCCACAATACCACAAAAGGGTTACGGTGAGAAGGCACTTGCTGCCATGAAAGGCACATTATTTGGGTGCACTGACGCCATTACCAGATTTATATTATTAAAAAAATTTTAACCACAGGGTCCAACCCTGCACTCTTCCACAATACCACAGAGGGGTTACGGTGTGACGGCACTGTTGCCGACACTAAAGGCCCAATTTTAAAGCACCTATTGTTACTTTCATCCAAAGCCTGCATAAGTTTCACCATAATTTAGCCAAAAAATCACTAAACTTGTTCTGCGTGTCCTAAAAGGTCTCCTCTTTTAATACAGACTGCCGCCCCAGGCAGTTGTTTATGAATAGATTAAAGGCAAACCGTTTACTGTCATTTGAAATGTCATTTTTTTGTTTTTAAATGTTTCTGTACATCCTACAAATCCGCCACTTCACGTGCAGGTTATGGGGACCTTCTAGGCACGATATTTGAAGGAATTTTTCATTTTTATTTTTAACACTTATTTCATGAAAAATGCACTGTCCCTTTAACCCTTTCGCTGCTGAGGCTTTTCCCGCCTCTGTGCTGAGGTCATTTTTACCGGTTTTGCTCATCATGTTTAAACGTGTTTTTAAGGCTTATTTTAGTATATAACCCAGACATATTATATAACGTTCTTTCCGTCAGACTCGGCAGATTCATAATATGTCATTATTATATGTATACGTCATGACCTGTCTGTATATTATAACAAAAAATGCAATAAAATATGAATTTTCAATCATTTACAACGTGTAAAGTGTTTTTTTTTTCACATTTTAACATGCGAGCAATTGCGGTTATATTTTGTATGGGGTGCGCTTGTTAAAAAAAATTAGAGATGGGGTCTCGTTACATTTTTTTTGGGGAAAATTACACGATTTTTAACAATCGCACCGCATACAAAAATCGTTAGTGCAGCATCATTGTTCACATTATAATTGAAATGGGATCAATATTGCTGCATTAACAAACCAAAAAAAAGAAAATTATTTTTTTATTTTTATTTTTTTTATAAACTTTTTTATACTCATGTTTGGTATCGTTGGAACGGCCATGCTCTGGCCAATCCAACAATACCAAACATTAACCCCTAACTGCCACGGATCGGGAGATAGAGGGTTCATTGGAACCCCCTATCTCCACCATTGGTGGCAGTTAGGGGTTAACTCCAGGACTGGCGTCATCGTGCTATGCACGATGACGCCAGTCCTCAGGGGGCATTCCCGGAAGCTTGGCCGACATCCAAGATGTCGGCCAACTCCGGGAAAGGATCACGAACCGGCGCTTTTCAGCGCCGATTCGTGATCCGGCCCCCATGGGGTTAATGCCAATTACCATTTGGAAGGGCAGGCTGTGCCCTTCCAAACGGTGCCTGGGTTAACCCCCGCAATGCCGCCGATCGGGAGGGAGAGAGGTCCGAAGGACCTCCCCCCCCTCCCTTTCAGGCGCCTCCTCCGCACATGCGGGGGGGCGCCTGAATTAGGTGTCATCGCGCCTCCGCGATGACACCTAATTACTCCGGCGGCGGTTCCGGATGCTGGGCTGACATCGAGGATGTCAGCCCGCATGGGGCGGGCCAGCGATCGGCCGGAACCCGGCCGAACGCTGACCCCAAAGAGAGGACGCGCTCAGCGCGTCCACCGCATGGAACGTGACATGCGGTTGGACGCGCTGAGCGCGTCCTTAGCAGCGAAGGGGTTAAAAACGTTTTTTTTTTACTTTTTGTCCTTGTTTCCTGTCCCCCAGGGCACTACCCGGACCCCCATACACCTTTTATGGCAAATATCTAGCATATATGCCCTTTTGGAGGGCACTCTAAAAACCGAACTTTTGAGTCCCATTGACTTGCATTGAGTTTGGTTCGAGTTCGAATGCGAACCAAACACGGGGGTGTTCGGCTCATCCCTACTGAATAACACAGGACATGGCCAAATAAATACACACAACAGGACAGACCAAGCAGACAGGACAAGAGGCGGAAAGGACTGGAACTAGGCTGACCACTGAATAAAGAGAATACTTTATGCAGACATAGAAGCAGGACATGAAGAGGGCTGACTGCAAATATAAACAAAAATAAATAAGGAAACACAACACAAGGAGACTTACTGGGAAACATACAGGACAATGGGAAAGAACTGAGGGCCAGGAAGCATGGTGGGCAAGGTCCAAGAATGCAAGAGGTGATGATGGGCAAAGTCACAGGCAAATAGGAGGAGGTGGATCCAGCACAGTAGCAAAAGGGGTAATCCAGGTGGTGTAGTCAAGTTCCTGCAAAGGGTCAAGATGGGCAGCTGGCAACAGCGTGGTCTAAGTCCAAAGCAGAGTTCGTAACTGTGAAATCCAGCAACAGAGGGGGAGGCAAAGTGGGAGCTTCTGAGAGTAGTGTGTAGCATTATGGTCAGCAGGGAACTAGAGACTTGAATAATGCAAAAGCATCTAGTAAAGGGTGTTCTACCCTTAAGTAGGGAGCAAGAGTCAGGTGATCATGTGCAGCAGGAAAAGTCATTGCCATAAGGCAGCACTTTACAAGCACTGCTCAGGAGCTTTCAGGACATGGCAGCGCCAGATTTGCCTTTGCGCCGCCGCCACTGCCGCCGCCTGCGGGGACCGTGACAGCGCGAACCTAAATATGAATACTATGCTTACCAGCATGTTTCCCTGCCAGTCTTCATTTGAAGCTTCCTTTATTAAAAACAGCACCAATATACAAGCAACGTTTCCTGCCTCCCTTTCAGATTCCATTATACCTCTTGCATAGGTGTATGCCATTGGTGTCTGTTTTATCCAAGCACACCATAATGAAGACTGAGCTGGTTCCAACTTTTCGCCTTTTCCTACGGATTCCTAACACACAGTCAGGTCCAGAAATATTGGGACATCGACACAATTCTAACATCTTTGGCTCTATACACCACCACAATGGAGTTGGAATGAAACAAACACCATGTGATTTAACTGCAGACTGTCAGCTTTAATTTTAAGGTAACATCCAACTCAGGTGAACGGTGTAGGACTTACAGCAGTTTGCAGATGTGCCTCCCACTTGTTAAGGGACCAAAAGTAATGGGACAGAATAATAATCATAAATCAAACTTTCCCTTCTTAATACTTGGTTGCAAATCCTTTGCAGTCAATCACAGCCTGAAGTCTGGAACGCATAGACATCACCAGACGCTGGGTTTCATCCCTGGTGATGCTCTGCCAGGCCTCTACTGCAACTGTCTTCAGTTCCTGCTTGTTCTTGGGGCATTTTCCCTTCAGTTTTGTCTTCAGCAAGTGAAATGCATGCTCAATGGGATTCAGGTCAGGTGATTGACTTGGCCATTGCATAACATTCCACTTCTTCCCTTCAAAAACTCTTTGGTTGCTTTTGCAGTATGCTTTGGGTCATTGTCCATCTGCACTGTGATGCGCCATCCAATGAGTTCTGCAGCATTTGGCTGAATGTGAGCAGATAATATTGCCCGAAACACTTCAGAATTCATCCTGCTGCTTTTGTCAGCAGTCACATCATCAATAAATACAAGAAAACCAGTTCCATTGGCAGCCATACATGCCCACGCCATGACACTACCACCACCATGCTTCACTGATGAGGTGGTATGCTTAGGATTAGGGATGAGCCGAACACCCCCTAGTTCGGTTCGGACCCGAACCTGAACTTTCCAAATGTTCGGATCCGAACCCGAACCTAAACCCGAACCCGAACTCAATACAAGTCAATGGGGCTGAAAATTCGGTTTTTAGAGTGCCCTCCAAGAGGGCATATATGCTAGATATTTGCCATAAAAGGTGTATGGGGTCCGGGTAGTGCCCTGGGGGACAGGAAACAAGGACAAAAAGTAAAAAAAAAAATGTTTTTAAAGGGACAGTGAGTTTTCCATGAAATAAGGGTTAAAAATAAAAACCAAAAATTCCTTCAAATATCGTGACTAGGAGGTCCCCATAACCTGCCCGTGAAAGTGCGGATTTCTAGGATGTATAGAATATGTAAAAACCAAAAAATGACATTTCAAATGACGGTAAATGCTTTTCCTTTAATCTATCCATAAACAACTGCTTGGGGCGGCAGTCTGTATGAAAAGAGGAGACATTTTCAGACACGCAGAAAAAGTTTACTGAATAGCCGATTTGAAAGTGAGATAAATGGGAGAATTTTTCTGGTTTGGCTATTTTGACCTAGAATTTTCTCTTCAGTCATTCTCCTGAGTTTCACCTTTCTCGAATAACCCTGTCAGGGTTATTCAGAGAGCGGTGAAGAGCAGGAGAATGACTGGAGAATGGAAAATTCTAGGTCAAAATAGCCAAACCAGAAAAATTCTCCCATTTAGGCTAGGGTCAGACTAGCGAATTTTTAACATGCGTTTAGGCGCACTTAATCACGGCCGCACTTGCAGCAAATGATGGGCAATGACGGCCAATATACGAAGTATGGTCGCACGAAAGTCTGGCTGCGCAACACAAGTGGAAAATGAACGCATTTTTTCGAGAACGCAGAACCGCTAGTACGGACGTACAGAGTGCGCTGCGTCCACTAGCGGCGTGTGTGCGTGATTTGGAGACATCAGACCCTGCTCATGTCCGGCCAACATAACGTCCAGACACCCAAAGTTTCCTGGTTTGGATCCGTAAAACATCACACACAAAAATGCGCATCGTATGACCGTTTTTGCGCATTCCGTGAAAAAATACGGCAATGCGTTTGGACGCACTTTTTGACGGTCGCTGCGAAAAATGCATTAGTCTGACCCTAGCCTTATCTCACTTTCCAAATCGGCTATTTGGTCCAGATTGTTCTCTTTTCCTGCCATTCTCCTGGTTTTCACCTTTCTCTGAACAACCCTGAGAGAGAGGTGAAAGCCAGGAGAACTGGCAGGAGAAGAGAACAATCTAGACCAAATAGCCGATTTGGAAAGTGAATTAAATGGGAGAATTTTCCTGGTTTGGCTATTTTGACCTAGAATTTTCACTTCTCCAGTTATTCTCCTGCTTTTCACCGCTCTCTGAATAACCCTGTGAATGTTTAATCCCAAGGTGAAAAATAACATTGCTTTAGATGTTAAAAGCGGGCAATGAGGAAATTCTGTATTTTTTTTCAAACACCAGTTAAATGCAGCATATTAGGAAGTTTTAGGTGGGAAATTAATTCTCAAATCTCAATCAGAAGCAGACACTACCCCACCCCCTCAGTACCTCAGTATAGTGTACAATGTATCAAATTGATTAGACCAGACTAAAAACACCTGGTGTTATGCCCGTTTGTGAACAGAGGTCATTTAGGCTAGGGTCAGACTAGCGCAGTTTTAACGTGCGTTTAGCCGCACGAAATCACGGCCGTACTAGCAGCAAATGATGTCCAATGCCGGGGAACATACGACGAACGGCCGCACGAACGTTCGTCCGCGCAACGCAAGTGGCCAACGAACGCATTTTTTCGAGAACGTCAAACCGCTAGTACTGACGTACAGAGTGCGCTGCGGCCGCATAGCGGCGTGTGTGTGTGATTAGGAGACGTCAGACGCTGCTCATGTCCGGCCAACATAACGTCCAGACGCAAAAAGTGTTTTATTGATGATCCGTACAAAATCACGGACGAAAAGGCGCATCGTATGACCGCTGTCGCGTATTCCGGGAACAAATACATACGTTCGTTCGACCGCACTTTTTCACGGACGACGTGAAAAATGCGTTCGTCTGACCCTAGCCTTAGAGTTGAGAATCTTTCCACGTACACATTAGTTTTTAATTCAATATCTAATAAACCGTTGCTTATAATATTCTGCAGTAAAGAGTCTCTTTATTTCTAGATTTTTTAGTATTTTTTTTAAGCATTGTCTATACTTTTTTCAAAATTTCTTTTTTTTTTCGAACTCGAACCGAACACACCCAAAAAGTTCGAAATTCGCGAACTTTCGAACAACCAAAGTTCGGGCCGAACCCCCCAAACCGAACAGCTCATCCCTACTTAGGATCATGAGCAGTTCCTTTCCTTCTCCATACTCTTCTCTTCCCATCACTCTGGTACAAGTTGATCTTGGTCTCATCTGTCCATAGGATCTTGTTCCAGAACTGTGAAGGCTTTGTTAGGTGTTGTTTGGAAAACTCTAATCTGGCCTTCCTGTTTTTGAAGCTCACCAATGGTTTACATCTTGTGGTGAACCCTCTGTATATAAATTTTGAATTAAGTGTCCCATGGGTGTACACCCTAATAGAACAGGCTGTGCCCGCTATTGATTCCCAATTAAACATTTTAGATGTTCCTTATCCAGTTTATGACAGTAGCTTGAAAGTGGACTATACCTCAGTGCAAACTTGAAAATTGCGCAGCAAAAATGTGTATTTTGTGCATAATTTATTAGTGTAAGTTAAAAGTTGATACATATTTCATGAGTGAATACCCTTTATTATTATTATTATTATTATTCTTTATTTATAAAGCGCCAGCATATTCTGCAGCGCTGTACAATAAATACAGTATAGACAGGGTTACAATACATTGAACAACATTTGACAAACAGTACAGGAGGAGATGAGGGCCCTATTTCCGTAGGAACTCACAATCTGGGAGGGTTGGGGTTGGAAACAGGAGGAGAGGACTGTAAGGTGAGAGTGATTGATGGTTGCGTCAGTGAGTTGGGTGGTAGGCTTCCCTAAATAGGAATGTTTTCAGGGAGCGTTTGAAGGAAGAGAAGTTAGGGGAAAGTCCGACAGTACGAGGGAGAGCGTTCCAGAGAGTGGGGGCTGCGCGTGAGAAATCCTGCAGTCTATCATGGGAAGAGGTGATGCGGGGAGAAGCTAGGCGCAGGTCACTGTTTGACCTTAGGGAGCGGGCTGGGGTGTATTTGGTGATTAGAGAGGACAGGTAGTGGGGAGCTGAGTTAGTGAGGGTTTTGTAGGTAAGGATAAGGATTTTGAACTTAATTCTGCAGTGGATGGGGAGCCAGTGAAGGGACTCGCAGAGGGGAGCGGCAGAGACAGAGTGGCGGGTGAGGTGAATTAGCCTGGCGGAGGCATTCAGGATGGATTGTAGGGGGGAGAGGCGGGACAGAGGGAGGCCAGATAAGAGATTATTGCAATAGTCGAGTCGGGAGATTACCAGGGCGTGTATGAGTTGTTTTGTGGTGACAGCGGTAAGAAATGGCCGAATTCTGGAAATATTACGCAGTTGGTATCGGCAAGGAGGAAAGAGACTTGATGTGGGGGATGAAGGAAAGAGCAGAGTCAAGTGTAACTCCAAGGCAGCGAACTTGGTTTGATGGGGAGATGGTGATACCCTCCACCGTGATAGAGAAGTCAGGAGGTGGGGAGGCATTGGAGGGAGGAATAAGTAGGAATTCAGTCTTTGACATGTTGATCTTTAGGTGGTGGGAGCCATCCAGGAGGAGATGCCAGATAAACAGTCACTGACTTTTGAAAGGACAGGGGAGAGAGTTCAGGGGTAGAGAGGTAGATCTGAGTGTCATCAGCGTAGAGGTGGTAATTAAAGCCAAAGCTGTTGATGATTTTGCCCAGGGAGGAGGTGTAGATGGAAAAGAGCAGAGGACCAAGGACAGAGCCTTGAGGTACACCAACAGATAGAGGCAATGAGGAGGAGGAGTTACCAGCAAAGGACACACAGAAGGACCTGTTGGATAAATAGGAGTCAACCCAAGCAAGTGCAGTGTCACCGAGACCCAGAGAGTTGAGTGTCTGTAGAAGGAGGGGGTAGTCAACAGTGTCAAAAGCAGCCGAGAGGTCAAGCAGGATGAGAATAGAATAGTGGCCGTGTTTTTTAGCAGTTAGGAGGTCGTTGGTGACTTTGGTGAGGGCAGTTTCAGTTGAGTGTAGGGACGGAAGCCAGATTGCAGGGGGTCAAGTAGGGAATTGGAGGACAGGAAGAGGGAGAGGCGGTTGAAGACTAGTTTTTCTAAGAGCTTTGATGTGAAGGGAAGCAGGGATACAGGGCGGTAGTTGGATGGAGAGTTGGGATCTAGGGATGGTTTCTTTAGTAAAGGGGTAACTAGCGCGTGTTTGAAGGCGGATGGAAAGGAGCCAGTGGAGAGAGATAGGTTGAAGATGTGTGTGAGAGCAGGGGTGAGGGAGGAGGAGAGGGGAGGAATTAGATGTGAGGGAATGGGGTCGAGGGGGCACGTGGTGAGATGTGAGGAGGACAATAAGGAATTGACTTCCTCCTCAGTGGCTGGGAGGAAGCGGCAGAGGGTGGCAGAGGGGACCTGTGGGAGTGGAGGTGGCAGATAACTGTCTTGTGTTGGGATGTTGCTTCTGATAGTTAAAGTTTTACTGAGGAAGTAGTCTGCCAGGTCTTGAGCGCTGAAGGCAGCTGTGGGGGGAGGTGCAGGTGGGTAGAGGAGGGTGTTGAAGGTGGACCAGAGCCGTTTAGGGTTGGAGGACAGCGTAGATATAAGAGATGAGAAGAAGGCTTGTTTGGCCAAGTGGAGGGCAGAGGTGTATGACCGGAGAATAAACTTGAAGTGAACAAAATCAGCTTCAGAGCGGGATTTCCTCCAGGCACGCTCTGCGGTGCGGGAGCATCTTTGCAGGTAGCGAGTCTGGAGGGTGTGCCAGGGCTGAAGCTGGCGGCGTGGGGCCTTACAGAGTCGAAGAGGAGCAAGAGTGTCTAGAGCAGAGATAAGCGTAGTGTTGTAGTGATTAGTGGCAGCATCAGGGCAGGTGAAGAATGAGGGAGGTGGTGAAGTAGGTTGGAGAATTGATGGGGGTCCACAGCATGTAGATTTCTGCGAGTGTGTGTGCGGGGTGGGGGAGCAGGGTGTTTAGGAAGTCCAGATAGGTTGAAAGAGAGAAGGTGGTGGTCAGAGATGGGGAAAGGGCGACATTTGAACTCAGAGATGGAGCAGAGGTTGGAAAAGACAAGGTCAATAGCGTGACCATCGCGGTGGGTAGGGAGGAGGGAGGATTGTGTGAGTCCAAGGGAGGACGTGAGTGAAAGAAGTTTGGAGGCAGCAGGGGCGGAAGGATCGTCAATGGGAATGTTGAAGTCCCCAAGAATTAGGCATGGAAGATTAGAAGACAGGAAGTGAGAAAGCCAGGTAGCAAAGTGGTCAAAGAACTGGGAGGTTGGTCCCGGAGGGTGGTAGATGACTGCCACCCTGAGAGCCAGAGGAGAGAACAGGCGGATGCAGTGTGTCTCGAAGGAGGAGAAGGAGAGGGATGGGGGTGGAGGGAGATGCTGGTAGGTGCAGGTGGGAGAGAGCAGGAGTCCGACCCCGCCACCATTTCTCTCACCCGGTCTGGGGTATGGCTCAAGTGTAGACCGCCATGTGAGAGAGCAGCAACGGAGGCCGTGTCAGAGGGAGTTAGCCAGGTTTCAGTTAAAGCTAGGAGGTTGAAGGAGTTTGAAAGGAAGAGGTCATGGATTGCTGTACCCTTATGAAATGGCTTGTGCACGATGGTGACTCCTTGGATCATACTTGAGTCCATTGGTGGTGGGAAGCCCATTCTTTTTTGCAGCACAAGCATTGTATTCCCTGACCTCCTGGACTAACTGTTTTCTCACGGTATCCATAGCACAATCATCACCATACAGTTGCAAGACAAAGTATGTGAACCCTTTGGGATTACGTGGAGTTTTGCAAGAATTGGTCATAAAATGTGCTGTGATCTTCATCTAAGTCACAACATGTGAAAAACACAGTCTGCTTAAAATAATACAACACAAACATTATATGTTTTCATGTTTTTATTGAACAGAACATGTAAACATTCACAGTGCAGCCCCAAACCATGATTCTCCCTCCACCATGTTTTACAGTGCGGATGAAGTTTTGATGTTGGTTTGCTGCGCCTTTTTTTCTCCACACATAGTGTTCTGTGTTTTTTCCAAACAACTCAATTTTGGTTTCATCTGTCCACAGAATATTTTGCCAGTAGTGCTGTGGAACATCCAGGTGCTCTTTTGCAAACTTCAAACGTGCTGCAATATTCTTTTTGGACAGCAATGGCTTCCTCCGTGGTGTCCTCCATTCTTGTTTAATGTTTTCCTTATTGTAGATGTGTCAACAAATTGTTAGCATGTGCCAGAAATTTCTGTAAGTCTTTAGCTGACACTCTAGGATTCTTCTTTACCTCATCAAGCATTCTGCACTGTGCTCTTGCAGTCATCTTTACAGGACGACCACGCCTAGGGAGAGTAGCAACAGTGCTGAACTTTCTCCATTTGTAGACAGTCTGTTTTACCGTGGACACATGAACATCAAAGCTTTTGGAGATACTTTTGTAACCCTTTCCAGCTTCATGCAAGTCAACAATTCTTGATCGTAGGTCTTCTGAGAGCTCTTTTCTGCGAGGCATGGTTCACATCAGGCAGTGCTTCTTGAAACCAGTAAACCCAAAACTGGTGTGTGTTTTTAAAGGGCAGGACAGCTTTCAGCAACACATCCAATAATATCACACTGATTGGACTCAAGGTTGGCTCACTCCTGGCTCCAATTAGCTCTTGGAGAAGTCATTAAGCTAGGGGTTCACATACTTTTCCCACCCTGCACTGTGAATGTTTACATGTTATGTTCAATAAACACATGAAAACATATAATGTTTGTGTTGTATTATTTTAAGCAGACTGTGGTTTTCAAATTGTTGTGACTTAGATGAAGATCACAGCACATTTTATGACCAATTCATGCAAAACTCCACGTAATCCCAAAGGGTTCACATACTTTTTCTTGCAACGGTACGTAATGGGATACTATAGCATTAAAATGAGTGGGGATGCACAGGATAGTTAAATGTTAACCCCGTGCACTCTAACACTCCTGTTTTGACCCGTTAGCCTTTTCCAAAAGTCACAGTGTTATTTTATATAACTAATTTTTCATTTATCCTTGTTATCGATAAGAAAATGTTGTGCAAGGTTTGCTCATATCTCTTGTACCACATGTCCACTCGGTGTCTATTAATTTACACTATGTATTTCGTACATGTTTGTTTTATTGCCTGTCTGCAACACAAACACAATTTCTTGATTAAAATAAAGAATGTTGTCCGGTGATGCTTTTCTACGCAACTGCTTTGCATCTAATTTAGAAACCTTTTTAATCTCCTAGGTTTATATTTGCATGCAGCCTCCATTGTGATGGACTGTGGTGTGTTATTACATGGAGGAGTATATGGTGTCACCAGGAGGAGCAGCCATAATTGTAGCTCACTGGCTGGAAACTTTCTATGAATTTTGCCACAAAAACTCTTTGCAATAAGTGGTCATAAATACAAAGTATTCCCACTCATAACCATTGAGTAAATTCCACAGATTATATGTACAATATAGTAAAGGGACAAGTTTAGTAACTTGTATAACATTATCGTTGACATAGTGAGAAGTCAAATCATAAGAAATTAAGGTTATAAAACAGATGCTGCTGCGCTTCTTTATATATGAGACTGCTTTTCCACTAGCAAATACAGAGAAATTCTCAGTCCCAAACATTTGATGTTGATCAGCACCTACAGATTACCTATTGCTGGCATCAGGGACCCTGTGACTTGGCAATGAGAAAATCTTGTCCATCCATTTTTGGTCCAGGGAAAGGTTGTAAAGATTAAATGGATATCAGAGGTGCAAATAGTTCTTACTGGAACCCAGGTTGAAATTTATGTCCAATGTATCTGTAATATGTGCAGCAAAGGATTGGGGCCCAGGCGCATGACGTCTTGGTCTAGTGTCCTGGCCACTCTGACGTACGAAGGATGCCACTCCCAGAGCG
Source organism: Leptobrachium leishanense (assembly GCA_009667805.1). Taxonomy (NCBI): domain Eukaryota; kingdom Metazoa; phylum Chordata; class Amphibia; order Anura; family Megophryidae; genus Leptobrachium; species Leptobrachium leishanense. The sequence continues at coordinate 350,148,680 of CM019064.1, forward strand.
CCGGGCCTCCACCTAAGCATTGCCGCCAGCTCTATGAGAGATGCAGAAGACATTGCACCGCACGATTGGACTATTCACACCACGAGACAAACTGCGCTTCAGGGGTGACAGGCAGGGCTGCCATTAGAAATCTTGGAGCCGCTCACTGAACCATTGGACGGGCCCCCATTCCCTCAGCTGACTATTTCCATAAACTAATTAAAAATAAGACATTTTGCCTCCTCTTCTGTTTACCTTACTATACAGAGAGTGGACCGAATCCCTGGTGGATAAAAGGTGTTTCCTGGTAGGAGAGTGTTCGCGCTGCACCTCTAACTTGCACAGACCCAGAGGAGTAGCAGGGTCATGAAGTGCCCGGGTGGCAAGTTGGCCCCTAGCGCCCCCCCCCCCCCCCATATTCCTTTTTTCTGTATTAACCTGCATTCTGGCATCTTATTACTTTGTATTTCTGTAACAACTGTAAAAATTTCAATGCTCTTAAACCCAGGACGTACTTGAAAGCGAGAGAAATCTCAATGTATCCTTCCTGGTAAAATACTTTAGAAATAAATTCTGTTTCTCTCTAAATGGCAAAAGACTTGCGATGACTGGGACTATTTTCATTGTCTGTTCTATGTTCATTCTCCTCTCTCTTCTCCATGTCCCCCCTCCATGAACATGTCCCCCCTTTTGGAGATGCTAAATAATTTTGCGACTGCAGAATCATGTAGCTCCAGTTTTAGAACGTGCTTATATTTTGGCTTGTGTGTCCATGCTTGAAATGGGTCACGATTAACCCTTGTCAGGATAGCGAGACAAAGATATTAAGGGATTCCGTTGCATTTGTAGACCTGATTTCGATACAGCTCGGGCGAGAGAGATAGATAAAAAAAGACACGGAAACAAGGGTCCTTTAGTCAGACATCTTTCTCTCTGATGGGTTTATCAGTTGCATATTCTTATGTAGTATATGTGATGTACATAGATTCTCAGATTACATGCCAATAGATAGTCTCTACGTCAGACAATTTAAAGAAAAGAATTATCTTTCACTGCTGTAATTAACGCTAGGACTTAGTAATAACTTACTTATTGAAACGCTACAAATTGATTTCGCTCCCCATGTTAAGTATAGGTTGTGCAAAGTACAGTACAGTAAGCTTGTGCAATCACCGATGCGCTAATGGAATACAAACGGGTTTAGCATCATGTATGGAATATGGGGGCATGCTTTAAACTCATATATCCTAAAAGTAGCGTCAACTATGAACTTTGCCCTCTGCTTCTCTCACCCCTGAGGTCAGGATCCTATATGGAAGATCGGATGGAGCAGCTGAAGAGCAGCTAGATGGTAACGACATGCTCTGTGATGAGTGCAGTTAGCCAGCTCCAGACATGAGAGATGTAGGCACTAGCCAATTCCAAGACAGTAATGGCAAACATACACGGTGTTCCATCATTTAATCAAACCCGTGGCCAATCGAGAATCATGTCACTGCTGGTGCATGTTTATCAATTCTGCTGATGTGAAATCAGCAGTTTCCTGCAAAAATGGCACAATGTGTATACTTTCTATAGCCACATAATGCACGTGCTATGTCACACAATGCACAGTTCATACGGAAGTGATGACGTATCACCAGTGCTTTTTTTCTGGAAAAATAGGTGGGGGTACTCACTCACGCCCAGGGAAAAAACTGATTATTATGACTATTTTCATGTCTTCATAAACAGAAGTTGTAGTTCACTTAAAGGAAGACACTATTAAAGGGAACCATATTTTTTAATACTGTGTTCCTTTAAATGAACTGCAACTGTTGTTGTAACTCTATGGTGGTTATCCACTAAGTGCCTCTGTTGCAATAAAAATCTGTATTGCAGGGCAGTTAGCTGGGTTTTTTTTGCAACGATGGCACTGAGTGGATAATCCCCTAGCATTTGTGAGCAGAACAGCAAATGAAACTCAGTTTTGCTGAGTATGTATGAACTCCACAGCAATAAAACTCACAGCAATGCGCAGTGTGTATGAGCTCCACAGCAATGAAACTCACAGTAATGCGCAGTGTGTATGAGCTCCACAGCAATGACACTCACAGTAATGCGCAGTGTGTATGAGCTCCACAGCAATAAAACTCACTACCACCTTACAGTGCCAGCTCATCTGATCACGCCGCTTGCCTGACAATCCGCAGCTCTGGCAGATGTGTGTAAACATGCTACATCCCCCCTCCCATGCTCTTCAAAGTTTCAGCGGCTGCAGAGAGAGGGGGAGCAACCCTCCCTTGTCACGTACTGGGGGAGGGGGGTTATCAGTCCCTACATACACTCCTTACAAACAGAAGTGTTCAGGAGCAACATGAGCTGCCGAGCCACTGCAGGAGGAGCGAGGAGCATCATGCTCTCTCCTGTTAGTTCTGGCTGGTGGTGAGGTGCCGGTACTGAGTGGTGAGGTGCTGGTACTGAGTACTCCCTGAAAAAAAGCCCTGCGTGTCACCTGTATGAGCATAACATGGCTATGGCATGGCGTGCATGCGCATTGAGTAATTTTTAGCAGGAAACAGGTGATTTCACAACAGCAGAAGTGACATACGTGCACCAGCAGTGACGTGGGTCTCGACTGGCCACTGGTTTGATCAAATGATGGAATACTGGCTCTAATGGTTTTAGGCCGGGTGCAAGGTAAAATGTGGGGCCAATATTTGGTGCTTTTTTTAGCACACATTTTACTAATTTCAGCAAATAAGTATTTAATTTATAAATACACTACAAAAATATACTGTATGAGTGTATGTGCGTGATGAGAGTTATGTTCAAGTGCGTAGCTGTCTGTGTGGGAATTCGAATGTGTGCAGGTTGTCTGTGTGCCACAGGGGTGAGTACGAAACTGGGTGGGTTTGATGTGAGTGAGCATAAAATTCAGTGAGTATGATGGGGATGATTGTATCTCCCTTCATTTCTCCCCCCTACTGGTTTTACACCAGCTTAGGCTGGCAGCACAGAGCGGATATTTTGCGTCCGTCTGTGCGCGCAATTTGCCATCCGTGGTAGCTTTTTGCTGGAGTCAATGAAGAACACCACACGAGGCACCTGCACACTTGTTCACGCAATGCCTTGGACGTGGAAAAGCTAGGCGTCCCGCAGGAGCTACATACTGCTTCCTGTGTGCATGAATATTTGCGCAAGAGCGAAGGCCAGCACACTGAAGCATATGCCATCTTCTGATCCACGTTTATAACTTCTGATTGTCTGTTGAACACAATATCTCCCGTCAAAATGTGTGTCCGGTATGGACGCACTTTCAAGCAGTACACGCAATATCTCCTGTCAAAAAGTGCATCCGTAACGGACGCACTGTACGCAGTACCTGTACGCTCCTGTGTCGCCAGCCTTAGCAGAGCTCCTGTGCTGCTGGGAGGGAGGGGCAGGGCTCAACGTGTCTCATCTCCCGCCTCACACAAGTGTGTGTCTAGAAGAGCATTAAGCACAGCCAGCAGGTCACACTTCTGTATGTCTTTACGCTGTGCAGCCCGGCTCCCTGAGCAATGTGCCTACTTGGGGCCTTTGCTTGCGGCGCCTCCCCCAGCCAGGTGCCTGGGGGCAAGTGGCCCCCCCTCGCTACGCCACTGCGCAGACCATACTAAACGCTCCATCAGTGATGAGCCGGAGTGCTATTACCGGCCTTAGGTGCTCTGGCCTACCAGGATATTTCCTGGTATCCCATTAGGTCAGTTCAGTTTAGCATGGAGGTGTCCTAACAACGGAGGCTGTTTGACAAGTTACACAGCATTTGGTATGGGTCAGGGCCCTCTTGAGCCGCAGGGTCCCTGAACATAGTGTAGCGCTGCTTTAAAACTGTATTCTGGTGCATTGAATTATTATGGCCACTAGGGGGAACCAGTGTATAACAGATGGAAAGGGCCATGCTGAAATAAAGAGACATTGTGGACTTTGCTGGACAAAAATGAACTCCATGTCCCAGAGGCCTTTGCAAGAGAAACAGGAAGGGGTGTGCTGGCCAGTAAAGACATCAGCAGCCTCGTGCAAGGCATGGGCAGAGCGAGCAGATCAGTGAAAGGTAGAGGACGCACGTTAGAGCTGTCAGGGATCGCAACCAGGCCAGAGTACAGACGCTGTCTTACTGGTGCTGGAGATCAGGACAGTAATCGTGTTGGGACCTACCTGCGCAGCGCTGAGAGGTCTGGAGGAAAAGCTGGTTCCGGCAGGACCCCGCGTTAGGTGGCTGCGCCGATCGATTGGGAGTGCAGGCGGCTGATCATTTGTTCAGTTGCGGAGATTTGGCAAGCAGGGAGCAGATTCAGTGGCACTGAGTCCCAGTACAAAGCGGAGCAGATCTTTTGGTCGAGGCATCGAGTGCTAGACAGTTTTGTTCATCGGATGGGTGAGAGGCCTCCCAGGCCACAGTTCCAAAACAGAAACGCACGCTGCAATATTGTTTAAATTCACAGGGCCCCAATGGTGACTAGTCGAAGATTGCTCTTTTCGTTCACTGGCCAGTCGATCACAGTACCCCGGTACCCTAGACAACACACATATATATTTTTGAGCTATTATTCACGGGACTTACACTCCAGAACTGAGGGGGTTGACCGGTTTCTTTTACCGCAGCGTGATTTTCCCGCGTTACGAATTCTTGTTACTCAAATACAGTATATGCGTATTATATGCTGCTTTATTGGGAACAGTAAAGAATATAATATAGAAAAATCCATAACAGTGCTGGTGTATAGTTATTTCCTAGTGCGGTGAGACTATCCCGAGGTTTATTCAGCGGCTCCTCCGGGGGTGAGCGCTACATGTGGGGGCTCGTCCGGGATCCCAGTCTGTGTGAATACCGCAATTAAAGGGTTAAATATGGATCCAGACAAAGCAGCAGAGTGGTGTAAAGCACAGGGTGGCCAGTTAGAGTTGAGTGTAGTAATGGACATTCCTGCGGGCACCTGGGCAGAAGAACAGATTCGCCGGGCCGTGGCAGCATTGGCACCTGATCAGCGGGGGTTTCTAGTGGACATTAAAGTGAACCCAGAGACTTCTCACACGTATGTTCTTTTTGAGTGGAGAAAGGGTGTTCCCGTGGGTTTTCAGGGCGTGAGTATGCAACTAACCAATGACGTGGAAGTTCGTCTGATCCAGCCAAGTAAGCCACGTGGTGATTCTGCGAATATTCCTGCGTCCAGCCCGCTGGCCATGATCGGGCCGGAGTTCATTGCTGCTATTGGAGACCTCGTAGTTAAGTGTCAGAGGGCCCACCCTTCTTACATCAGCTTCGAATATCGAAAGTTGGAAAAATTTTCAGGAAACTTGCTAACTCCGGTGGGAGAAGAAACCTTCAAGGAATGGGTGGAACAGGCAATGCAGGCTCTGGATGAGTGGGACGTCCCTGAAGCGCAGAAGAAGCAAAGGATTACTGAGAGCCTAAAGGGACATGCATCAGAGGCTGTCAGGAATCTGAAGCTGAGTAAGCGAGACTGTACTGCTCTAGATTACCTAAACATATTACAGGAAGTCTTCGGGCGAACGGAAAAGGCTGCTGAGTTCATGTACCAGTATGAACATACTTACCAGCAAAAGGGTAAGAAGATGACAGATTACATGAGGCGCCTGGATAAGATACTGTACCAAGTACTGTTGAAGAAATGAGCAGAACCCACTACAGTAGATCAGGTTAGAATGCGGCAGATATTGAAATGTGCTTTACCCTTAGACCCTGTGATGTTGCAACTAAAGACTCGAGAAGGTAATAAAGAGTTAAATTACCTAGAACTGATTTGAATTGTTCGGGAAGAAGAAGCCCTTCTGGAAGAAAAGTTTGCAAGAAGGGGAGAAAGGGTCTATGCGCAACCCATAGGGTATAACGAGTGTTCATCAGATGAAGATGATCCGGAAGAGACATATGAGCCGGAGATAACCCAAAAGTCGTCAACCCAGGATTATGGTGAGATACAAAAGACTCTCAAGAAAGTACAAGAAGCCCAAGTTAAGATGGAACAGACACACACGGATCTGTGCCAGGCAATCTTGAAAGTAGCAGAAATGCAGACTGAAATACAGAGGTCTCTCTCAGATATGCGAACAGCAGCGGTTGCCGTGACCTCCGACAGGGGATTTTCAGATGAGCCAGAGGAAGAACGTGTGCCCTAATCCTCATGGGGAAGATGTTTCGGCTGTGGGGAATTCGGCCACTTCAAGGCTCAGTGCCCGGAAAGGAGACAGGGAGGGTCCCTATATGTGCCTGCTAGAACTAAGAGATCCTCTCCCTGGAGGTCCGGTCCTACGTCACGGGAAAACAATGCACGCCCTCAGTCGCCACGTATGAGGACAAGGGTTAGAGTACAACAGACTGGGTCTACGTCTCCTGCTGCTACGAAAAAGTTCCCTGACAAGTTGATAGGTCCTTCGCCCATCATCCCGGTTCAAGTGGAAGGAGTCTACACCAAGGCTCTTCTAGATTCGGGTGCTCAAGTAACACTGATTTACCGAGACTTCTATCAGAAATATTTGAAGCATATACCCCTGAAGTAGTTGAAGGATCTCGAAATCTGGGGTATGGGGACTAAGAGGTTTCCCTATGATGGATATATACAGGTGAAGCTAGAATTCAGTTCAGTAACCGCTGGACAACCGGGAGTATGTGACACGTTGGCCATTGTGTGTCCTCGTCCCTCGGGAGCTAATCGAAGTTCTATGATAGTGGGGATGAACACTGATGTGTTGAGACACCTCTTAACCCCACTGGTGATGGAAGAGAGCCCTGCTGCCAAGAAGGCGCACTCGATGTTACGGCCGGTCTGTCCACAGAGAGTCAAAGAACCGAGAGCCACTACAGAAGTGAGGAGGCTGAGGAGAACAGAAGGGACAGAGAAGGTCCTACGGTCAGGAAAGGCTGTACGAGTACCGATTGGAGACAAATTCTCTTTGCCTGGTCCACCTATTTCTCGTCCGACTCCTATTACTCGGTCTCAGCAGTTGCGTTCCGTTGGAGAGAGTGAAGAAGACAGTGAAGAAGAAGGCTGGTGTCTGAGCTGGGTGTGGACACCTGAGTCCGAGGACGTCAGGCCGGTCTCTGGAGCATGAAGTTATGCCTCAAGCACCTGAAGTACCTGAGACCTCGGAAGTTACTGAAGCTCTAGAGGAAATATCCATAGATTACAGTTCTATGCCTTCCCTGGAAGGTTCATACACCGAAGATGTACTTACTCAGTCGGCAGGAGAGGGAATTGAGCCTGTAGAATCAGCTCTCCCGCCTGAAGATGGTCCCGAAAAATTTGAGCCTAAACGTTCAGTATGACCCCTTCAGAGACTCACGTATGATTCACCAGGACATAGCACAGAGGAAGTTGTAACAACTGTGCGAAGGTTGCCTGAAGTGTCAGCCCTACTTGCAGAGGTGCCTATGGGTTTGGGTGAGATTGAGGATATTTGCTGCCTGTTGTCAACCCTGAATATATAGGTTAAGGCGAGAACTGTTATGTTATGTTATGTATGACCGATACATGTATCCGTTACACGCCCTTGGGAGGACCCAAGAGTTTAGGGGGGGAGAGTGTAGCGCTGCTTTAAAACTGTTTTCTGGTGCATTGAATTATTATGGCCACTAGGGGGAACCAGTGTATAACAGATGGAAAGGGCCATGCTGAAATAAAGAGACATTGTGGACTTTGCTGGACAAAAACGAACTCCATGTCCCAGAGGCCTTTGCAAGAGAAACAGGAAGGGGTGTGCTGGCCAAGAAAGACATCAGCAGCCTCGTGCAAGGCATGGGCAGAGCAAGCAGAGCAGTGAAAGGTGGAGGACGCACGTTAGAGCTGTCAGGGACCGCAAACAGGCCGGAGTACAGACGCTGTCTTACTGGTGCTGGAGATCGGGACAGTAATCGTGTTGGGACCTACCTGCTGAGAGGTCTGGAGGAAAAGCTGGCTCCGGCAGGACCCCGCGTTAGGAGGCTGCACCGATCGATTGGGAGTGCAGGCGGCGGATCGTTTGTTCAGTTGCGGAGATTTGGCAAGCAGGGAGCAGATTCAGTGGCACGGAGTCCCAGTACAAAGCGGAGAAGATCTTTTGGTCGAGGCATCGAGTGCTAGACAGTTTCGTTCATCGGATGGGTGAGAGGCCTCCCAGGCCACAGTTCCAAAACAGAAACGCACGCTGCAATATTGTTTAAATTCACAGGGCCCCAACGGTGACTAGTCGAAGATTGCTCTTTTCGTTCACTGGTCAGTCGATCACAGTACCCCGGTACCCTAGACAACACACATATTTTTGAGCTATTATTCACGGGACTTACACTCCAGAACTGAGGGGGTTAACCGGTTTCTTTTACCGCCGCGTGTTTTTCCCACGTTACGAATTCTTGTTACTCAAATACCATATATGCGTATTATATGCTGCTTTATTGGGAACAGTAAAGAATATAATATAGAAAAATCCACAACAGTGCTAGTGCAGTTCCTAGTGCAGTGAGACTAACCCGAGGTTTATTCAGCGGCTCCCTCCGGGGGTGAGCGCTACAGTATCATGAGCTGTCACCCCCTGGTGGCTGCCCTGGTCACAGGAGTGGGTTTTGTGGAGGTAAAGGCCTTATCACAGATGCAATCGTTGAGACCCCTCTAGTTACGCCAATAGTGCACATAGCTTTGCCAAATAGTTAACACTTTTGGCAGCACAGAATCATCCCAGGCCACAGTGCAAATCCACTGGAGAGGAAGTGCTGCACAAGAGGTATGGGTGGAGGTGTGAGGGAGGGGGCTCGGTGGACCATGATGTGTGTGGGTGGAGAAGGGTTGAAATGCAGGTGTGTGGGGGGGTGGATAGGGGTGAGGGAGGTTATGGTTGGAGGTGTGTTAGAGGGGAATGCATGTAGGTGAAGGAATGTCTGAAGGGGTGAGTAGATGTGAATGCGTGTGTAGGAGGGGAATGGGTGGAGATGAATTGGTGTGTGGGAGGGAAATGGGTGGAGGTGAATTGGTGTGTGTGAGGAGAATGTGCGTGTGTGTAGCAGGAGGAAGATGTTGGAGCTGTTTGGCCTGTAGGTGGCGCAGACAGATATCTTAGGGCTCTGGTACATGACGGGTTACAGGCTGACAGGACACCGCCCGTCGTCTCCTTTCTGTGCCAATGGGAGCGCGTTTTGTTGCGGGAGGCGGGGCCCTGAGGACTCCCCGGCTGGAGCAGGGATGGTAGCAGAGCTTTGTTTATCCCCGGCTTATCCCGGTCCCGGTGTATGCGGGGAGGGGGTTGGACGCATGTTGGATCGGGACTGAATTCTGGAGGAGGAGTGAGGGGGCGCGGCCGAATCTGGCAATGTGTGTTTGCTGTCAATAAGCGATACCCGGGGGATGCGGGGATAATGCCCGCCGTCACTGTGTATCTGTGGGTGACGCGGAGCGGCTGTAGAGGCCGGGGCACCGGGCTGTGAGTGGGGCAGGCAGGGTATACTGTGCTCATGTGTGCTGCCCAGTGCAGAGGGCATCATCCTGCCAGTTATAGGGGGCACTGACCTGTGGTGACCGGGTCATGAATGGGCGGCTTCCTGTCACTGCAGGGCAGCGTGCCCCCACACAGGCAGCGAGCCCCCACACAGGCAGCGAGCCCCCACACAGGCAGCGTGCCCCCACACAGGCAGCGAGCCCCCACACAGGCAGCGTGCCCCCACACAGGCAGCGAGCCCCCACACAGGCAGCGAGCCCCCACACAGGCAGCGTGCTCCACACAGGCAGCGAACCCCCACACAGGCAGTGTCCCCCACACAGGCAGCGTGCCCCCACACAGGCAGCGAGCCCCCACACAGGCAGCGAGCCCCCACACAGGCAGCGTCCCCCACACAGGCAGCGTCCCCCACACAGGCAGAGAGCCCCCACACAGGCAGCGAGCCCCCACACAGGCAGCGTGCCCCCACACAGGCAGCGAGCCCCCACACAGGCAGCGAGCCCCCACACAGGCAGCGTCCCCCACACAGGCAGCGAGCCCCCACACAGGCAGCGTGCCCCCACACAGGCAGCGAGCCCCCACACAGGCAGCGAGCCCCCACACAGGCAGCGTGCCCCCACACAGGCAGAGAGCCCCCACACAGGCAGAGAGCCCCCACACAGGCAGCGTGCCCCCACACAGGCAGCGAGCCCCCACACAGCAGCGTGCCCCCACACAGGCAGCGAGCCCCCACACAGGCAGCGAGCCCCCACACAGGCAGCGTGCTCCCACACAGGCAGCGAGCCCCCACACAGGCAGCGTGCCCCCACACAGGCAGCGTGCCCCCACACAGGCAGCGAGCCCCCACACAGGCAGCGAGCCCCCACACAGGCAGCGAGCCCCCACACAGGCAGCGTGCCCCCACACAGGCAGCGTGCCCCCACACAGGCAGCGAGCCCCCACACAGGCAGCGAGCCCCCACACAGGCAGCGAGCCCCCACACAGGCAGCGAGCATGGGGCATCACAGGTATGCCAAGCAATGCACAGGAATGGAGATTAATGCCAGGCCATGGGGCTTCATACGAAATAACCCCCAGCATAACTATGGGCTCTGTGTGTTTGTATATTTATATATATTGTGTGTATATGTATAAATAATATATAAATACTGTGTATAGTGTGTGTATACAGATATTGTGTGTGTATATGTATAAATAATATATAAATACTGTGTATAGTGTGTGTGTATACAGATATTGTGTGTGTATATGTATAAATAATATATAAATACTGTATATAATGTGTGTATACAGATATCGTGTGTGTGTGTGTATACAGATGTTTGTGTATATCCCCTCTAATTCATGCAGATTACAATTTGATAAACTTTCTGTGTTGGCTCTAATAATGGTGAATAATTTGTTGCTATTATTTCTAATTGCTGTTTTTGACCGTTCGTACACACACACACACACACACGTACACACACATACACACACGTTTTCATACACTTTTTTTGTTCGTTAGATATTTAGTACCTCTTTCTATGATTGTAAAGATTTATATTTTATTCCTTTTCTTTCCCTGTTCTACGCGGGGAAAAGTAAATTGAAATTGCATTAGTTATTTATGTATTGCTCATTGTGTATTCTACACATTTTATTATTGTTACACTTTTTATAAAGCACCAACATATTCTGCAGCGCTGTATGTGGGTACAAACAGATGCAGGATTTATCCCTGTGGGAACATAGTTTGGAGGGGTCAGTCACAGGATTTGGGGTGCTACTAATCTTAAACTGTGATTGTCCTAGGTTTTATTCAGAATTTTTGGCTGTATGTTGGGACATGCGAGCAGAGAAAGGCCGAGTTTTTCACAGACGTGTAAATGTTTTTCTCCGTGAATATTATCTCATTGCACTTTTCACCGTGGAGGATTTTCCTCTCCTCCTTTTTTTGTCTTTCCCTGTAATTTATTTCGATACATACAGCAAACTGAATAGAAACGTCCTGCACAATATTAGAACTTGCATTGGGCCACATTACCATCTCGACGCTAAAATCCTAGCACAAAGTGAAAATCTGCGCTAAGCGTTAAAGTTTAGCGTGCGCAAATCACCCTTGGAATTACAATCTTCGCGCATGCACACATCCGCCGAGTAATAGCGCATGACGCTAACGGGATGCGCCCGAATGAAACCAAGAAAACAAGTAGTACCGCCTCGTGCAAAAATCTTTGCGCTTGCTGTCTTTTTCACGATTCAGTCAAAATGTTTTCTATTGATATAAACTGCAGGTTCCACACACGGTGCACGGATCGCTAAGTGGGTGCACAGCCCCCAGGACATTGGGGAAGCCTCCAAGTTTCACTGTTTGGAATCCCTCATGGGTGGTCGGGAATCCTATATAGTGGTGCCAGTTGCACTTCATTGCTAGGAGTAAGCGATGGAGAAGGTGCACTGGCTGACACCTCCTAATTCAGCCAGAGACTGCTGGAAGGTACCAGTGGCAAGGAACCTCAGGCAACACAGCAACTTTGTCATCCCTGGGACAGATATCAGTGTCCCCGACCTGGACTCCAGATGGGACCGCTGCTGCACGTAGAGCCTGTATATCTGTGCCCGGGTCAACCCGGTAGCAGAGTCGACACTCCGCATCAGTCAGATGTTCCAATGTCAATCATGTCCTCTCCAACTCCTGCTGCCATCGGAGACAAGTTCTGCGTCTGACGCAAAATGAGCATATATGCTGCAGCAATAATACATGCACACACAACATCATCCATTGTATTCGTTTGGTATGAGATGAATGGGCCACTGTGCTTTGGTGCCTTCCTTTTCTATGGGCCTGTATATTTGGGGTTAGCCAGGTTGTTCAGATTTGCCATTAGCACCAGCTTTTAGGAGTCGCTAAGATTATCCGAATAACGTCCATGCGGTAATTACCGCAAATAGATTGTAATACCTTACTTATCCTAGCGCACATTTGCGCTCACAATATTAAGTATAGGCCGTGCGAAGTACAGTAAACTCGCGCAGGTTCACAACCGCGCGGAATCATGTACCGCGTGTATCGCTGACTATGTAATTCAGAATTCGACGCAAATGGTTTTACCCCACGCGTTAGTTACTTATGCCGCGCTAACTTTAGCGTCATGATTGTAATGTGGCCCAGTATCTTTTAGAACCCTCTCACGCCAGCATATTCCAATTAATTTACTTATAACATAAACCACGATTAGGATCCAGGAATGTATCGCTTGAGCGCAGTGCATTGCCACAACTCCATGGTTCATAATCCCTTTTTATTTGGATCTAAATGATGTTGTAGTCCGATTTTCTTTTGTTTTATACTATTATCCGAAGGTCAACCACGTCAACATTTAAAATCTATTTATATTTCTTTCAGTCAGCACCAGAGGCTGGAACAGCTCCACCTGGGCAGGCGGCTCCATTCCCTACGGCTCCTCCTCTCATGCCTCCACCTTTTGTAAGTGTTTCCTACAGGTCTGTATTTACACTCTGAAATAATGTGTCGCCATACACTAAAGAGAAGCTTTAATGAGTAGTTGACTTTAAGGCATTAATGGATGTAATCATTGAATTTTTACACATGAAATATTACAGGATTAATCTGTAAACGTGCGTTATTCATTATCTTTTTCCTGTTTATGTGGTTTTATTTTTTTGCCAATGGAACAAACCACTGCAGTCAGTACATGTCCCTATTCGGCTGGTGTTAGATGAGCGTTTTTACAAGCGGAAGAAACGTCCGTGAGAGTGGACGTTCCTTCCACTCAGACACCCGTCTGGCCACCTCGCTGTGCGCACTCAGTGCTGCAAGGCTCGATCCTCCTATGGAGAATAGCGCTTTGCAGCCCCGTCGACCGCGTGTCGTAGCACTTCGACAGGGAGGCTTTCTAAACGGACGCAGCACGCGCTATAGTGTGTGGCCGGCCCCGTCCAAACGCTGTAACGGACGCCAGGATGCACGTCAGTACGGGCACACGCTTGTCTGACACCAGCCTTAATCGAGCCTCATAAAGCACCTCGTCACTCACATAACTTACCTGGATAAATAGAATCAAGAAGTAATAGAATATTCAATAACTACAGTTTGGATATTGTCTACAAGTTTAATATTTTAGATTATGTAGGCTTGCAATGTTTTTTTTTTTTTTTACTACTTCCCCCTCCCCCCTCCACTGGAACATTTGCTACTGTAGTAATTTGTCTGCTACTATATTTGAAATATATTCCAGGATTCCATTTAATGTGAATGTCTTTAAATGGATTATACAGTATTCTGCACCTAGTGACTGACCATCTTGCGTTTCAGATGCCTCCACCCGGGCTTCCACCTCCATTCCCACCAATTGGATTACCCCCAATTGGACAGAGGCCTCCAGCTATGCCTCCAATTCCACACGCCATGATGCCGCCCATGATCCCTCCTATGGCGGGTCTACCATCAATTGCTCAGGTAAAGATCACCAAAAATTCAGCAAAATATATTGCCAATGGTCAGATCTGCTGTGCTGCAAACAAAGCTCATTATGTATTTATTTAAAAGGTTATTCTAGTGCTAACTTCTCATTCATAGCACACAGCCAATCAGCGTGCCTGTCTGCTGTATGACAAATAAAAAAATTACTCGCAGTCCATGTCATTTATTTATAAAGTATTTTACCAGTAAGGATACATTGAGATTTCTCTCGTTTTCAAGTATGTAGTGGGTTCAAGAACATTGAATTGTTACTTTGTATTTCTGTAACACAGTAATACAATGCAAGATATTAAAAAAAAGCTCAAATATACAGATTAACAGAAAATAAATATAGTCCCTTACAGGTGTATTGTGCATTGAGGTATGTTAATAGAGAGCTCTTAAGTGACTTTAGGCTGTTGGAAGATTTGATGGCGTCTGGCAGGTTGTTCCATAATTGTGGTGCTCGGTAGGAAAATGAGGATCAGTTACAGAAAAAATGAGAATGCAGGAGGCTCCAGGTCCCAGGGTGGCCCACTCAGGGCTCTATTACATTCCCAACGCAAATTTTAACGCGCGCGCAAAAATGCATTAACGCGAGGGGCAAAACTCTTTGCGCTGAACGTCGTATTACAACGTCCGCGCAAAAACTGCGCATTAACGTCTAACGCGGGTGGACCTGCGTGAACCCTGCGCGAGCGTAATGTACTGCACGCGTCCTATACTTAACATTGTGAGCGCAAATGCGTTTGTGCGCTGGTACGCTGATGGTATTACAATCTATGCGCAAAATTTAACAGACAATGTTTGCGAGCATAATTTTAACGTCTTTGGAAGCTGGTGGTAACGGCAAATCTGAACGTCCTGGCTGAACCCAAATACACCAGCCCAAAAAAAAATACGCAGCAACGTATAGTTACACATTATACACATACCCAAACAATAAAATTGAGAAGTTGTGTGATTTTGTTTTTTTTATTGCTGCAGCATTGGTGCGCAGATAGGTTTGTGCACCTGTCAAAGTCAAACGGGAGACAATTGTGGTTCTTAATTCTGATTGGCTGAAACGCGTGGAAAAACAGTCCGGACACAGATTTCTGCGCGCAGCGTTACTGTGAGCGCGTTTTTGCGTGTCTTTTTTACATGCGTTATTTTTTGACGGATGAAAAATGCGCTGGGATTATAATACCAGCGTTAATTTACATGCGTTAACGCTTCACGCGCAAATTGCTGCATGAGCTTTTTTGCGCAAAGAATGTAATCGAGCCCTCAATGTCCACTCCAATGCTGGGTATTTAATCAGGAGAAAAGGAAGAACTGAAATGTCAAGGAAGTCTCCACTGCGCATACAGTATCCCCTGGATCATTTCAGCCTGCTTGGGCCTCATCAGGAGGGCTTTGCCGATACAGTACCTTGAGCAAAGTGTCCATGTTTGCATTACCTTTTAGGCTCGGAGAAAAAAAATAAGTGAATGAAAGCAAAAATTACATATTACTAATTTTATTTATTTTTTTAAATGCCCCAGCTTTAGACAGGCTCAGTCTGAGAGAGTCAAAATTCAGCTCCCCAACCTATTGACACATCACCAGCTGCCTCTGCTATGGTTTAAATAGTTTTATACAGGTAGCCAGAATTTAATCTTATTTGCTTTTTGTTTCTCCAGATTCCAGTTCTGGTGCCTCCCTTAATGCCAACCATGATGCTACCTGCTGCAACAACCATTTCCACAACAGTGAGTAGTTCCTACAGTATAAGCTGAATTTAGATGATGTAACGTGTTGTCCGGAGCTTTCTGCTTGTCCTTTGTCTCTCTTTTTAATTGTTCCTCCCTAGTAGATTTGTCAACAGCTACTATTTTATTTCCCACAAAACACATCTGGGACACTCGACTAAAGATACGGGGTCGTCCTGGCCAATCCATTCTAAATGCCAATGAATTAAAGGTTCGACAATAAAAAAGGTCTTGTCTTCATCAGATTGGTTATGTAACCGAAGGATACTAGTAGTTTGTATCTCAGGGGACCAGCACATTCTTGGAGTGGTAAAATGGTCGATTTTATAAGCTCTAACGCCAGGGTCAGATGTTTTGGAACTACATCTCGCATGAATCTCAGCTATTCGTCAGTTTGGCCGAGCCTCATGGTAAATGTATTTCCAAAACATCTGGAGAGCCAAGGTTGCCGACCCCTGATCTAGAGGTTGAAGTTTCATGTTGTGACTGAATATATCATTAGTGTAAACTCTGCGCCAAATGTTTGTGAAATCTCCTCTTACTATCACAAGCTACTAAAGATGCTTTGTGCTCATGGAAGATCCGTAGCACATTCCGTACCTAATGTCTTGTAGGATATAACCGAAAGACCAATGTATGAACACGATATTCTAGTTGTTAGATTGAATTGGCTTATTGTATCTACATTTTTTTTTCTGAGGAACCGGGAAGGAGGTCCATAATGTCTTTTACAAGGTACACAAACGTTTTGTCACATGCAGTCATAGACACAATATTCCCCTTTCTCTGAAAGACTTGTCAAGACCAGATTCAGGTTCAGCTAGCCCTCTGTTCATATCATAGCTAATGGATGCTGATACATATGTACAGAGGTCACTGGTCATGGAAGAGGAGCTTAAGATCAACATTTGGGTTCCTTGAGAGTGGCACCTATGTTTTACCGGTGTTTTTGATGCTCCATCCAATACTCGTAAGCATGTTCTTGGGAATATGAATAATGCTTTGATTTTTCTCTTGGCAGGCGGCTGCTCCAGGAGCAGAGTCTGTGAGCTGTGAGTATCCCGGTATGGCGGGAGTGTAGGAGCACCACAGTGGACGAAGTAGCCTTAGCACAGTGAATATATGTAGTTTGTGATGTTGGTTTACTCCTCCTTTAATTTTTTGTTTAGTTTAGTTTTGCACCCCGTTGATGTGCTATTGAACCCCCTCCTTGAAGTAGTGGCCAAAACACCCCTCTTCCCTGCTTCCCTTTTTGTTTTCTTGGCTTTGCTTCTATAAAACCCCTTTCCATTACATAATTCTATATGTTTTCACATGTGTCTGGGTTGTGTTTTTCAGCATCAGTGACTCCGCCAGCTCCCACTGTAAGTATCTAGAAATGCATCAGAATATTTTTGTTTTAAAATGTTAAAAACTACCTTTTCTGAAAGCTGTGCGTTTTTATGAACCCCCCCCCCCCCGGCTTGTTCTTTTTTCTCATCTATTTACCAACCTAGCTTAAAGTTTGGACCTACAGGACAATTCGTGTTATCTATGGTACTAGTCCCGCCTGTATTTTCTCATTCTTTTTATTTTTCTCGCACCTGATACTGGGACTTCCTGCCTTTTGTTTTTTGTTACCTCACTATTGACCTATTCCTACATGCATAGTCAATTTACTATTGGACAAATTGACCGTAATTAGTTTTGCCGGCCGTAGACGGCTGTTTTGTGTTTACGTTTGATTTTGTGCATTGTCTGTAAGATATAACTCTTTAAATAAAGAATTATAAAAAAAAAAAAACTACCTTTCATCCACAAGGCTGTTCATATATCAAAATTACTTACAGGTAAGTATAGATTTAGATTCTGCATTTGTTGTGGACGTTCCTCCAGCAGATCTGCAGGCAAGAGTTGTATTTATCTGAACCCTACTTTTTTGGCTGTTTTCAAATTATTTATTTTATAAAGTATTTTACCAGGAAGGATACATTTGAGATTTCTCTCGTTTTCAAGTATGTCCTGGGTTCAAGAACTCATGTTTGTTACAGCTTTGCATGTCACTACCATTCTTATAGTTTCTGACACAGGATGTACCGGTACATTGTGGGTTTACTTGCATTAGGCTGGCTGTCCACTGGATCCGTATTTGTGCGATGGTGCGATCATCCGATATTGCGTCTCGTCGTCCGACCGATCCTACAACTTGCAGGTGAATGGACCATCGTCCATTGCGTCCGACTTCCAGCGACGGAGAAAGATGCCATCAGATGTGCGATGCCTTCCACTTGAGGGGAAAATTGCAGACATCTGACAGATCCCTGGAAAGAAGATGGATGTGGACAAGCTGATCAGGGGAATGATTTGCATTGATTTTTGATCTGGAAAGGTCAAAGGAAGTGGCAGATGGAGGCTGCAGGTTATTTTAACATGTTCTGCCTTCCCACCTGCTTACTGACTTAACAAAATATATAAATATGCAGACATTAGGGTTACCAAACTGGCCATGTTTCACTTATTCGAGCTGATGGGCATTGCATGAAAAGTGCCACCCTGCAACATGTAGAATCCATACACTGCAGGTAAATAAAAAATGAATACCAGGTGACCAATCCCTACTATGACACTGCATATCCCATAGGTTTTAAATGTAATTTTTTTTCTTCTGAACAATTTTATAATTTTTTATTTTTTTTTAAAAGGACTGGGTGTTTCAAAAAGCAGGATGTGCTGGTTTTATATACAAATCCAGTTCATTCTGGTTTTGGCAGCCTCTGCATTCCACCTCTGTCTGATTTTGATCTGGATCGTCTGTGGCCGCACGACAGATCGCACGCAGTTGGAGACCCTAGTCGGACCTGGTCGCACGACCGACGTCGTCCATGGTCTGGCGAAAAAGTCGGTCGTCCGATTACGGATCCAGTGGACGGCCAGCCTCAAGGAAGCGGCACATACCGGTACATCCCAATTGTGAGCAAACGTGAGGAGTTTTTGTTTTGCTTTATTATTTTGTTCTATTTTAATATATCATGCCTTCTTTAACTTCACTTATTGCCTTGTTAAATTATGTTCACTATGTTGTTGTATGTCTTGGTTATTTTCCTGTTTTTATACTGTTTTATTGCCAAAACAAAGAATTTTTGTACTGGATCGCTCCTATATGAATGAAATCCTATAAATGTTGCACTTTTTAATTTTATTATTACAAAATTAGTTATGTATACGTTAGACTACCACATGAAAGCCTGGTTTGTTCTTTAAAAAAAACAATATATAACGTGTGGTTACACAAAAAGCGAACGAGAACCTACAGTAACAGAAGAAAATAGCAAAACTAAAATAATTTCACCTGTCCAAAAAAATGGAAGGCATTTTCGACTGTGCAAAATATTTAGGTATCGTTATACAGTGGATAGAAAAAGTCTAAACACCCCTGTTAATGTCGGGTTTCAAAAAAAAAAAAAATGACAAAGATAAATCAGTTCAGAACTATTTCCACCTTTTAATGTGACCTATAAACTGTACAACTCCATTGAAAAACAAACTGAAATCTTTTAGGTGGAGGCAGGAAAAAAAAAAAACTGATCTGTTTGCATAAGTGTGCACACCCTTAAATGAATACTTTTGATTTAATTCCAGCACTCAGTCTTTTTGGGTTTGAGTCTATCAGATTGTGAGGGCATCTCCTGTGCACAGCCCTCTTCAGATCACCCCACAAATTTTCCATCGGATTCAGGTCTGGGCTCTGGCTGGGCCATTCCATAACTTTAATCTTCTTCTTTGTTGATTTGGATGTATGCTTTGTGTTGTTGTCATGTAAAAGTTGACGTTCCTTTTCATATTCAGCTTTCTAGCAGAAGCCTGAAGGTTTTGTGCCAATATTGACTGGATTTGGAGCTGTTCATAATTCCCTCTACCTTGACTAAGACCCCAGTTCCAGCTGAAGAAAAACAGCTCCAAGCATGATGCTGACACCACCATGCTTCACTGTGGGTATGGTGTTCTTTTGTTAAGGTGCAGTGTTGTTTTTGTGCCAAATATCTTTTGGAATTATGGCCAAAAAGTTCACCCTTGGTTTCATCAGACCATAACACATTTTCCCACATGCGTTTGGGAGACTTCAGATATGTTTTTGCAAGATTTAGCCGGGCTTGGATGTTTTTGTTTTGTAAGGAAAGGCTTCCGTCTTTATTATTATTCTTTATTTATAAAGCGCCAGCATATTCCGCAGCGCTGTACAATAGGCACAGTATAGACAGGGTTACAATACATTGAACAACATTTGACAAACAGTACAGGAGGAGATGAGGGCCCTATTCCCGTAGGAACTCACAATCTAGGAGGGTTGGGTTTGGAAACAGGAGGAGAGGACTGTAAGGTGAGAGTGATTGATGGTTGCGTCAGTGAGTTGGGTGGTAGGCTTCCCTAAATAGGAACGTTTTAAGGGAGCGTTTGAAGGAAGAGAAGTTAGGGGAAAGTCTGACAGTACGAGGGAGAGCGTTCCAGAGAGTGGGGGCTGCGCGTGAGAAATCCTGCAGTCTATCATGGGAAGAGGTAATGCGGGGAGAAGCTAGGCGCAGGTCACTGTTTGACCTTAGGGAGCGGGCTGGGGTGTATTTGGTGATTTAGTGAGGACAGGTAGTGGGGAGCTGAGTTAGTGAGGGTTTTGTAGGTAAGGATAAGGATTTTGAACTTTAATTCTGCAGTGGATGGGGAGCCAGAGAAGGGACTCGCAGAGGGGAGCGGCAGAGACAGAGCGGCGGGTGAGGTGAATTAGCCTGGCGGAGGCGTTCAGGATGGATTGTAGGGGGGGAGAGGCGAGACAGAGGGAGGCCAGATAAGAGATTATTGCAATAGTCGAGTCGGGAGATTACCAGGGCGTGTATGAGTTGTTTTGTGGTGACAGCGGTAAGAAATGGCCGAATTCTGGAAATATTATGCCGTTGGTATCGGCAGGAGGAGGAAAGAGACTTGATGTGGGGGATGAAGGAAAGAGCAGAGTCAAGTGTAACTCCAAGACAGCGAACTTGGTTTGATGGGGAGATGGTGGTACCCTCCACCGTGATCGAGAAGTCAGGAGGTGGGGAGGCATTGGAGGGAGGAATAAGTAGGAGCTCAGTCTTTGACATGTTGATCTTTAGGTGGTGGGAGGCCATCCAGGAGGAGATGCCAGATAAACAGTCACTGGCTTTTGAAAGGACAGGAGAACAGAGATCAGGGGTAGAGAGGTAGATCTGAGTGTCATCAGCGTAGAGGTGGTAATTAAAGCCAAAGCTGTTGATGATTTTGCCCAGGGAGGAGGTGTAGATGGAAAAAAGCAGAGGACCAAGGACAGAGCCTTGAGGTACACCAACAGATAGAGGCAATGAAGAGGAGGAGTTACCAGCAAAGGACACACAGAAGGACCTGTTGGATAAATAGGAGTCAACCCAAGCAAGTGCAGTGTCACCGAGACCCAGAGAGTTGAGGGTCTGTAGAAGGAGGGGGTGGTCAACAGTGTCAAAAGCAGCCGAGAGGTCAAGCAGGATGAGAATAGAATAGTGGCCGTGTTTTTTAGCAGTTAGGAGGTCGTTGGTGACTTTGGTGAGGGCAGTTTCAGTTGAGTGTAGGGGACGGAAGCCAGATTGCAGGGGGTCAAGTAGGGAATTGGAGGACAGGAAGAGGGAGAGGCAGTTGAAGACTAGTTTTTCTAAGAGCTTAGAGGTAAAGGGAAGCAGGGATACAGGGCGGTAGTTGGATGGAGAGTTGGGATCGAGGGATGGTTTCTTTAGTAAAGGGGTAACTAGCGCGTGTTTGAAGGCGGATGGAAAGGAGCCTGTGGAGAGAGATAGGTTGAAGATGTGTGTGAGAGCAGGGGTGAGGGGGAGGAATTAGATGTGAGGGAATGGGGTCGAGCGGGCACGTGGTGAGATGTGAGGAGGACAATAAGGAATTGACTTCCTCAGTGGCTGGGAGGAAGCGGCAGAGGGTGACAGAGGGGACCTCTGGGAGTGGAGGTGGCAGATAACTATCTTGTGTTGGGATGTTGCTTCTGATAGTTAGAGTTTTACTGAGGAAGTAGTCTGCCAGGTCTTGAGCGCTGAAGGCAGCTGAGGGGGGAGGTGCAGGTGGGTAGAGGAGGGTGTTGAAGGTGGACCAGAGCCGTTTAGGGTTGGAGGACAGCGTAGATATAAGAGATGAGAAGGATTGTTTGGCCAAGTGGAGGGCAGAGGTGTATGCCCGGAGAATAAACTTGAAGTGAACAAAATCAGCTTCAGAGCGGGATTTCCTCCAGGCACTTTGCAGGTAGCGAGTCTGGAGGGTGTGCCAGGGCTGAAGCTGGTGGCGTGGGGCCTTACAGAGTCGAAGAGGAGCAAGAGTGTCTAGAGCAGAGATAAGCGTACTGTTGTAGTGATTAGTGGCAGCATCAGGGCAGGTGAAGGATGAGGTGTGAGGGAGGTGGTGAAGTAGGTTGGAGAATTGATGGGGATCCACAGCATGTAAATTTCTGCGAGTGTGTGTGCGGGGTGGGGGAGCAGGGTGTTTAGGAAGTCCAGATAGGTTGAACGAGAGAAGGTGGTGGTCAGAGATGGGGAAAGGGCGACCGTTGAACTCAGAAATGGAGCAGAGGTTGGAAAAGACAAGGTCAATAGCGTGACCATCGCGGTGGGTAGGGAGGAGGGAGGATTGTGTGAGTCTAAGGGAGGACGTGAGTGAAAGAAGTTTGGAGGCAGCAGGGGCGGAAGGATCATCAATGGGAATGTTGAAGTCCCCGAGAATTAGGCATCGAAGATTAGAAGACAGGAAGTGAGAAAGCCAGGTAGCAAAGTGGTCAAAGAACTGGGAAGTTGGTCCCAGTGGGCGGTAGATGACTGCCACCCTGAGGGCCAGAGGAGAGAACAGGCGGATGCAGTGTGTCTCGAAGGAGGAGAGGGATGGGGGTGGAGGGAGATGCTGGTAGGTGCAGGTGGGAGAGAGCAGGATTCCGACCCCGCCACCATTTCTCTCACCCGGTCTGGGGGTATGGCTCAAGTGTAGACCGCCATGTGAGAGAGCAGCAACGGAGGCCGTTTCAGAGGGAGTTAGCCAGGTTTCAGTTAAAGCTAGGAGGTTGAAGGAGTTTTAAAGGAAGAGGTCATGGATTGCTGTGAGTTTGTTGCACACAGAGCGAGCGTTCCAGAGGGCGCAGGAGAAAGAGGACAGGCGCTGAGGGTTTATGGGAATGAGGTTGCTGGGCTTGCAGGGAGGTGATTTATGTGCGATGGAGATAGGATGAGAGGGAAGTATTGGATATGTCACCTGCATAGAGTAACAGCAGGAGGGTGAGAAAGAGAAGGTGGGAATGGGATTTGTGGGAGTGGGAGTGATTGGCAGCACGAGAGTTAGAGGGAGACCATGTTCTGAGGAAACAAAGGAGCTCATGCGAGGGTCTTGCCACTCTACCCCATAGCCCAGACATATGAAGAATACGGGAGATCGTTGTCACATGCACCACACAGCCAGTACTTGCCAGATATTCCTGCAGCTCCTTTAATGTTGCTGTAGGCCTCTTGGCAGCCTCCCTTACCAGTTTTCTTCGTCTTTTCATCACATTTGGAGGGACGTCCAGTTCTTGGTAATGTCACTGTTGCGCCATATTTTCTCCACTTGATGATGACTTGTGATGATTTGTCTTCACTGTGTTCCATGGTTTATCTAATGCCTTGGAAATGCTTTTGTATCTTCTCCTGATTGATACCTTGTAACAATGAGATCCCTCTGTTTTGGAAACTCTTTGCGGACCATGGCTTTTGCTGTAGGACTAAGAAAATGTCAGGAAAGCCCTACTAGAACAGCTGAACTTTATTTAGGGTTAATCAGAGGTGCTTTAAATGATGGGAGGTTTGTACTGACTCCTATTTAACATTATTTTCAATGTGATGCTTAATTCTGAACACGGCTATATCCTCCAGTTATAGGAGGGAGTGCACAGTGACACTTATACAACCAAATTTTTTTTTTCCCTCCACCTAAAAGATTTCAGTTTGTTTTTCAATTGAGTTGGTACAGTTTGTAGGTCACATTAAAGGTGGAAGAAGTTCTGAAATGATTTGTCTTTGTCTTTTTTTTTCTTTCTTTTTTTTACATCAGAAACCTGACATTTCTACAGGGGTGTATATTAAATTGTATTACCTATCAAGTACTCTCCAGTGGCATTTTAAAATGACACTCCTATCGTTTTTTTTTCCCGATAATCATGGCACCTCGTATAATACTGTAGGGCATATATCTGTCTGTATATTTTAAATAAATTCCAATGTACCCCAGATTTATTTAAACAAAAAAAAACTTGGATTTAAAATAAATGACTTGGAAGCAAAATAAAGGGAGCTCTGAATTTTCTTTGTATTGATATTTGTAAAGGTAAATATGTAATATTGTGGCTCTATTACCAGCTGAAGTGTAATATGGACCAAGATGTGCAAAAAAATAAAATACAGTACATTATCATTTTATAAATAAATAGGGAAATAATTCAGTCACGTTTTATTATAAATAATGTAAATAATTAAATCATTTTACACATATATATATTTATATAATATATATATATATATATCACGATTATAGTAGTCTGTAGTGAAACCTTTTTATTGGACTAACGTTCCATTTAAAATACGAGCTTTCGAGAGTGATCCTCCCTTCGTCAGGTCTAGAAGCTTACTGATCAGAATAATCGAATTAAACATTGGTACATTCATCGGGCACACGGTTGGGGGTGTTAGATGTTGTACATCGCCAAATGGCATGGTCAGAGTGGGGAAAGCAAAAAAAGGGGGGACCCCCCCCCAAAAAAAAATTAAGGTGTCTCAGGCACATAAGACAACGGTGATAAAATGATGTCCACTTCAAAGGGAAAGTGAAAGGACAAAAAAAAAAACAGTGAGTATGAGGAAGACACTGGAAAAAATAACAGAGAAAACCAAGCCCCAACCAGAATTATGTATATTATGTGTCGTTATTATAGTGGGTTAAAAAACCCGAATATACATGAAGTCCTTGTTTTATACTGTTGAAATATGTGATCGTTTTCATTTCATATGTTTTGCGTTCCCGGTGGTCTTTAAAATGTCCTTTTGAGGAATTTAATTCTGAGGTTTTGGATGGAGGCCTGTTAGATTGAAGTGATGTCCCACCGGGGTACAATATGTATCTTTCTGGTGGTTCTTGATGGAGTGTCTGTGCTGGTTCATCCTGAGATTTAGTTAAGGGCTGCTATATTGGTGAAACCAGCCTTAATCACACGCCGTGCACTGGATCATGTATACCACATTTGCAGACGTGCAAAGGTATGAGCCCTTGATGTTGCGTGTGGCGTTGTTGTGCTGTGCAGTGCTGCTGTCACATATATGTTGCCACAGTTTGCAGCGGGGTTTGTTACAGCGTTTGGTCCCATTCTGTATGTCGTCCTGTTCCTGAGTGAGTTTGCTACGGACCAGTTTGTGCCTCAGGTTTGGGGGTTGCTTGAATGCCAGTAAGGGGTGCTGTGGGAATATTTCTTTGAGCGCAGGGTCCTCTGTGACTAGTGGCTGCAGGTCTTTGCCGATTTTGCGAATTCCCTCTAGAGTTGGGTTATAGGAAACAACTAGAGGGATCCGTGTGGTGTTTTTCTTTTCTTTGTAGCGCAACAGCTATTCGCGCGGTGTTTTCAGGGCCGATTTTGATTTTTTTTTTTAGAGATTGTCTTTTCCTTATAGCCCTTCCGCTGGAATGATGCAGATAGTTTGCTCAGGTGTTCATCCCTGTCCCCAGTGTCTGAGCAGATTCTGTGGTACCTGATGGCCTGGTTGTAGATGATACCTTGTTTCGTGTGGTTGGGATGAAAGCTGGCGTTGTGGAGGTAGCTGGGCCTGTCTGTGGGTTTTCTGTACACAGATGAGTGCAGCATGCCGTTGGCAGCTGATATGGTGCAGTCCAGGAAGCTCACACTGTGCTTGGAAAAATCCATCTTGAGTTTGATGGATGGGTGGAACGTATTAAATGCCTTGTGAAAGTCTAGAAGGCGTTCCTCTCCTTCTGTCCATATGATGAAAATGTCATCAATGTATTGTAGATATTTGTGTGGTTTGTGAGGGTGAGTTTTCAGGAACCTCTGTTCTAGATCTGCCATGAAAAGATTGGCGAATTGTGGTGACATTTTACTATCCATAGTGGTCCTAGTCATTTGTAGGTAGCCGTTATTGTTGAAGCTGAAGCAGTTGTGTGTGAGTATAAATTCAATCAGCTTGGTATTATTATTATTATTATTATTATTAATATTCTTTTATTATTATTAATATTCTTTATTATTATTATTCTTTATTTATAAAGCGCCAGCATATTCCGCAGCGCTGTACAATAGGCACAGTATAGACAGGGTTACAATACATTGAACAACATTTGGCAAACAGTACAGGAGGAGATGAGGGCCCTATTCCCGTAGGAACTCACAATCTGGGAGGGTTGGGGTTGGAAACAGGAGGAGAGGACTGTAAGGTGAGAGTGATTGATGGTTGCGTCAGTGAGTTGGGTGGTAGGCTTCCCTAAATAGGAGCGTTTGAAGGAAGAGAAGTTAGGGGAAAGTCTGACAGTACGAGGGAGAGCGTTCCAGAGAGTGGGGGCTGCGCGTGAGAAATCCTGCAGTCTATCATGGGAAGAGGTGATGCGGGGAGAAGCTAGGCGCAGGTCACTGTTTGACCTTAGGGAGCGGGCTGGGGTGTATTTGGTGATTTAGTGAGGACAGGTAGTGGGGAGCTGAGTTAGTGAGGGTTTTGTAGGTAAGGATAAGGATTTTGAACTTAATTCTGCAGTGGATGGGGAGCCAGTGAAGGGACTCGCAGAGGGGAGCGGCAGAGACAGAGCGGCGGGTGAAGTGAATTAGCCTGGCGGAGGCGTTCAGGATGGATTGTAGGGGGGGAGAGGCAAGACAGAGGGAGGCCAGATAAGAGATTATTGCAATAGTCGAGTCAGGAGATTACCAGGGCGTGTATGAGTTGTTTTGTGGTGACAGCGGTAAGAAATGGCCGAATTCTGGAAATATTACACAGTTGGTATCGGCAGGAGGAGGAAAGAGACTTGATGTGGGGGATGAAGGAAAGAGCAGAGTCAAGTGTAACTCCAAGACACTCCTTGGTAATAATTTCACCGTCCTATTTATGCAGAGTATTGTGGGAGGAGAGAAATTTGAGACAGGCATTGATTCCATCTTTGTGTGGGATGTTACTGTATAGGGATTCTACATCCATAGTAACTAATATAGTGTCGGCCGGTAGTGTCTGGATATCTCTAAGTTTGTTGAGAAAGTCTGGTGTCCTGTATATAACTGGTAGTGTTGGTTACTAAGGGATTCAGGATACCCTCTATAAGGCCAGAAATTAGTTTGGTAAGTGTGTCCATACCTGTGATAATGGGTCTTCCTGGGTTCCCGGGCTTGTGGATTTTGGGCAGCATGTAGAACGTGCCCGTGTGAGGATTGGAAGGCACCAGATTCTCCAATTCTTGCTGTAGGTGTTTGGGGAACGACCTGATACAGGGATGCACCGATATTTCAGCCACCGATAGATTCTGCCGATAATGGGGTTATCGGTTTCGGCCTGAAAGCAAAACAACAGCCGAAAACGTCAGCCGAAAATTGCTGATCCCAGCTGACCCTGAGCGTACACTCTTTCAATGCTGCTTAGCTGGAGATAATTGTAATTGGAAAGAGGCAGGAGCTGCTACACATTTATTTCTGCACACATAGGGTTAACTGCATGAACCACGTTCTCAGTGCAAGCAGTAACCTCTGGCCTCTCAGTGACCAGGAACAAGTGATTTATCACTGACCTCCTGCCAGCGGTGTCTGCACTTTAAAAAAATAATAGATTAAGAGAAATAGACTGATGTTTAGTCTCCATCTGAGCCATTATAGATTATAGATGTATATCTACTCATTTAACCCTTTAACGCCGCAGGACGTTCCATGACGTCCTGGCGGCAGGCGGGCTTTGAAGACGAAGGGCGTACATGTACGCCCATTGTCTTCAATGGGGCCGCCTCGGCCCCTCCCCACAGCCTGCGCGCGTCATTGGCTGCACGGGGACGGCCTGAACTCAAGCCGTCCCCTGCAGCCAATGACGCTCGCTGCATGCCGGCTGTGGGGAGGGCTCAATCAGTGCCGCGCGACGGCACTTGTCTGTGAGGCGTACCTGTACGCCTCACCGGCGAAATCAACCCCTTAAGGGCACCACCCGCTCGTCCTTAAGGGGTTAAGTTGTGTTGGAGGGCAAAAAAATTAGGTTATTTGTTGTGTGGAGGCTTTTTTTTTAAAGTTTATAGTTGCAGAGTTCTCTGAATTGCTGGGATGTGTAAATGTCTTCTGCAACTATAAAATGTGTGTGTGTGTGTCCAAAAAAATCATTACACCTGAATGTATGCACTAGATGCAAAATAACTCCGCCAAAATAGGACAAAAATATCTTAAACATTTTAATGTGGATTAATTTAAATTCATGATATTAATTTAATAAAGTCTAGTATTAGTTTTTTTGTATAAATGTATTATCTTAAAATAAATTGTAGGAGAAAAAAGTCACTTTCGGTTTCGTTCCAAAATTTTCATTTCGGAGATTATATATAATCACACACTAGACACATGTATACACAGTATGTGTATAGAAAGTCATTTTCGGTTTCGGTTTTCAGCCAAGCTCATCGTGCATTTTCGGTATCGGTTTCGGTCCCAAATTTTCATTTCGGTGCATCCCATAAATATGCCAAGTTGGGTTTTGTATTCTTTCGTTGGGTTTGAGTCAATTTCCGGTAATAGTTTACAGTTGTCTGTCACCTTCTGCAATGTAGTCTTGGATGTTCATGACCACTACTGATCCACCTTTGTCAGCTGGCTTGATGATGTTGTTGTTGCTGGATAGATTTTTCAGGGCCATCCTTTCTCCATGTGAGAGGTTCGGTGGTATTTTTTTCTGCTGCTGTGTGGTAACCTGGGATGTCACTCTCATGTGGAATTTTTCAATATAGTTGTCTAATTTGTCATTACGTCCTGCTGCAGGTGTGAAATCTTGGTTCCTAGCTTTCCCTTTGTTGTTCATGGTAGAAATATTTTTGTCAAAGAAGAACTCCTTAAGTCTCAGTCTTCTAAAGATCTCCTCCAAGTCTGAGTATAATTGGATGTGGTCCAGTTTTGTGCTGGGACAAAAAGTTAGTCCTTTGGACAGGACTACTTTCTCGGGTATGGTCCATGATTGGAGAGGTTAACAATCTCAGAGTAGTCTGTGGGGGGGTTCACTGATGCCAGCAATGTCAATCTTACCAGAGATTGCGGTGTGAGTAGTGGCGGTCTGATCAGTGTCATTATCCATGTCTTCAATGGATCTTTTGTGCCGGACATCGTTGTGCATAAAATTGCCGTCTCTGTGCTAGGAGTCCTGTGAGTTTCTTCTTTTTCTTGTTGATGAGCTTTTGTTGTTCCTTTTCGTAGAGACCTTCAATTTCAGTTTCCATATCTTTGGCTCTTAATGGAATTTGTTGTAGGTTGAGCAGTAAAGATATTTTCTGCCCAACTATTTTTTTTGCTTGTCATAAAGTAAGTGAATTAAGTGGTTCCGCAGTTTCTCGCTGGTGTGTTAGCAGATGTTTTCAGCATGCCGAGAGTTGAGGGTAGTTGAAAGTGGGTCCCAGTTGTGGAGTCCCTTGTCTACAAGGGTTGTGGTGGAGGACTAAAAGTGATATAAAAAGCCTCCACACTATAATAAGTGTTTATTATTGCAGAAGCCACCTGCACACCATAGCAATTCAAAGAATTGCATCCCAGAGCTCCTGTGCCACATTCCCCATATGCAGCAAGGAATTCTGGGTAGTGTGGCACAGGAGCTCTGGGATGCAATTCATCGAATTGCTGTGATGTGCAGGTGGCTTCTGCAATAATAAACACTATATTTACAGTCATGGCCGAAATTGTTAGCACCCCAGACATTTTTCCAGAAAATCAAGTAACACATGTTTTGCTATACACATGTTTATTCCCTTTGTGTGTATTGGAACAAAACAAAAAAAGGGAGGAAAAAAGCAAATTGGACATAATGTCACACAACTCCAAAAATGGGCTGGACAAAATTCTTGGCACCCTTTCAAAACTATGGATAAATAAGATTGTTTCAAGCATGTGATGCTCCTGTAAACTCACCTGGGGCAAGTAACAGGTGTGGGCAGCAATATAAAAAAATCACACCTGAAAGCAGATAAAAAGGAGAGAAGTTCACTTAGAACTTTGCATTGTGTGTCTGTGTGTGTGCCACACTAAGCATGGACAGCAGAAAGTGGAGAAGAGAACTGTCTGAGGACTTGAGAACCAAAATTGTGGAAAAATATCAACAATCAAGGTTACAAGTCCATCTCCAGAGATCTAGATTTGCCTTTGTCCACAGTGCGCAACATTATCACGAAGTTGGCATCCCATGGCACTGTAGCTAATCTCTCTGGGCATGGACGAAAGAGAAAAATTGATGAAAGGTGCCAACGCAGGATAGTCCAGATGGTGGATAAGCTGCCCCAAACAAGTTCCAAAGAAATTCAAGCTGTCCTGCAGGCTCAGGAAGCATCAGTGTCAGTGCGAACTATCCGTCGACATTTAAATTAAATGAAAAGCTATGGCAGGAGACCCAGGAGGACCCCTCTGCTGACACAGACCTAAAAAAGCAAGTCTACAGTTTGCCAAAATGTACTTGAGTAAGCCAAACTCCTTCTGGGACAACGTCTTGTGGACAGATGAGACCAAGATAGAGTTTTTTGGTAAAGCACATCATTCTACTGTTTACCGAAAACGGAATGAGGCCTACAAAGAAAAGAACACAGTACCTATAGTGAAATATGGTGGAGGTTCAATGAGGTTTTGGGGTTGTTTTGCTGCCTCTGGCACTGGGTGCCTTGAATGCAAGTGTCAGGGATCAGCAACCGTGTGTGCGCAACAATCAGATCTGCATCAGTGCTATCCAGGAAAAGTGCTGCCTCAGCCCAATACAGCACTCAAAGGGGTTGCAGTTAAACACAAACCACAAACACACACCCACACCCTCCTGTCTGGCTGTCAATAAAAGAGAAACTCCCCCTGTGCACCTTGGCTTTGCATTGCAAGTCATTCCCTGAAGTGCTCTGACCCCTCTCTGTTATCCTGCTTTTAACCGTGTATCAGACCCTGCTTGACCCACCGACCTTGCCTCCTTGCTGCCAGCCACTGATCCCGGACCGTCCTGACTATCCTCCCTGGTTTACCCCTTTGTACCGCGCCATGGACTCTAACCTGTATCAGCCAGCCTCTCCTCATTACAACCTGCATATCCCTGCCTAAAGGGCTCTAACCCCACGAACTTGGGTCCCACCACGGCGTATGCCAGGTGCCCCCCTGACAGAATGCAAAGCCCAGATGCACAGGGGGAGTTTCTCTTTTATTGACAGACAGGCAGGAGGGTGTGGTGTGTGTTTTGTGGTTTGTGTTTAACCGATTAAACCCTTTGAGTGCTGGATTGGGCTGACGCAGCACTTTTCCTGGATAGCACTGATGCAGATCTGATTGTTGCGCACACACGGTTGCTGATCCCTGACAGCAAGGCATCATGAAATCTGAGGATTACCAAAGGCTTTTGGGTCGCACTGTAGAGCCCAGTGTCAGAAAGCTGGGGTTGCGTCCAAGATCTTGGGTCTTCCTGCAGGACAATGACCCCAAACATACGTCAAAAAGTACCCAGAAATGGATGGCAACAAAGCGCTGGAGAGTTCTGAAGTGGCCAGCAATGAGTCCAGATCTAAATCCCATTGAACACCTGTGGAGAGATCTTAAAATTGCTGTTGGGAAAAGGCACCCTTCCAATAAGAGAGACCTGGAGCAGTTTGCAAAGGAAGAGTGGTCCAAAATTCCGGGTGAGAGGTGTAAGAAGCTTATTGATGGTTATAGGAAGCGACTGATTTCAGTTCTTTTTTCCAAGGGGTGTTCAACCAAATCTTAAGTTAAGGGTGCCAAGAATTTTGTGCAGCCCGTTTTTGGAGTTTTGTGTGACATTATGTCCAATTTGCTTTTTATCCTCCCCTTTTTTTTGTTTTGCTCCAATACACACAAAGGGAATAAACGTGTATAGCAAAACATGTGTTACTGCAATACTATTCTGTGAGAAATACTTGATTTTCTTGAAAAATTTCTGGGGTGCCAACAATTTCGGCCATGACTCTATCTACAGTTGTGTTCAAAATTATTCAACCCCCCCAATGCTGTAAAGGGTTTTAGGGAATTTAGTGTACATTTGTAATTGTATTCAGAATTAAATCCTACAAGGACTTTTTAAAGAACCATATGCAACTAAAATGACATCAATTAGTTTTGTAATACAGTAGTAAATGTTTCTTTGGAATTCTTCATTGACAAATTATTAACCCCTTAAAGACTACCACTCTGAAGAACAGAGGTTCATTCAAGTGTTTTCAATCAGGTATTGAAAACACCTGTGGATGTCACGGAGCAGCAATAAAGCATAATAAGCACCAATTAGGCAGCTTTAAAATGACTGTGATACTCAGCTCCTTCTAGACATTTACTGGTGTGGTTACAAACATGGTGAGGTCAAGAGAATGGTCCAGGAAGACAAGAGAAGAGGTGATTACTCTTCACAGGAAGGGCAATGGCTATAAGAAGATTGCAAAGATGTTAAACATACCAAGAGAGACCATAGGAAGCATCATTCGCAAATTCAAGGCAAAGGGCACTGTTGAAACGCTACCTGGTCGTGGCAGAAAGAAGATGCTGACTTCGACTGCTGTGCGCTACCTGAAGCGTAGAGTGGAGAAAAGTCCCCGTGTGACTGCTGAGGAACTGAGAAAAGATTTGTCAGATGTGGGTACTGAAGTTTCAGCTCAGACAATACGGCGCACACTGCGTAATGAAGGCCTCCATGCCAGAACTCCCAGGCGCACCCCCTGCTGTCTCCAAAGAATAAGAAGAGTCGACTGCAGTATGCCAAAAGTCATGTGGACAAACCACAGAAGTTTTGGGATAGTGTTCTGTGGACTGATGAAACAAAATTAGAACTGTTTGGGCCCATGGATCAACGCTATGTTTGGAGGAGGAAGAACAAGGCCTATGAAGAAAAGAACACCTTGCCTACTGTGAAGCATGGCGGGGGGTCAATCATGCTTTGGGGCTGTTTTACTTCTGCAGGTACAGGGAAGCTTCGGCGTGTGCAAGGTACCATGAATTCTCTTCAGTACCAGGAGATATTGGATGACAATGTGATGCAGTCCATCACAAACCTGAGGCTTGGGAGACGTTGGACCTTTCAACAGGACAATGATCCCAAGCATACCTCCAAGTCCACTAGAGCATGGTTGCAGATTAAAGGCTGGAACATTTTGGAGTGGCCATCGCAGTCACCTGACTTAAATCCGATTGAGAACCTCTGGTGGGACTTAAAGAAAGCAGTTGCAGTGCGCAAGCCTAAGAATGTGACTGAACTGGAGGCTTTTGCCCATGACGAATGGGCGAAGATACCCGTAGATCGCTGCAAGACACTTGTGTCAAGCTATGCTTCACATTTAAAAGCTGTTCGTACAACATCCTTTTACAGTTATAAGATTGAATGTCACTTGGGGGTTGAATAAAACTGATAATGATGTGAGCACAGAAAAGACATTTGTGGTTATTTCATTATAAATGTTATGTTATATTTGTCTGACCTACACTTGCCTCTTTGATTTAATTGTAAGCAAGATGACTGAATGATCAAAATCAATGTCAAACTGGCCAAAACACTCAATTTCAGTGGGGGTTCAATAATTTTGAACACCACTGTATCTATCTTTATAGTGGAGGGCAAAAAGCAAGATTAAAAGCCTCCACATAGCGAATGAGGTTTATAATTTGTAGAAGACCTTTACACATCCCAGCAATTCAGAAAACTGCTTCACAGAGCTCATGTGTTACATTCCCCATATGCAGCAAGGAACTCTGGGAAGGCCATGTGAATTGATCGCAGCGCAGTTGCGTGAGGGTTGGCCAGGAGCTCTGTGATCGCACTACGTTTTCGCTGCAGGAGAATTGCAGTGCGATCCTGCAGGGTCCAAGCCCTGCTGCCCCGTCATTATGCTGCCAGCCGCCGAGCGCCGTTTTCATCTGTGTATGACACGCTTATCAACGTATAACACACAGGTATGCTTTCAGCCTAATTTTTGAGGACAAAAAGTGCGTGTTATACGCCTATATATTCAGTATGTGATCAGAAAACCTTTGATACCATTAAGACTTTGGCAGCACGATTTAATATTTTCATATGCTTTTATTGGTTTCCATTAATTGTTTCTCACATTGATATTTCCTTTCCATTGCCTTTGCTTATATATCAGTGAAATCAATAAAGCAGGAAGTGTGTATAACTATATACACTACACAGTGTGGGCGCCTGTTTCTAGGTGGTAAATTAAAGTGCTGGGTGTAGTGCTAATAAATAGTCAATGCTGCCTATAGTATGGTTAAAAACACATAAAAAACAACCAAAATATGTGTCAGAATACAGGATAAAAAGCGGAATAACCATACGGCGCATCTAGTGCAATTAATAGATTAATAAATCAATGGATGTATAAAATCCATAAAAAGCAGTGTAAAATTGGAGTGTAAAATTCATAAGACGTAAAAATGTTATAAATCGTCAATGAAAGTGCATAGAGTAAAGTCCAGGTCTAAAGTCAAATGTGCAAAAAGAGGGTGCTCAAATATATAGTAATATAAAATACTCAAAAAATGATGATGAAGAATGATGTGCTGATCTTCTTTTAAGTGCTTGTGTTGAATCCTTTTATCCGTCAGTGTTCCTCAAAGAAAGCACATCACAGGAAAAAAATGATAGTGCAGACAGTCAGAATAGGATTGCTCAAATTGTAATCAAGGTCTAAACCACTCACATTTGTGGGAGCCCACAAGGTCCCGGCTCAAGGAGAAACAGCCTGCAGCCAAATATAGGGTGGCACTTCCCTTCTTTCTGTCCGTAATGGAGACTAGATGGAATGAAGAGAATCGGGAGACGGCACTCCCATAGCGTAATACTGCGTGTGTATGGAGATGTAAAAAAGGAAAAGTAAAACACACTCACCGATTCTGGAGCCTCGTGATGTCAGGCTCAATGTATAAAGCCCTGGGTCCTCTTAAGGGTGGGAGCCCAAACCTCTTTGTCTCAGCGGTGGTGGATCCAAAATTCCAGGGAGAAAAAAGGTCGGAGAAAGGTAGCAAATGCTGAATAATAAACAATATATTTATTGGTAGTAAATAAATAAATAAAATCCAGGACAAGGTCTACCGAGACGCGTTTCGGCTTAAAAAAGCCTTCCTCAGTCGGTATAAAAGTAAATGTCCATAAAAAATCAGTGTCTATGTCTTATTTTGGTGTATGTGCGCCTAGAAGTCTATCCCAATTCGTCATTCAGTTGGTGTTTTTTTTTTTTTTTAAATTATTTCATTTGACTGTCCTTATTGTTCTACTGACAGGTGTTGAAGCCTGCTGTGGAGGAGAGTGCACAAGCTCAGGATATTCCAAAAAAGGTCTGTTTACTGATACTTTTGCATTTTAACAAGATCTAACTTCCATGGGTGGTCACAGAAGGTTATCTCAGTGGCTGAATCCCTTAATTTTTCCTACTTTCCATAGTGAACTAATGGGAGCCTCGTTATACGCTAGACATGGAGCTCTTCAAAGGACACAATAGCCACCACCACCACCACTTAATTTCACCTTTCAGTTCTCAGCTCCAGAAGGCTGTCGGTTAAAAGCTGCTGGACAGCCTTCTGTAGGTTGTGGGTCATCTGGAGCTGGAATTACATCAGTGTATTGGGCGGTTATATTTTAAGGACGTGCTAACCAGTTGAACCGGTCAACCCTGTAATGCCTCTCAATGCAGAATCATTAGAAAGTCACCTGATTGACTGTGTCCGTGCTAGCCAATAATCTTAGGGCTGGCATCCATGCTGCTATCTTCCGCTGGAAGAGCACAAAGAGAGGCTGCCCCATGGGATTAAAAAAAGCCGACTTTTTACACTCTTGCCAAAAAGTAGTAGTTGTTGGGCATCTATAGGGGGTTAATAATTAACAACTTTGGTTTTCTGTCCCCCTTTTTGCTTAGTGTCCCTTTTTAAACTAGTACGAGCACTATTACATTCTTTGCGCAAACGTTAACGCGTGTGCAAAAACGCATTAACGCGAGGGACAAAACCCTTCGCGCAGAACGTCGTATTACAATGTCCGCACAAAAAATGCGCGTTAATGTTTAATGCGGGTGGACCTGTGCAAACCCTTTTGTGAGCGTAATGTACTTTGCGCATCCTATACTTAACATTGTGAGCGCAAATGCGTTTGTGCGCTGGTGCGAGCAAGGTATTACAATCTTAACGCAACATTTAACGGACTACGTTTGCGCGCATAATTTTAACGTCTTTGAAAAGCTGGTGGTAACGGTAAATCTGAACGTTCTGGTCGAAGCCAAATACACCAGCCCAAAAAAAAATAATACAGCAATGTATAGTTACACATTCTACGCATACCCAAACAATAAAATTGATAAGTTGTGCGTGTTTTTATTACTGCTGCAGCATATATACTCAGATTGATTTTGACAGGCGCAAAAACTTAATGGAAGACCATTGTGGTTCGTAATTCAGATTGGCTTAATTGCGGGAAAAACAGTCCGCCCACCGATTTCTACGCGCAGCGATAATGCGTGCAGCGTTATTGCGCGACTTTATTACGCGCGGTATTTTTTGACAGATTAAAAAATGCGCTCGCATTGTTATACCAGCGTTAATTCACGCTCGTTAACGTTTAACGCTGCGTGCAAAAAAATAGCTCTGCGCGAGCGTTTTTGCGCAAAGAATGTAGCAGAGCCCTACGTGTATTGCATCTTTTCTATTAAACAACTTGTGGTTGGATAAGAAATACAGCTATATTCTGTGAATAGGCACCCACAGTTTCTGGGGCAGAAAAGTTCAATTTCTGCCTTTTTGGGTATAGTAGCTCTTTAGGAATCGTGTATATATCATGACAAGCTTTTGCACGTGGATCTTGGGATTTCTTACAATAGGTTTTAAAAGAAACGTTGAGTTGTTGTTTTTTTTTTTTTTGTCCAAACTGTACGAAATCTAATTTACAAGTTGATGTCTTTAATGTTTATTGCAGACATTAAACAGGGGGTGTATTAAGTCCAAATAAAGTTGTTTTATTCATACGCGTCCATGATTTTTTGTATGTGTTGTAACTACAAACAGACAATGAGACAAAGAA
Organism: Leptobrachium leishanense; assembly: GCA_009667805.1. Lineage (NCBI taxonomy): Eukaryota > Metazoa > Chordata > Amphibia > Anura > Megophryidae > Leptobrachium > Leptobrachium leishanense. The sequence continues at coordinate 350,185,582 of CM019064.1, forward strand.
AATAAATTTATTTTTTTGGCATCTGGACCATAGAATAAACTATGAGTACTTTTTTGAAAACCACATTAGTGGTTCTTCTTTCAGGTGCTTGGATCAGCAGAGAGTTAGGTGAGCTCTCTGTGGAGCAGGCAACGTAAAACTGCACATGAGCGAACTAGGGATGCACCGATACCACTTTTTTAAGACCGAGTACCGATACTGTTTTTCAAGTACTCACCGATACCGAGTACTGATACTTTCATTTTATGTCATGTGAACACTTTCCAATAAGAACAGACCTCATATAAAAATGCCCCCAGCTCTCATGGATTATGCCCCCAGCTCTCATCCATGAGAGCTGGGGGGCATATCCATGAGAGCTGGGGGGCATATCCATATGTCACCCAGCTCTCATGGATATGCCCCCCCAGCTTTCATGGATATTGTAAGTGAATCCCCGCTACCTTCAAAGTCTGTCCCTTAGATTTGTTGCTGGCCATCTCAAAACAAACCGTTTAGGGTGAGCTGAAGTCTATTGAATTGAATTGAATTGAAATGGATATTCTGAAGGTATAAGAGGTATTTGTGGTATGAACACAGACTCCCCAATCACATTTCTGTGGCGTGCTTTTACTTAGTCTGGTGCCATTACAGAGCTTGGATGGGTTAAGGTTCTGCAATAATATCAAAAGTTCTCCCACACCGGAGCATTGAGGGTGTGTGTGTGAGGCCTGGCTGTGAGCATGAAGCAGACATTCTGGAGCAGTGAGGGAATACCAATTTTCACATCTGTAACATCTTTTGTTTTTGAGATATAGGTATCCCCCCTTAACTGTATTTTCGGAAAATGGTAAAACACAGAATTTTTTTCACAAAGATTGTAAATGACAATATTTACACCTCTAACATCTTCGGTTCTTGAAATATAGGTATCCTTGTTTAAAATATTCACCTCCCCTTTTTCAACCCCTCTACTTGTATTTTTGAAAAATGGGGAACTTGTTTTTTTTAATTTTATGTTTCATGAAGATTCATAAATACCAATTTTTACGCCTGTAACGCATTTGGTTTTTGAAATAGAGGCGTACTGCTAAAAGTATTCACCCCACCTTTTTTTCACTCCCCCTTAACCCCTTCACTGCGGGAGCCCCCCAACAGATACTCACCTCTCTGACTGGGGTCCCACGGCGTTCTGGCTTCAGAGAAGCCAGGCGCTGAAGATAGGCCGGCCCCCGACATAAATTACATCATTGCGCCATGCGCGATTATGTAATTTCCAGACGACTTCCCCGGCAATGCCGGGAGATTGCCTGAAAGGGGATTGCCTGATTGCTTTTTGGGTCCCTCCCGATCGGGAGGGTTTTCAGAAAAAAAACAGGCACTGCTTTGAAGGGCAGTGTCTGCCCTTTAAAGCGGAGCCTGGTTTTTAACCCTTTACTTTGCGATCTAGCTCCAGTTGGGGCCGCCATCTTGGATGGCGGCTCCACCTCCGGGTTCCTACTCGGCTCCTGACGTTTCGTGCATACCACGATGACGTCAGATAGCTGGGGAACCCCTAGCGGAATCCCAAGGAAATCCCCTGGTGGAGATATGGGGTTCCTTTGAACCCCGATATCTCCAGAACCGTGGCAGACCTAGGGGGTCATGCATGGTGTCATTCGAAAAGTCTGAGCATGGCCTTTCGAATGATACCAAACATGACCATGTTCAAAGTAAAAAAAAAAAAAATGAAATAATAAAAAAATTCATGTTTTTTTTTGTGTGTTGTTTTTATTAATGCAGCAATATTGTTCACATTTCAATTATAAAGTGAACTAATGATTTTTTTCTATGGGGTGCGTTTGGAAAAAAATCACGTAATTCCCCCGCCAAAAATATAACTAGTCCCCATTTCTAATTTTTTTAACAAGCACACCCCATAGAAAATATAACCGCAAACGCTCATGTGAAAAAATGTGAAAAAAAAACCACTTTACACACTGTAGATGATTAAAAATTCTAATTTTATTGCATTTTTGTTATAATATACAGACAGGACATGACTTATACATATAGTAATGATATATTATGAATCTGCTGAGTCTGCCGGGAAAAAATAAATCTGGGTCATTGTTGAGAATTAACAGTCTCCTGTCCGTCCTCTTTCTCTTATCTCGAAACCCTGTCTCGAGCTGATATTGACACCTTGGATTAAGATCTCTTCAACGTTGGGAGAGAAGTGATTTGAAATGATGAATTAAGACACGGAAGCCTTTTAGTCACTCAAAACACATCTTTGTATTTTTTTGTCTGGACACATTATTTATACATTTCTGCAAAAGAGGCGGAGTTTCTCATCTCATGCTATAATTGGTAGAGCGGGAGGCGGTGGCTAGAAAGTCCCCTCTAACGTACAGAGCACGTGATTTCGGGGAAATTGCAGAACATTTCTTCAAAAACGAAACTAATCCTGCAGGATACAGAAACGAAACTTAATAACAGGGATTCTGCATATATGTGTCCCATATTAAACTAAAGAAATATATAAATGTTACTACCGATCAGTGCGAGGCGTTTGGTGGTCCTGTTCCCTTCAGTCATATAATAAAACGTGGCTTCTAAACGCATTTAAACATGATGAGGAAAAGCGGTAAAAATGAGTTCAGCACACAGCGGAGGAAATGGCTCAGCAGGGAAAGGGTTAATTGGATTTTTGGGAAAAGCTAGAACACATGTTTTTTTTATTTTTCAGAAAGGTTGTAAATTCCAATTTTTACACCTGTAACCGGTTTGGATTTTGAAATCTAGATACACTGATAAAAGTTTTCACCCCCCTCACAGAATTTTCGGAAAATGGTAAAATACTCGCTTTTTTATTTTCCAAGACGGATCTAATTACCAATTCTCACATCTGTAACGTCTTCGTTTTTTGAGATATAGGTATACGGATAAAAGTATTCACACCCCTTTTTCAGGAAGATTTTCATGCCTATAACAGCTTTGACTTTTGAAATATAGGTATCCTGTTTAAATTATTCACCCCCCTTTTTTCACCCTCCCCACTTGGATTTATGGAAACCGGTAAAACACGTGGTTTTTTTATTTTTCAAGTAGATTGTAAATACCAATTTTCACTCCTGTAACATCTTTGGTTTTTGAGCTATAGGTATCATGTTTAAAATATTCAACCCCCTTTTTCACCCCCTTGGGGGCAGAATTTCTAAAAATCCTTCCTTAATTTGTGCCTACCTCAGAAAAAAATGTACCTACAAAATTTCACGCTTCTAGATTAAACGGTTTGAGCTGGGTGTTAATGAGTCAGTCACGACTTTTCTCTCTCTCTCTGACACCCATGTACAGAAATATACCGACAGCACTCTGGGACTTCTCAAAAAAAATAAAAAAAAATTTATCGACGTTTCAGTTCGCTATCCGCAGACTTTCATCAGTATTTACATACATACAGCAGTAAAAAAACATATATATAGCATAATACAAATGAGCATACTCACCAACAATTAGTGTCCTCCGTCCCCACTTTAATTGTTTGCGAGTATGCTCACCAAAAACATATTTATGTGGAAGGCAGCCTTAAAACATTTAAAAATTGGGGGGGGGGGAATTAAGGGATCTGAATACTATGTAATAGAAGTTGTAAACAACTGCTCCATCCAGAAGAAATAAATTGATTCAATGATCTCTTTTTGTTATGACCAGAAACCACCTGTAATAAGCATAATGTGCTTAGGAGCAAGAGCAAATAATTATATTACAAAAGTAAATGTAGATCTGCTATTTTAAAATTAGTATGACAGCAGCAGGGGTAATAATACACATATCAGGTGCCTGTAGCTAAAACGGGGACACTAAGGGGAAAACTTGCAGTCGCAAATTTCCCCTTTGCGTCCCCGTTTTACAAGTCGATTACGAGGCAGGTGCCAAATCCAGCAGCCTGCCCTGTTATGGCCGCTAGTCTGTAGGATACTCGAGTCGCAGCAGCGCTATTGCGCCGTCATGAGCATCCCTCCTGGAGTCTATTGGACTCCATGAAGGCTTCTGCTGCTGGGTCACATGACCTGCAGGATCTCTCCTCTCATGAGATCCTGCAAGTCCGCGGAGGGAGACCTAGGTACTATTTGTCCCAGCAGTATCACGCTGTTCCTGGTGGCGAAAATCAGCGCATTAAGGAGGTGATAGGGCCCATTAATGGTAAGTTAGAGTATTAAGCAGTAAATCGGCTTCAGATTGTATTATGTAATTTTTGCTACAGCAGGTTGCTTTTTTTGATTAAAATTCAAAACAGGAATTGGAGTGATCTGGACTGTATACTTTTTAAGTTCCATGTTGTTTGCCTGAGACATGTGTAAATTTCTTATTCCCCACAGTGCTTCTTGTGGTTTTTTTTTTTATTTCATTTTTGTGATGTTTTAAATCCCCATTTCATCTTTTGTTTTAGTTTTTCTTAAATCCGCACTTTGTAAATACTACTTCTGCAACCTTGCATGGTGTAAATCTTCTATTAAAGTGCAAAATAATAACTGGACTGGGAACACAAGCGTCTTTTTTTTTTGACAGGTTTTTAACAGCAACGTTGCTTGAAAAAACGTTTTGCCAAAACATTGCTGTAGTTAAGTTGTCTGAAAACCCTGTCTGATAGATTTTATGTCCAGTTCTTCTTTTGTGCTATGGATGTTGTGGAGGTAGTCACTCCCTGGATCGTGTTGGCACCTGCCTGGCCTTACATGTTGAGAGGTGTTCTAGAAAGTGGAATTGCTTCTATTAAGGCTAGGGTCAGACGAACGCAGTGCGAACGCGTGTGCAGCCGCAATTTATCACAGGCGTAGTAGCAGCCAATGACGGGCAATGTACGAAGTACGCAACGCAAGCGGCAAACAAATGCATTTTTTTCGAACGTGATACCGCTAGTACTGACGTACAGAGTGCGCTGCGTCTGCTAGCGGCATGTGTGCGTGATTAGGAGACGTCAGACGCCGCTAATGTCCGGCCAACATAACATCCAGACGCAAAAAGGGTTTTATTGATGATCCGTACGAAATCACAGACGAAAATGCGCATCGTATGACCGCTATCGCGTATTCCGTGAAAAAATACGTCCATTCGTTCGAACGCACTTTTTCACAGACGCGAAAAATGCGTTCGTTTGACCCTAGCCTTAACTGTGACACCATTCAGTTAAATATAGAGGTTTGACACCCCTCATCTGGAAGACTCAAATATCCTGAAATTTCAGAGCCTTCCATCTTTTTGTAATAATCCTCCAGGTGGGTGGGAATTACCGCTCGGGAACGCATCTTCAATCCCTACAGCAGAGCGTACCACACACTGGGAGCATCTGGGAAACCCCATCGTGTAGGTTACTGGCTCTGTGCAGCATGTCCACAGAAAAAGGCTACACAGGTCTCTCAGCATGTGTCCTTGTTGTTGCTGCATCAGGAAGGGGACCACTGCTCACCTGAGCTCTGAGCATATGGGATAAAGGGAGCTCAACCTTTTATTCTTTAAAAAAAATATATAAAAAAATAACATTGCCCTGATTGGTCTTGAATGGGATTTTAATTTCATGTCTTTTTTTTTATTTTTTTTTATTGTAATAAAGTTTTCAGAACAACGTGCACAGTACATGACACCAGATACAGCAAGGCATAAACAATTAAATGGCACCAGGGCATGGTGAACCAAAGGTGTTGAGCAGTGCCAGAGAAGAATAGCTCACGAAGTACAAACATTTTTTAAATACAAAAATAAGGGCACAGAATGAGTACAGTGAGGCTCAATAAGAAAGCACCTTGTAATCAAAAATGGGTGAGCTGAGAAGGGAGTCGCAAAGTGGGTCCTGAAAAAGGAGAATAGGGCCCAGAAGGGGAGGAGTATCTTACTCAAATGGGCAAGCAGCATGTAGTACCATCTGCGGGAGTGCTTATCTGTAGTGCCCAAGGCTCGGTAAATACGATCCTCAATGTCCCGGGTATTTTTCTATCTCCCTGAGCCATTCCTAGGTGGAGGGAATAGTGGAGGATTTCCAGTGCCTCTGGTTAACTGTCTTGGAGGCGTTTTAAGAGACGGATGTCGAGAGAACGTCTGTAGTCAACCCGGCCAAGTGGAGGAGCATAACCGTGGGGGTAAAGTCCAGGGGAGCATCTGAAATCTTGCAGATAGTGTTGTGCACGACCCTCCAAAAAGGTTGCAGTGGACAAGACCACCACATGTGCAGGGGGTCAGCATCAGGCAGATGACATCGCCAGCAGAATCCATCGGTATGGGGGTTGTACAAAGCAAAAGAGGACTTGGGTCGATAACAGAGTGAAAACAGTTTTTAGGAAGTTTCCTGAGCCTTCGAGGCTATGGAGCACGTCTCCCATTTGGTCAGATATGCTGGTTTAGGGCAGGAGATACTTTGAAGTAAGCCATAAAGCAAAGAAACGCCGTGAGAGGGAGGGTGGGCACGTTGGGTAAGCTTTCCAAAGGATGTGAGCGGACTAACAAAATGGATGATCGGTGCCAGTGTGCGCAGGTAGGATGTTGAGCGGTGTAGGTGGAAGGTGTCAAAAAGAGTGTGGATGGGTAAGAAGTACTTTGCTAGGGAGCTTGAACCTGTCCCGCTCCACAAAGGTGGAGACCACGAGAGGTTGGGGACTGTCAGGGGTCTGCATTGGCGCAACCACTGTGAAAATGCTGGTTGAGAGTCAAGGGGCTGTTAAAAGTGGTGAGGGCCAGGGAGCAATGGGCATAGAACGTTGCAGGGATCGCCATATCCTAAGTGTGGCCGAGACTGTGGGATAATGTGATACTAACGGGTCTATTCAGTAAAGGTGAAGCTCAGGAGAATTGGCAAGAGAAGAGAACAATCCAGACCAAATAGCCAATTTGGAAAGTGAGCAGAATGGGAACATTTTTCTATTTTGGCTATGTTGATCTAGAATTTTCACTTCTCTTGCCCATTCTCCTGAGTTTCACCCTTAGTGAATAGACCTGATCGTGTTCTGTGTTGGTGTCAAATAGCCAGGGAAGAGATGCAAGGGAGCCCCCCGCCAAGGACTTCTCCATGGGAATCCAAAGCTTTTGGGTGGGACTAGTCGTCCATTCCAGGATGCATAGCAAGTGAACCGTTTGATAAGGGTAAGTAGTCAATGTAATAGAGCAGCAGGAAATGCTAGCAGAATGCTTGGTTATGTAGGGAGAGGTATTAGCAGTAGGAAAAGGGAATTGCTCATGCCACTGTACAGAGCACTGGTGAGACCTTACTTGGTGTACTGTGTGCAGTACTGGAGACCGTATCTCCAGAAGGATATAGACATCTTAGAGAGAGTTCAGAGAAGGGCTACTAAAATGGTGTACGGCTTGAAGGAGAAAAGTTACCAGGAAAGGCTTAATGATCTTAACATGTATAGCTTGGAAAAAAAGACGAGACAGGAGATATGATAGAAACATTTAAATACGTAAAGGGAATCCACAAGGTAGAGGAAGGGAGTATATTTAAAAGGAAACAAAGTAGTAAAACAAGAGGACATAGTCTTAGATTAGAGGGGCAAAGGTTTAAAAGTAAAATCAGGAAGCGTTATTTTACTGAGAGGGTGGTGGATACATGGAACAACCTTCCAGTTGAAGTGGTATAGGCCAAAACAGTGATTGAATTTAAGCAGGCATGGGATAGGCATAAGGCTATCCTAAACAAAAGATAAATCCAGGTAAAGTATCCATGTAATTGGGCAGATTAGATGGGCCGAAAGGTCTGTGAAAGATCTGCCGACATTTTCTATGTTTCTATAATAATGTTTGATATGCGGTAGGGCCAGGCCTCCCTCAGATTTAGGGGCGGTCAGCACCACCAAACGCAATCGCGACTTATTGTAGACAAACAGCATTTGGTTGGTCTGAAAAAAGTGGAGATGGTGGGTCTGAAAAAAGTGGAATGGCAATCGGCAACATTTGAAAAAGGTATAGCACATGGCGGAGGATATTCATTTTAAGGACGTTAATGCGTCCAAACCAGGTAATGTGCAGGTACAACCACTGAGCAAGGTCAGTGGAGACAGCACGCAACAAAGGGGCAAAATTAGCAAAGTTGATATCCGAGAGCTTTGGGGTTAAATGTACTTCAAGGTATTTCAATGTACTGGTGCACCACTTGAACAGAAAGGACAGCTGAAGTTGTGTGCGGACGGGCGAGTACACTGTGAGACCTAAGGTTCCTGATTTGGCCATATTAGTGCAGTAATTGCTAAAGGAGCTATGCTGTTTCAAAAGGGCAAAAAGGGAGGGCAAGGTGATCAGGGGCTGGGAGACAAAGTTATAAAAGATGCGCCGACTAGGCAGCAACCTTGTGTTGGTGCTGCCCAACGGAGATCCCACGAATAGAGGGGTTGCTTCGAACGGCCTGAAGCAAGGGCAGTGGCGACTCTAAGAACAATATTTAGGGGGGGGCACATAGGATAACGCATTCAAAACGGGGGGGGGGCATTAATAATTTTCACCACTAAATCATACCACTGAATAAAACTAAGGGCCCTATCACCTGGTGTGAGCTAAAACACCATCACTAAAGGAATAATTTAGCGCGAGTCGCTAAAACGTAGTGCCTGACTACCTACTAACAGATCACCTTGTCCGCGGTAGTCCATGAACAAGGTCGTAGGGAAACTAATGCAGTTGTGTACAGGATAGAACTGTTTTTTTTTCCAGTGTAGAGTGCCGGACCATACCTATCCCTCGCCCTCACAAGCTTGAATATGAACACATCCAGTGAATAACCTCACACCCCTGCATTATTAAAATCCTCCACGGTGGTCGTATCATCCATGTTTTGATGCACACATATATTAAGGCTGATGGGCATTGCATGGTAAATGCCACCTGACAGCATGTAGATCCTTACACTGCATTTAATAGATCCAAAAGGAAGGCCAGGTGAGCGACACAAATTTCCCTGCTGCAGCATATAAATAATACATGATTCAGGGCAAGACTTATTCATGTGTCCCTTTAAACATGGTCCACACAGTCACCCTAATAAATCAACCGCTTCCATACTATGAATAACCCCCAGCATAAAATGTTTAAAATTAGGCAATATATTAGAATTAGGATATGTGGATAAAGGATACATTTATAATAGAGCCGACTGCAACAGCAGTGACATTGCTGACCAGATCCATTACTATGGTGTATGGTGCCAAGAGAACACCTGTGCTGCATTCCTGTCAATTGGCTGGTAATTTTGCGCGAGGATCTGGTTTTTCTGTCTTTTTGGAGTTAGCACCAGAGTTGAGCAGTAGGTAAAATGTTGCAATTATCGCCCCTCAAAAAATTAGCGCTGGCACCAAGTGATCTGTTAGCTGCAAAAGCACTAGAGATCTAGCACTTTCCGTGTTAAGTAAAGCACGCGGAAAGCACAGTAAACTCGCGTTACAAATCGCTAATAGCAACGCGCTAAGTGATTTTTCCTGTTTGTAGCGGGAGGCAAACAATCTGTTGGTCAGGCGCTAGACTCAATTAACCTGGCGCTAACCCAAAACCATGCCGACACAAGGGTTAGCTCACATCAAGTAATAGTGCCCTAAATAAGTATATATAATAAGATTCCAAGACCCCAGAGTAATGTGACACAATGAGTAATGTGACGCAATGAGTAATGTGATGCAATGATACCTTTTTGTTGTACTAACCTGATACTTAAATTCAATATTTTATTTGCCGCAATTCGGCCGTTTTCGCTGAATGTCTGATAGCTGCTTCAGTGACTCCACTTTTAGCAAATTACAGTGACCATTCGCTAAATAGGGAATTCACCTTATTTTCGGCGAAATAAATTCCCCGAAATGTGACGAAAAGAAGAGGCTCTAAAGATCATTAGACCTTTTAGATTTTAACTTCCATAATAACCCCTAAAATGCCATAAACCCAGGGAAATACAATAAAATATGTGGCATTTAGCCTACCCCTTAACCCCTAATATGCAATTGATCAAGGGAAAACATGAAATGAATACACTGAGGCATGTAGCCAACCCATTAACCCCTAAAATGCCATTAGTTAAGGAAAAAATAAACTGTATACTGTGAGGGATGAAGCCTACCCATTAACCCTTAATATACAACTAAAACCAAGGCAAAAACTAACGTAATACACAATGTAATGTATAGTCTGAACATTAACCACTTCACTGCTGAGCCATTTCAACCCTGTGTTTACGTTTAAGTGCACGTTTTTATTTAATGTTTTATGACTCTTATTTTACACTGAATATGGTCATGTTGGGTATCATGGGAAAGGCCAGAATCTGCCCTTTCCAATGACCTAGAACGTCCATATCCAATGCACAGGAACGGAGATACCGCGGTCCGAAAGGTTTGGGAAGCTGAATGCTGATTTTTGGGGGGGGGGGGGTGCACATGGGGGGGCTAGGAATAACCTAGGGGGGGCAATTGTGCCCCCCCTTTCCCCCCTGTAGAGACGCCTATGAGCAAGGGTAATTTCATGTTTCTTTTCATATTTATTTGACATCAAGTAGGGGTAGTGGAATTTGGAGCGCCGAGAGCAGCATAAAACCTAAATATAGCCCCTGAGAGAATGTCGTTTATATTTTTTTCTATTTGTTTTGCTAAAGTGAGTGGTCTTCAGCATATAGCCAACTGCATGATGTTGTTGTGCAGGGACAGTTTGTTTCTGATCAAGATACAAGAATGAGATACTTTACATTTTATCTACATGTAGGATAAGTGCTTCTTTTAAAAGCATCATTTTCTAATGCTCCATATGTCCTTAATAATGCAAGCCATGAGTGTTCAGATTATGAATCCACTTTTGTTTTGAGTCTCCAGTACACTGGTTTTGAAAAGAAACAAGGACCATGCAAATGCACAAAAGCTGTGTCTTGGAACATATAGACAATATATTGTCATGGCATTTTTAAAACATTTATGGCTTTCCGGCCCTACATGCATCAATTGGTCTTTAATTCATGTACATTAAAATATTTGAAGAATCCTGGTCTGCGTCGAAAGCGGTGCTCCGGGGACAAATAGAGTTCGCTGCCCGTAAGCGGAAAGAGGACTCTCAGCATCTTACTAGGGCTCACTCAGATTTACTCAGGAGTTACAGAATTTACCTGTCAAACATGACTCCTGTGGCCTTACAAACAAGATAAGTCCAGGTACGATACCCTAGCCACCAACCACACGCAACGCTCATGGCAGCATCAGAAACACCGGCTATATAATTTTGGTAATAAACATGGTCGCCTCCTGGCCAATCTCATCCGCTACCAGACACAGACCCGACCTTTTATCTCCCAGCTCAAGACTACAGACGGTACCATACTCACTGGCCCCGCTGCTGTCGTTGACTATTTCCGAACATATTTTGCAGACTTCTACAAAGCTGGCCCTGATGATTGTCCCGCTCAATTGAACATTTTCCATAGGGCACGAAATTCCAAAATTGTCCCCGATAGAACGCAACGCACTATCAGCACCCATCACATACACTGAAGTCTGAAACGCGATAGCCAAACTCAAAAATGGGAAAACCCTGGGACCAGATGGGTTTGGGGCAGAGTATTACAAGCTCCTCTCGGGCTCGGTGGTTCCACACTTAGTCTCACTTTACAACAATATTTTAGAAGGAGAGGAACCTCCTCCAACTTTTAACGAGGCCCGAGTGGTGGTTTTCAGCAAGCCCGGGAAGGATCTTGCCTTGGTCACCTCCTACCGACCTATTGCGTTAGTGGATAAAAGTTTTAAGTCCATGTTTACTATCATGGCCTGCCGCCTTCAAAGGCCTCTCGCACACCTTGTGGGCCCCCAACAAACTGGTTTCCTTACTGGCCGACACACCACTATAAACATATGGCTATAGCGGCCATATGGTCCTCCACCCTTACTCCAAACGCTTCAAATCTTTTGTTGAGTTGCGATGCCGATAAGGCGTTCGACAGGATATCCTGGACTTATTTTGAATGATTTATTAAGTTCCACCACTTTGGGAAGGTGTTCTTGACCCTATTTCGCGTGCTCTATCGCAACCCCTCCACAGTGATCACACCGAACGGGCTTAATTCTGCCCCCTTCATTCTAGAGTGAGGAACCAGACAGGGTTGTCCCCTATCGCCGTTACTGTTTATCCTCGCTTTGGGACCCCTCCTACGCATTACAGAGACATGCCCGGCGATCACTGGTATCCATTTATCCTCCTCTGTGACGCTAAAACTAATGGCTTTCGCAGACGATCTGTTACGGTTTCTTTCGGAAACTGTTTCTTTCGGACCCTGCATCTGCCACTTTGCCGCTGTTGACCTTATTTGATTCATTTCACGTGGCCTTGGGTTTCTAAATTAATTACACTAAGTCGGTCGCCCTGCCCCTGGGATCGAAGCCTCAAGGCACTTGGCTCAGACAGTTTCCCTTCTCTTGGGCTCCCACACCTTCCATTAAATACCTAGGGATCATCCTACCGGCTGATCTTTCTCAATTATATCGTCTCAATATTGACCCCCATTTAACCCAAACTAAACTGCTCCTGGAAGCATGGAGTTCTCTGTCCTATTTAGGACGGGCCGCACTCATTAAAATGACCTCATTCCCCAAATTGCTCAATCCCTTACAGGTTTTGCCCCTACTGTTGAAGCCCGCAGACCTCCGTATACTACAGAGGCTGTATGTGGCATTTATATGGCAAGGTAAACAGGCACGCATACCACTTCCTGCTCTCCATCAATCACTAGCTAGGGGAGGTATTCATTTCCCAAATATACAGTCAGGTCCAGAAATATTGGGACATCGACACAAATCTAACACCTTTGGCTCTATACACCACCACAATGGAGTTAGAATGAAACAAACACAATGTGCTTTAACTGCAGACTGTCAGCTTTAATTTGAGGGTATGTACATCCAACTCAGGTGAACGGTGTAGGCCTATTTACGTCATTGCATATATGGTCATGTCCCTTCATACAACTGTTTTGGGAAACTATACGGTGATTCAGTTCACAGGTTCTCCGACTAGAACTTCCTTTCACCCCGGAATGGGCCATCTTTAATCGTCCGACCCCTCCCACCCCCCGGCCCTTTGCTATGTGCCACCAGTTTTGGCTAACCCTCCTAGCCCCGACTGGCAAAAAAGCGATCTTGTCCCAATGGATCTCCACCTCCCCTCCTTCCTACAATTTTCACTTCTCCAGTCATTCTCCTGGTTTTCAGTTCTCTGGATGATTAAACACTATCAGGGTTATTCAATTTCATGTGTACCTCGTGGGTCAAATATTTTGTTGGCATCGGGGTGTCTTTGGATCCTTTTAATACCGTCTGGTAAAGGATTATTGTAAATATTTAGATTTTAAGGGACCTTGTAATAATAGAGATGCTTTTGGACCATTCCATTGTTTTGGTTTCTTAATTAGAATGAAAGAGTTAAAGTTGAAATCCTTTACTATTCAATCTTGAGACCCATATGCCTGCGTTTACAGAAGTCCCTCTGGACAGAGCACAAAGCACCAGATGGGCGAACCTATTATTACAACACCGAAACCAAGCAGTCCTCCTGGGAGAAACCAGACGAGCTGAAATCTAAACCAGAGGTAAATACATCGCCTGACACTGTCCAAATGTTGCCAGCTAATATGATGCATTTGCTATGGGGGTTATTCAGAGAGCACCAAAATGTCGCTGACATTTCGCTGCTCTCTCGTTCTCCGCATTTCGGGGGAATCAAATTTACACTGCTGAATGCTGCGGCCGCGGCAGACACACCGGACAGCCACCAAATGCAGCCAATGAGCTGCCGAGCACAGTGATGACCAGCCGGAAAAGAAAGCCAACAGGTCGCCGGACGGGTAAAAAACAAAACAAAACAATACGATTGAAGGTGTCAAAATTGAACCGCTGTTTGCGAAAATGTCTGGAATTAACATATAAGGTCCTATGAATGATAATTAAAAGGTCTGTTACAGAAAACGAAAAACCACTATTAACAAAGGAAAAAAAAAATTGTCAAAAAATGTCTAAAAGATCCTAAAAAAAATCAAGAGACTTTTTACTGCAGATTAAAATAATAGTGAGAAACAAGGGGGGTGTTTGTGAGGGTCCTGAGAACGAGCAACAGCACAATGGCCTGCTCTACGGTGGGTGCCCGCTCAGGTCTCACAAACAAGGTTTTAGCTTGCTTGTGCCATTACAGGGATGAATTTTCCATATGCAAATCAGCCTGCTCTCACCCAGAAAGGGTGGCCAGTGCTGATTGCCAAGGACGTCATCCCTGCACGAGAGGTGCAGCAACCCCCGACGATCGTTTCGGCCTTCTTGGGCCTCGACATTTCGCTGCTCTCTCATTCTCCGCATTTCGGGGGAATCAAATTTACACTGCTGAATGCTGCGGCCGCGGCAGACACACCGGACAGCCACCAAATGCAGCCAATGAGCTGCCGAGCACAGCGATGACCAGCCGCAAATTAAAGCCAACAAGTCGCCGTACGGGTAAAAAACAAAACAAAACAATACGATTGAAGGTGTCAAAATTGAAACGCTGTTTGCGAAAATGTCTGGAATTAACATATAAGGTCCTATGAATGATAATTAAAAGGTCTCTTACAGAAAACGAAAAACCACTATTAACAAAGGAAAAAAATTTTTTGTCAAAAAATGTTTAAAAGATCCTAAAAAAAATCAAGAGACTTTTTACTGCAGATTAAAATAATAAACCGGTTTATTAGATATTGTTTAGAAACGGGAATATTTTTAACATTGAAGACTATGGGGTTCGCCTGAATAAACCTGAATGAAAATACCTAAACAGCATTGCACTTCTGCAACTTTTCACTGCTGTTCGTTGTTCTGTGAATAGATTAACCATTGCTTCTCTATGCGGGATTTCACTGCCCTCGAACAGGCACCGTACTTACAGGCAGATCGGCAAAATTTGGTGAACTGCCTGCTCTTTGAATGGCCCCGAAATGTCACCGTGCGAGGAAATTCCCTGTTCGGTGACATTTCGGGGTCAGATCGGCTCTTTGAATAACCCCTTATGTCATAGTTAACCCATTTAGATGTCCCTATGCACTTAGTTCAAAAGTAATAAAACATGGTAAGACTATTAAGTCAAAATACTTGTCTGTTTCAGTTTGTCTCA
The DNA here is from genome assembly GCA_009667805.1 of Leptobrachium leishanense. NCBI lineage: Eukaryota > Metazoa > Chordata > Amphibia > Anura > Megophryidae > Leptobrachium > Leptobrachium leishanense. Next base: position 350,200,681 of record CM019064.1, read on the forward strand.
TTTTTGTTGTGTCTACAGCTTCTTCTGTCTCAGTGTTCATGGAAAGAGTATAAATCTGACACTGGTAAATCTTACTATTACAACTCACAAACCAAGGAGTCCCGGTGGACCAAACCCAAAGATTTAGAAGAAATAGAAGGTAAAAGCCGCCAGACATGTGAAATAAATTGGTGGAAGCCAACCCTTTCTCAATTCCAACCTCTCTGCATTTGTCACATCCATGAAAAAAACGTTTTCGGATTATTAAATGATCAGAGTTATAATGCAGACACGAACTATCTGGTTTATAAAATACTCAGTGCTATAGTGCGCAATTATGAGACTAACCTCGATGGAGCGTATTGCTTTAGTACAAGTGAAGGCTGCTGAACATGGCAAAAAATGGTTCTACTGGTTGACGACCTTTTTGTGACAGACCGCCTGGAACCCTGACTGTGTGCCTCCGTTAGACTGTCCCTTTCTCCAAGCTGGAACCAGAAATCCAGGAACCTCAGCCCAAACCTCCCTAAATTACCAGGCAGAACCAGTAACATTTAGGGCAGGACCACAAACTCCCAAAATAATAAAGATTTACCCCAAATCACTGGGCAAGACCAGTATTCAGAGAAAAAGCAGCAGATCTCTTTTAATTGGGGACAGGCACACTTATATATACGGTCAAACATGGTCATTTACAGACACAACCACCCCCACCTCCCCCCCCGAAACTGTTGGGAGCCATAATTAGACTTAAACAGATAATGGGATAAGCAATCAACATTCCTAGGCAGGCAGGACAATACAATTGTGATTGACAAACTGATAATGAGGCCGTGTTTGCCTGACAAAACAGATTGACAAAACTACTCAGATATAAACAGATATTTTTTAAAGCTCAATATGAGTATAGATGATCCCAAATATTTTCAGCATACAACCGCCACCAAGCTTTCAGGCACCCCACACACTTGTGCCCGCAATAACAAATATAATACATAAATTTAAGTTTGAATTGGCACCGCCAATTTGGCTTACATGCACCGCTCGATGGTAAGCGTACTGGATACTCAAGAGGTAAAAGAGACTGAAAATTCCATAGCATAAAACCATTACATTTAATCTGTTTTTTAAAAAGGCATAAAAACCACTCACAAAGAAAATGGCACTACATAAAATTAATAGGAGTGCAAATAAGCATTGACAATATTGGTTGTCACCAGTAGCTGGTTATCTGGATACCGTCTGTCCGTGAATGAACCCTTCTAACTTCCGGCTCTCCAGATTGGTGACCAACAGCAGGAACAGATGCTCCAAGGAAAGGTGTCACTCGTTTGGACATGCTCGACACGTTTCGTCTTAAGTATGACTTCCTCAAGAGCCAATCCTATCCTCAGATAACAGGCAGGCAGACAGACAATGACATTATTCTTGCATAACCCACATTACATTACACTCTGTACGCAATGGAGGCCGAGGAAATAATATAGAACAGTGGTTCCCAACCGCGGGCCTCAATTACCTCAAGGAAATGCAGACTGAATCCTGTAATCACTGAGCAGCAAATCATATCACCTGTGCTGTACTACAGATACAGTGGTACCTCGGTTCAGAAACTTAATTGGTTCCACGACTCTGGTCGCGAACCAAATTGGTCGTGAACTGAATCACATTTTCCCATAGGGTTCAATGTAAATCAGGTTAATCCATTCTGAACCATATGGGGGAAAAAAATGTAACCTCAAAAATATGAAACAAAGTACAGTATGAAGAGAGTGAACACTAACCTTTCTTGGGGTGACTTCTGGCCTGGAGGACGGAAAGGTGGGAGGGGAGGAGGTTATTGGTTGGAGGGGGAGTCCCCCTCCATAATGACATCAGGGAGATCTCCTTCAGGGATTTCCTCGCTTCTTTGTCTCTTAGCTGCAGGGTAAATTTTGGTGAAAAATCTGTCTGTCACTTGTTTTTTCCTACGCTGCAGAACCCTCCGGAAATGAGAGACCACGTTGTCGTTCACCATATTCAAGACTCTGTTCGTCACAGTTATGTTCGTCACAGTTCGTCACCTTCATTAACGCTCTGCACATTCTTGTAACCGCTCTGCGCTTTCTTTTTCCCACCACGCTTGTTCTGCACTTTCTTGGGAGCCATGCTGGATTTAATACAGTAATACTGAACAGTACTGTGCTACAAAGCACACAAAAAAGCTTCACAGTAGCACTGTCTGCGACCGCGATCTCGAGTACAGGAAGCCACGACCATGTGTCAGAGTGGGGAAAGTGGCTACGGTCGTGTTCGTAACCCGAGGCGGAGTTCGTGAACGGAGGTAAAATGTTGACGAACTTCCTGGTCGCGAACTGAATTGTTCGTGAACAGGGGCATTCATGAACCGAGGTACCACTGTATCTGGAAAACCTGACCTGTTGGGGGTACTTGAGGACCACGGTTGGGAACCACGGATATAGAACATCAGGCCTGCACCCTAAAAATATGTCTCCAGGTCTATGCACCCCAAGTCCAAAGTGACTCGCTTCACACTGTGCACCCCGATTTGGACGCAATAGTCCTGAGGCATAATTATTGTATGCATGATTTTCTGGCTCATAAAATATGCCTAAAGTTTTTCTGTCTGTATGGGATCTGTTAGACTGAGTATCCACGGCTGTTCTGGGTTTTCTTTTTATCTTTTGGAAGTTCTTGTGACTACTTTCTGTGACGTTCTGCCATAGTGATACCATATGTGATAACATTTCCTGGAATTGGACAGTATTATTTTATAAGTGAGCATTGAATGATGTTATTTATGCTGACACTATTTAATGTTTTTTGAATTACCTTTCACTTTTGAATTCCAAAAAAGCGGAATATGTTAGAATTATTTTTTTATGAGACTAACAAATTTATTTCTTTCATTTGCAGTTTTGATAAAGCAAGAGCAGGAAGCTGGGTGAGTCTGAGATAAAGATCAGGTAAAAAGAGCATTACATTGTAAAACTAAATCCCAGAAGGAGACTGTCACTGGAAAACCGCAACAATGCTTCAAATGCACTCACGTACACAATATATCTCGATCTCGACCTATATACCAGATTCAGAGGCAGATTTCAAACGCTCCCTTAAAACGTTCCTATTTAGGGAAGCCTACCACCCAACTCACTGACGCAACCATCAATCACTCTCACCTTGCAGTCCTCTCCTCCTGTTTCCAACCCCAACCCTCCTAGATTGTGAGTTCCTACGGGAATAGGGCCCTCATCTCCTCCTGTACTGTTTGTCAAATGTTGTTCAATGTATTGTAACCCGTCTATACTGTGCCTATTGTACAGCGCTGCGGAATATGCTGGCGCTTTATAAATAAAGAATAATAATAATAATAATAATCATAATAATCGGAGCACTCCATTTAATAACCTAGTTCGAAAGATTTTAATAACACCTGACATAGGAATAAGCAATGGGGATTCAGTTACAAATTGAGATCATATATTGCATATAAGCATGCCACAACGTCAATGTACTCCACGGTAAGTCCTATTCTGTCCCAACCTAATTCTGTCCCAACCTAATGACTGCTTTTATGAGGTAAACCCACACACTTGGGACATGCATCCTCCTGAAGCTGTCTGCTTTCATCCTTTAAAGAAGTCCTGCAATGATGCACATGTGACAGAAAGGAGTGCAAACTGAGAATGGTCACACTCACACTAGACATTCAAATTATTTCCGAAACACCCTTATAAAAATTGCATGTTGAAAGCCATTGTGTGTGTGCTGTATATATCTATATATACGCACACTATTCAGCCACAACAATAAAAGCATTGACAGGTGAGGTGAATAACATTGATTATAAGGTTACATTGGCACCTGTCAAGTGGTGGGATATAGTACGCTCAAGGGGAAAAGTCCTTGAATTTCATTTATTGGAAGCAAGAAAAATGGGCAACGAAAAGATCTGATTGACTTTGACAAAGTCCATATAGTGATGGCTAGATGACTGGGTCAGAACATCTACAAAACGGCAAGTCTTGTGGGGTATTCACAGTATGCAGTTGGTTAGTAGCTACCCAAAGTGATGCAAGGAAGGCCATGCCCTAGGCTCATTGATGCACATGGAGAGCGAAGGCTAGCCCATCTGGTTTGACCACATGGACAGGCTACTGTAGCTCACACTGCCAACAAAAACCTAACGCTGGCCATGAAAGAAAGGTGTCCGGACACACTTGACACATGCGACCTTCCTAGAGATTGTTGCAGGCCACATACACCTCTTCATAGCAATGATATTCTCTGATGGCAGTGGCCTCTTTCAACAGCATAAAACACCTTGAAATGCTGCAAAAACTGTTCAGGAATGGTTTCAGGACCATGACAAAGATTTCAAGTTGCTGCCCTGTCCTCCAATTCCCCAGAATCTGAATGAGCATCTATGGAATATGCTGAAACAACAAATCAGATCCATGGAGGTCGCACCTTGCAGGAGATAAGGCTAGGGTCAGACAAACACATTTTTCACGTCGTCGGACGTATACATATACGGACGTATTTTTTTCACGGAATACGCGATAGCGGTCATACGATGCGCATTTTCGTCCGTGATTTAGTACGGATCATCAATAAAACACTTTTTGCATCTGGACGTTATGTAGGCCGGACATTAGCAGCGTCTGATGTCTCCTAATCACGCACACATGCCGCTAGCAGACGCAGCGCACTCTGTACGTCAGTACTAGCGGTATCACGTTCTGGAAAAAATGTGTTCGTTTGCCGCTTGCGTTGCTCGGCCGTACTTCGTATATTGCCCGTCATTGGCCGTCATTTGCTGCTACTACGGCTGTGAAAAAGTGCAGCTGCACGCGCGTTCGCACTGCGTTCGTCTGACCCCAGCCTAAAAGATCTACTCCTAATGTCTTGATGCCAGATAGCACAGAAATTGTTCAGAGGACTTGTGAAGTCCATGCCAGGACACCTCTGAGCTCTTTTGGCAGCACAAGGGGGACCCGCACGATATTAGGCAGGTGGTTTTACTGGAATCTACCAATCTATGTAAGTTTTGTTGGAATTGCAACAAATTATTCACTTTATTTAATTCTAGCACAGTGCAGTCAATATCATAGTACACTCCAGGCAACAGATGGTTTGTGTTCGTTGGACAGTCTGCAGCACAAGTATCTACTGGTCCCTGTCTCCCAGTCCATGGTTCCCTATAACACAGTGATTTGTAAATATACTTGCAGTGCTAAATCTGACTCTTTGTACAGGAAGATTGATGCCAGCATGTCAGACTGTGTTGTGCAAGGGCTAGTAGTTAACTAATGGCATAAAGCTGGGGTCTGCAACCTTCACCCTCCAGATGTTTTGGAACTACATCTACCAACATGCTCAACCTTGTGGTTGTAAATTATAAATTTATGGCATGATGGGACATTACTGTCATTGTTTTTGGACCAGTTTAATTTAACTAATGTGTAAATATGTGACAGCACTCTATCCCAGACTCTCTTATAGGTTCAGATAATCTATTCCCAGTGATAATTGCAAACCAAAAGGATTGTTTTAGCAGGGGAGAGCAACTACTAATTATATAAATCAAGATTAGCAGTTAACAACTAAAATAAACTGTTTATTTTATAGGGAAAAATTCACTCCCCTCCCCTAAGTATTCTTTTACTCAGCAGCATGTGTTTGACGTTACTTTGTGGTTATTTATTAAAAGCATCTCTAGAGCAACATTGTGAAAGGAACAAATGGAATTTCCCAGCTTTATTTTTATAGCTTTGCTCTATCTTTGTTAGTAAATTTTATCAATATGGTTTAAACATCATTTTTCGATGAGCAGCATTTTGGAATCTGCATTTTGGCAGACCCACAATTATATTTTTTCCTTTTCACTAGAATACCTTTTATTGATATCAGATTATTGAACAATCTGCCTCTTAATTCACTGACCTCTGCTTATGTAAATAAAAGACAGGTTTTGATAGAGGAAAAGGCAATAAAATTAAAGTATTCAACCAGGAAATGTACATTTAACGTCTTGTACATCTTCAGTGTTTGGGATTACCAGAGGCGTAACTAGAAACCTCAAGGCCCAGGTGCAGGAACAATGATGGGCCCCTCCCACCCTAGGAAAAAACATATTTGTTCACCTCCCGTCAACATGCATTGGTCCCCTCCAGGTCGACAATGTTAACTCCAGACAATAGGTGTCCCATTTTTTTCCAGGTCCACTATGACCTCTTGAGTCCATCCCCTTTTTAATGTAATGTGCACAATGTGTATCTCACAGAACTCCACAGCAATAAAGCTCACAGTTATGTGCAGTGTGTATGAGCTTATCACAGAGCTCTGCAGCAATAAAACGCACAGTAATGTGCAGTGTGTATGAGTGTAAATCATAGAGGTTTACAGCAACAAAACTCACAGTAATATGTGGTATGTATGAGTTCCTCACAGAGCTCCAAAGTAAAACTCACAAATAAGTATAAAATAAATTAAAAAAATAATTCTAAAATATAGGCAAGCGCCCAGGCAGGTGAGTGTGGGGCCCCCTGGACTCAAGTGCCCGGGTGCGGTGGCATCCTCTGCACCCCTGGTAGTTACACCCCTACCCAATCTGTGGTTCTTGTTCCTAATCTCCAGAGGAATGAATATACAGTTTGAGCTGACCGTTTTGGAAACCAGTATTGCTTTTGCATGTCAAAAACATGACCAAAGCCCAAAATAAAAATAAGTGTACTGAAAGGAGGCTAAATCCATGGTGGTCCAATTAGGGAATAGACTCTGTCTCTGGTGGTCCAGTGTGGTGGCCATGCACTATGCACTTCTGAGGGTTGCAGGCCCTGTAAATGCTCCCTCATGCGCTGGCACTCCATGATAACATGTCAGTACATGTTGTGTTATGACTCGCTCTGAGCACTAATACCATGAGGGAACAGTTACACAGACTGAGGTGTGGACCACAACGCCCCCCCATGCCAGCCCACCAGGGATTACTCTTAACCACGTCACTGGATCAACAGGGCTTCGGCAAAATATTGAAAAGTGAGGTGCCGGTGTATCCTAAGGTGGCCACCTCTGATCATGCTGGAGAATGGTTCATGATTTGATCCAAAATGTTGCATTGTTTTATTAAACCTGACAGGGGTATCACCTGGAACCCATCTTAAGCATTATCAACTTGTGTTAGTAACTTGATTCTGCCAGGGATCCTTTCATCTCAGCTTTTTGCATTGTGTGAATCAGATGGAGTGTGTACAGGAGCATACTGACTGGCTGCGTCTGCTTCCCTAAAGCCAAAGCAGAGGATAAGAAGCTTTTAAAGTCTGTAACGGGGGAATTAGCAGCTCAGCAGGGCTCGGTTATCACTCACAAATGGTGAGGAGACCAGGGAAATTTTTATTTATATAGTATATATCAGTAGCACCTTTTTATACAAAATGCATGATAAGGTGGGTGCAGCCTCTCCCAGGTTTGCGTATTACATGTTAGAGGTTGAACAACCGTTTAGGCTAGTAGCCCTCCCTGTCATATGGTTTACAGGTTCTATATCTCAGTCCCTAAGTAACTGTGCACTGCAGCCAGCCTCAGGAGACGTAAGGATCACATAAATAGTTTAATCTCTTTAGAGCAGGCATTAGGTTTAGAGTTAGGACCTGCTGGGATGGAGTACATTGACATAGCGGCAGGCTTTACCATCGCATGATCATAATTTGTGACCAAAACTCAATCATTGTTCCCCTGGATAGGTGGTTTGAAAATCTGTGATACTATCAGGGTTATTCAAAGAGTATCGAAAAGTCACCGCACGTTCCGTGACTTTTCGTTCTCTTAAATTCGGAGTGATTTGGTAATCCCATTTCGGCGACCCTGCGGTGTATTCAGCTAGCACCACAGGGTCCCCGAATTGCAGGGAAAGGTCACCGCAAACCCGCCGAAAACTAACCGCAAAACCCGGCAAATGCACACCGAAAACCCCGAAAAAACATCTGGATTAACCCCGCTGAAAACTCTGGGAAAAACCCGAGCATGAGCCGATCACACGCAGCGCAGCCACTGGAAAAACCCGACACCGCAGACGAATGGAGTGAATAAATTTAAAAAAATGTTCGCTTGAATGTTTGAAAAGTGAAACGCTGTTTGCAAAGAAAGTACTGAGCGAAAATGTCTGAAATTTACATATGAGATCCAGGGAATGATAATAAAGAGGGCTGTTACAGAACAAATAAGTAAAGTTAAAAACAAATCCCGAAAAATGCTTAAAATATCCTAAAAAATCTATAAATAAAGAGACTCTTTACTGCAGAATATTATAATCAACGGTTTATTAGGTATTGAATTAAAACGGGAATATTTTTAACATTGAAGCCTATGGGATTCGCCTGAATAAACCTGCCGAATTAAACCACCGAATGGCAGGGCATTTCGGGAACCTTTCACTGCTAGTTTTTGTTCTCTGAATAGCTGAAGCAGTGCTTCTCTATGGGGATTCACTGTCCTCGAACAGGCACCGAACAGGTTCCTTATGTGCAGTCAATTTGCGAAGATATGGCGAATTGCCTGCTCTCTGAATGGCCAGGAAAGGTAAGAATTTCAGCGTTTGGTTACCTTTCTCCAGCAATTCGGATCGCTTTGAATAACCCTGAAAATGTAAGTGAAGTGCACTGTATATGGTATGTTTCATTAAATACAGGGCTCAAACTTTCCACTCATCCTGTCACCTAGGGAAAGTGATCATTTATGCAGGGCTAGTGGAAATATGGCCATTTTCCTTTTTTTTTTAAATTCTTTATTTTGAGAATTGCACAACCAGAAAAAGGTATAGGCGCAAAACACACAGCGGCGTATATCAGCCACGGAGGTGCAACTCCATACATCTCGGGAGAAAAAATAGACAATATACATAAAATATAATATGGCCATTTTCAACTAAAGAATTTGTTGTTGACCTCTTGGGATCAGAAGTAGGAAGTAACTTTTTTCCTGGCTAGTACCTTAGGGAAATAAAATATGCTTAAATATATCCATATATAATTTATGTCTGTTTCATTATTTTGCTTAGATATTTTAAAACAGAACTTTTTCAAATTCGAAAACAATTGTTTCGTGTTTTTTTTAGCGCTGCACGTGAAAACCAGCCTGCGGTCTCCAGTCCTTCAACAGCAGCTTCATCAGAAACTGAAATGACGCCCACGGAGGAGGTTACGCTTTTACATCCAAGTATACCTGAAACTGCTGACACAACTGAAATAGAGGCACAGCAAGAGGATGCTTTGGCATATCAGAAAGATTTTATTAACAGGTAAAATACAGGATATTACTTGTTTGGTAACGTGAGTTCAGTTTAATGCAAGTGTGGGCAACTACGACCCTCCAGATGTTTTGAAACTACATTTCCCGTGATGCTCGGCTGCTCATTAGGTTTGCAGAGCCTCAAGGGAAATATAGTTCCAAAACATTTGGAGGGCCAGGGTTGCCGACCCCTTATTTATCGGAAGATTTAATATTACGTAATTTTGCTGCCCTGTCCTGGGATACTTGGAATTAATAGAAATCCTGGTGTTATTTGTTTCTGATAGATATTTATAAAATGTTTATCAGAAACACATGACACCAGGATTTCTATTAATTACAAGTATCCCAGGACAGGGCAGCAAAATTACATATTGTAATATTAAATATTTCTATAAATCAGGGGTCGGCAATCCTGGCCCTCCAAATGTTTTTGGAACTATATTTCCCTTGAGGCTCTGCAAACCTAATGAGCAGCCAAGCATCACGGGAAATGTAGTTTCAAAACATCTGGAGGGCTGTAGTTGCCCACACCTGGTCTAATGTCTGCGTGCTTACTGTTACTGCACATATTGCTAGAATAAACGATCAGCAAGCAACACATCTCCTATGTTGCTTCTTTTTATTTCAAAGTTTTAATACCTTTTATCTATCTTTTGCTATGTTTCTACATTTCCTCTTTCTTGGTTTATGTTACAATAGCCTTAGGGCATGTAATACATTTGATATTTTCTGTATCCTTTGCAGTGATTCTTTCCGAACAGATGATCTAGGGAAGGTAGAACCAGAAAAGAGGGTTTATAATTGGAACACAAAGGAGGAAGCTAAACAGTTCTTCAAGGAGTTACTGAAGGATAAGGTAATCTTTAGAACTGAAATGCTTTGTACTGTGTTCCACAAAAAACTGGACAGAATTGATGTTCACCAGTGGAATTTAATGTTTTGGATTGCTTGATGTTTAGGTACAAAAGGGAACACAGTGAACATCAATCATATTGTATAGAATTGCTGCTGTTTTATGGAGTTGTTTTGTCTGGATGCAGAATTTGTTGTTTTTGACAAAAGAATGTTTATCCTTCCAATGTTTTGCAGGGTGTTCCTTCCAATGCATCATGGGAGCAAGCAATGAAAATGATTATCAATGATCCAAGATACAGGTGAAAATTTAACTATAGCCCCTGTTTGCGAAGTATATGATTATGATATTATGCATTGATTCCACTTCAATCTGTGCCATAACCTGGACACAAGGGGGCTAGATTCAATACTGATTGCTAACTTTAGTGTTTTGATATTGAAGCATTAACGTCAGGAATCAGGATACATGACTTTAACGCATGCTCCCCCAGATTAACTTCCTAACGCTAAAGACGGTAAACACCCGTTAACGTATCGGTGATTGCTCTAGCTTGCGCACACTTTCTGTACTTTGCGCACCCTATACTTAACATGGAGAACACAATCAGTTTTTAGCGTTAGGACTTTGTTATTATTTACTTATCCTAACTCTAATTACCACACTGATGGGTTAAACAGATTTTTACTGTCACCTAAAAGCTGGTGCACCGGCAAACCCCCCCCCCCCCACTAATAAATCCATTACTCCCCTCTCAAAACGGCAGCCGATCTGCTGCTTCTTGTCGCAGGGAGCAGTGTGAGACTGGGGATTATTTGTGCATGATCACTCCGCAATCCTGAGAGATCTTGCGAGATCGCACAGGACTCGTGGCCAGGTAGCAGAACCCTCTTTGGAGTCATGGCGTTCTTTTTAAAAAAAAGAGGCACTGAATAGCGTAGAATCAGGAAGCAGCTTCAGGCTGAATCACTCTTATTATCGTAACGTGCAGCTGTGCAAATTGCGTAGGCTAGGCTGGCTCAGTGCTGCCACTGCGGTCTGTATGGTGAAACACACACACACGTGCGCAAACTGAAAGTAGAGAAAAAAAAAGCGGAGGACAGAGAAGCACAGGGAGGGAGCGTGGAGCAGGTGAGTATGAGAACTTTTTTTTCCATAAAAAAATTTAATTTACAGATTAAATACAAACAGACCAGCACATTAATTTAATGGAATGGCAGGGGAGGCCCTGCCTCCCCTGACTGCACGTCAGTAGTGGGGAAATTAATGGAAACCATGTTAAAGGAAAGGATTGTTGAACATCTAAAAACACATAGATTACAGGATCAGAAACAACATGGGTTTACCTCAAGGAGATCATGCCAAACTAATCTTATTGATTTTTTTGATTGGGTAACAAAAATAATAGACACAGGTGGTGCAGTAGACATTGCTTATTTAGATTTCAGTAAGGCTTTTGATACTGTTCTGCATAGAAAGCTTATCAATAAATTGCAATCTTTGAGCTTGGATTCCAATATTGTTGAATGGATTAGGCAGTGGCTGAGTGATAGGCAACAGAGGGTTGTGGTAAATGGAGTTTATTCGGCGCAAGGTCTTGTTACCAGTGGGGTACCTCAGGGGTCAGTACTTGGACCCATTCTCTTTAATATTTTTATTAGTGATATTGCAGAAGGTATTAATGGAAAAGTATGTCTTTTTGCTGATGACACAAAGATTTGCAACAGGGTTGACGTTCCTGGAGGGATCAGCCAAATGACAAATGATTTAGGTAAACTAAAAAAATGGTCGGAGCTGTGGCAATTGAGTTTTTAATGTGGATAAGTGCAACATAATGCACCTGGGACGTAAAAACCCAAGGGCTGAATATAGAATATTTGATACAGTCCTAACCTCAACATCTGAGGAAAGGGATTTAGGGGTTATTATTTCAGAGGATCTAAGGGTAAGTAGTCAATGTAATAGAGCAGCAGGAAATGCTAGCAGAATGCTTGGTTGTGTAGGGAGAGGTATAAGGCTAGGGACAGATGAGCGCATTTTCTGCAGCCACCGTCAAAATGTACGTCGATGCGTGCGCACGCATTTTTTCACGGAATACGCTTAAGTGGTCAGACGATGCGCAATTCTGGACGTATTTCATGACGGTGGGGTAAAAAGAAGTCTAGGGAAATCCGGCTGTTTGAACGTTATGTTGGCCGCACACTAGCAGCGTCTGACATCTCCTAATCACGCACACACGCTGCTATGCGGCCGCAGCGCACTTTGTACGTCAGTAGCAGCGGTTTCACGTTCTGATAAAAATGCGTTCATTTGCTGGTTGCGTGGTGTCGGCGCACTTTCGTACGCACGTACTGCGTATATTGGCCGTCATTGGCCGTTATGTGCTGCTACTGCCGCCGTGATTTAGTGCGTCTGCACGCGCGTTCCGACTGCCCCACTCTGACCCTAGCCTTAGCAGTAGGAAAAGGAAAGTGCTCATGCCACTGTACAGAGCACTGGTGAGACCTCACTTGGAGTACTGTGTGCAGTACTGGAGACCGTATCTCCAGAAGGATATAGACATCTTAGAGAGAGTTCAGAGAAGGGCTACTAAAATGGTGTACGGCTTGAAGGAGAAAAGTTACCAGGAAAGGCTTAATGATCTTAACATGTACAGCTTGGAAAAAAGACGAGACAGAGGAGATATGATAGAAACATTTAAATACGTAAAGGGAATCCACAAGGTAGAGGGAGGGAGTATATTTAAAAGGAAACAAAGTAGCAAAACAAGAGGACATAGTCTTAGATTAGAGGGGCAAAGGTTTAACAGTAACATCAGGAAGCATTATTTTACTGAGAGAGTGGTGGATACATGGAACAGTCTTCCAGTAGAAGTGGTAGAGGCCAAAACAGTAATTGAATTTAAGCCGGCATGGGATAGGCATAAGGCTATCCTAAACAAAGATAAATCCAGGTAAAGTATCCATGTAATTGGGCAGACTAGATGGACCGAAAGGTTCGTATCTGCCGACATTTTTCTATGTTTCTATGTCCCTGTTTCACACATCACTTACTGCTGTTGATCCAAAAGAAGACGAAAAAACCCAGTCTGAAGCGCTCGCCAATATGCAACAAGCAGGGAAAAAATTCCTTCTTGACCCCAGAACGGAGAGGTCAGATTTCTCCTTGAATCAAGCAGCTTTTACCCACATATTAATTATTATGACCCTTAATATTATGTTTTTGCAGGAAGTCATCCAGTCGTTGTTTAATAGTCTGTACCGTCTCTGATCCAACCACCTGAACAGGCAGAGAATTCCACAGCTTTATTGTTCTCACCGTAAAATAAACCTTCCTATGCTTTAGACTGAATATCCTTCCATCCAGTCTAAGGCTAGGGTCAGACTAACGCATTTTTCACGTTGTCCGTGAAAATGTGCGTTCGAAGAATGGACGTATTTTTTCACGGAATACGCAATAGCGGTCATACTATGCGCAGTTTCATCCGTGATTTTGTACGGATCATCAATAAAACACTTCTTGCATCTGGACGTTATGTTGGCCGGACATTAGCAGCGTCTGATGTCTCCAATTCACGCACACACGCCTCTAGCGGACGCAGCGCACTCTGTACGTCAGTACTAGTGGTTTAACGTTCTCGAAAAAATGCGTTCATTTTCCACTTGCGTTGCGCAGCCGGACTTTTGTGCGACCGTACTTCGTATATTGGCCGTCATTGCCCGGCATCTGCTGCTAGCACGGCCGTGATTAAGTGCGCCAGAACGCGCGTTCGCACTGCCTCAGTCTGACCCTAGCCTTAATGGGTGACCTTGTTTCCTGTGTATAGTCCTATTAACCACTTGGCTGCTAAGGATGCGCTCAACCCAGCGTTGTTGGATCGGCCAGAGCATGGCCTTTCCAATGATACCAAACATGACCATGTTAAAAGTTAAGAAAAAAAAAATATTAAAAAAATGAAAAGAAAAAAAATTTAAAAAATAAATAATATTTTTTTTTGTTTTGTTAATGCAGCAATATTGTTCCCATTTCAATTCTAATGTAAACAATGATGCTGCACTAATGATTTTTGTATGGGGTGCGTTTGTTAAAAATCGTGTAATTTCCCCCCCCAAAAAAAATGTATCAAGTTCCCCATTTCTAATTTCTTTTAACAAGCGCAACTCATAGAAAATATAATCACAAACGCTTGCATTTTAAAATGTGAAAAAAAAACACTACTCGTGAATTATTGAAAATTCTAATGTTATTGCATTTTTTGTTATAATATACAGACAGGGCATGACATATACATATAATAATGATATATTATGAATCTGCCGAGTCTGCCCGAAAGAAGGATATATAATATGTCTGGGCCATGTAATAAAATAAGGCTTCAAATCAATTAAAATATGATGAGCGAAACCGGTAAAAATTAACTCCGCACACAGGTGGGAAATGGCTCAGCAGCGAAAGGGTTAATGAATAGGTTTCCAGACAATGGTTTATAATGGCCCCATATATATTTATATGAAGATATCAGATCCTCTAAGGCGCCGTTTCGCTAAACTAAACAGGTATAAGCTTGCTAGCCTTTCCGCATAACTTAAACCTTCCATTCCCCTTATTAATTTAGTTGCCTGTCTCTCCGCTTTTTCTAGTAACTTTAGACAGGTGCCCAAAATGGCACGGCATATTCATGGTGCGTGTTACCATTGATTTATAAAGAAGCAAAATTATGTTTTCATCCCATGAGTGAATTCCCACTTTTAATGACAATACCTTGCTGGCCTTAGTGGCTGCTGTTTGACATTGGGCATTGTTGCTGAGTTTGGAGTCTGATTATTCCCAAATCCTTTTCTTGCTTTGATTTTCCTAACACGGTACCATTTAGGGCAGTGTTTCTCAACTCGTATCCTCAGGACCCACTAACAGGCCTGGTTTGTGGGATATCCAAAGCACAGCACAGGTGATCTAATTAGCTGCTCAGTGATTGCAGTATTCAGTCTGCATTTTCCCAAGGTGATCTGCAAAATCCGGCCTGTAATGGGTCCCGAGGACTGGAGTTGAGAAACCCTGATTTAGGGTATAGGTTGCTTGTGTGTTCTTCACTCCAAAGTGCATGACCTTGCATTTGTCTACATTAAATTTCATCTGCCATTTAAGTGCCCAGTCCCCCAATCTATCTAAATCCCTCTGCAGTGTCCCTCTAATACCAGTTATATTGTGTAGGCCACGGGTCAGCAACTTTGTGCCCCCAAATGTTTTGAAACTACAGTCAGGTCCAGAAATATTGGGACATCGACACAATTCTAACATCTTTGGCTCTATACACGACCACAATGGAGTTGGAATGAAACAAACACAATGTGCGCTTTAACTGCAGACTGTCAGCTTTAATTTGAGGGTATGTACATCCAACTCAGATGAACGGTGTAGGACTTACAGCAGTTTGCAGATGTGCCTCCCACTTGTTAAGGGACCAAAAGTAATGGGACAGAATAATAATCATAAATCAAACTTTCCCTTCTTAATACTTAGTTGCAAATCCTTTGCAGTCAGTCACAGCCTGAAGTCTGGACCGCATCGACATCACCAGATGCTGGGTTTAATCCCTGGTGATGCTCTGCCAGGCTTCTACTGCAACGGTCTTCAGTTCCTGCTTGTTCTTGGGGCATTTTCCCTTTAGTTTTGTCTTCAGCAAGTGAAATGCATGCTCAATGGTTTTCAGGTCAGGTGATTGACTTGGCCATTGCATAACATTCCACTTCTGTCCCTTCAAAAACTCTTTGGTTGCTTTTGCAGTATGCTTTGAGTCATTGTCCATCTGCAATGTGAAGCGCCGTCCTATGAGTTCTGCAGCATTTGGCTGAATGTGAGCAGATAATATTGCCCGAAACACTTCAGAATCCATCCTGCTGCTTTTGTCAGCATTCACATCATCAATAAATACGAGAGAACCAGTTCCATTGGCAGCCATACATGCCCACGCCATGACACTACCACCACCATGCTTCACTGATGAGGTGGTATGCTTAGGATCATGAGCAGTTCCTTTCCTTCTCCATACTCTTCTCTTCCCATCACTCTGGTACAAGTTAATCTTGGTCTCATCTGTCCATAGGATCTTGTTCCAGAACTGTGAAGGCTTTGTTAGGTGTTGTTTGGCAAACTCTAATCTGGCCTTCCTGTTTTTGAGGCTCACCAATGGTTTACATCTTGTGGTGAACCCTCTGTATTTCACTCTGGTGAAGTCTTCTCTTG
The DNA here is from genome assembly GCA_009667805.1 of Leptobrachium leishanense. Lineage (NCBI taxonomy): Eukaryota > Metazoa > Chordata > Amphibia > Anura > Megophryidae > Leptobrachium > Leptobrachium leishanense. The sequence continues at coordinate 350,217,047 of CM019064.1, forward strand.
TTGACTTTGACACACATACACCTACCTCCTGGAGAGTGTTCTTAATCTGGCCAACTGTTGTGAAGGGTGTTTTCTTCACCAGGGAAAGAATTCTTCGGTCATCCACCACAGTTGTTTTCCGTGGTCTCCCGGGTCTTTTGGTGCTGCGGAGTCCACCGGTGCGTTTCTTCATTTTGAGAATGTTCCAAACAGTTGTTTTGGCCACGCCTAATGTTCTTGCTATCTCTCTGATGGGTTTGTTTTGTTTCTTCAGCCTAAGGATGACTTGCTTCACTGATAGTGACAGCTATTTGAGTCTCATCTTGAGAGTTGAGAGCAACAAATTCCAAATGCAAATAGCACACTTGAAATGAACTCTGGGCCTTTTATCTGCACATTGTAATTGGGGTAATTAGGGAATATCACACACCTGGCCATGGAACAGCTGAGAAGCCAATTGTCCCATTACTTTAGGTCCTTTAACAAGTGGGAGGCACATCTGCAAACTGCTGTAAGTCCTACACCGTTCGCGTGAGTTGGATGTACATACCCTCAAATTAAAGCTGACAGTCTGCAGTTAAAGCACACTGTGTTTGTTTCATTCCAACTCCATTGTGGTGGTGTATAGAGCCAAAGATGTTAGAATTGTGTCGATGTCCCAATATTTCTGGACCTGACTGTACATCCCCCATGGTGCTCAGGTACTCATTAGATTGGCTCCGCCACATGGGAAATGTAGATCCAAAAACATCTGGAGGATAAAGGTTCTGACCCCCTGATGTACATGATATAACCTGTATGAAAATTATCAGGAAGTCTAGATTTCATAAAAATACCTGATAGAAGATCTAAGGTGTGTCGTGCTGTGTTTGTTTTATTATCATAATATGTTGTATATAGAATTAATTATTTTTATTTTATTTATTTTTTGTCGCAACTCCAAGCGCACTCCCAAAGCTGAGTGAGAAAAAGCAAGCTTTCAATGCTTACAAATCTCAACGTGAAAAGGAAGAAAAAGAGGAAGCCAGAGTTAGGGCCAAGGAAGCAAAGGAGAAAATTCAATGTTTCTTGGAGCAGCATGAGAAGATGACTTCATTGACTCGCTACAGGTACTCTTTTTAAAGGGACACTACTCGTCCTAACCTCTTTACAGTTATAAAGTGGCCAGGATGTGAGGAGTGCCCCCCTCCCCATTCCAGCTTCACTGATCTGGTGAAAATGCTGGGTGAAGTGGAGGACCTTCCTCCACCCTGCCCAGTGTGACCAGTAGTCGGGATTTTTGAATTTCCAGGCTGCCAGGCACCGGATCTGTCACCAGTGACGTCGGCACGCTTTGTTAGCAGTCTCTACCCAATTATTTAAGGGCAAATAAGACACAGCTGTTTTTTCATAGTGTTCCTTTATTGTAATCTATTGATATTATTTTTATTTTTTTTAAAAAGAAATTCTAAGGAGGGAACAAAACTGCAATATAGAAATGATTCAGAAGCAGACTGTTAAAAAATCTAACCAAACTTTAATATTCTTAGAAAAGCAAATGAGGATGTTTGTAACGGGAGGGAAAGATTAGTCTGATGGGAGAAAATAAATAGGGGAAATAGAGAAATGCTGACAGCTCCACTCCCCCCACCTTGCTTAATCTCCATTCCGTTTTAACATTAGAGTGCCCATTATATTCACCTTTTAAAAAAGTAACAGGTTTTCTATGTGCTTTGTCCAAAACTGACATCGGACAGCTTCTGCTGATGCTGCACTTGTTGGTGAACTGACAGGGTAGGGATGCTCGCTGAAGTGTCCGGCCAACCCAATGGCTGTCAGTACTAGTGAATTGAGATCCCTTGGTTGGTGGGGAATATACAGAGCTGTTAATGCCTGACTTAAGCCCTGCAAGGCAGATGATTGAAAGCTTTCTAGGACGGGGACGGGGGTTAGATTTTTCTTGTTGTTTTTATTTCCTAATTTTTGCTTATTTATTAAGAACCTGCATCTCTTGTTATGCTTTACCTACCAATGAAAAATCTGGAGTAACTATAAAATGCCCTAAATAATCTGACATTTAATATGGTAAATCCAAAATTTCAAATGAAATACTTAATTCTGCAGAAAAGCAGAGCAGATGTTTGGAGAACAAGAAGTGTGGACTGTTGTTCCAGAGAGAGATCGCAAGGAAATTTATGACGATGTGCTTTTCTTCCTGGCAAAAAAAGAAAAGGTAATGAATAATTAAACAGAAGACAAAGGTACTCTTCATTTAATAATGTAGCTGTTTGCAAACATTAATAAAAACCTGCCCTGTGGCATCTGTTCCATTATTTGTTTTTTCCCTAATGTTGCTGGAACTATTTCACTCTGCTCTGTGGATGCTTATCCATAAGGGCAGGTAGACCAGCAGTCCAGCAATCCCCTCCTCAATAAATTCTGTAAATGGCATTAGGAGGCAGGGTAAGATTTATTATTTTATTATTATTTTTTCCTAGAATGTTCACTTAATATACATATAATATAGTCCTGTAGTGTATAGAGGAAACTGCAGCAATTGAATATATTATTTTTTTCAAATAATATCTTTTTTTCTTTAAATACTCTTACCTGCTGTGAATCTTGGCATTCAGGTACGATTAATAGAGTATAGGTTGTATTTACACAATCCACTTAATTTAGCCAAATCTTAGCCTGCTATTAGAGCTTGTTGAATGACCTCTCTGCACAAACACTCCTTTGAAATGGATACATTAGTATAACTTCATTTCAGTTGTTATCCCTGCAGCAGCAGTAGCTCATGATGTTTCCTGGTTTTAAGAATCCACAAGCAAAAAAGGAACGGAACTGTGTTGTTTATGGACTATATTGTGGGAGTTGGCCTCTCCAGGACTTGGTGCATCTGTTTTCTGTGTCTCAAGGGTGGTGTGCTGGCCCTGCTTCACAATTTTAAGAGAGTGGCAGTCCTAAGTGACAAATCTATAAATCCTTTCAGCTGTGTTGTTTTTTTTTTTTCCTTCAACTGTTTTTTTTATTTTATTTAGGAGCAAGCAAAGCAGCTGAGAAAACGCAATGTGCAGGCACTGAAGCATATATTGTACAACATGAATAATGTGTGCTTTCAGACCACGTGGTCGGAGGCACAACAGTATCTCATGGACAACCCAATTTTTGCAGAAGACGAAGAACTTCAAAGTAAGTTCTATAAATCAATAACTGTTGTACAAAAGCTAGCTTCGTAGAGGATGATTCATCTACAAAACATTTGTAAATCTTTTCATGTTTGCCTCCTGAGTTCAGTACGTACAACGATTTTATTATATATTGTCCATTTTATAATCCCTATTAGAAGAATGATGTCATTTGATCAATTTTATTCTGTTTTTGCTTGTTTTTTTTGCTTTCTCTTTCCTGATCGAAAGTGCAGACTAGACGCTAGAGAAACTCCTACAGGTCTATTCACAGGTGGCCGAGCCATAGCGGAATTGAACTTGCTTGAACGTAAAACAATAACTGGAATTCAGTTTTTATAGACGGGTCGTCTTAAGTCTGGAGCCATACGAGCGTAGCAAGTACGTTCATTGTAACGGACATACTTTTGCACAGATGTACTTGTGGACACCACACTATGTACAAGAATTTTGACGGTGAAGACCTAAAACCAAAGAAAAATGGAAGCTCACGCACCTGTGGCGTTTTGTAGTCTGTTTCCTATACACGTGACATACATCAAATGAGCACTCATCTGAAGTTCTGTACACACATCTGTAGGCACGTCTCAACATGCATCGTAGCGTTTTGACGGAGACCAAAAATCCACATTCTGTTCTACCGTGCATGGGAAAAGTGCATGCATACTTCGTGTGGTTTTTCCCTATATGATCCATCAGAATTCTATAACACACATCATAATGCACGTCACAAAGGGGGGCGCAGTTAGCATGCTCGTGTGGCCCCGGCCTTAGTTGGTTTGGTGTTTGGAATAGACCTGCTGATCTGGATTTTTACAGGTGGCTGTGAAAGACCTATTCAGAAAACTATGGACACTTATTGAAAAAACTCACAGGAGCTAGACCGTTAAATTTCTAAAATGTCCATGACAGTTGTAAATGCAGGACTAAGTCTGAAAATTAGGGTTGTGCCGATTCCATTTTCTTAAGACAGAGTATAAGTACCGATCCTTTTTTTTTTTTCAGGTACTCACCCATATCGAGTATCAATACTTTAAAGTCATGTGACCGCTTTCCAATAAATAATTTAGGATTTTGCTGAAAGCCTGTTCAATTTAAGTTAATATTGAAATGTATGACCAGACACCCCATGTACCCACTGCACAGGCCTGCACACACCCTGTCCACACACCTCATCTCAGATACAGTCATGGCCGAAATTGTTGGCACCCCAGAAATTTTTCCATAAAATCAAGTATTTCTCACAGAAAAGTATTGCAGTAACACATGTTTTGCTATACATGTGTTTATTCCCTTTGTGTGTATTGGAACAAAACAAAAAAAGGGAGGAGAAAAAGCAAATTGGACATAATGTCACACAAAACTCCAAAAATGGGCTGGACAAAATTCTTGGCACACTTTCAAAATTGTGGATAAATAAGATTGTTTCAAGCATGTGATGCTCCTGTAAACTCACCTGGGGCAACTAACAGGTGTGGGCAATATAAAAATCACACCTGAAAGAAGATAAAAAGGAGAGAAGTTCACTTAGTCTTTGCATTGTGTGTCTGTGTGTAAGCATGGACAACAGAAAGAGGAGAAGAGAACTGTCTGAGGAAAATTGTGGAAAAATATCAACAATCTCAAGGTTACAAGTCCATCTCCAGAGATCTAGATTTGCCTTTGTCCTCAGTGCGCAACATTATCAAGAAGTTTGCAACCCATGGCACTGTAGCTAATCTCACTGTGGGTGGACAAAAGAGAAAAATTGATGAATGGTTGCAACGCTGGATAGTCCGGATGGTGTATAAGCAGCCCCAAACAAGTTCCAAAGAAATTCAAGCTGTCCTGCAGGCTCAGGGAGCATCAGTGTCAGCGCGAACTATCCGTCGACATTTAAATTAAATGAAACTCTATGGCAGGAGACCCAGGAGGACCCCACTGCTGACACAGAGACATAAAAAAGCAAGACTACAGTTTGCCAAAATGTACTTGAGTAAGCCAAAATCCTTCCGGGAAAACGTCTTGTGGACAGATGAGACCAAGATAGAGCTTTTTGGTAAAGCACATAATTTTACTGTTTACCGAAAACGGAATGAGGCCTACAAAGAAAAGAACACAGTACCTACAGTGAAATATGGTGGAGGTTCAATGATGTTTTGGGGTTGTTTTGCTGCCTCTGGCACTGGGTGCCTTGAATGCGTGCAAGGCATCATGAAATCTGAGGATTACCAAAGGATTTTGGGTCGCACTGTAGAGCCCAGTGTCATAAAGCTGGGTTTGCTTCCGAGATCTTGAGTCTTCCAGCAGGACAATGACCCTAAACCTACGTCAAAAAGCACCCAGAAATGGATGGCAACTGTTGAAGATATATCAATAAGAAACTTATACGAGATATAAATATCAATCGTCTATATTTCCTAGAAATTATCCTAAAATTCTTTTAATTGTATGTGTTTTGCTTTAAAAAAATATAAAAATCAACAACCGGATAAAAACAAATATATATTACGTATACAAAAAAGTTTCAAATCTCATATCATAAACAAAGATTTATAAACAACAACAACATCCATCAGCACGTATTTTTGGAGTTTTGCGTGACATTACGTCCAATTTGCTTTTTTTCCTCCCTTTTTTGTTTTGTTCCAATACACACAAAGGGAATAAACATGTGTATAGCAAAACATGTGTTACTGCAATACTTTTCTGTGAGAAATACTTGATTTTCTGGAAACATTTCTGGGGTGCCAACAATTTCGGCCATGACTGTATATATGTATACCCACACAGACCTCCGATACATATACATACAGTTGTGTTCAAAATTATTCAACCCCCAATGCTGTAAAGGGTTTTAGGGAATTTAGTGTACATTTGTAATTGTATTCAGAATGAAATCCTACAAGGACTTTTTAAAGAACCATATGCAACTAAAATGACATCAATTGGTTATGTAATACAGTAGTAAATGTTTCTTTTGTGAATTCTTCATTGACACAATTATTCAACCCCTTAAAGACTACCACTCTGAAGAACAGAGGTTCATTCAAGTGTTTTCAATCAGGTATTGAAAACACCTGTGGATGTCACGGAGCAGCAATAAAGCATAATAAGCAACAATTAGGCAGCTTTAAAATGACTGTGATACTCAGCTCCTTCTAGACATTTACTGGTGTGGTTACAAACATGGTGAAGTCAAGAGCATGGTCCAGGAAGAAAAGGAAGAGGTGATTACTCTTCACAGGAAGGGCAATGGCTATAAGAAGATTGCTAAGATGTTAAACATACCAAGAGAGACCATAGGAAGCATCATTCGCAAATTCAAGGCAAAGGGCACTGTTGAAACGCTACCTGGTCGTGGCAGAAAGAAGATGCTGACTTCGACTGCTGTGCGCTACCTGAAGCGTAGAGTGGAGAAAAGTCCCCGTGTGACTGCTGAGGAACTGAGAAAAGATTTGTCAGATGTGGGTACTGAAGTTTCAGCTCAGACAATACGGCGCACACTGCGTAATGAAGGCCTCCATGCCAGAACTCCCAGGCGCACCCCCTTGCTGTCTACAAAGAATAAGAAGAGTCGACTGCAGTATGCCAAAAGTCATGTGGACAAACCACAGAAGTTTTGGGATAGTGTTCTGTGGACTGATGAAACAAAATTAGAACTGTTTGGGCCCATGGATCAACGCTATGTTTGGAGGAGGAAGAACAAGGCCTATGAAGAAAAGAAACCCTTGCCTACTGTGAAGCATGGCGGGGGGTCAATCATGCTTTGGGGCTGTTTTGCTTCTGCAGGTACAGGGAAGCTTCAGCGTGTGCAAGGTACCATGAATTCTCTTCAGTACCAGGAGATATTGGATGACAATGTGATGCAGTCCGTCACAAACCTGAGGCTTGGGAGACGTTGGACCTTTCAACAGGACAATAATCCCAAGCATACCTCCAAGTCCACTAGAGCATGGTTGCAGATTAAAGGCTAGAACATTTTGGAGTGGCCATCGCAGTCACCTGACTTAAATCCGATTGAGAACCTCTGGTGGGACTTAAAGAAAGCAGTTGCAGTGCGCAAGCCTAAGAATGTGACTGAACTGGAGGCTTTTGCCCATGACGAATGGGCGAAGATACCCGTAGATCGCTGCAAGACACTTGTGTCAAGCTATGCTTCACGTTTAAAAGCTGTTATAACTGTAAAAGGATGTTGTACTAAGTACTAAGATTGAATGTCACTTGGGGGTTGAATAAAACTGATAATGATGTGAGCACAGAAAAGACATTTGTGGTTATTTCATTATAAATGTTATGTTATATTTGTCTGACCTACACGTGCCTCTTTGATTTAATTGTAAGCAAGATGACTGAATGATCAAAATCAATGTCAAACTGGCCAAAACACTCAATTTCAGTGGGGGTTGAATAATTTTGAACACAACTGTACATATATATATTAGGGATGCACCGACACCACTTTTTTAAGACAGAGTATGAGTACCAATACTTTTTAAAAAGTACTCACCGATACAGAGTACCGATACTTTTATTTTATGTCATGTCACCGCTTTCCAATAAGAACAGACCTCCTATAAAAATGCCCCAGCTCAAATGTATATATCCCCCCTGAGATAGATATATATATACAGAATGCCCACAGCTCACATGGAGATTGCCCCCAGCTCACATGGAGATTGCCCCCAGCTCTCATGGATATTGCCCTCAGCTCTCATGGATTTGCCCCCATCGAACGCTGGGGAAGCTGGCTGTGTGCATGAAAAGCACGCGGCCTGTGTTCCCCTCCGGCAGCTGCTCATCTGCTTCCGAAGGTCTGGACGCGCTGCTGTGGCGCGATCACGTGGCCGCCAGCGCTTCTGTGACGCTGCCTCCAGCAGCCTCTAGGCTGGAGGAAGCATCACAGATGCGCCCGGTGGCCATGTGATCGCGCCACAGCATCGCGACCGGACCTTCGGAAGCAGGTGAGTATTGCAGCCGCCGGAGGGGAATGCTGGCCGCGTGCTTTTCATGCACGCGGCCAGCTTCCCCAGCCCTGCGGATACCGGCAAGCCGGCCCTGCGCTGGCTTCCGGTATCGCGGGGTGTATCGGGCCATTTGCACAAGTACTAAGTACTCGTGCAAACGGCAGTATCAGCACCGATACTAGTATCGGTATCGGCGCATCATATATATATACATATATAATATAATGTATGTATGTATGTATGTGTATGTATTTCCACCTGGACTTCACATATGTATACCCACTCGGAATTCAAGTATGTATACCCACACGGACCTCATACATGTAAACCCACTTGGATCCTCATATATATACTGTACCCACACAGACCTCATATGTATACCCACACAGACCTCATATATGTATACCCACTCGGACTTCATACATGTATACCCACTCGGACCTCATACATGTATACTCACTTGGAACCTCATATGTATACCCACTCAGACCTCATATATATACTCCCTCAGATACATGTATACTCGCAGGAGACTGTGAATACGAGCGCAGGCACTATTGGTCAAGCTCCTTTAGTAGTATTATCCTTATGTTGTCAAAATATGATACATAGCTTTTTCCTCGTGGGGGGGACCCTCGGAAAAAATAAATATATGCAATTTGTAGATTGTTGAGTGTGAGCAGTACACAATTAAGTATATAGGACTACTCACATTTTTTGGTGCCTTTTTAATCCAAGAGGCACCAAATAGAAGTCGGCTGGTGGATCAAAGGGGCACCGGACCCACTCTCTTTCTGGATGGTCTTCTTGAGCGGTATTGCGGTGATGGCTCTCTCTCCCACCTATGGAAGTGACACGATAGGGGCGGGGCTTCCTCCTCAGGAATCCCTAAATTGTCCCCTATTCCACAAATTACCTACCATATATGATAAGTAGGTGTTTGCACATATATCTAAAGGATTGCTGCTATTGAACTGTATGCTGGTTAGCACAATTTTACTTTAACTGTCTAGATTGATTTTGTACAATTTTATGTAAGTTTGCACATTGTTTCTAAATTTATATTTATTCACCCTTTGCGGATTTTGCACATTCATTGGCTGCTATGAGAACTTACTGATTCCTGTAAATCCAAAACATTTCACATATCAATCACATTAACACTAATCCAACAAATACTATATAGATCAGTAGGTGGCGTGGCTGGCGCCTGTAATACACAGAATCCCCATGTATACTCACAAACCTCAGAGAGATGCGGGGGCAGCTGTCCTAATGCATTAAAAGCATTCGACAAGCGTTCCCCTCCGGCTGGCCATGATCCACCGAGTGTCCATGGGGTTGTGACGTGCTCTCGTGACTCTCGCAAGCTCATGACTGGAGGCAGCGTCACAGCCCGGCGGCCACTCGGTAACATGGCCAACTGAGGGGAACACTGGTAGAATGCTTTTAATGCATTCAGACAGCTGCCCCGGCACCTCAGATACCGACAAGCCAGCCCAACGCTGGCTTCCGGGCATCGGGGCGGTATCGGGGCATTTCTTTCATTGTATCCTTCCTGGTAAATACTTTATAAATAAATAAATTTGCACGAGTACATAGTACTCGTTCAAATGGCAGTTTCGGCATTGATGCATCCCTACTGAAAATGTGTCGATGCTGAGGATTTGGTAATGTGAGCTCTCTTGGAGTTTTGTGCAACTTTTATTTCAAGCTATCTAGCCATCAGGCTCTTGGATCTTACTCAACTTCACCAAACTTCAGTCAACATAACCAAGGTAAAACGTCTGGACGCGGTTCATACAGACCTAGCCAGGTGGCTGGATATTTAACACCAATGCTGGAGTATCAGATGATTTTGCCAGATGCCAAACAATGGCTGGCCTTTGATCCACCTTAAAGCCATATCAGATTCAAGAATGCAAAGTGGATGTAACATTTGATACATGTATTCATCAAAGCACTCACATCCAGAACATGTGCTTTGGTGAAAGAGATCTTTTGAAAATTAAGTATGGTGATCTAATTTTCCAATTTTCTTGAAATTTCAAGTTTTATCCCTTAAGCTTGAATTTAATATCTGTATTGTGTGACTAGACTTTTTCATGATTTGGAGATGACTGTAACACCCATGTGTAGCTAAATAATAAGCAAAAATAAAGTGATCCAATATATGTTTGCAATGTACATTATACTTGAATTTTTTATTTCCTCCTTTTTTTTCCTCCTAAAGATATGGATAAGGAGGATGCACTGGTATGTTTTGAAGAGCATATTCGTGCTCTTGAAAAAGACGAAGTAGAAGAGAAAGAGAAAAATAGACTCCTGGAGAGACGCCAGCAACGCAAGAACAGAGAATCATTTCAGGTACTGGGTAAAAGCAGGTTTCCATAGTGATCTGTTTTTTAGCATTATGGTTCCATAGAGTATTTATTTCAGATGTTAGTTGGGCCTGCTTGGAATAGTTCTGTTATATTTTTGCACCTACTATATCGAAATAACAATTTGGGAATCAGTGGACTGATGGGATAATGAAGGCTTGCTTCTATGTATCTGAATGTAATTCACTAAAATTGTGTATTGGAAACATAATTAATTTGTATATATGCATATATGTGTATTTAGTGTTTTCATTGTTATATACAAGAGATACATTTATTACTCAAACTGCCAGCAGATGGTGCCAGAGTATTGCAGAGTTCATTATCCAGATTTCTGAAATACAGAGATTGTACTGCCTATTTCATTAGGGTGTACACCATGAAATGCTCCTAAATTCCAAATTTAAGTCTACAAAATATACAATTCTATACTTGGCAATCAAGTGTATATATAGATACAGGCACTTTTCTTGTTCTTTATCTTGATCCAGTTGAGATACATTCAACTATATTGGGGGTAGGACCACTTGACCAATCTTTAGGATGTGTCTGGGCACACAATACATACTGGGCACTATTCCATAGTTGGTGCTAATATAGCGTCTCGATATGTAATCGTTAGCGCTAGCATTAGTAAGTTTAACGTCTGGCATCGATAATCCGATCTTGACGCTAAACTGGGGTGAAAAAGTTTTGCGCCTTGCAGCTTGCGAAACTTGCTATACTTGGCGTTTCCTATACCGAACATGGTAACGCAATCATTTTTTACTGTCTCAATAAGTGCGATATTATAAGGTCCCGGCATAATTCACTGTCGGGACACAAAATGAAAAATTTTAACACCACCTAAAAGCTGATGTTAAATGATTCTGCAAATGCAAAATCATTTAACAGCCTCCAACCCCCCCCCCCCCAATCCCATAGTCACCTTTCATCTCGCGGTGAAAACGATGGCATGATCAGAGGCTTTGTCTCTCTGTGAGGATGGGAACGAATAGTTCTGAGTCTCCCGCCGGTATTTATTTATAAAGGATTTTACCAGGAAGGATACATTGAGATTTCTCTCGTTTTCAAGTATGTCCTGGGTTCAAGAACATTGAAATGTTACAGTTGTTATAGAAATAAAGTAATACAATATTAAAAAACAACACAAATATACAGATTAACAGAAAATAAATATGTAAGTAAAATAGTCATTATGTTACATGTTGACAGGTGCATTCCGCATTGAGGTATGTTAATAGGGAGCTCTTGAGTGACTTAAGACTGGGGGAAGTTTTGATGGCGTCTGGGAGGTTATTCCATAACTGTGGTGCTCTGTAGGAAAATGAGGACCGAGCCACTGTCTTTTTGTATTGTGGTATTGCAAGTAAGGTGCAGGACAGACCAGCACCTTACTTGCAGTACCACAATACAAAAAGAAAGTGGCTCGATCCTCATTTTCCTATAGAGTACCGTAATTCTGGAGTAACCTCCCAGACGCCATCAAATCTTCCCCCAGTCTAAAGTCCCTTAAGACAGGGGTTGACAAACCCGGGCGCCAGGGTCGCCATAGTGACAAGAAATGCTGTCCTGGCACCGGGTTTGTATACATGGCCTCCCCTTCTGGCAGACCCGCTCGCTGGGTCATTCACCCGTCAGACTTGAAGGCTTTTTACAAGGCTTTGTCCGCTCAGGGAAAGCTGTGTGCACGCTGCGATTTGTATCGGCAGCGTGCACCCTTTATGGCTAGTCAGCGCGCGTCTGCGGTTATAAATCAGACCCCCGTGACAGGCGCACACACACCAGCTGCTGGCCCGGCCCCCCACCTTCTCTACCGCTGCTGGCCCGCCCCTGCCTCTCTCCACTACAGAGTGGAGGGAGGGAGGAGGAGCGCTCAACTCCGTGCATGCTGTGAACATGCCTGATCCGCAGCATCACACAGCCCGGCCAGCTGATAAAAAAGAAAAGAAAATATCCTGTAAAAGGTCCCCAGATCAGAGGGAGGGGGGAGGGGCGCACAGCTCACCCAGCTGTATGTATATATACTGTTACTTGAAAAAAGTATGAAAAAAAGCAGGAGTAAGGGTGTCCATTAGGACCCTCTAAAATGTAGAATAATAATGCAGCTGCAGCTGAGTATTGACTCCCTCTCACAGCATCCAACTGAGACGGTAAATAATTCACAGGAAGAAAAAGTAATACAATACCAGCGCTGCTTGAATAGGGTCCACTAGTGACACCCAATTTAATTCCAGTGAGGACAGGAAAATACACAGACGTTTCGGGGTCACAGCCCCTTCCTCAGTGCGTAGTGCCCTATGGGCACTACGCACTGATAAAGGGGCTGCGACCCCGAAACGTCTGTGTATTTTCCTGTCCTCACTGGAATTAAATTGGGTGTCACTAGTGGACCCTATTCAAGCAGCGCTGGTATTGTATTACTTTTCCTTCCTGTGTATATATACTGTGCCTGGATCAGCTGTGAGAGATTAAGGATAAGACAGGTGTATGTGTGTGTGTATTTTATCTGATCAGCACTGCAAAGCATGATCCTCCTAGTTTTGTGCGTGTGCTCAAGCGTGTGACCAGCCCCGTCGCAACGCATACCGGTAGGCACGTCAGTACGGGCGCATCTTGTGCGCTCGTCTGACACCGGCCTTAGTCTGAAAAAAAAACCTGGCTCCTAACTTTTGCAGCTGGCTCCTAGATTCAAAGCAAATTTGTCAAGCCCTGCCTTAAGAGATCTCTATTTACAAGTGCATTCTGTATCGAGGTATGTTAACATGTAACACAGTGACTACATTTCCTACATATTTATTTTTCATGTTAATCTGTATATTTGTGGTGTTGTTTTAATATCTTGCATTGTATCACTTTGTATTTCTGTACCTGCTGTAACAATACAATGTTCTTGAACCCATGACCTACTGAAAAACAAGAGAAATCTCAATGTATCCTTCCTGGTAAAATTACTTGATATATAAAATATAAATTACTCTGCGGTGCTGAGCTCGTTGCTTGGAAGTGCAAGCCTCCATGGAGTCCTATTCAGGAATAGATCGTTGTGCAGGTCTGATCTGCAACTACAGGAAACGTTTGGTTGAGGTTATTGCTGCCAAAGGAGGGTCAACCAGTTATTAAGTCCAAAGGTTCACATACTTTTTCCACCCTGCACTGTGAATGTTTACATGTTCTGGTCAATAAAAACATGAAAACATATAATGTTTGTGTTGTATTATTTTAAGCAGACTGTGTTATTCAAATTGTTGTGACTTAGATGAAGATCAGAGCACATTTTATGACCAATTCATGCAAAACTCCTCGTAATCCCAAAGGGTTCACATACTTTTTCTTGCCACTGTAGGTGACCGTTTAGAAATTCTCATGGCATCTCCTGCTTTGCAAGTAAAGTCACTGGGAGACCTCTCCGCTCTATGCCATATTTATGAAAGAGTTTTAATTGAATTTAACCCATTCTGCCTGCTCTCATTGACAGCCACCATTTAGCAAAGAAATTTTAGAAACCGGAATAAGATGTATGTTAACTTTGTTTTATATTCAATATGAGGAAAAGTCCATCCCCTCCATCAACAGAGTCAGGCAATCTTGCACAACAGATGAACTGACCATCTCTTATGAGGGTCAGACCATCTACTAGATCCTACACTCAGACCATACACTCCACAGAAGGTTCAGGCCATTGTCTTCATCAGAGGACTCAGCCATTAAATCCATTATAGGGTCCAACAATCTCGTCTGTTGGCTGTCCACCTACCTCCATCCGCGGGTCAGACCACAATTTCAACCTACAAGAAAGACTAATCACTTCACTCAAGCATCAACCATCCCCTGTATTGGAGTCTCAGGACACCCCCTTTATCTCTTAATCTCTCCCAGCTGGAGTCTCAACATCCAAATTACAAATGAGATTTAAATATAAATGACACTGTAATGTAATTTTTTTGATTTAGAGCAGTGGTTCCCAACCGTGGTCCTCAAGTACCACTAACAGGTCAGGTTTTCCAGATATCTGAAGCAAAGCAAATGTGATATGATTTGCTGGTCAGTGATTGCAGTATTCAGTCTGCATTTGCCCGAGGTAATCCTTAAAACCTGGCCTGTTAAGGGTACTTGAGGACCATGGTTGGGAACCACTGATTTAGAGTAATATAATTATAGTTTGCAACTAACATTTAATCTTGAAGAATTAAATCTGTTAAGTAGATAGTCCAGTCCTGTAGGCAGCTTATTTGATACATCTGGACTCGCTAAGAGTCATCCTTCAGCTCGCAAGAGAGAAAAACCCCCGTGGGAGGAAAGCCCTAGGGAGCCATGGCATGAGGGACTTCCCCTCCCTCATCCGTCTTCTACTTGATCAGGCTCCTCTTTACAGTGCTTTTTGATGTCCCTGTGTCCGTGTTTAAAAGGTTCTGCCAGTAAAAGAACAATTCCGTAATCATGGTGTCCTGTACAATGCCCTACCGTATGACATCATTCTCATTGGTTCAGTCCTTTTTTAGCTCTGCCTAAGGCACCTGAGTTATGTTATTATGTTGTGATACAACAACTGGTTGCTAGGGGCAGAACTAATAATCTGAACCAAAGAGAATGGAGGCTTGTAGCGATATTAAGAGTTTCAAAACATAATTAGAAGATGTTCTTTACATAATAAGATGTTCCTTATGGAAACTTTGTTCATGATACCTTACCAATTCCATAATTAATGGGACCCCAGGCCCTTTACCTAAGGCTGTTACTTGCATCCTTTTGTTCCTTCCTGACCCCTCGCCTCCCTTCCTACTCCACTTTCCTTTTTATTCAGTTTCTATGCTTCTTTACTTAACCCCCCTTCCTGTTCTTCCTTATGGAACAGATACAGTTCTCCCCATAATATATCCAACCATTACTCTGATAAGGAACCATTCACTGCGACCCTTCACATATATTATATAATCATGTTCCCAGTTTACCCCCCCCCAATTATATTCATATGTTCCCTAATGTTATGGAAGTTGGTTGTGTAACATATACAGCTCATTACGATAATGTTAATTATTTAATTTTCGTTTTTTTTATTAAAAGCATGTTAAATATAGAATGTCAAAATAATTTTACCTTTTTAAAGGGACACTACCACCAAAAAATAATGAAAATTAGTTAGTGCATGTAAGACATCAGCAAAATAACTATGTTTTTCGCTTGTATGTTTAGTTAAGAAAATATCTTAATCTGTGTGTCACTGGGCGCATCCATTTTGTGATCTTTTGTGTTGTAAACTGCCTCTTTACAATGCTTGCTGGTTACTTTGTAGCAGCTGCATTTAGAATGGGCTCTGTTGGTCAATGATCGGCTCCCTTTCTGTCGTGACCACGCCCCCTCCTTCCCCAATCTCATTAGACCTACCACATCCATGCCTGGCAGCCCTATAGGAGCAGCACTGTATCTGAGGCTTTCAGGCTGCTGTGAGGGCTATATCCGTTACATAGAAACATAGGTTCTTATCTGCCGACATTTTCTTTTGGCCCATCTAGTCTGCCCAATTACATGGATACTTTACCTGGATTTATCTTTTATTTATGCACACAGAAAAACAACACAGCGCTTTAAGAGACCTGAGTCCAAAAAAGACAGTGGGGTAGACACACAGTATATAACAAGAAAATGTGAGGAACAGACACTAGAGCAAAAAGTGGAAAATATAACCCCGTTGCCCAAGGCACCAAAAGTGCGGTCCCAACCCGCACTAACCAACAAGAAAAAAGAAAAATCGGTGATCGGCGTGTCCGCGTACGCGGTCTAGGGGAAATATCTAATAATACAATGAGATATCAATTAATACAAAAAGGTACCATACAATATTGATGACTGTATAGGCTGATTGAAAGTTCATGAAAAAGTTCTCTCCAGAGCCTCGTTAGGCTCGATCGCTTCGCCTGTGGGTGTTTACGTGGCTCACCCGATAGCTCTCAAGGATAGACTCGTCTTACGGCCTTGATATCCTTTCAGGATCCTGGATCGTCCTTAGGTTCTCCAATATTTGGATGCCAGTAATCTTCAATAACTGACTTCTCTCAGGTCTTGATATTCCTTTAGGGTCCAGGTTGATTGCAGAGGATGATGGGGATGATGGTTGTAATTTCAGGAACCAGAAATGGGGACTCAGGAGGATCAGGTAGCAGATCAGCAATGGTCTTTACTCTTTGTGAGCAAAAGCTGTAATGAACCAGATTGCTGGTTCATTACAGCTTTTGCTCACAAAGAGTAAAGACCATTGCTGATCTGCTACCTGATCCTCCTGAGTCCCCATTTCTGGTTCCTGAAATTACAACCATCATCCCCATCATCCTCTGCAATCAACCTGGACCCTAAAGGAATATCAAGACCTGAGAGAAGTCAGTTATTGAAGATTACTGGCATCCAAATATTGGAGAACCTAAGGACGATCCAGGATCCTGAAAGGATATCAAGGCCGTAAGACGAGTCTATCCTTGAGAGCTATCGGGTGAGCCACGTAAACACCCACAGGCGAAGCGATCGAGCCTAACGAGGCTCTGGAGAGAACTTTTTCATGAACTTTCAATCAGCCTATACAGTCATCAATATTGTATGGTACCTTTTTGTATTAATTGATATCTCATTGTATTATTAGATATTTCCCCTAGACCGCGTACGCGGACACGCCGATCACCGATTTTTCTTTTTTCTAGACACACAGTATGTCCGTAAACAGAAATCGTTGTCTTTAGGAGTGGATCTTCTCAAAAAATGCAGATGAAGTGTGCACTGTAGGGAGGAAACACAAAAGAAGGGACCAAAATTGCGCAGTAAGACAGCACCCAAGATGAGAGTAATGTATACTGATTATTAACTCACATTCTGGGGAGCCTACAACTGGCTATTAGGAATAAGGCGATCAGGGACTTTATATTAGGTGCCCATAGGACCTTCAAGCGACTTCTCCGGAATTCACCAAAATAGGAATGCTGTAGGAAAATTGACAGAAACCAAAAAGGCACCTCCTAGTGCAATAAATCACAAACAACTTTGTATTTTAGAAGGGAGTAGCCAAATTCAAACTCACACACAGTTGAGCCTCTATTGGCTCCGTCACAATACGCATAGGGAATCATAAGGTGTTCCCCAGACCTTCTTTGCAGGAGTTATGGAGGCAGACAGCAATTAGAGTTTTTTAAAAAATAAAAACATTTATTCACGTTAAAATGGATAGATCATATCTACCAGACCAAAGACCAGGACGCGTTTCAACAACATATATATATAGGTATATAAAGGCAGCCGCAAGAGCAAACCTATGATAACCAGCTGAGGAAGCCTTTGTTGGCGAAACGCGTCCTGGTCTTTGGTCTGGTAGATATGATCTATCCATTTTAAAGTGAATAAATGTTTTTATTTTTTAAAAAACTCTAATTGCTGTCTGCCTCCATAACTCCTGCAAAGAAGGTCTGGGGAACACCTTATGATTCCCTATGCGTATTGTGACGGAGCCAATAGAGGCTCAACTGTGTGTGAGTTTGAATTTGGCTACTCCCTTCTAAAATACAAAGTTGTTTGTGATTTATTGCACTAGGAGGTGCCTTTTTGGTTTCTGTCAATTTTCCTACAGCATTCCTATTTTGGTGAATTCCGGAGAAGTCGCTTGAAGGTCCTATGGGCACCTAATATAAAGTCCCTGATCGCCTTATTCCTAAGAGCCGGTTGTAGGCTCCCCAGAATGTGAGTTAATAATCAGTATACATTACTCTCATCTTGGGTGCTGTCTTACTGCGCAATTTTGGTCCCTTCTTTTGTGTTTCCTCCCTACAGTGCACACTTCATCTGCATTTTTTGAGAAGATCCACTCCTAAAGACAACGATTTCTGTTTACGGACATACTGTGTGTCTACCCCACTGTCTTTTTTGGACTCGGGTCTCTTAAAGCGCTGTGTTGTTTTTCTGTTTGCATAATTGTCACTCAGGTATTTAGAGAAACCCCCACACACAGCATTCAGCGAGTGGGATAGACACCTTTCCGGTGGGCGCTTCACCCCCCTTTTTTCTTTTCTTATCTTTTATTTAGGCTATCCTTATGCCTATCCCATGCCTGCTTAAATTCAATCACTGTTTTGGCCTCTACCACTTCTACTGGAAGGCTGTTCCATGTATCCACCACCCCCTCAGTAAATTAATGCTTCCTGATGTTACTTTTAAACCTTTGCCCCTCTAATCTAAGACTATGTCCTCTTGTTTTGCTACTTTGTTTCCTTTTAAATATACTCCCTTCCTCTACCTTGTGGATTCCCTTTATGTATTTAAATGTTTCTATCATATCTCCTCTGTCTCGTCTTTTTTCCAAGCTATACATGTTAAGATCATTAAGCCTTTCCTGGTAACTTTTCTCCTTCAAACCGTACCCCATTTTAGTAGCCCTTCTCTGAGCTCTCTCTAAGGTGTCTATATTCTTCTGGAGATACGGTCTCCTGTACTGCACACAGTACTCCAAGTGAGGTCTCACCAGTGCTCTGTACAGTGGCTGGAGCACTTCCCTTTTCCTACTGCTAATACCTCTAACCTACACAACCAAGCATTCTGCTAGCATTTCCTGCTGCTCTATTACATTGACTACTTACCTTTAGATCCTCTGCAGTAATAACCCCTAAATCCCTTTCCTCAGATGTTGAGGTTAGGACTGTATCAAATATTCTATATTCAGCCCTTGGGTTTTTATGCCCCAGGTGCATTATCTTGCACTTATCCACATTAAAACTCAATTGCCACAGCTCCGACCATTTTTTTAGTTTACCTAAATCATTTGTCAGATCCCTCCAGGAACGTCAACCCTGTTGCAAATCTTTGTGTCATCAGCAAAAAGACATACTTTTCCATTAATACCTTCTGCAATATCACTAATAAAAATATTAAAGAGAATGGGTCCAAGTACTGACCCCTGAGGTACCCCACTGGTAACAAGACCTTGTGCTGAATAAACTCCATTTACCACAACACTCTGTTGCCTGTCACTCAGCCACTGCCTAGTCCATTCAACAATATTGGAATCCAAGCTCAAAGATTGCAATTTATTGATAAGCCTTCTATGCGGAACAGTATCAAAAGCCTTACTGAAATCTAAATAAGCAATGTCTACTGTACCACCTTTGTCTATTATTTTTGTTACCCAATCAAAAAAATCAATACGATTAGTTTACAAGATCAGAAACAACATGGGTTTACCTCAGGGAGATCATGCCAATCTATGTGTTTTTAGATGTTCAACAATCCTTTCCTTTAACATGGTTTCCATTAATTTCCCCACTACTGACGTAAGACTAACTGGCCTATAGTTCCCTGATTCCTCCCTACTACCCTTCTTGTAAATGAGCACAACATTTGCTAATTTCCAGTCTTCTGGGAGGACTCCCATTAACGGTTTTGCTATTACACCACTGAGCTCTTTTAATAACTTAGGGTGGATCCCATCAGGCCCCATTGACTGATTTGTCTTTACGTTAGACAGCTGCTATAGAACCTCCTCCTCTGTAAACTCATATGTAAATGTCTTTTTAGTGTTTCCTCCTAACTGAGGTCCCTTTCCTTCCTTTTCTTCTGCAAAGACTGAACAAAAATATTCATTGAGGCAGTCAGCGAGACTTTTATCCTCTTCTACATACCTTCCTTACTTTGTTTTTAATCCAATCCTTGTTTAACTTTTCTTTACTCGTTTCTGTATCTAAAAATGTTTTGTCCCCCTTTTTTACTGACTGAGCTATTTTCTCTTCTGCGTGTGCTTTGGAAGCTCTTATAAATTGCTTTGCCTCTTTCTGCCTAATCTTATAGGTTTGCCTGAGTTTTTTATAATTATTGAATGCTGTCTTTTTGTTCTTCACTATTTTGGCCACTTCTGTAGAGTACCACAGTGGTTTCTTCCCTTTTTTGTTTTTGCTAAGAAGCCGAATGCAATTGCCTGTGGCCTTCAATAATGCCTCCTTTAAATAATCCCATTTCTCCTGGACTCCCTTTCAACTCCTCCAGTCTGATAATGACTCATTCACACAAAATCCCATTTCTCAATGCAGCTCCTATGACACACATGCATCCATACTGTATATGCAGGCTGTACTTTCACTGTTAGAAGACGTGGGGGGGGGGACCCAGTCTGCTGAGCTTCCTGTGGCGCGTTCAGTTACTCAGCCGCTGCAAGTGCTAAATTAGCAACTTGCCATTGAACGCCGTTCTGCAGCTCAGTGCTCAGCACTGCTAACTTAGCACTTGCAGCCAAGTCGAGAGGTGCTGCGGGGTTAGCTAGTGTGACGTAGGAAAGATGGCCGCTTCCATGCAGCAAATAATCCAATAAGGAAATGTTCAGTTTGACGTTTTAGTGGAGCAAAACAACAAATATTTATCGGAACATGGTAAATGTTAACACTAAAGTGGTAATAAAATGGACAAAAGTGGATTTTGCAGAAACCGCACCTTTCATTAAGCAATCCTCTGCCCTTTTGCTTCCATGTTCACAGCCAAAACGTTCAGTGCGGCAGCTGCAGCAAACTGAACTGCTGCAATGGAACAATTCAGCAGCTGCTGAGGAACTGAACGCGCCTCTGGTCCTGCCCTCTAGTGACACACAGCAGCCAGTAAGAGAGCAGGGCTGTATCTCTGGATAGCATTATGTAGGTTTTTGCTCACAGCAATTAAGTGCTGATTTTGGTAAATGTTGAATCATGGGAAAATATCTATCAAATGGGACCAAGAGAGGAAAACATATATTTGTGTAGCGCTCACTCCCGGAGGAGCCGCTGAAAATGAACCACGGGTCAGTCTCCCCGCACTAGGGAATAAATATACTCCAACACGCTGAACAGTTTTATATTTAAAAGGTTTACTAAAAGGTTTGCAGCTTTTGAACACGGTATATGCAGGAAGCTTTACAGTACTTTCGTAACACGATAAACGCGTAGCGGTAAAAGAAACGAAAACACGAGGGCTTCGTATTTTCGGAAAAAACCCCGACCGAGCAGAAAATTAAAAGATACGAAATTCGAGGAAAAACCGCGTAGCGAAACACAATAAAATACACATTCTCGTATCACGGTGAACGCGCAGCGGGAACAAAAAGAGGAAAAATGTTCGGAATGTAACTTTAACTTTGCCCCTTGTCCCGGTTCGGAAAAGGAAAATGAGTCCTGCACAGGTTAAGTCCCAGAACATGAGTGATATGTATTTGTGTGTGTAGGGTACCCGGGTACTTCTCAACTGGCCAGTGAGTTTACTTTAACGATGTCTTCGACTAGTCAGTTGGGGCCCTGTGGGTTTTAGAAGGAAACAGCAGCGTACGCTCTTATTTAAACACGGCCTTGGGGCCTCTCACCCATCCAGCGCAAGCTTGAGATTCGGCAGGCCCAGGACGCCTCTCCGCTCGATGTTGCCGGGGGATGCCGACCACCGGATCTGTTGTCTGGCCTTCTGTCTGTCAGCCGCGACTCATCCAGCTTACCGCCTGCTCCCCGCTTCGATCGACCGCGGTACTCCTCACTCCTGGGGTCTTCTCTCCTTCAGCTGCACTTAAATAGCATAGAGGGTGAGGTCTGTGTCCCGCAAGCTGAGTGAGCCAATCCTGAAGGCCCGATCCACTCTGTCTGCGCTCCGGCCTATCTTTGGTCTCTCTCTTTACTTTGTGCATCCACTCTCCTTGACTCCCTCGCGCGCTCTTCCTGTTCTCCACGAGGTGCAGGATGTACAGCTCTCCACAAACCCACCCACTTCCTGTTTCTTCGCAAAGCATGCATGGACATGTAGTTCAAGTGTCCAGGGTCTTTAATCGTGATAGTCTCCATCTTGTGGCCAAAAATGGGTACTGCCACAGTAAACTTTTAACACATCGCTACATTTGTTTTTCCTTTTTACATGCAATTACTTGCATCATGTGGTTCAGAAGGTGGTTTGGTTTTGTATTGCAGAAGTAATCTAGTTACCACTTTTTTTTTAAAGGAAGTGTCCCTTTAATAAGGGTTTCCCAGCCGTGAGAGTGTTCACGCAGTCATCAGATGTCTCAGGTCAGGTAGCGGGCTTTACTTTCTAATTCAGCCATTGTTTTCTTGGCAGTTACACCCAGTAACAATTAGCCCCATACGTTGGCGATATGCATTGAATGGTTACTCTGCAGAGTTTTCTCGTATCTTGGACGTCTCGCATAATGACCTATTTAAAAAAGAAAAATCTAGACCATTGTCATGCATTTACACCAGTATGATGCCACACCCTCCTGGCTATTTCTTATTTTGTTAGTACTGTACATTCCTAAAACATGGTTTGTTTTTAATCAACATATTACAAGCTGAGCTAAGTAACCTAATGAATCATAATGTTTCCTCATCTTCTAGGTGTTTCTAGACGAGCTTCATGAGACGGGCCAGTTACACTCTATGTCTACATGGATGGAGCTGTACCCTTCAGTCAGCACAGACTCTCGCTTTTTTAACATGCTGGGACAGACAGGTGAGTGACACTTCTTAAATACATAATTTCAGTCATAACCTCAACATGAATTGTATAGTGACAAGAAAAAAAAATGTGGAGTCTTATGTCAAAACCTTATCTATTTTACAGTATGCGTTTTTACATTTTTGTGAAAATAGGCAACTCTGTTTACTCCAGGGGTCAGCAACTTT
This sequence comes from Leptobrachium leishanense, assembly GCA_009667805.1. NCBI lineage: Eukaryota > Metazoa > Chordata > Amphibia > Anura > Megophryidae > Leptobrachium > Leptobrachium leishanense. The sequence goes on from CM019064.1 coordinate 350,240,167, forward strand.
GACCCACCATATGTTTTGGAACTGCATTCCCCATAAGTCTCACCCAACCTAATGAGTGGTTGAGCATCATGGGAGATGTAGTTCCAAATTATCTGGAGGGCCAAGTTTGCCAACACCTGGTTTACTCGTTGCAAATGGAAACCATGCATTGCTGATAATAACATGTACATGCACACAGTTCCTGGATCCCCTCTGTACATCCACATTTGGCTTCTTATATCTTAAATTTCTTTCACTCGCCGATCAAGATATATTGACTTGAGAAAATAAAATAAACTGACAATATTACATTCTAACGCTAACATTAGTGCTCAGCTGTGCGAGCGTTAATGTTAAGTGGCCCTAGCGCAGGATACCCATATTACATTCCGAACGCTAACGGGTTAAATAAAACGTTAGCGAGTCGGAGATTGCACTCGTTTGCACGAGTTTACTGTACTTTGTGCACCCTATGCATAACATGAGGAGCACAAAGAGCAATTAGCGTTGGGATTTTAAAGTCCTAACGCTAATTACTCACCGCTGCGCAGGGGTCAAGTCCTGGGAAAAAAAGTGAGGGAACTCACCCACGAATTCCACAACCCCTATTACCTGAAGAAAATATATATATATTACGAGTATAATATATATACTCGTCCTGAGAACGAGCAACAGCACAATGGCCTGCTCTACGGTGGGTGCCCGCTTAGGTCTCACAAACAAGGTTTTTTTTCCATATGCAAATCAGCCTGCTCTCACCCAGAAAGGGTGGCCAGTACTGATTGCCAAGGACGTCATCCCTGCACGAGAGGTGCAGCAACCCCCGACGATCGTTTCGGCCTTCTTGGGCCTCGTCAGGAGGGTATAGCTGACACCCCTCAAGCTAAAACCTTGTTTGTGAGACCTGAGCGGGCACCCACCGTAGAGCAGGCCATTGTGCTGTTGCTCGTTCTCAGGACCCTCACAAACACCCTTCTTGTTTCTCACTATATTACGAGTATAGCAGTACGTGGTGATACCATTTTTATTGGGTTAACTTTACATTTAAAAGACAAGCTTTCAAGAGTGTAAACTGGAAACTATATTGATCAGTGAAAGGTATCACTACGTACAGGTATACTCGTGATTGTGGCAACTGGACTAACGCATTTTAGATATATATATATATATCTCCAGGCACAGACCCCCCCCCCCAGAATTATATACACAGCGCTGAATCCCCAGAATAACATACACAGCACTGAGCCCCCAGGATAATGTACACAGCACTGAGCCCCCAGAATAATATGCACAGCACTGAGCCCCCAGAATAATATGCACAGCACTGGTTATATGGATATATTTTCCCCAGTTCACATGGATATAATTGCCCCCAGCTCACATGGGTATATATTGCCCCCAGCTCGTATGGATAATGCCCCCCAGCTCTCATGGATAATGCCCCCAGGTCTCATGGATAATGCCCCCCCCCCCGCTATCATGGATAATGCCCCCCAACTCTCATGGATAATGCCCCCAGGTCTCATGGATAATGCCCCCCGCTCTCATGGATATTGCCCCCCAGGTCTCATGGATATTGCCCCCCCAGGTCTCATGGATATTGCCCACCCCCAGGTCTCATGGATAATGCCCCCCAGGTCTCATGGATATTGCCCCCCCAGGTCTCATGGATATTGCCCCCCCAGGTCTCATGGATATTGCCCCCAGCTCTCATGCATATGCCCCCAGGTCTCATGGACATTGCCCCCAGGTCTCATGGACATTGCCCCCAGGTCTCATGGATTGTGCCCCCAGGTCTCATGGATATGCCCCAGGTCTCATGGATATGCCCCAGGTCTCATGGCTATTGCCCCCATGTCTCATGGAAATTGCACCCCAGGTCTCATGGCTATTGCCCCCAGGTCTCATGGAAATTGCCCCCCAGGTCTCATGCATATTTCCCCAGGTCTCATGGATATTGCCCCCAGGTCTCATGGAAATTGCCCCCCAGGACTCATGCATATTGCACCAGGTCTCATGGATATTGCCCCCAGGTCTCATGGATATTGCCCCCAGGTCTCATGGATATTGTTCCCCCAGTGTCATGTAAAAGGAACAAAACATAAATTCCTGGCGCACCTTGTATATTAGAAAATTGTTTTAGAATACAATATGTATGATACAATTGTAAGTGAACAGTGGGTAAAAAATATTGAGTATGTATTTTTTTTTGTTGTTTTTTCCTTGTGTTTTTTTTTTTTTCCTCTTAACACTGAAAACACTCAAAAAATTCAAACAAATTCAAAAAAATAGAGAAATCAGAATACTTATATTAGTAATGATGGTATCTTTATCTTCCTCCTTTCCTCCTTGGCAAATCCTCTGGAGTTAGCTTTTTGTTCCCCCAATGGTGACTCGTTTATTCATTAGCTCATTCGATGGTATATGGAGGTGCTATATAAATTTCAGGGAAGGGAGGGAGCAAACCTTATATAGACAGGTGCTAAAGTAATAAATATGCAGCAGGACGATATGCTACTATATTCAAAAATTTATTCCTATAAATTCATATAAAAATAGACCATATGGTATGCATAATTAAAAAAGTTATTTAAAAAGTAATCGTAAAAGGGGATCACTTAAAACGCGTTTTCGCCTACCGGCTTCCTCAGTAAGTGTCCTCAGATAGTCTCTGGTGAAAAATATCTGTGAAATGTAGGACCCAGGACTCATGCATATTGCCCCAGGTCTCATGGATATTGCCCCCAGGTCTCATGGATATTGCCCCCAGGTCTCATGGATATTGTCCCCCCAGTGTCATGGATATTGTCCCCAGCTCACCTCTGCTTCTTCTGTGGCTGCTGCCGCTGCCGCCGCCGCGCATTGCAGGCGGCCGCGTGCTTCCTGCTTTCAACGCCGCTGACAGGAAGTGAAGCCGAGCGGCTCCACTTCCGGTCAGCGGGCCGTTCTAACAGGATGCACGCGGTCGCCGGCAATGTGCGGCGTTTGGGCTCGGGCCACAGCGGGAACGCTGCGTTCCCGCTGTGAGAGAAGTGCGGGAATGCCGTTCCCGCGCGTTCCCGCTCGACTCGAGCCCTGCCGCTGCGGCTAACTGAAAAGTTAACCACAGCTTAGGGCTGGTGCTAACTGATTCCGCTTCTGCAGAATCTGTTAGCAGCAGCTGGAACCCCACAAAAAAGCAAATACTCACCTCTCCTCCTGTAGAGAGAACGGTGGCCTGATCCGCCTCTTCTGTCCTCCGGGAGCAAAGTGAGACTGGGGAAATAAATTCCCCAGTCTCCCTCATGATCACTCTGCGGATCTGCAGGATCTCGCGAGAGTTGAGATCCTGCAGATCATGTGACCCGGCAGTCAAAGCCTCAATGGAGTCCTATGGACTCCATGGAGGGGATGCTCGGGGGCGGCTCTTAGCGCTGCCTCGATTATCCTTTGGCTTAGCACTGCGCTGAAGGGCAGGCTGCTGGATTAGCGCCTGCACCGTAATATCACGCTAAAACAGGGGCGCTATGGAGAAACCTGCAGATGCAGGTTTTCCTCCTTAGCATCCCTGTTTTAGCGTGCAGTATGTAATATTGCCCAATATGTTTACAAAAGTATTTGGTAAACATTCAAACAGATCTCAGTGTGGTACTTAATAATTCACCCCTACTTTTCTATGACCCTTTCTCTGTGTTCCAAGTGTTTGATTCAGCTGATACTAACTTTAAAGCTTCATCAAAGTTCCCTTTTTCTATTTCCAAGGCTGAATTTAGGGAAAACAAACTGATAATTTTGCGTCCATCTCAATTGTGATCACATACAGGTCTATTCACTAAAAGGTGAAACTACGGAGTTTGACTGGCGAAGTGAAAATTCTAGGTCAAGGGGGGGCGTGGCTCGGCTGCAGACCGCGATGGCCGCATAGACCGAGTGCTCCGCGCCGACCAGCACTATCCAGCCTCGTAGGGACACCGCAAAAGCTCCGATGGGGAAACAAAATAAAACCCCAGCAACCAAGAAAGCCCAGGAGGGTCCCCGGTGCCCCGGCGCCGCGAACCTGCGCGCCTTTCTCCTCCCCTCGGAGGTTCCTCCGGAGGCCGCAAGTAAGCCGGGGACTGGAGTAAACCCCGCAATAGACGCGGACTCGCCCGCAACGACTCCCACAACACCGCTACCAGACCCACTGACCCTTGGGGTGCCGATGAGCGCCATGTCGCCGCAGCGATCCCCAACCCGGGAACTGGCAGAAGACCCAGCCACGTGGGGTACTCTGCTGAGAGCTCTCCCCACACGTGCGGACATGAATATGCTCCAAACTTCAATCATGACGGAGCTTCATCTCCTTCGGACGGATGTCCAGGGCCTGCATGACAGGGTGACTTCGGTGGAAGCGGTCTGCGATAAGAACAGGCAAGCCCAGATCTCCATTACTGATACACTGGATTTACGTTCGGCCCAGATGAGAAGCATGGCGCAACACCTCATGGACTTGGATAACAGAGGACGCCGGAACAATCTTCGGATCAGGGGCATGCCGGAATCAGAGGAATCCCCGACAGAACTCAGGTCGGCCTTATCTATGATCTTTAACTCACTCCTGGAACGTCCAGCGGACACGCTAATTGATTTCGTGCGGGCCCACAGAGCTCTGCGTCCGAAAGGTCCCGCAGGAAGCCCACCCCGGGACATTATCTGTTGTCTTGCAGACTTTGGCTTAAAGGAGGACATTCTCCGCCGTTCACGGAACTCTACCCAGATTTCTTACGAAGGGACCCCCTTACAGCTGTTTCCTGACCTGTCTCCGGCGACTCTGGCCTATCGACGAGCTTTAAAACCTCTCACCAGTCAATTGATGACCCATAAGATTCGTTATAGATGGAATATACCTATCGGTTTGGTTGTGACAACCCCTACAGGACAGTATCTGGTGGCCACGGAGGCAGACATTCCCCCGCTTTTAGAAGATCTGCACCTCCCGCCCATGCAACTGCAATGGCCGGATCCGCTGACCCTGTACTCCACACCTCGTGGACGCCCACCGTTGCCCGGTCTCCCCAGAAGGCCCCCGAGGGCTGATGCTCAGACCCGAAGGAGATCCGGAGTCGTCGGGTGAGATGGACAACGGTTGCTCGACCTGTTGCTAAGTAGCCCGTGGCCCCTGCTGCAGGCATCCCCCGAGAAAGACATGTTCCCACCGCGCGTGTCGACGCGACTTACGACCTCCCAAGGGTGGATGTGTTTCTGTACTCCTGGACCCTGCGAGTTGGGGGGTGAGGCTCCACACTACATGGCCGGTCATCGCCTTGCCGTCTCGAGGGACGGAGGGGAGACAGTTATCCCAGTTGTACTATGAACGGACTTCCTACCCACCGCGGAGGTGCTAGCCCGCTGGTCCGCTTCCCGACCAGACACGTGGCGGTGGTAATGTTAATGTTAATGCCCGATTTGATTGCGGTGTCCCTTGTTGTTTGTTGTTTTCCGCAAGTTAGTTAATCGCTGGTAATAGTCGTAAATGCTTTGTTTAAACTACATAGGTCGGTGCACTGTCCTACGTACAGAGCCGCTGAAACTAATTTCCTGACCGGTTTGTCTACCTGTTGCTCGGACTTGTTGCTAGGCCACAGTGGCGTAGCGTGGGGGGTGCCTCGGGGGCGGTCGCCCCGGGCGTAATTTTCCTAGGGGGCGCAAAATTTCAAAAGAAATTTGAACCACTAATATTTTCCAGCAGGGATCAGCAAGGTGTCCGCCAGTTTTGCCACACCGGCGGTGACTTAGAACTCAGTGTCCAAAAGGGAGGACCAGGACATAAAATTCTGGTCCTGTTCCGACTCCTCCTTAACGCTGACATGAGTGACATGAAGCAGCGCAGCATTATTCAACGGAACACCCTGTACTACTTATCAGCCCCCCTTGAAGCCGCCCCCCTTGAAGCCCTGTTCCAACCCCCCGCTGCTGGCAGCCCTGCAGCTACTGAACAGGAAGGAGGGAGGGAGGTGCCTGCCCTGCAGCACATTTAAAATCTGGTCTCCACTAAGCCCCCTGGACAGCTCCCCCCCTGGCCACCAGCAACACCACGCAGATAGGCAACACTGTATGACACCAAAGCAGCGTGACCACCACACAGTGAGGGGGTACAGGAAGAGGGTGACTGGAGGTTCAGGGAGAGAATGACTGGGGATACTGGGAAAGAGTGACTGGGGATATTGGATAGAGAGAGTGACTGTGGGTACTGGGAGAAAGTGGGGGTACTTGGAGAGAGAAAGAGAGAGTGAGTGACTGGGGGTACTGGGAGAGTGACTGGGGGTACTGGGAGAGAGTGACTGGGGGTACTGGGAGAGAGTGAGTGACTGGGGTACTTGGAGAGAGAGACTGGGGGTATTTGGAGAAAGTGGGGTACTGAGAGTGACTGAGGGTACTTGGAGGGAGAGGGTGACTGGGGGTACTGGGAGAGAGTGACTGGGTACAGTGTGAGAGTGGAACTATGATATATACTGGGACAGGGTGACTGGTAGCAGTGGTGTAGCTTGGGGGGGCATGTGTGCTTAATTTTTTTATTATATCAGTATTTTGTTAATATACAATACATGTGCTTGTGGGGTAATGGGGTCTATACTCTACTGGTGTCAGGGAATCATGGTGTGTTACCGTGTCCACAGGTTGGGGGGGGCACACAATTCTTACCCTGCCCCGGGCGCTGACAACCCACGCTACGCCACTGCTAGGCCGCGACCCCCACGTTTTCCCGAGGTTGAGTGTATTCCTGTCCCCCCTTACCCCCTCGGGTGAGCACCACCCTCGGCTGAGGCGCCAGCCCCGGCGAGTGGATAGTAGCTCCCCCTACACTGGTACCTCTTGCTTGTACATAGTTACTGTTGATTCCCCCTCTTTTATTTTCTCTGTGCTGTAACGCAGCCCTTGACCCCACCGAATTTCTTATAGTTTTACCCCTTTTTGATCACTACTCCCCCTTCTGAGACCCCTTACATGGCATTCAAACAGGCCTCTCTGGTGTTATTTTCTATCAATGCGAAAGGGTTAAATATTCCAGAAAAACGCTCCGCCGCATTAACTGACTTTCGAAAACACAAGGCTTCAATGCCTCGTGCAAGAGACTCATTTCCGCGTTGGGTCCAGACCCAGATTAACTGACTCTAATTTCCCGACTGGGCTGTTCGGCGACACTCCAGGCTCTAAATCTAAAGGAACGGCCATCCTCTTCCATAAATCTGTCCCCTATCAGGAGAAAGCCACGCTGACGGACGAGAATGGGAGATATGTATTCACGAAGGGACAGATTGCTGGTCAACTGTTTACCTTCGCCAATGTTTATGTTCCCAATAAAACGCAGCATCGGTTCCTGGCCAAAACGCTACAGATACTGCACGCCTTCTCGGAAGGCACGCTGATACTGGGGGGCGACTTTAACGTACCACTTCACCCAACCGTGGACACGTCGACGGGATGCTCCTCTATGCCATCTCACGTTCTCCGCTCTATCTCACACACATTACACTCCTCCCGATTGGTAGACTGCTGGAGGACGCTTCACCCCACTGACAGAGATTTCTCCTTCTACGCACACACTACTGCTTCTTACTCTCGCATTGACTATATCTTCCTCCCCTTCTATCACCTTCATCTCCTCCTTTCCGCGACTATTGGAAATATCACCTGGTCTGACCACGCCCCAGTTATCGCCACTTTCCTGTCCCCTACTTTCCGACCTACTGCTCCCAACTGGCGGTTGAATGATGCCCATCTAGCGGACCCCGTGCTGTTGGCAGACAGCAGGTTGGTTTTGGAACGTTATTTTGAGGAAAATGTGGATCCAGAGATCCCCCCGGCCACGGTGTGGGAGGCTCACAAATGCGTTATGAGGGGGCACTTTGTTAGTGTGGGCTCGGCAATTAAAAAACGCAGGGAGGCTGAAATCCAGGACCTACTCAGTAAAATTGACGAGACGGAGCTCCAACACAAACGCACGGGAGAGGCGACTCTTCTTTCCTTGCTGACGGAATTACGACGCTCCCTAGCTGACATAATGCATACTAAACATCATAGGGACCTGAGAAGATCCCAAGCGTACTTTCATGTAAATGGCAACAAATGCGGACGCCTCCTGGCCAGACAGCTGGCTCAAAGGCGATCTGCTACCTATATCCCTAGTATTAGAAACAAGAAGGGTGATTTACAGCACTTACCCCAACATATCCTGCAATCTATTACAGACTATTATAAATCCCTATATGCCGTCCCGGGCTCCCCATCGGAAGCGGCCCGCTCACAGCTCAGGTTAGACATTGACAGGTATCTCACCCGCTTCCTTACACGGAAGGTCACGCCGTCAGCGGCGGAACTCTTGGACGAGCCCCTCACCAACGAGGAATTACACCTGGCCATCAAATCGACACCTTCGGGTAAATGCCCGGGGCCTGACGGTTTCCCGACTCATTATTATAAACAATTTGCTGACATCCTATCCCCTCATTTTCTCCGTGCATTTAATTCACTCTCGGGTGCGAAGCTGTTGCCTCCGCAATCTCTGATGGCCAACATAGTCCTGATACCCAAAGAGGGGAAAGACAAAGAACATTGCGCGAGTTACAGACCTATATCCCTCTTAAACTGTGACGTCAAATTATTTGCAAAAATTTTAGCGTCCCGCCTAAATGCACATATCCCATCTTTGATACACTTGGACCAAGTGGGATTTGTACCGCACAGAGAGGCGAGAGATAATACGATTCGCGCCCTACATCTTATACATGCTGCACCTAGAGTCTCGGGTGGTCTTTTGCTCCTGTCGACGGACGCGGAGAAAGCGTTTGACAGGGTGGGGTGGGATTTTCTTTTTGCTACGCTCCGCCACCTTGGGTTGGGACCTTCCCTATGTTCCTGGATTGAGGCGCTGTATAAGGGCCCCTCGGCTAGGGTATGTGTAAACAGCATTTTCACAGACAGTTTTCCCATTTGCAATGGTACGCGTCAGGGCTGTCCCCTATCACCCTTGCTCTTTGTATTGTCCCTGGAACCGTTTCTGGAGGCAGTCCGCCAGCACCCGGATATCTCCGGTGTCTCCCTGGGACGAGAACCTCATAAGGTCGCCGCGTATGCAGACGACCTCCTCTTTTTTGTCTCCAACCCGCTAATTTCGCTGCCTAACATCTTAGCAGCATTTGAGGAATATTATACTTTAGCTAACCTTAAAATAAACTTTACGAAGTCTTCCATACTAAATATCTCGGTCCCCTCCCACCGGGTGATTGCGATGCGCCCTACCCTCCCCTTTCAATGGGCGAGCTCCCGACTGAAATACTTGGGGGTTTGGCTGACTGCAGACAGTACCCGGTTATTTGACCTCAATTTCACTCCACTGCTGTCGGCTGTCCGCAGAGACCTCAAGGCGTGGGATCTTTCGCACATATCCTGGTTGGGGAGGGTTTCCGTTATTAAAATGAATATTCTGCCGCGATTCTTGTACCTGTTCCAAACACTCCCCATCGCTGTCCCCCGCTCTTTCTTTGCTTCCCTCCGCTCTCTCCTGTCCTCTTACATCTGGAGACGGGCACGCCCGCGCATTAGATTTGACATACTGACACGGGCTAGGAATCAAGGTGGACTGGGTGCCCCAGATTTCTATCGTTATTACGTCTCCTGCCACCTACTGCGGGCTGTCGAGTGGTCGGGGGAGGGGGTGCGGAGGAGATGGAAGTCGGCGGAGCAGGCTCTGCTGGAAGTGCCGCTGGCAATTCTGCCGTGGGTACCCAGATCGGTGGGCCTTCGCCTGACTCGGTCCTCTCCGTACACGCGAATTACTTTGCAATGTTGGTACAGAGTGACAACTCAGTCTAACCTCACGTCTCATCCCTCCCCAATGACACCAATCACATATGGAGAAGGGTTCTTGTCTCACATGGGCCCGAGGGCGTTAATATCACTCATCCCTGTCCCTGTCCCTAGGGTACACCACTTTCTGACCAATACGGGCCCGCTACCCTTACACGCCCTATTAGGAGACAGCCCGCCGACGTTCTTGCACCAACTTAAATTTCGCCAGGTCACTGAATGCCTTCGAAACGCCCCGCGACAGCACATGCTGCGACGCCCCTTCACTCCTCTAGAAAGCAGATGCGCATCACCCACCCACCTGGCTCACGGGGTGTCTTTCATGTACTCCCTGATTAGAGAGGCGGCCGCCACGGTCCCGCCCCCCTTTATGGGTAAATGGGAAGCGATGCTAGACTGTACCTTCACTGATGAGCAATGGATGGGCATATGTGAATTGACCCACCGTTGTTCTATAGCCAGCGGAGCCCAAGAAACCGCATATAAATTGCTTTCACTATGGTACTACACTCCTCTCAGATTACATGCTATCTCCCCGGCAGCCTCTCCCGACTGCTGGAGATGCTTTAATGCCCTGGGCTCTGTTCTGCATCTGTGGTGGGAATGTCCCCTGATTCGCCCTTACTGGTCGAGCCTTCATTCCATCGCGAGGGTCCTCCTCGGTTACCCCCCGCCTTTCACACCAGCAACTATGTTGCTACACCATACCTCAATGTCTGTGGCGGCGTACAGGAACTCCCTGTTGCCCCGCATCTTGAATGTCGCTGAGAGCCTGATTCCCTTATACTGGAAACGGAATACCCCACCCACTATTCAAATGTGGTTCATAAAGATGGAGGAGCTGAGAGTCGTGGAACGTCTCCACTTATCTACCACTGACCAACTACCCTGCTACTCACAAATTTGGTCCCACTGGGACACAATCACGACCACCACTGCCTTTCTTAACCGTCTCAGTCCTACCCTTTCTCAGTTGGAACCCTCTCCCACCCCTCCCTGAACCTGACCCCCCCTTATTTCTTATTAGTTCCATTATCCTTTATTTTTAATATTCACTGTTTTTCGGATTAGTCAAGGTAATGTGTGGATCGAACTTGTTCATTCTGAGTCAGTCTTTTTCGAAAAATTGCCTATTTCAGCACTGTGAACACATTTCTTTTGTTGTAGTATGACTATCACTATGCGACCCTGCGTGGTCAAATGACTTATTTACCTGTCTCAAAAACTCAATAAAACATTATTTACAAAAAAAATTCTAGGTCAAAATGGCCAAACCAGAAAAATTCTCCCATTTATCTCACTTTCCAGTTCGACTATTTTGTCTAGATTGTTCAGTCTCCTGACAATTCTCTGGATTTTCACCTTTTACTGAATAGACCTGTAAGTCCGTGCTTTTCTTCTACTCACAGGCTCCACACCACTAGACTTGTTCAAGTTCTACGTGGAGGATTTAAAGGCTCGTTTTCACGATGAGAAGAAGATCATTAAAGATATTTTAAAGGTAATGGTTATCAATATTGACTCCAGTATTGGAGACATAAAAGCAAACCAAGCATTTATGCTAATCTAAATTTAATTATGACAACCAAATTTATAAAATGGATTAAAAATATTTTTTAAGCTGATATTTGCTTTGAGATGTGATGTACCTGCTTTTCAAAAACATTATCTCTAAAATGTCAGTTTGTCTTGGTTAATGTATTATAGAGGGATCACTGCTCAATAGGAGACACTGCATTGTGACCTTAAAAATTAATTTCACTTGACAGATAATTGTGTACCCTAGATACCCAAACAAATGAACATTCCAGTTGATATAGCAACATCTGGTTAATCAGTTACTTGCTGTGTGCACAAAGTATCCTATGTGTCAGCATTGCGTGAGTCCTCATTATCGTATATTAAACTTTACTATATTCTGATTGTAACTTTACATTTTCATTTCACAAATTACAAAATATCCAAAATAATTCATATTTTATTAGTGTAAAAAGGCACCCAGCTATTTATATTGAGCATCGTGAAGCTCAGGGGATATGGTGTTCTGAACCGATATCTGGGTTCCTCATACCAAGCTCAACTCTCACATTGCATTCATATTGATGTTCATGCCATGAGATACCCCATAATGCGCACTTCTGCGAAATCACTTAACACAGCATTTGGAAGTCATTATTCATTGCTGAATAACACCAGGTGCAGATGAAGGTGAGCAAAGTTGGAATAGCTAGTTATTAATCTGCTAGCTGCACATTAAAAGGCCACTACCACCAAAAATGAAATGTCCTTTTTGTGTTTATGTTGCTGGTATCTTACATGTTCTTTGTTTTTCTCTTGTATGTTTAGTTAAGAAAATATTTTACTCAATATGTGTCACTGGGTGCATCTAGTTTGTGAAAGCTTATTTCATTCAGCTGCCATCTCTTGTCTTGCGTAGATTAAAGAATACAATAGCCTTATCTAAACATTCTTTCCTCCACCCCACTGACTGTTAAATACTGTAGAAGCTAAACCAGAGCAGTAAAGTAAAACTTTTGCACAGATTTTGGTAAATGTTGCATAATGGGAAAAATTCACAAAATGTAAAGTGTAGATAAAAAAACCTAACTTTCTTTTTCCGCTTCACATGCAATTATTTCAGAGGAAAAAAATGCAGTATGTGTTTTATAAAGTGATTTTGTTTGTAACGCACAGGTAATCTAGTTAGTTTGTGTAAGTGATAGTCTCCCTTTAAAGTCTCTCATATAAAACATAGGAGACATTAATGCACAGTATGGAGCCGCGATGCCCGAGACGACAGCATTGCTTGTGCCTCAGATGGAATAAGACATGTGGAGATTAAGCTACACTCTCAAGATGTTATGTTGTACAGATTGATTGCTTAGCTTAACGTCACCCGTGGAATAGGGCCCCATTCTCAGGTCCTCACAAACCTTTGTTTTGCTCACTTGTTTTATCAGTAAACTGATATGTGTGGTAGCATCCTATATATTCCACTTTTCTAGGATCGCAACTTCAGCGTGGAGGTGAACACCACATTTGAAGACTTTGCTCACATCATCAGTTTTGACAAGCGGGCAGCTACTCTGGATGCAGGAAATATTAAGCTAACGTTTAACAGCGTAAGTGACACTGGGCGGCTGCCAAATGTGCAAAGATGACTAGGGGCAGGATACGTTGTGTGGGCTTAACCGGGTCTGACGACTCATGCCTCTGTTTGATTTGGCCTAGCTGTTGGAGAAAGCTGAAGCTCGAGAACGTGAACGAGGAAAGGAGGAAGCTCGCAAATTTCGGAGGAAGGAAGCTGCATTTAAAAGCATGCTGAAGCAGGCCGCACCCCCACTGGAACTGGACTGCACCTGGGATGATGTAAGAACAAATTATGTATTATTAATGACACGATTTAACACTTTGCTATAATTTATATTATTTATTGTACAGTACAACAGCCAGTCCCGCAGAGCCGTACATTGTGTGTGGATTGCAGACGAGTTGACATTAAAACATTTTTACATTTAGTTGTAAAGTGAACAAAAATATAAATATGTATATTTATACTTTTTTTTTTACTAAATGCAATGCTAAAAAAAAAATAACGCTTTGTAACAAAGATTTGTTTTTGTCGGTCATGTCATCATCACTATGACAGACAAGTAAATGGGTTTCTATCATGGCAAAAAGCAATTGGGAGGCTGATCTGCTCTAATTGCAACCGATTATGGCTTGAACCTGTTACTGTACATAATATGTCACTCAACAACAAGTTGACACAGAGTCAGTGCAAGTGATTTAATGCAAATCAGCTGTATAGTATAACACTTGTTCTGTGGCGGTCTATAAAATAAACCAACGCTAACTCAACAAGTTGTCGCTTAGTGCGTTGTTACGACACTCACTGGTATGTCACATTTGAAGCAGGTCTACCTTGTTTTTACTTTTTGCACAATTTAATAAAAAATCATTTTGAGTCCATATTCTGCATTTTTTTACTTTCATTCTAATACGCCCATTTTCCTTCCTGGTAAAATACTTTATAAACAAACACATTTTCACGAAGGATTACATATTCCTTCATTTTGTTTAATTGATTGACAATTGCATCAGGCATCCAAAAATAGATACAAGATCAGAGAAAAGTGACTTTTTAAAAAACTGGAAACTAATAGTTTAGGGGGGCCTCCAATAAAAAATAATCCATAAATAACCTCTTGAAACCAACACGTTGGAAGATAAAACTCAACATGTAGACATAGGATTAGGAGATGTATACTTGGCAAAGATCGACGCGTTGAACTTCGTATCATTTATGGGATTAAAAGACTATAAACCGTCCCGGTCTTCCAACTTCATGTTAACCTGTTATGTGAATGAGACTCTCCCTGTGTTCCCACAGGTAAGAGAGCGGTTTGTTGGTGACAGCGCATTTGATCAAATTACTGTGGAATCAGAACGTATCCGTCTGTATAAAGAGTTTCTTCAGGTTCTTGAGGTATGCCTGCATCCTCTTATGGGTCCTTTCACTTTGCATGCCATATTGTTTGTCACAGATATTGTGAATGTTTAGCCATCAGATAAGACTGGCGTAGCCCTCCAATCAAGCATTACATTGATTTGCCAGAAATCAACAATATCCTAAGGGTTAGCAGGGCCCTCCTTCGATTCTTTAGCATCTTATCTTGTATTCCACTGCTGCTGGCTTTAATCAAAACTCACCCTGTTTTCAATTTTTGCTGCACCGAACCTCAATCCAACAACTCTATTAGGGTAATTCAAAGAGAACCGAATTGCTTGTGAAAGGTAACCGAACGCTGAAAATCAGCGTTCGGTTACCTTTCTTGGCCATTCGGCTATCTAGAGAGCAGGCAATTCGCCAAATTCGCCAAATTGCCTGCACATACGGTGCCTGTTCGAGGGCAGTGAAAACCCCATGAAAAAGCACTGCTTCGGCAATTCAGAGAACACAAACCAGCAGTGAAAGGTTCCCCTAATGCCCTGCCATTCGGTGGTTTAATTTGACAGTTTTTTTCAGGAGAATCCCATAGGCTTCAATGTTAAAAATATTCCCGTTTTAATTCAATATCTAATAAACCGTTGATTATAATATTCTGCAGTAAAGAGTCTTGTCACGGAAGGGACATAGGGGCTCGGCACAGCGAGACCCAGGACTCAAACCCAAGACATTTTTAAAAGGACCTTGTTTTCCTTTGAACGTTTGCAGTGTGCGTTTCAATGTATGAACAGTTTATTTTCCTTGCTAGATGTGGTTTTACTTGATGTGCTGTATTAAGATGTACCCTGTGTGATTTTAAATATACTTTACATCGTTTGGTTTTAGTTTAATTTAGTTTAGTGAAATGACATAGCTCTGGTTTTAAAACATACTTATATTCCTGTAGGTAAATGTGTTTTTCTGTAGCTAGTAAACAAGTTTTGCTGCTGTGTAATTTATGCGTCAGGGATTTTCCCCATTATCTAGCTACATGTTTAATTTAAGGGATCTCTGATAGTGTGTGTTTAATCTGATGTGCTGGAACAATGGATGTACAAACGTTGTGTGAGTTGAAGGCTAAGAGAATGTGAAGAATGTTGTGATTGTAAATAACTGACATAACTAATTAGTATGGGTATGCTAGTAATTAGTATGGGTATGCAAATTATGACTGTTGTACTTCAGCATAAATAGTGGCGTTGTTCATTAAAAGAGCCAGTTCATCGGAGTGTTTGATACATGCAGCTCCGTCTGGTGTTGTCATTTCACGCCAGCTATATATCACCACCGCCCAGGAACGGGTCACTCTAACTTCGCAGCAGAACGTCGATTCGCCGCGCCGTTGCGCCACCTTGGATCGGCACCTCGGGATACCGCAACCACCCCGAATCGGGACCTCGACTCAGCGCCGTGCCGCTCGGTAGTCGGGCGGATCTCCACCGTGGGTGCCCCATATACTCTCCAGATCTCCACCGCCACGTGGTCTTCTACCCAAGCCGCTCGAGACGCCGGGTGCCGTGCCACTCGGTAGTCGGGCTTGGCAACACCAAAGAGGGGGTCAGATAGAGCAGGACCGCAGGCGGACAACACCCATTCCGTCACAAGTCTCTTTATTTATAGATTTTTTAGGATATTTTAAGCATTTTTCTGGATTTTTTTAAGTCAGATTTTTTTTTAAGTTTACTTATTTTTACTGTAACAGCCCTTTTTATTATCATTCCCTGGACCTCATATGTAAATTTCAGACATTTTCGCCCAGTTGTTTCTTTGCAAACAGCGTTTCACTTTTCAAACATTCAAGCAAACTGTTTTGCCAATTTATTCACTTCACTCGTCTGCGGTGTCGGCTTTTTCCGGCAGCTTCGCTGCATGTGATCGGCTCCTGTTCCGTTTTTTCCGTGGTTTCTGCTATGCCGCCGCAGCGCACTCTGTACATCAGTACTAGTGGTTCTGCGTTCTCGAAAAAATGCGTTGCGTTGCGCGGCCAGACTTTCGTGCAGCCTTACTTCGTATATTGGCCTTCATTTGCTGCTACTGCGGCCGTGATTAAGTGCGCGCAAAACGCACGTTAAAAATGCGTTAGTCTGACCCCAGCCTTACAGGTAACTCCTTGTTCTGCTACCAAGTAGTGGAGTATAACCACTAAAGATCCAATTTGTTACCCACAAACCTCTCAATAAGAACAATGAAATATAAAAAAGGGAAAAAATATTGTGTAATAAACCTTGAAAATGAAGAAAATATTATGTAAGGTTTGCTCCGCAAAACTCTTGCTTTTTTGATATTGCATTTGTATTTAGCAGCACAAACCAACAGTATGGTCATATCCCATTGTGCCGGTAAATTAAAATGAGACTTAATACAATGTAATTATTATTATTGTCATCATTTATATAGCGCCAACAGTTTCCGCAGCGCTTTACAATAACCAAAGGGAACGAAATACAAATAAACGGACGTAAAATGGAAACAAGAGGTGTAGAGGGCCCTGCTCATAGGAGCTTACAGTCTAGAGGGATTGGAGTTGAGGAAGACAAGAGGAATTGCACTAGATAGCAGGATCATTAGTGCCAGTGGTTTGGGAATGGTGGGGCCATAAGAGCAGCTTCAATCAAGTGTGAGTAGGTGAGCAGAGGAATGAGTTGCATCAGTGATGCGGTACGCTAATCTGAAGAGGTGGGTTTTGAGGGATTTCTTGAAGGCCTGAAGATCAGGGGAGAGTTTGATAGGACAAGGCAAGTCATCCCAGAGGACTGGTGCCGCCCTTGAGAAGTCCTGGAAGCGAGAGTTGGCTGTGCGTGTGTAGACCGATGACAGGTTGAGATCACCTGCTGAACGGAGTTGTCTAGATGGGACGTGCTTGCGGAGTAACAAAGACCTGTAGGGAGGGGTTGAGTTATTGAGTGATTTGAATGTGAGCATCAGTATTTTAAACTGTATCCTGAATTGTACAGGAAGCCAGTGGAGGGACCGGCAGAGTGGGGACGTATGTGAGGGGCGTTTAGTGAGAAAAATAAGCCTTGCCCCTGCATTCATTACAGATTGCAAAGGGGCAATACGGGAGTTGGGGTAATGGGCTACTGAGCAAGTATATATAGCCTTACATCCATGTATAAATCGTAATATTTAACGGAGCCGGTGCTACCAAAGTGCCATAGACATATAGTTCCAGAAAAAGGTGCACACAGGAGACTTTCTTCCTACAGATATAATATCTACTTATTCTATAGTAGATATCGATGTTTCAGTCCACACAACGACATTTCTCAAGACAGATGAGTCTGTGTTGAAAAAAGTCCCTGAGAGGACTGAGAGGTTGACTTATACAGGGTTATTCAGAGAGTGCTGACATTTTGGTGCTCTCCCATTCCCTGCACTTCGGCTAGTCCAATTTGCCGACCCTTCGGGGAATTCAGCATTAACTGCAGGGTCCCTGAAGTGCAGGGAACAAGGCTCCAAATGCATCTGAAAAACTGCTGCAAAACCGCTGAATTGATTGGAAAAACCGCCAAAAAATTACTGAACCGATCCAAAGACCCGCCAAACGCATCCAACTATCTGGCGAATAGATCCAAAAAAAGCTGACGGCCCACCGAACAGAGCACCGACCAGCCACCGGAAAAAGCTGTCAAGCTGCTGAATGGGGTAAAAAGGAAAAAAAAAAAAGTTTTTTGAAAGTGTTTGCAACAAAAACTACTGCAAGAAAATGCCTGGAAATAATATATTAGGTCCTAAGAATAATAATAAAAAGGTCTGTTACAGAAAAAAAAACATACAAATGCCTACAAAGAACATACAAAGAAACAAATGCCTACAAAAATCCAAGAGTCTTTTTGCTACAAGTGAAGAGAATAGACGGTTGAATAAATATTTAATAAAAACTGGGAATATTTTTAACATTGAAACCTATGGAATTGGCCTGATTTTAAACCTGTCGAATGAAACCACTGAACATCAGAGCATTTCGGTGCTCTCTGAATAGATTAACCATTACTTCTCTATGGGGATTTCACTGCCTTCGAAGATCACCGTATTTTATACGGTCGAATAACAACTTCAAAGAAAACATAAGGAGATATCACTTACTGTTGGTACATGGAACGTACGCACGTTTCAAGACAACCCCTCAGCAGACCGACCAGAAAGAAGAACAGCCTTGGTCGCCAGAGAGCTCACACAATTTAACATCGATGTCGCGGCCTAGTGTGATCAGCGCTTATGCACCCACCAAGACGAGTCTGGATGAAGTAAAAGACAAGTTTTATAAAGATCTCGATGCCCTACTCTCATCTGTGAAGCGCACTGACAGGCTGATTCTATTTGGCGATTTCAACGCGAGAGTAGAATCTGATCACACCGACTAGGATGGCGTCATTGGAAAAAACGGAATTGGCATATGTAACTGAAGACATGTGCAGTTCATGATCTAATCATCACCAATACCATTTTTCGCCTGCCCACACGCAAAAAGACGTCCTGGATGCATCCATGCTCGAAGCACTGGCATCTTATTGATTATGCCATCGTGCGGAGGAAAGACAGATGTAAGGGTGACCAAGGCCATGCCGAGTGCTGACTGTTGGACTGACCATAGACTTATCTCCAAATTAAGCTTCTACATCAAGCCAAAGAAACGTCCGCAGGGAAACAAAGCTATTATGAAACAGATTAACGTCAGTAAACTGAGGAACCCCAATAGCAGCTTCACTAGCAGAAGATCTTGACAACCAACTCTCAGAGCTGCAATTAAAAGGAAATGCTGAGAAGGATTGGGAAAGTTTTCGGGATATTGTACACTCTTCTGCACTATAGGTTTTTGGACCCTCCCAAAGGAAACAGCAGGACTGGTTTGACAAAAATGATGATATCAAGGACCTACTTGCTGAGAAGCACCACCTTCACCGTGTTTATCCGAATGACTTGTTGTCAATAGCCAAAAAAAATGTCTTCAACAACACTCGCAGGACCATACAGAGCAAGCTTCATAAGATGCTTGTCTCCTGCCTGAGCGCCAAAGCAGATGAAATTCAGCAATTTTCTGATAGAAATGATGGCAAATGGTTCTATGAAGTCATTAGATCCTTGTATGGACCTCAACCCTCAAGGGGGCTCCCCTCTGTTAGACTTAGATGGCGTAACTCTCATTACGGAAATTTATAAGGATGGCAGTACAGTGCTTGCCGACAAGCTCACTCTGTTGTTCCAGTTCTTCTGGATTCAAGGATTTATTCCTCAGGAACTGAAAGATGCGTCCATCGTACATCTCTGTAAGAGGAAAGGGAATCGACAAGTTTGCGATAATCGCAGAGGAATATCACTGCTTTCCATCACAGGCAAGATCCTTGCACGAGTATTGCTGAATCGCCGGACTGACCACCTGGAGCAGGGTTTATTACTCAAGACACAGTGCAGTTTCCGCAAACAGCGTGGCACTGTGGACATGATCTTTGCAGCCCGACAGCTCCAAGAGAAGTGTCAAGAGCAAAATCATGAAGTGTACACCACCTTTGTAGATATCACCAAGGCTTTTGACACTCAGTCGCAAAGGTTTGTGGCACTTTATGTGAAGTTTGGGCACTCTGATGGATTCATCCGAATGATACATCAGTTCCACAACGGTATGACGTCTTGTGTACTGGACGACGGAGAAACTTTAAAGGCAGTGACAATTGACATTGAAGTCAACTGCAGAGTAGCCAAGGCAAGCTCTGCATTTAGCAGAATATCAACCAACGTATGGGACCGCTGTGGAGTAAGCCTTGCTACAAAGCTCAAAGTCTATCGAGCAATAGTGTTTACCCTCATGTATGCCAGTAAGACTTAGACTGTATATAGGAGGCATGCTAAGCAACTGAGTCGCTTCCATATGACCTGCCTTCGCAGACTTCTTAGGATCCGGTGGCAGGACAAGGTGCTAGACACACAAGTCTTTTCCAGAGTAGGCCTGCCATCAGTTTAAACCCTGCTGATGGCTTGCCCATCGCATCTGGGCTTTCATGTTGCAAGGATGCCAGATCATCGCATCCCTAAACAGCCCCTCTATGGTGAGCTGTCTCATGAAAGCAGTCACACGGGGGACAAGGAAGCGATACAAAGATACACTGAAAGCCTCTTTCAAGTGCATGGATATTGATATGACCTCCTTGGAAGCCCTGGCACAAGATCGATCAACATGGCGAACGCTGATCCTCCAAGGCTGCCAGATATTTGAGGACAGAACAACTACAGCACAAGAGCGAGCACATCGCAAAGCCAGAGCTGCAAATGTTGCTACAGGGGTACCCACACATGTCTGCTTGACATACAGTTGTGTTCAAAATTATTCAACCCCCAATGCTGTAAAGGGTTTTAGGGAATTTAGTGTACATTTGTAATTGTATTCAGAATGAAATCCTACAAGGACTTTTTAAAGAACCATATGCAACTAAAATGACATCAATTGGTTTTGTAATACAGTAGTAAATGTTTATTTTGTGAATTCTTCATTGACACAATTATTCAACCCCTTAAAGACTACCACTCTGAAGAACAGAGGTTCATTCAAGTGTTTTCAATCAGGTATTGAAAACACCTGTGCATATCACGGAGCAGCAATAAAGCATAATAAGCACCAATTAGGCAGCTTTAAAATGACTGTGATACTCAGCTCCTTCTAGACATTTACTGGTGTGGTTACAAACATGGTGAAGTCAAGAGAATGGTCCAGGAAGACAAGAGAAGAGGTGATTACTCTTCACAGGAAGGGCAATGGCTATAAGAAGATTGCAAAGATGTTAAACATACCAAGAGAGACCATAGGAAGCATCATTTGCAAATTCAAGGCAAAGGGCACTGTTGAAACGCTACCTGGTCGTGGCAGAAAGAAGATGCTGACTTCGACTGCTGTGCGCTACCTGAAGCGTAGAGTGGAGAAAAGTCCCAGTGTGACTGCTGAGGAACTGAGAAAAGATTTGTCAGATGTGGGTACTGAAGTTTCAGCTCAGACAATACGGCACACGCTGCGTAATGAAGGCCTCCATCCTTGCTGTCTCCAAAGAATAAGAAGAGTCGACTGCAGTATGCCAAAAGTCATGTGGACAAACCACAGAAGTTTTGGGATAGTGTTCTGTGGACTGATGAAACAAAATTAGAACTGTTTGGTCCCATGGATCAATGCTATGTTTGGAGGAGGAAGAACAAGGCCTATGAAGAAAAGAACACCTTGCCTACTGTGAAGCATGGCGGGGGGTCAATCATGCTTTGGGGCTGTTTTGCTTCTGCAGGTACAGGGAAGCTTCAGCGTGTGCAAGGTACCATGAATTCTCTTCAGTACCAGGAGATATTGGATGACAATGTGATGCAGTCCGTCACAAACCTGAGGCTTGGGAGATGTTGGACCTTTCAACAGGACAATGATCACAAGCATACCTCCAAGTCCACTAGAGCATGGTTGCAGATTAAAGGCTGGAACATTTTGGAGTGGCCATCGCAGTCACCTGACTTAAATCCGATTGAGAACCTCTGGTGGGACTTAAAGAAAGCAGTTTCAGTGTGCAAGCCTAAGAATGTGACTGAACTGGAGGCTTTTGCCCATGACGAATGGGCGAAGATACCCGTAGATCGCTGCAAGACACTTGTGTCAAGCTATGCTTCACGTTTAAGGCTGGGGTCAGACCAGCGCATTTTTAACGTGCGTTCTGGCGCACTTAATCACGGCCGCACTAGCAGCAAATGACGGGCAATGACAGCCAATATACGAAGTACGGTCGCACGAAAGTCCGGCCGCGCAACGCAAGTGGAAAATGAACGCATTTTTTCGAGAACGCAGAACCGCTAGTACGGACGTAGTGCGCTGCGCCCGCTAGCGGTGTGTGTGTGTGTGTGTGATTTGGAGACGTCAGACCCTGCTCATGTCCGGCCAACATAATGTCCAGACGCAAAAAGTTTCCTGGTTTGGATTCGTAAAACATCACGCACGAAAATGCGCATCGTATGACCGTTTTCGCATATTCCGTGAAAAAATACATCAATGCGTTCGGACGCCTTTTTTACGTTCGTGTGTAAAAATGCTTTCGTTTGACCCTAGCCTTAACCACTTGGCTGCTATGGACGCGCTCAGCGCGTCCAGCCAAGTGGTTCTCCTGTGCTACGGACGCGCTCATTTGCGCCCCCCCGGTGCGGGCTGACATCTTGGACATCATCAGCCCGTCAATCCGGGACCCCGGCGGGGACATTAGATGTCATCGCGGCGACGCAATGACATCTAATGCAGGCGCCCCCCCCGCATGTGCGGAGGAGGCGCCTGAAAGGGAGGGGGAGAGGTCCTTCGGACCTCTCTCCCTCCCGATCGCCGGGGAGTAGGGTGTTAATACAGACACCGCTTGGAAGGGCACAGCCTGCCCTTCCAAACGGTGGCTGTCATTAACCCCTGGGGAGCCGGATCACGAATCGGCGCTGAAAAGCGCCGGTTCGTGATCCTTTCCCGGAGCTGGCCGACATCTTGGATGTCGGCCAAGCCTCCGGGAACTCCCCCTGAGGACTGGCGTCATCGTTCTATGCACGATGACGCCAGTCCTGGAGTTAATCCCTAACTGCCACCAACGGTGGAGATAGGGGGTTCCAATGAACCCCCTATCTCCCGATCCGTGGCAGCTAGGGGTTAATGTTTGGTACTGTTGAATCGGCCAGAGCATGGCCGTTCCAACGATACCAAACACCACTGTGAAAAAAGTTTTTTAAAAAAAATAGAAATTAAAAATCAAAATAAAAAAATATTTTAAAAAAAAAACCAAGTTTTTTTTTTTTTTTGGTTTGTTAATGCAGCAATATTGTTCCCATTTCAATTATAATGTGAACAATGATGCTGCACTAACGATTTTTGTATGCGGTGCGTTTGTTAAAAATCGCGTAATTTTCCCCAAAAAAAATGTAACGAGACCCCATCTCTAATTTTTTTAACAAGCGCACCCCATACAAAATATAACCGCAATTGCTCGCATGTTAAAATGTGAAAAAAAAAACACTTTACACGTTGTAAATTATTGAAAATTCATATTTTATTGCATTTTTTGTTATAATATACAGACGTGACATAACGTATACATATAATAATGACATATTATGAATCTGCCGAGTCTGACGGAAAGAACAATATATAATATGTCTGGGTCATATACTAAAATAAGCCTTCAAAACACGTTTAAACATGATGAGCAAAACCGGTAAAAATGACCTCAGCACAGGGGCGGGAAAAGCCTCAGCAGCGAAAGGGTTAAAGCTGTTATAACTGTAAAAGGATGTTGTACTAAGTACTAAGATTGAATGTCACTTGGGGGTTGAATAAAACTGATAATGATGTGAGCACAGAAAAGACATTTGTGGTTATTTCATTATAAATGTTATGTTATATTTGTCTGACCTACACGTGCCTCTTTGATTTAATTGTAAGCAAGATGACTGAATGATCAAAATCAATGTCAAACTGGCCAAAACACTCAATTTCAGTGGGGGTTGAATAATTTTGAACACAACTGTATGGCAGAACATTTTGTGCTCGTATAGGCCTTATCAACATTTCGCTGGCAATTCGCCAATATTTGGTGAACTTACAGCTTTTTGAATAGCCGAATGGCCACGGAATTGCACCGTCTAGAGAAATTCACTTTTCAGTGCAATTTCGGAGCCAATTCGGCGGTCTTTGAATAACAATAACTATTTAATCCATAGTAGATATCTGTATGCAGAAAATCTCCTGAGTGCACCTTTTTGTGGAACTAAATATATATAATATATATTATTTTACATAAATTAAATTAGTAGCAGTAGCTGATTTTGGGCCTAACATAGGGCAATATTACAATGCTGGTGCTGACTTAACCAGAGCTGTTGTAAACTTAACAATTCCATAGACTGTAATGGCTCTGGTAATTTTACAACAGCTCTGGTTAAGTTGGCAACAGTGTTGTAATATGGCCCATAATATTTTAACCTTCCCTATAGCTCTCTTGATTTCCCTTCATCAGTGTTAAAATTGTTGCTTTTCTCCACGTTTTCTGTAAAGCCATTTTCAACATTGTTTATTTTGTTTCAGAATGAATTTCAGCACCACCACTCAAAGAGCAAAAAACACTCCAAAAAGTCAAAGAAGCATCACCGAAAGCACTCTCACTCACATTCCCCAAGTCCTGCCGAAAGAGGGAAGAAGAAGGCCCCAGAGCCTTTTCCAGGCTGGGACAATACCGCAGTAGAGAAGGTATGGCAGAACACTGGTGTTTATTTTCACAATTACTATTTGCATTAAGCATCCCCCTATTCCAAGAGAAAAGTTAAACCGCATGTGGTACCTTTGCAAATGTTCCACTGACAAGTTACCGCTGGAATCACAAGTCAAACATTAATGATACTTCCAGCCGGAAGCTGCCTTTTTATATGCAAGAAAAATAAACCCAATGAGAATAGTACAAGCTACAAAAATCACATGTGTTGCGATACCTTGTGGAGAGAGTTGCTAGTGCTATAAATGTGTTGGGTAATGGTTGTTTTCTGGTACATACAACTGTATTACTGTTCTCCAATGCATAAGGGATCAGAGACAGAAGATGAAAACCATCATCGCGCACAGAAAAGGAGGAAAAGGAATCACTCTGAGTCTGGATCTGAAATCTCTTCATCTGGAGATTCTGGTAAGGTTTTTTTTTTCTTTCTTCATTTAATGCACATCACACATAAATCGCAGCTTCTTTTTTTTTGTAGTCCTTTTTTGTACTGGAGTTAGCAAAGCAAGATTTATTTGTTCAGCAACATGGGGACTGTTCACATAAATCTCCAAAGTATTTTGAATCACAACATACCAAGAAACACTCGCGTTTACAGTGTACCTTATTATTATCCTTTTTTTTTTTTTTTGTGAGAAAGTATTTTACCAGGAAGGATACATTGAAATTTCTCTCGTTTTCAAGTATGTCCTGGGTTCAAGAACATTGATTTGATTAGGTACAGAAATACAAAGTAATGCAAGATATTAAAAACAAAACGCAAATATGCAGATTAACAGAAAATAAATATGTAGGAAATATAGTCACTATGTTACATGTTTATAGGTGCATTCTGTATCGAGGTATATTAATAGGGAGCTCTTAAGTGACTTTAGACTGGGTGAAGATTTGATGGCATCTGGGAGGTTATTCCATATTCACGGTGCTCTGTAGGAAAATGAAGATTGAGCCACTTTCTTTTTGTATTGTGGTATTGCAAGTAAGGCGCAGGTCCTCCTGGATCAGAGGTTATAGGAGGAGGGAACTGTCGGTGGAAGCAGTCTATTCAGGTAGGATGGAGGCTTCCCAGTAAAACACCTGGTTGGAAAGGTGAAGGGAGTTTCTGGATTCCAGCGACGGCCAATTTAGCTCTTTTAACATGTCACAATGGTGGGTCATGTAGTTACATTGTAGCACAAAGCGTCAGAATGAGTTATACAACATAGTAAGTTTATGAAGGTGCGTCTGCGGGGCAGCTGCATACACTATATCTCTGTATTCAATGACCGGCATAAGCATTTGTTGTACTATCTGCTTTCTTAACGCGGGGCTCAGACAGGATTTTTATTGTATGATGACTCTGTCTGTGGTAAAATATGATGTTTAAGGTATACCAGTCAGTATCATTTAATGTATACCAGTGAGACATGCACATAGTGATTGGCAGAACACGTTTTACTTAACAAAAACAAAGAAGAAAGCTAAAAAGAAAAGCATAAATACAAATAAGAACAACATTAAACCAATGCTTAGAAAATACTACTCTGTTTATGGAAACGTATATATGGTAAAGAGTCCCACAGTCATTATGACTCTTGACTCTTCCACGTTAGCAGCCCACATGGCATCTGCCTGGCCAAATGTAAAGAACCGAGAGACCAATAAGATGTTGGTCTACAATCTTGTTTCTACACACCCTAGTACAGCTGCTGTTCATGAAATGGTAAGATTGTGAGGCACTGGAATTCAATATCACCGTAAAGTACATCTTCTAATAAGTTAAAGTAGGAACTTTCTAAACCAGAATATAAGTTAGTGTGTAGGAGTTACCTAAATCGATATGTGACAGAACTTCATGCATTGTAGTATAAGGACTTAAACATGAAAGTACAATCGACTATGATACAGCCCAATTTAATCCTCTTGATGAATTACTGAGGAGTAATTCTGTCACTGCTCACTGATCCAGCACAGACTAACCTTTTGGCGATCCTTTTTCTAGGCATTTGATTAATTATTGTTCCATTGATCAAACTCTTATACACTGCTGCAGGCTGTGTAACTGCTCCTTCATTGTGCTGGTGCTCATTGTTTGTCAGAATGCAGCACGCTTTCCGACAAATCATCATTGAATGTCGGCACGGCAACACAGTGATTAGTATGTGTGCATTAGCCAGGGTGCAAACCAATAGCTCTCTCCCACCGACAGCAAGGGATTTAACCCTGACAGGACTACCAGGAATTTAGTTGCCTGCAAAAAAGGTTAGTGGGAGAGGGGCTTTTTTTTGCATTTAAACAAAAAGATACAAATTGAATGAACATGCCACCCACTCACATTAGCCATATCACTCCCACACATTACATGTCACACATTACCAATTAACCATTATATATCACACATAATACACATGGCATTCCTACGGTTCCCTTTTGCTGATGAATCAGTTGAAGCCCTGATCTCTGGCTGAAGATGCCATGCCCTCATGTCTTTCCTTGCATCTTGCGCCCATGCCGGTCTGTGTCCCACAGCCTCATGAGCTGGAAGTGAGACCTGCGGCCCATGTGAACTTGCACTTGTAAAGCCTGGGCGCTGCACAGGGAGCTCTCTCCCTGCTCCCAATGCCAGTAAACTGTGCGGATTGTCAGGTTGAGGGTTTTCAGGGTTTGTGAGAGTGTATGCGGGGGATCCAGGGTTTTTGTCATTGTGTTTGAGTTCAGGGTCTGTGTTTGTGCTTGAGGCGTGTTTTTAAAGGCTTTATGACAGTTGCGTGCATAGGTTGGGGGGAGTCAAATTTTGTGCTAATATGTGTGTATGTGGGGTGCAAGTATGTATGTGAGAGATTCAGGGTCTGTGACAGTGTCTCAGTGTGTGGCACGTCTGAATATCTATCACTTCTTTTGTCATTGTGTCCCGTCAGTGTCTTGCCATTGTCTTTGTGTGTCTCTGTTAGTGTATGTGCCAGAGTGTCTGTCAGTGACTTTGCATCTCTACGTGTTTTTGTCAATGTCTTTGTCACGCTTTGTGTGTCTGTTAGTGGCTCTTCCATTGTCAGTGTGTGTATAAGTATCTGTGTCTTTGTCATTTCCAGTATGCGCCCATGTCTTTGTCAGCATATATGTGCGTTTCTGTTGCTGTCTTTGTCAATCTCTTTCACTAGGTCATCACACAGGTTTGAGCTCATTTCAGGCTCGTTAATCTTGAAACTGTGTTTTCAGTAAAGCTGGTGTTTTCAAGTCTTTTGACCTGAAACCAAGCACCACGCTTCAATGACCATATGAAACATCCAGTCAGCTCCTACACCGTAAAACTATGCCCCTCATGAGTTAAAAAGCATTGCAGGGTGTGGGGGCACCGAAGGTTTAAAAAACAGATGGTTTTGGGGAGTTAAAATATTTGGGCAAATGATACAAGGTGGGGAAAATAAAGGAGATACAACATAGAGGAGCAAGATTGCATTAAAATGTCCAGTAATGTGCAGTCTGTGAGCTCTCTAATAAGCAGGGTTTATGAGACTCCTATGCACACATGGGGTTTATTCTAAAAACCGTATGTTTAACAAAATAATATATAAAAAGGTATATTTTTAATGACAAAATAGCTGATGAAACCTGGGATAATTCTTACTGAATCATTCCGTGTGTATATGCTTATGATGCGGCCTTTAAAAATTTATGACATTTCGTTCTATGTGCTGCTGTTTCCATGAGTCCATATAAATATTTTATATGTTCAGCTTCTATTCCTACTTCAACAGACAATTCGGCTCTCCACAAATCCGCTCGACACCCCTGTTTTGTGGAGGCCGTCTGTTTGCTGTTAGATTATTTTAATGTGCCTCATGGAGTCAAATGTGAGGAAACGTGCAGAATGTAATGTAGATAATTCTTTCAGTTCTCCAGAAGGTATGTATGCTCAGGCAGGACCAGAGGCAATAGAGGTAGTATCTCTCTTCTCACATTTTGGGCATCACCCAATTCCAATTTGAGTATTGGAGAGGGGTATAAATGGTGATAATCTGTGCTACTGGCGCCACCTGGTGGTGATGGCAAATAAACAACCTTAATACAATCAAATAAAATACAATGCAAGTAAAATGGTGCAAATAGGATAAAACAATCTAGGATAAACAAAGTAATGTGACATTTACAGTCTTATCCTTTATACTCCAGGTTGTAAAAGTTTTATTGATTGTGAAAGTCTTAGTAATCAGTGAGGGGAAGAATAAAAAATAAAAGTCATACAGTATCTCGTATTTGTGGAGTCAGCTGCCTCTCCAGACCACTTGGTGGTATATCCCTTTTCCACCTTGTAAGTCAGTATAAAAAAAAGATGTGGTGGAGTTGGCGCTTCTTGTCCTGTTAGTGGTTCCTTCTGCTGCACTCCGTGGCTCAGAAGTGTGGTTTCCTTACAGGGAGAGGGGTATGCCTGAATTACAGTTTTCAGGTGCAACATCTAAAGCGTGGCCAAGGGATTTAGGTTTGCTTATCTTAGTGTCCTAATTTCTTCTACAATGTCTTTGAGGAGAAGCTGAGTGCATCGTTGAAGGGTAACGTCATTCAAGTATTTAGCCGGTAACAGCGATCTTATATAGGCTATCCTTGTCCCACAAGCTCGCAGACTATATTTTGCCCCATATTAATATATTAAGCTATGCGTCTCTGAACAAAGTGTAGAATCCTTAAGGTATGGATCATCAACCTTGGCCCTCCAGATATTTTGGAACTACATTTCCTGTGAGATTTAATCAATCTACTGAATACCTGAGCATCATGAGAGATGTAGTTTCAAAGCATCTGGAGGGCCAAGGTTGCTGATCCCTGCCTTAAAGTGTAATACATGTTACTTAGAGGGTCATCCAATTAATACTCTTCCTTGTATTCATGTGCAGAACATAGTTCCAAGAAATCCAAGAGACAAAAAAAGAAGAATAAGAAAAAGAGGCACAAATCAGTAAGTGCTAAACATTTGAAGGAGTGACGGGAGGGCTTCAGAATATTGAAAATATTTATTATGAGACGTTTTATTTATTTACTTACAATAGAACAGCCCCGAAAGTGAAACAGAGAGGGAAAAGGAAAGAAGCAGGAGAGAGAGAGAGCAAGAAAATGAGCAGTTCAAAGTAAGAATGAACGATCACAGTCAAGAAACAGAGCCCACAGACAATCGTCGCAAATCTCTGAAGCAAAGCACTCGGAAAGAGAAAGTAAGTGAAGGTGTATACAAGTGGTCCATACAAACCAATAACTGTTGTAGGGAAGTGATTCAGACGTACACTATAATGCCAAAAGTATTCGCTCACCTGCCTTGACTCGCATATGAATTTAAGTGACATCCCATTCCTAATCCATAGGGTTCAATATGACGTCGGTCCACCCTTTGCAGCTGTAACAGCTTCAACCCTTCTGGGAAGGCTGTCCACAAGGTTTAGGAGTGTGTTTATGGGAATTTTTGACCATTCTTCAGAAGCGCATTTGTGAGGTCACACACTGATGTTGGACGAGAAGGCCTGGCTCTCAGTCTCTGCTCTAATTCATCCCAAAGGTGTTCTATCGGGTTGAGATCAGGACTCTGTGCAGGCCAGTCAAGTTCATCCACACCAGACTCTGTCATCCATGTCTTTATGGACCTTGCTTTGTGCACTGGTGCACAGTCATGTTGGAAGAGGAAGGGGCCAGCTCCAAACTGTTCCCACAAAGTTGGGAGCATGGAATTGTCCAAAATGTCTTGGTATGCTGAAGCATTCAAAGTTCATTTCACTGGAACTAAGGGGCCAAGCCCAGCTCCTGAAAAACAACCCCACACCATAATCCCCCCTCCACCAAACTTTACACTTGGCACAATGCAATCAGACAAGTACCGTTCTCCTGGCAACCGCCAAACCCTCACTCATCCATCAGATTGCCAGATGGAGAAGCACAATTCGTCACTTCAGAGAACGCGTCTCCACTGCTCTAGAGTCCAGTGGCGGCGTGCTTTACACCACTGCATCTGACGCTTTGCATTGCACTTGGTGATGTATGGCTTGGATGCAGCTGCTCGGCCATGGAAACCCAATCCATCAAGCTCTCTGCGCACTGTTCTTGAGCTAATCTGAAGGCCACAAAGTTTGGAGGTCTGTAGCAATTGACTCTGCAGAAAGTTGGCGACCTCTTCGCACTATGCGCCTCAGCATCCGCTGACCCCGCTCCGTCAGTTTACGTGGCCTACCACTTTGTGGCTGAGTTGCTGTCGTTCCCAAACACTTCCACGTTCTTATAATACAGCTGACAGTTGACTGTGGAATATTTAGGAGCGAGGAAATTTCACGACTGGATTTGTTGCACAGGTGGCATCCTATCACAGTCCCACACTGGAATTCACTGAGCTCCTGCGAGCGACCCATTCTTTCACAAATGTTTGTAAAAACAGTCTGCATGCCTAGGTGCTTGATTTTTTTTTTTATACCTGTGGCCATGGAAGTGATTGGAACACCTGATTCTGATTATTTAGATGGGTGAGCGAATACGTTTGGCAATATAGTGTATATAAAAACTTCAGGGGTGCAGTATCCTGTCGCCAAGAAAAGATTATAATTTCACAGGAAACTGGGGAGTGTGCAAAAAGTGCACAATATGATGAAACCCTCTCGCATGGGTGTTCTATGAGCTGGATTCGTGGATGAGGATATTAAGGAGAGGAGATGGTTTCATTCAGCAGGGTATCAATAATTTTATTTTTTAGAAAGTATTTTACCAGGAAGGATACATTGAGATTTCTCTCGTTTTCAAGTATGTCCTGGGTGGCGAGTATGTACCGTTAGGTGTCTTGCCCAAGGACACTTACTGGAGAGGTGCTCTTGCCGGGATCGAACCTGTGTCTCCACAGTCTTTCTCCACGGTTATAGAGCAGTGATGTTACCTCTACTCCACCCAGCCGGTACTAATAATGTGTAAGTTTACGGTGAAGTACCTTCTCAGTCACCCTTCGGCTATGTTTTCCCAGTCAACAAGTTCCACATGTTGTCAGACGCATAACTGTGCCTGGCAGGATGTATAATTCATATGTAGCCAGACTGAATCACTTGCTCACAGAAGGGGGTCCTTTGAGTTTATGCATACCACAGACAAGTAACAAGGAGCACCAAATTATCATCAAATTATGGCTGAAGTTTGGAGATATCTTATTTTACAACTCCCCCCCCCCCCCATTCCAGGCATCTCAATTTCTGGCCACTGGATAGTTTTTAAATTTTCTAAACTACAACTCCTCTAATTCTCTGGTCTTCTTTTTCAGTCAAAAAATTCTGGGGATTGTAGGCAAACAGTATCACTTTAGCCAGAGTTTGGCATCAATGGTTTAGGCATATCTGCAGAGGCACGGATTAATTGACTCTAGGAGAGCCCAATGATGACCCTACCTAATTTGTGACATGATGGCTTTTCATTAAAAACACAAATAGTCTCAACCTATAGCTCTACCTTTGCACCATTTCCAACTCCCTAATATACCGGTACTTACTTTGATGAACCAATGGCAAAAAAAGGAAACCCATATTAATACATCATAGCGAATTAGCACAACATTGTCCCGTAGATGTGCCGCTATTTATGTTCTAGTTACAGTAGGCATGCGTTTAATGACAAGAGATGGGTCATCGGTATTACTTCTAAAATGCATAATGTAATATTTATCTACGTTGACTTTAATATATGTCGGTTTGTAGCCCAGTATCCAAACAGCTTTGTAAACCAGAAGACACCCTGATCTGACTTTATTACCTTGCATATTTTAGTGCCATCCGCCAAAATTGAGACATTGCTTTCGATATCCACCTCAAGATCATTATTAAATTTAAAAGAACTTGGTCCAGGACTGAACCTTGAGGTACTATACTATAACAGATGTTCTCTCGTGTTAAAAGGTTCAATTCATAGTAACTGTGTACCCTGTCCTTCTACCTACTCTATCAGGGTTATTCAGAGAGCAGTGAAAAGCAGGAGAATGACTGGAGAATGAAAAATTCTAGGTCAAAATAGCCAAACCAGAAAAATTCTCCCTTTCAGCTCACTTTCCAAATCGGCTATTTTGACCTAGAATTTTTCATTCTCCAGTTATTCTCCTGCTTTTCACGCTCTCTGAATAACCCTGTATATCTGCACTTATCTGTAATCTTTCTACATACAAATAACTAAACTGTAGCCAACATATGGTATTACTTTACACCTAAAATGATACGATATGTTAAGTCCATATTTCCCTTCACATTGAGTCAGATTGACTTTTTTTTTTTTACTATATTTTGAAAAACTACCTCTACTTATATTGTTATTCACAACATTAATATAAGGGGTGCCTAGACTTTAGGGACTTGCGATCTACTTTTTTGTACATCTTTTCTCTCTGATCTGTGTATGCGATGTAACATGTTATGTTAAGTCCTGTGAAAACTATAGTCTTGATTTAGAAAAAATGCTGAGTGAGATGGAAGTGGATATGTGGTTGACAGATCGGAATGAGATTGTGGTTGACATAGTGGCATGTGAGAGCGTTTGTGATAGTATGGTTAACTGGGGTAGGAGCTGAGTGAGCACTGCATATACTATACACACACAGGTACATATAAACTGAACATACTGAAACACGCTGCAGTACTCCATACACAACACACTGCAGATGGATCATACAACTGTAGCGATGTGTTAAAGTTTACTGTGGCAGTACCCATTTTTGGCCACAAGATGGAGACTATCACGATTTAAGACCCTGGACACTTGAACTACATATCCATGCATGCTTTGCGAAGAAACAGGAAGTGGGTGGGGTTGTGGAGAGCCTGTACATCCTGCACCTCGTGGAGAGCAGGCAGAACGCGCCAGGAGCTGAGGAGAGCGGATGCACAGAGACACACAGAAGGAGAGATCAAGAGCTAGGCCGGAGCGCAGACAGAGTGGATTGGGCCTCACAATCGGGCCACCCAGCCTTGCGGGAGAGAGACATCACCAGCTGTATTCCGAGTGCAGTGCTGAGGAGAGAAGACCCCTCGAGTAAGGAGTACCGCGCGGTCGATTGAAGCGGGGAGCAGGCGGTAAGCTGGCTGAGTTGCGGCTGACAGACAGAAGGCCAGACAACAGATCCGGTGGTCGGCGTCCCCAGTCAATATCGAGCGGAGAGACGTCCTGGGTCAGCGGAACCTCAAGCTTGCGCTGGATGGGTGAGAGGCCCCCAAGGCCGTGTGTAAATTTAAGCGTACACTGCTGTTTTCTTCTAAAACCACAGGGCCCCAACTGACTAGTCGAAGACATCGTTAAAGCAAGCTCACTGGCCAGTAAAAAAGTACCCGGGTACCCTACATATATAAATATATATCACTTCAAGTTCTGGGACTTAACCTGTGCAGGACTCTGTTTTCCTTTTTCAAAATCCATACAAGGGGGCAAAGAAAAAGCTACATTCTGAACGATTTTTCCTTTTTTTGTTCCCGCTGCGCGTCTTCGTAATACGAGAACTGTGTATTTTATTGTGTCCCGCTACGCGGTTTTTCCTCGAATTTCGTATCTTTTAATTTTCTGCTCGGTCGGGGGTTTTTCCGAAAATACGAAGCCCTCTCGTGTTTTCGTTTCTTTTACCGCTACGCGTTTATCGTGTTACGAAAGTACTGTAAATCTTCCTGCATATACCGTGTCTTAAGAGCTGCAAACTTTTTAGTAAACCTTTTAAATTATAAAACTGTTCAGCGTGTTGGAGTATATTTATTCCCTAGTGCGGGGAGACTGACCCGTGGTTCATTTTCAGCGGCTCCTCCGGGAGTGAGCGCTACACGTGGGGGCTCGTTTCCGGGATTCAGTCTCTGGAAAAACCGCATCTAAAGGGTTAAATATGGATCCAGACACTGCTGCCGAATGGTGTGGGGAGTATAGTAGTCAGTTAGCATGTTGCGTAGTCATGGATATTCCCGCAGACACTTGGGCCGAAGATCAGATTCGCCAGGCCGTGGCCACGCTAGCACCAGATCATCGGGGGTTATTCTGGACATTAAGAAAAACCCA
Organism: Leptobrachium leishanense; assembly: GCA_009667805.1. NCBI lineage: Eukaryota > Metazoa > Chordata > Amphibia > Anura > Megophryidae > Leptobrachium > Leptobrachium leishanense. The sequence goes on from CM019064.1 coordinate 350,274,718, forward strand.
GATACCTCTCACACGCATGTTCTTCTCGAATGGAGAAAAGGTATTCCAGCATGTTTTCGGGGCGCGAGCGTGAAGTTGACCGCTGAGGTGGAAGTCCAACTGATTCAGCCAAGTGCGCCACGTGGCGAAGCCGAAAGTGTTTCCGCGCCCAGTCCGTTGGCCATGATCGGGCCTGAATTTATCGTGGCTATTGGAGATTTGCTGGCTAAATGTCAGAAAACAAGCCCTCCTCACACTAATTTCGGTTATCGACGGTTAAGGAACTTTACAGGAAATGTACCAACTCCGGCGGGAGAAGAAACCTTTGAGGAATGGGTGGAACAGGCGATGCAGGCTCTGGATGAGTGGGACGTCCCTGAGGCCCAGAAAAAGCAAAGGATCACCGAGAGTTTAAAGGGACCTGCGTCAGAAGCGGTGAGAAACCTAAAATTGAGTAGAAAAGATTGTACTGCTTTGGATTATCTGAACGTTCTTGAAGAAGTGTTTGGGCGAACAGAAAAGGCAGCGGAACTGGTATATCAGTACGAACACACCTATCAGAAGAGAGGTGAGAGAATGATTGATTACATGAGGCGCTTGGATAAGATTCTGCACCAAATACTCCTCAAGAAAGGGGCCGAACCGGCTGACGTAGATAAGATACGAATAAAGCAGATCCTGAGAGGCTCTCAACCGTTAGATCCGGTGATGATGCAGCTGAGAAGCAGAGCAGTCAATCAAGAGTTGAAGTACTTGGAACTGATCCGAGTTGTACGAGAGGAGGAGGCTCTGCTGGAAGAGAAATCCTTCAGGCGGGGAGAAAGGGCTTATGCACAACCTGCGAGATATAACGACGGTCTACAGCCTGAAAACGACTCGATAGACACCTATGGATCTGACCTGGACGAACAGGAACAGTTAGTCGGGTTTAAATCCACCGAAGGGCTGCTAAAGAATCGAACCCTTCTGAACGAAGCGAGTTGTTCAAGACTGTAAAGGAGGTACAGGAAGCTCAAACTGAACTGCAGAAAGCGCACGCTGAACTGTGCAGGGTGTTGATGAAGGTGACCGAGATGCAGGGGGAAATGCAAAAGTTCCTAACAGGTATGCAGACGACAGAAGTTGCTGTGGCGTCTGGTCCAAACCCTTTAACAAAATCTCAACAAGAAACTACGTCTCCGCTCTCTAAGAAGAGATGTTTCGGTTGTGGAGAAATGGGCCATTTCCGCGCACAGTGCCAGGGCCGAAAGCCTGAGAAGGATAGAGTCGAGAGATTGTTGAAAGCTTTAGAAGGACTGTTGTCTACCCCACCGGCGGGAAACGCCAGAGGGCACCAGTGAAGGAGCAACCTGGGTGCCCGAAGGTTGAACCCGCTCCAGAAACCAAGTCAGGGCTAGGAGGGCAAGAGGGCCCAAAGTTAAGCCAACTGCTGAGCCTGCCAGAATGGAAAGAGTCACTCCCTTAGTGTCCGGGTCTACGTCATGGGGAGGCAATGCACACCCAAAACCTGCACGGGCCAAGAAAAAGGCCAGGGTCCAGCAAACTGGGTCTAAACGTCCGGATACCGCTACAAAGTTTCCTGATCAGCTGATAGGTCCTTCTCCTATTGTGCCAATTCAAGTGGAGGGAGTCTACACCAAAGCCCTGTTGGATTCAGGGGCCCAAGTGACTTTGATCTACCGAGATTTCTATGAGAGACACTTGAAACATATTCCCTTGCAAGAACTGAAGGATTTGGAAATCTGGGGTATCGGCACTGAGAAACTCCCTTATGACGGGTATCTGCAAGTAAGGTTGGAGATCGGATCTGAAGTCATCGGACAGTCCGGAGGCTGTGACGCCTTGGCCATTGTGTGCCCCCGACCCTCGGGTGCAAACAGAAGCTCTCTGATAGTGGGGACGAATACGGACCTAGTGCGGCGTCTCCTGACCCCCATCGTAGTGGAAGAAGGGTCAACTCAAGGAGTGCACCCCATGTTACGACCGGTCTATCAGAGGATGGTTGAAGAACGGAAAGCACCTGCTGAGGTGGGAAGACTGTGGAGACTGGGTGGGACAGAGAAGGTCCTGCAAGCGGAGAAGTAGCGAGCTTCCGGGTTTCAGTCAAGTTGAACGGATCGCAACCAGGTCCTTATGTGGTGCTGGGAACCGATGTCAGTCATGGGAGTGAAACCGGAGTCGAAGTAATTCCTGAAATAATCTCCACAAAAGCCTTGAAGAGAACACGTGGAAGAGTCTCGGTCAGTGTGTGCAATGTGACAGATTCTCCAGTGGTCCTTAAAGCACGAATGCCTATCGGGCAAGTAGAGTCTGTTACACCCCTCTCTACCGATTCAGGAGGGGGAGAAGAGAAAGAGATTCCAGATGAAAGATTCTACCCCAAGGACGCTCCCATTTCACCTGAGTGGAAGAAACGTCTTCAGTCTCAAGTTCTGAAGTGGAAAGAATTATTCTCGAAAGATGAGTTCGATGTGGGCCTGGCTAAGAGTACGGAACACCGCATTCGGTTGCAAGAAGACAAGCCGTTTCGTGAAAGGTCAAGGCGAGTTCCGCTGGGAGACTTGGATGATCTGCGAGAACAACTAAATGAGTTGCAGAGAACCAATGTGATTCAAGAGTCCAGGAGCCCATATGCATCTCCAATAGTGCTGGTCAGGAAGAAGAATGGTTCTGTACGCTTGTGCATAGACTATCGCACCCTGAACCGAAGAACCATCCCCGACCAATACGCCACTCCTAGGATTGAAGATGCCTTACAGTGTTTGTCTGGAGCAAAGTGGTTCAGTGTACTAGACCTGCGAAGTGGATATCATCAAATACCGATGCACCCTGAAGACAAAGAGAAAACTGCGTTCATTTGCCCACTGGGGTTCTTTGAGTTTAATAGAATGCCTCAAGGTCTGACGGGAGCTCCAGCCACGTTTCAACGGTTGATGGAGAAGACAGTCGGGGATATGAATCTAATCGAAGTGTTAGTGTACCTGGATGACATAATTGTGTTCGGGAAGACTCTGGAAGAGCATGAGCAACGTTTGGAGAAGGTCTTGAAGAGGCTCCATGAAGAGGGGTTGAAATTGTCTCTGGAGAAATGCCAGTTCTGTTTGCCGTCAGTCACCTATCTGGGACACGTGGTCTCGGCAGAAGGTGTTTCGACAGATCCTCGAAAGTTGGAGGCCGTAGCTTCTTGGCCTAGACCTCGAAACGTCACTGAACTTAGATCTTTCTTGGGATTCTGCTCGTATTATCGAAGATTTGTGGGAGGATTTGCAAAGATAGCTCAGCCGCTGAACAAACTCCTGCAGAAAGAGACCACCGAAGAAGGCTGTAAGGTCTCTGACCGAAACCCTCCGCTCCGGGACCAAGGAAGGCTAAAGAGTCCATACAAGGTGAATGGACTAGTCAATGTGAAGGTGCGTTTATGAAGCTGAAAGAGAATCTAACCCGAGCTCCTGTTCTGGCCTACGCGGACCCTCACAAGCCATATGAACTACATGTGGATGCCAGCCGAGAAGGTCTGGGAGGAGTCCTATATCAGGAGTATGATGGATTGCTGAGGCCTGTAGCGTATGTGAGCCGGAGCCTTTCGCCTTCTGAGAAGAACTATCCTACTCACAAACTGGAGTTCCTGGCCTTGAAGTGGGCAGTGGTGGACAAGTTGAAAGACTATCTGTATGGAGCTGAGTTCGTGATCAAGACGGATAATAATCCTCTCACCTATATCCTTACTACTGCGAAACTGGACGCAACGGGACATCGGTGGTTGGCCGCTCTGTCAGGGTTTCGGTTCAGCCTGAAGTATCGCCCTGGGGTGAACAATCGAGATGCTGATGCTTTATCAAGAAGACCCTACACTACAGAATGGACTCAGTTAACTCCAGACGGGGTGCAAGCTTTGTGTCAAGGAACAGAGCGCCGGGTCAAGGGAGGAGTTGAAGCGGAGGCCATAGGAGTCATGGCCGCGGCTGTTCCTGAGTTCTACTGTAACCCTACGCAATTGAGGGATGAAAATCTACCTACCTTTTCCAAGCAGGACTTGAAAGCGGATCAAGCTAGAGACCCTTTGATTGCATTGACCATAAAGGCCCTGACTGCAAACCAGCGAGAGATTCTGTTAACCAATTCCCCGGATGGAGCCAGATTGGTCTACAAAGAGTGGGAGCGGTTGAAGATGTTGGATGGTGTGGTCTACCGAAGGGGCCCCTCGACCAATTCCGAAGAGATTCAACAGTTATTTCTCCCCACCAAACACAGGGAGAGTGTGTTGCGATCATTACATGATGAGCATGGACATTTGGGTGCTGAGAGAACTTTTAAATTGGTGCGAGATAGGTTTTATTGGCCTTGCATGAGGGCTGAAGTCGAGAGTTACTGCCATTCCTGTCTGAGGTGCATTCAGAGGAAAACTCTACCAACCCGAGCTGCTCCAATGAGCCATCTACAGAGTCAGGGACCCATGGATTTGGTGTGCATTGACTTCCTGTGCTTAGAGCCGGATGCTAGTGGGCAAGGGAACATTCTGATAGTGACTGATCATTTCACCCGTTATGCCCAAGCTTTTTCTACAAAAGACCAACGCGCTCCGACAGTGGCGAAGGTGCTGATGGAAAAGTTCTTTGTTCATTACGGCCTGCCAAGAAGAATACACTCTGATCAGGGAAGAGACTTTGAAAGTAGATTGGTCGGGCAATTGCTGGAGTTGTTGGGAATTCAAAAGACTCGAACTACGCCATACCACCCTCAGGGTGATGCTCAGCCTGAAAGGTTTAATCGCACGCTGCTAAATATGCTGGGGACCTTGTCTAATGTGGAGAAGCAGAGTTGGAGTCGTCACATAGCTACTCTGGTGCATGCATATAACAGTACGGAGAGTGATGCCACTGGATATTCACCGTACCGTCTTATGTTCGGAAGAGAAGCTCGACTGCCGGTTGATTTGGCATTTGGGTTATCTCTAGACCAGACGTCGGTAGCTTCTCATAGAAACTACGTGGATAGACTTCGTAAGAATCTGGCTTCTGCGTTTGAACAGGCCCGTTTGACTTCAGGTAACAGGGAGCAGAGGAACAAGAAGAACTATGATTTGAAGGTTCGAGTACAGGATCTACAACCCGGTGATAGGGTTCTGTTGAAGAATTTGGGTGCTGCTGCGAGACACAAGCTGGCGGATAGATGGAGTTCTCAGGTTTACATTGTTTGCAAACAACTGCCCGGTCTGCCGGTGTATCAGATCCGCCCTGATGGAAAGGCTGGTCCCCTCAAGAATTGGCACCGAAATCACTTGTTACCATTGAGAGAGGCTGTGAGGGTACCAGTGGAAAACGAACTTCCTCCGACGAATTCGCGTGCTCCACGTATCCCTCCTGTTACTCGGTCTCAACAGACCCGGGCTGTCGAAGAGAGCGAAAGAGACAGTGGGAAGAAAGTTTCTGTCTGGACTGGATACGTTCACCGGAGCCTGAAGAGATTACCTCAGTTCCTGAACGATGGGAGAGTAATTTGAGGCCTGAAGCTCCTGAATTCTTGTTGGAAGTCCCTGAGACTGTTGATATCCCTGAGCCGCTTGAATTTCAGTGGGAAGCCCCTGAGGCTGTGGGGATCCCGGTAGCTCCGGAAGCTTATTCAGGTGATTACGGTTCTATGCCTTCACTGGAGGGATCATACTCTGAAGAAACGTCTGCTCCAGTGATAGAAAGAGAAATTGAGCCAACGCCCATAGTACTTCCACCTGAAGAGGAACGGAGGGAGCCTGAACAAAAACGCTCTATTCGGCCGCCCCAGCGACTTACTTATGACTCACCTGGACATAGCACTGAAGAGGCCATCACCACTGTGCAGAGATTGCCCGAAGTGTCTGCTATGTTAGCTGAGGTAGCCCAGACCATGAGTCAGCTTGAGAAAGTGTTTCTAACCCACTGCATGTATGCTGCTGAACCTGTATATACTGTATAAACTGTGTGCAAATTGTAAAAGGATAATGTAACTGTTGTACCTCCTTGGAGAGACCCAAGAGTTCTAGGAGGGGGAGAGTGTAGCGATGTGTTAAAGTTTACTGTGGCAGTACCCATTTTTGGCCACAAGATGGAGACTATCACGATTTAAGACCCTGGACACTTGAACTACATATCCATGCATGCTTTGCGAAGAAACAGGAAGTGGGTGGGGTTGTGGAGAGCCTGTACATCCTGCACCTCGTGGAGAGCAGGCAGAACGCGCCAGAGAGCTGAGGAGAGCGGATGCACAGAGACACACACAGAAGGAGAGATCAAGAGCTAGGCCGGAGCGCAGACAGAGTGGATTGGGCCTCACAATCGGGCCACCCAGCCTTGCGGGAGAGAGACATCACCAGCTGTATTCCGAGTGCAGTGCTGAGGAGAGAAGACCCCTCGAGTAAGGAGTACCGCGGTCGATTGAAGCGGGGAGCAGGCGGTAAGCTGGCTGAGTTGCGGCTGACAGACAGAAGGCCAGACAACAGATCCGGTGGTCGGCGTCCCCAGTCAATATCGAGCGGAGAGACGTCCTGGGTCAGCGGAACCTCAAGCTTGCGCCGGATGGGTGAGAGGCCCCCAAGGCCGTGTGTAAATTTAAGCGTACACTGCTGTTTTCTTCTAAAACCCACAGGGCCCCAACTGACTAGTCGAAGACATCGTTAAAGCAAGCTCACTGGCCAGTAAAAAAGTACCCGGGTACCCTACATATATAAATATATATCACTTCAAGTTCTGGGACTTAACCTGTGCAGGACTCTGTTTTCCTTTTTCAAAATCCATACAAGGGGGCAAAGAAAAAGCTACATTCTGAACGATTTTTCCTTTTTTTGTTCCCGCTGCGCGTCTATCGTAATACGAGAACTGTGTATTTTATTGTGTCCCGCTACGCGGTTTTTCCTCGAATTTCGTATCTTTTAATTTTCTGCTCGGTCGGGGGTTTTTCCGAAAATACGAAGCCCTCGTGTTTTCGTTTCTTTTACCGCTACGCGTTTATCGTGTTACGAAAGTACTGTAAATTTTCCTGCATATACCGTGTCTTAAGAGCTGCAAACTTTTTAGTAAACCTTTTAAATTATAAAACTGTTCAGCGTGTTGGAGTATATTTATTCCCTAGTGCGGGGAGACTGACCCGTGGTTCATTTTCAGCGGCTCCTCCGGGAGTGAGCGCTACACAACATATACAGTACTCCGCTACATTGGCAACACCCTACATCCTGTTGGTGGAGGCAGAGCTCCCTGTGCAGCCCCAGGCTCAGCTCATAGGGGCCATTGCTTTCCTTTGCTTAGCCTAGCCCTAGCGCATATGGGTGCAGGGTGCAGCAGCCTGGAAGTGAACCTTTTCCCCTACATTGTGCATATTGGAATTGTACTTGCGGGTGATATACCTGCAGGAGAGGATGGCAATGGGTCTCTTGACCCGTCCGGGCCCAGGAACAGTGTCATAAATGCATGCTTCTTCAATCTGCCCCTGCCACCAGACCTCAGATGCAGTTAATTTGGTAGACAGATTTTTTTGGCAACACTGCAATAAATCTTAAACCAATGTAAATTTGCACCTTCAGGTAACATAGAAAGCAAAAGTTATAAAAGACGATGTCCATTGAATTGCTAAATTGCCACACACCCTTTACAGTAATGGGCAAAGTGTTTCCCTGGTAAGAGGCGACCATCCACACTCTTCCAATGGATGCAGCGTCTCTCCTGAGCATGGGCAAGGTACTGAATAACAGGCAACGCACAACACAGAAGGAGCTTTTGTCACACAGGCAAGTGGGTTTATCCTCCTGTTCAGATTGTTATTTTTAATGGGAGCTGAGAATATCCCATTAACCCACGATGGCAGAATGTGTTTAGCAGACTGGCTATTATGGAGAGCTAATCTAATAAATGAAGCTGTTGCCTAATGAGCTAGCAGCTACTGACATTACTTGGTTGTGGCTCAGGTATCGTCACAATCTGTGTTTCTCAGCAGCTCGATTATAAACTTGTTTTCCTTAATACATGAAAGAACGGTCACATAGGCAGCGGAGTATAGTATGTGCACTACCTGCTGATTTGTTTCTACAACCTCCACATCAAAGGAGATTCTCAATTTATGAAAACTTGTATCGTTAGTTGGCGGTAACAGTAGCTGAGGTGCAGCAAAAATAATGGTTTGAGGGAGGGGAAACCCTGATTACTGGATAGCTTTGAAAACTATCACATGGTATGGTGCAAATGAAACAAAGCCCGTCTGCATTTTTGCTCACAGGCACTCAGAAAATGCTGAAATAACTAATGCACCAGATTACTTAACATCAGAATAACTGCCAATACAAGTTTAATATATACATATTTGAGTGGTTTTGTATTATAGAGCATCTGTGTATATTTAGTTTTACTTATTCCATTGTACACGTGGGACAGCTTTCTCTGCTAGATTAAACTGGAAAACAAAGTTTTGTTGCCCTAATAAGTGTAAGTGCTCTGTCGGGGCCAAAACTTTCAGGAGAAAAGAACAATCTAGACCATATAGCTGATTTGGAAAAGTGAGATAAATGGGAGAATTTTTCTGGTTTGGATATTTTGAACTGGATTTTCACTTTTGTGTTTCACCTTGATTGAAGAGACCTGTCAGGATTCCCCGTGGTTTGCAATTCCTTCTTGGTGAAGACACGCGGGTCTATTCATTCAAAGGTAGGAAAATTCTAGGTCAATAGCCAAACCAGAAAAATTCACCCATTTGGTCTAAATTGTTCTCTTCTGCCAATTCTCCTGGTTTTCACCTTTCTCTGAATAACGCTGTAAGTGATCCAACACATGATCTTGTTCATGCCCTTACAGAAAATGTATTTCAAGACTGAAGATGGTAGAGGAAATTGTTACCTCGAGCCTCAATGGCTACATATACTGTGTATATATAATGTATTGCTGCAGCTAGTGTTTATAATTTACATTCCACAAAATAAAAACATTCCATATTTGTGTTTTTCATTCTTCTTGCTTTAGACAGGCTGGGATACATCAGAGAGTGAACTCAGTGAAGGAGAGCTGGAGAAGAGGAGAAGAACCTTACTCCAACAGTTGGATGATGATCAGTAGATAGATGTATCTTTTAGACGCTCTGTGTGGTGTGAACATATTTCTTTTATACTGCGTAAGATGACATTGTTTCAAAGAACAGACTTTGCTACCAAGGTGCACAGGTTGATTTGTTCCTACAACCGGACAATCATAGATGCAGTTTATGTAAATTTGCAAAATCTTTACTTACTTCAAGGACTTTGCGAAATAGTCATATTGATTTCCAGCGTCTGAGCAGCGGCACTCATTGTAAAGTGAAAACTATTTATTAAAAAACCAAAACCTTCATGTTATGTCTCTTGGTTACATATAAGCAAGTTTTCTGCCTCCTACCGGTCTCCAGAATGGATGGAGGATAGAACATGTGTTTATTAAGCAGTTTACACCAACCTCAATACAGTCGATACTTTCATTCGATTCAACAGGTAAGATATATATATAAAATAGTGAATTTTTAATTTTGGATTAATAGTCATCTAGATCAGTGTTTCTCAAACCTGTCCTCCAGATCCCGCCAGGTTTGCAGGATATCTGAAGCTCAGCACAGGTGATATGATTTGCTGCTCAGTGATTGCAGGATTCAGTCTGTATTTCCTCAAGGTGATCTGCAAAATCTGGCCTGGTTGAGGGTCCCAAGGACAGGTTTGGGAAACACTGATCTAAGTGAACCTAGACACTAATGCAACAAATTTATACTGAATATTAATGTCCAGAGAATTTGGCCTTGGAAAAAAATCAAGATCTGCTAAATAAGAGGCCTCTGTGTAATTTCACAGCAATCCTAAAGTAGGAAAATGTGAAAAATCAAGAAGGAAAACGGAACTGATTGCTTAGATATGTTGAGAAAATCAAACTAGGTGTAGGCAAAGGTTGGAAGTGGTGGCTTTTTCATAGGCCACTGGTGAAACCTCACATAGAAACTCCTTCAGGGTCGAGATGTTTTCAGTACAATGATGTGTTAACAGCAAGTTTCAAACTTCGGTTACACAAATAAGGGACCCTGCAATTGGATGCCGAATCAGGGCTTAAAGTTAGAATGCTCAATTTGTAGCCTGTGTAAACATGTTCCAGTTAAAACGGCTTTTTTTTTTTTTTTAGGATTATGAACAATCAAAACATGAAAGAGGCATCTCTACTTAATCTATATAGTTTAAATATCCACGTTAACTATATCTGCCATTCACAAAGGTTTGAGTTAAGTGCAACCCAGCTGAAATTGCTGACTTGTACTTGATCAGATGAGGAATAACCGAAGGGCTAGGTATAATTTGAATGACCTTCAGTGCTGACATAATGGAAATGTCAGTCATCTCACAAAAAGAATGGGAGTAACCCAAATATCTGAATAAATAATGCGATTGATAACCTGTGATGTACAAAATGTAACCTTTATTCAACATAATATAAAAACCTGTGCCACAAGAGCAGCATATAGGATGAACCCTGCTCTAACAAGAAACCGTTATCTATATTTAAAAAAAAGCAATGCTGAAAGCGTAACAAGACTCAATCACATCCAGCAGAAAAAAAAAAAGGTTTGACTGACCTACAGAGATTAAATCCAGTAGCTATAAGCATAAGAGGAAAAGTAGGAATGCGAGCCTTCGTGGGTTCACTATATTAAAGCCGAAAGGAAAAGTATACCCTGCCTAATACCTGCGGTCTTAAGCTGGGGTCAGACGAACGAAAGTGCGAACGTGCGTTGAGCCGCACTTTATTACGGCCGTAGTAGCAGCAAATGACGACCAATGATAGCCAATATACGAAGTACGGCCGCACAGCGCAAGCGGCAAATGAACGCATATTTTATAGAACGTGGAACTGCTAGTACTGATGCACAGAGTGCGCTGCGTCGGCATAGCGGCGTGTGTGCGTGATTAGGCCGTGGGCACACTAGGCGTCTTCTTGTGCACACTAGCGCGCGTTATGACGCACTTACCGGCGCCCGTCGCAGCGTTGTGATGCTGCGGACGGAGCCGGTCACATGCTTGCGCGCGCACTTCGTACGCGCGTAGCATGCGTGCACCTAGAGATCATCACTGTCGATGCGCTTTGACGGGGCTGCAAAGCGCCATCCTCCATAGGAGGATGGCGCTTTGCAGCGCTGTGGAGGGGGGCAGGCGGGTGTCGAGGGGACGCTGGTGCGTTAGTGTTTACTTTAATGCACGCTAGTGCGTTAAAACGCCTAGTTTGCCCCCGGCCTTAGGAGACGTCAGACGCTGCACATGCTACATCACGTCCATTTGTTTTTTATAGCTCCGTCAAAAATTACGGCTGAAATTGCGCATCGTATGACCGCTGTCGCGTCTTCCGTGAAAAAATGCGTTCGGACGCATCAACTCACTTTTTGACGGTAGACGTGAAAAATGCGTTCGTCTGACCCTAGCCTTATACTACACTTTGGCTAGGATTTATTTTCTTTTGAGTTCGAGAGAAAACAGACTGCTTTGAGCGCTTGAAAAGAAAAATGGATCAGAATCCAAGGTGCTACAAGAAAATTCACTTTACATCTTTGGCTAGTCAAAATAGTGTCATCGGGGTAGTAGCAAAGTATTGCAGGAGTAGCAGCATTTATAAAGAGTGGAGCTCTGGAGCAGACTGCTTTGAGCACTCGCAGTTCTGTCTCATACTGCACTTTGGCTAGGATTTATTTTTTTAGGTTTAAGGCTAGGGTCAGACAAGCGTCATTGGAGAGCGGAAGGAACGTCCATGAGAGTGGACGTTCCTTCCACTCGACGCCCGTCTGGCCACCCCGCTGAGCGCACGCAGTCGACGGGGAGGCTTTGATTATGGACACTTGTTGCATGCTCATTTCATCCACACGCACAAGTGTGTGACCGGCCCCGTTGCAGCGTCACAACGCTGCGACAGGTGCCAGTAAGCACATCAGTACGGGTGCACATAGTGCTCTCGTCTGACGCCGGCCTAAGGCCCCGTTCACACTGTGCGATTTTCATATTCGCGACATAGTGTGATAATGTCGCATGACATCGCGGTTTTGGGCAATTTTGCAAAGCACCACCAATGCAAATCACAAAAAAAGGGTCATGTACCAGCAACATGCTACTGCGACCCTGCGCGGCAAGATGTGAAAAGCTCCATTGAAATGCATCTGAGAAGCTACATAGCGCGACATCGCACGGATTTTGCTGTAACGTCGCAAAAAAAAAAGAAAAATCGCACAGTCTAAACAGGGCCTAAGACCACAGCAGGGGTGTAACTACCAGGGGTGCAGCGGGTGCCACTGCACCCGGGCCCCTGAGTCCGGGGGCCCACATCCGGATGGGTGGTGGGGCCCGGACTAGCCCTACTTGCCCCACAGTCCAGGCAGGGGTCAGGCAGGCACCTTGTCCCTGTTGGATCGGCAGCATGTGGGATCAAACTCCCACATGCTGCGCCAGGAGTAAAGGCCCTGCCGGGGGGGGGAGAGGAGGAGGAAGAAGAGGACAGCTGCTCACATGGGGACGTGCTGGCCCGCCCCTTCCCCCTCCACAGCCATGCAAAGCAGAGCCTCCCCTGCTGTGCTGGAAGTGTCCAGCATGTGCAGGGAGGGGAAGTGGAGACCAAGCTGGGGTTGGGGGGGGTGTGTGTGTGTGTGTGTGTGTGTGTGTGTGTGTGTGTGTGTGTGTGTGTGTGTGTGTAGAGGCTGGTTAATTACTGGGGGTCTGATCCTGGCTAATTACTGGGGGTCTGATGCTGGCTAATTACTGGGGGTCTGATGCTGGCTAATTACTGGGGGTCTGATGCTGGCCAATTACTGGGGGTCTAATACTGGCTGGCTAATTACTGGGGATCTGATACTGGCTAATTACTGGGGGTCTGATACTGGCTAATTACTGGGGTTCTGATACTGGCTAATTACTGGGGATCTGATACTGGCTAATTACTGGGGGTCTGATGCTGGCTAATTACTGGGGTTCTGATGCTGGCTAATTACTGGGGTTCTGATGCTGGCTAATTACTGGGGGTCTAATGCTGGCCAATTACTGGGGTCTGATACTGGCTGGCTAATTACTGGGGGTCTGATACTGGCTAATTACTAGGGGTCTGATACTGGCTAATTACTGGGGGTCTGATACTGGCTGTCTAATTACTGGGGTCTGATACTGGGGGTCTGATATCTGGGGCCCGAGCGGAGGGTGCGTCAGTGGCCCGCCTCAGCCCCTACCCGCAGCCAACAAGGTGGGGGCCCTTCATGGATTCTTGCACCAGGGCCCTGAGGTTTCTAGTTACGCCTCTGGACCACAGGTATTAGGCAGGTTATATTTTTCTTTTGGGCTTTACCATATGAACCCACAAAAGGCTTGCATTCTTCTTTTCCTCTTATATCTGCTGGATTTAATCCCTGTAGGTTATTCAAACCTTAGAATTTTTTTCTGCAGGATTCGACTGAGTCGTGTTACTCTTTCAGCATCGCTTGGTTTTTAAATATAGATCGCAGTTTCTTTGTAAACTCTGGTCTGATTTTAGAGCAGGGTTCAGCCTATATGCTCTTCTTGTGGCACAGGTTTTTGTATTATGTTGAGTAAAGGTTACATTTTATCAGTGGCGACTCTAGGAACAATATTTAGGGGGGGGGGCACAGAAGATACCGCAGTCAAAACTGAGGGCACTAATAATTTTCACCACTAAATCATATCACTGAAAAAAAAGGGCCCTATCACCTGGTGTGAGCTAAAACACCATCACTAAAGGAAAAATTTAGCGCGAATCGCTAAAACTTACAGGGTTATTCAGAGAGAGGTGAAAAGCAGGAGAATGACTGGAGAATGAAAAATTCTTGGTCAAAATAGCAAACCAGAAATTCTCCCATTCATCTCACTTTCCAAATCGGCTATTTTGACCGAGAATTTTCCATTCTCCAGTCATTCGGCTTTTCACCGCTCTCTGAATAACCCGGTTAGTGCCCGACGACCTACTAACAGATCACCTTGTCCGCGGTAGTCCATAAACCAGGTCGTTTGGCGCACGCAAGGGAAACTCTAAGACCCGGGCTGAGACCCAGCGCTAATGTGGTTGTGTACAGGATATAACTTTTTCTTTTCCAGTGCAGAGTGCTGGGCCATACCTAGCCCCTGCCCTCACAAGCTTGAATATGAACACATCCAGTGAATAACCTCACACCCTGCATTATTAAAATCCTCCAAGGTGGCCGTATCATCCATGTTTTGATGCACACATATATATGAAGGCTGATGGGCATTGCATGATAAATGCCACCCAGCAGCATGTAGAATCCTTACACTGCATTTAATAGATCCAAAAGGAAGGCCAGGTGAACAACAATAATTTCCCTGCTGCAGCATATAAATAAATACATGTTTCAGGGCAAGACTTATTCATGTGTCCCTTTGAACATGGTCCACACACTATGAATAACCCCCAGCATAAAATGTTTAAAATTAGGCAATATATTAGAATTAGGATATATGTGGATAAAGGATACATCTATATCATAATAGAGATCACTGCAACAGCAGCGACATTGCTGACTAGGGATGAGCTGTTCGGGTTCGGAGTTCGACCCGAACTTTGGAAGTTTTAAAGTTCGCGAATTTCTAACTTTTTGGGCGTGTTCGGTTCGGGTTCTAAGAAAAAAAAAGAAATTTTGAAAAAAGTATAGAAAATGCTAACAAAAAAAATACTAAAAAAATCTAGAAATGAAGAGACTCTTTACTGCAGAATATTATAAGCAACGGTTTATTAGATATTGAATTAAAAACTAATGTGTACGTGGAAAGATTATCAACTCTAAATGACCTGTTCACAAACGGGCATAACACCAGGTGTTTTTAGTCTGGTAATCAATTTGATACATTGTACAATATAGTGAGGGTGGGGTGGTGTCTGCTTCTGATTGAGATTTGAGAATTAATTTCCCTAAGGCTAGGGTCAGACTGAGGCAGTGCGAACGCGCGTGCAGCCGCACATAATCACGGCCGTGCTAGCAGCAGATGCCGGGCAATGACGGCCAATATACGAAGTACGGTCGCACAAAAGTGCGGCCGCGCAACGCAAGCGGCAAACAAACGCATTTTTTCGAGAACGTGAAACCACTAGTACTGACGTACAGAGTGCGCTGCGTCCGCTAGCGGCGTGTGTGCGTGATTAGGAGACGTCAGACGCTGCTAATGTCCGGCCAACATAACGTCCAGACCCAAAAAGTGTTTTATTGATGATCCGTACAAAATCACGGATGAAACTGCGCATCGTATGACCGCTATTGCGTATTCCGTGAAAAAATACGTCCATTCGTTCGAACGCACTTTTTCACGGACAACGTGAAAAATGCGTTAGTCTGACCCTAGCCTAAAACATCCTAATATGCTGCATTTAACTGGTGTTTGAAAAAAATCTAAAGCAATGTTATTTTTCACCTCAGGATTAAACATTCACAGGGTTATTCAGATAGCGGTGAAAAGCAGGAGAATAACTGGAGAAGTGAAAATTCTAGGTCAAAATAGCCAAGCCAGAAAAATTCTCCCATGTATCTCACTTTCCAAATCGGCTATTTGGTCTAGATTGTTCTCTTCTCTGGCCAGTTCTCCTGGCTTTCACCTCTCTCTCAGGAAAAGAGAACAATCTGGGCCAAATAGCCGATTTGGAAAGTGAGATAAGGCTAGGGTCAGACTAACGCATTTTTCGCAGCGACCGTCAAAAAGTGCGTCCGAACGCATTGCCGTATTTTTTCACGGATTGCGCGAAAACGGTCATACGATGCGCATTTTTGTGCGTGATTTTTTACGGATCCAAACCAGGAAACTTTGGGTGTCTGGACGTTATGTTGGCCGGACATGAGCAGGGTCTGACGTCTCCAAATCACGCACACACGCTGCTAGTGGACGCAGCGCACTCTGTACGTCCGTACTAGCGGTTCTGCGTTCTCGAAAAAATGCGTTCATTTTCCACTTGCGTTGCGCAGCCGGACTTTCGTGCGACCGTACTTCGTATATTGGCCGTCATTGCCCGTCATTTGCTGCTAGTGCGGCCGTGATTAAGTGCGCCTAAACGCACGTTAAAAATTCGCTAGTCTGACCCTAGCCTAAATGGGAGAATTTTTCTGGTTTGGCTATTTTGACCTAGAATTTTCCATTCTCCTGCTCTTCACCGCTCTCTGAATAACCCTGACAGGGTTATTCAGAGAAAGGTGAAACTCAGGAGAATGACTGGAGAATGGAAAATTCTAGGTCAAAATAGCCAAACCAGAAAAATTCTCCCATTCATCTCACTTTCCAAATCGGCTTTTTGGTCTAGAAGTTTCCATTCTCCTGCTTTTCACCGCCAAAAAAAATCAGTAAACTTTTTCTGCGCGTGCGAAAATGTCTCCTCTTTTCATACAGACTGCCGCCCCAAGCAGTTGTTTATGGATAGATTAAAAGGAAAAGCATTTACCGTAATTTGAAATGTCATTTTTTGGTTTTTACATATTTCTATACATCCTAGAAATCCGCCACTTCACGGGCAGGTTATGGGGACCTCCTAGGCACGATATTTGAAGGAATTTTTCATTTTTATTTTTAACCCTTATTTCATGGAAAACTCACTGTCCCTTTAAAAAGGTTTTTTTTAAAACTTTTTGTCCTTGTTTCCTGTCCCCCAGGGCACTACCCGGACCCCCATACACCTTTTATGGCAAATATGTGGCATATATGCCCTCTTGGAGGGCACTCTAAAAACCGAATTTTCAGCCCCATTGACTTGCATGGGGGTTCGGGTTCGGTCCCGAACAAATGGGAAGTTCGGGCTCGAACCGAACTCGGGGAGTGTTCGGCTCATCCCTATTGCTGACCAGATCCATTACTATGGTGAATGGGGCCAAGAGAACACCTGTGATGCATTCCATTCAATTGCCTGTTGGGCCAGGATCTGTTTTCTGTTTTTTTTGGAGTTAGCACCAGGGGTGAGCAGTAGGTAAAATGTTGCAATTAGCGCCCCTCAAAAAATTTGCGCTGGCACCAAGTGATCTGCTAGCTGCAAAAGCACTAGAGATCTCTAGCGTTCCCTGTGTTAAGTAAACGACGCGGAAAGTACAGTAAGCTTGCGGTACAAATTGCTAATAGCAACGCGCTAAGTGATTTTTCCCGTTTGTAGCGGGAGGCAAAATCTGTTGGTCAGGCGCTAGACTCAATTAACCTAGCACTAACGCAAAACCATGCCGATGCAAGGGTTAGCTCACACCAGGTAATAGTGCCCTAAATAAATATCTATAAATAAGATTCCAAAACCCCAGAGTAATGTGACG
This sequence comes from Leptobrachium leishanense, assembly GCA_009667805.1. Lineage (NCBI taxonomy): Eukaryota > Metazoa > Chordata > Amphibia > Anura > Megophryidae > Leptobrachium > Leptobrachium leishanense. The sequence goes on from CM019064.1 coordinate 350,291,989, forward strand.
CAAATAGTAATGTGATGCAATGATGCCTTTTTGTTGTACTAACCTGATACTTAAAGGGATACTCTAGGCAACATGACCACCTATGCTTTTTTAGGTGGTCATGATGCCCTGAGTATGGCCTTCTCTGTCCCCCCTCCCTCCGCTCAGCCGATCGGCTGAAACGACTTTACTTCGCCCTCCCAGCTGTCAGTCAGCAGAGCAAGATTCATATTTCCCACTTCTGCCGACTATTGCCGAGTAGGAGACATCATCGCGCTTTCAGCGCGATGACGTCTCCAACTCGCCGCAGTAGCTGGCGGGAGCGAGCCGCCAGCATAGTCTGCGGCTGGGATTAGTGTTGCGCGCATCGTCTTGCGCGTAACACTAATCCAAGAAGAAGAGGAAGCCTGCTGATTGGCTGGCTTACGTGAGAGGCGCGCATGCGCGCTTCTCACGTAAACCATTAGCCAAATTCATAATTTTCTGGACGGGAGCGGAAGAGGAGGGAGGGGAGTATAAAAAATAAAAAAAAGACGCCGTTGGAAACAAGTGGATTTTAGGGTAAGTATTACAGTAAAAAAAAAAATCCCTATTTATTGAGGGAATAGGTATATTTTAATCAACAATTTCCCCCCGTTTTTTTTACATTACAGTGTTCCTTTAAGTTCAAAATTTTATTTGCCGCAATTCGGCAGTTTGCGCTAAATGTCTGATTGCTGCTTCAGTGACTCCAATTTTAACAAATTACAGTGACCATTCACTAAATAGAGAATTCACCATATTTTTGACGAAATGAATTCCCCGAAATGTGACGAAGAGGATCTAAAAATGAATAGACCCTTTAGATTCTAACTTCCATAATTACCCCTAAAATGCCATAAACCCAGGGAAATACAATAAACTTAATTAACAATGTGGCATTTAGCCTACCCCTTAACCCCTAAAATGCCATTACTCAAGGGAAAACATGAAATGAATACACTGAGGCATGTAGCCAACCCATAACCCCTAAAATGCCATTAATCAAGGAAAAAACAAATGTATACTGTAAGGGATGAAGCCTACCCATTAACCCTTAATATACAACTAAACCAAGGCAAAAACTAACGTAATACAGAATGTAATGTACAGTCTGAACATTAACCATTTCACTGCTGAGCCATTTCAACCCTGTGAAAATGTTTAAGTGCCTGTTTTTAATTTAATGTTTTATGACTTTTACTTCACACTGAATATGGTCATGTTGGGTATCATGGAAAGGCCAGAATCGGCCCTTTCAAATGACACCTAGATCGTCCATATACGATGCATAGCAACGGAGATACATTGGTCCGAAGAAGTGTGGGAAGCTGGATGAAGATTTTTGGTGGGGGGGGGGGGACATGGGGAGGCAAGGAATAACCTAGGGGGGGCAAATTGCTCCCCCTTGCCCCCCCTGTAGAGTCGCCTATGCATTTTATCAACCACATTATTTGACTCGTACCAGTCAGCCTTGGTTCTGCTAATCATATAAGGAAACGTTGGTTGATCTACGAGTATTAGCCAACATTTTCTCATACGACTACAGCAAACTACACTTGTACTTAGTGCAGAGCTGATGCCTACATTACACGCTTTGTGACATCCTGAGCGGGACAGATCTTGCATCTACACCAGTGGGTCCCAGCCCTGTTTCTCAAGTATCTCTAACACGCCAGCTATCTGAAGCAAATCACAGACAATATGATTTGCTGCTCAATGATTGCAGAATTCAGAATGCATTTCCAAGGTAATCCTTAAAACCTGGCCTGTTAAGGGTGGTTTCATACCACTGATCTACAGTAAAGGCTGGGGCCATCTAGAATAGTCTTAAATTAGGATTCACTTCCTGCCAGGGTATATAATTCAGTTATCCTTTTTCCATTTGCAGGAGAATTTATACCATATACACTATATTGCCAAACGTATACGCTCACCCGTCCAAATAATCAGAATCAGGTGTTCCAATCACTTCCATGGCCACAGGTATATAAAATCAAGCACCTAGGCATGCAGACTGTTTTTACAAACATTTGTGAAAGAATGGGTCGCTCTCCGTTAAGTGAATTCCAGCATGGAACTGTGATAGGATGCCACCTGTGCAACAAATCCAGTCGTGAAATTTCCTCGCTCCTAAATATTCCACAGTCAACTGTCGGCTGTATTATAAGAACGTGGAAGTGTTTGGGAACGACAGCAACTCAGCCACGAAGTGGTAGGCCACGTAAACTGACGGACCAGGGTCAGCTGATGCTGAGGCGCATAGCGCGAAGAGGTTGCCAACTTTCTGCAGAGTCAATCGCTACAGACCTCCAAACTTCATGTGGCCTTCAGATTAGCTCAAGAACAATGCGCAGAGAGCTTGATGGATTGGGTTTCCATGGCCGAGCAGCTGCATCCAAGCCATACATCAAGTGCAATGCAAAGCGTCGGATGCAGTGGTGTAAAGCACACTGCCACTGGACTCTAGAGCAGTGGAGACATGTTCTCTGGAGTGACAAATCGCGCTTCTCCATCTGGCAAGCTGATGGACGAGTCTGGGTTTGGCGGTTGCCAGGAGAACGGTACTTGTCTGACTGCATTGTGCCAAGTGTAAAGTTTGGTGGAGGGGGGGGGGGATTATGGTGTGGGGTGGTTTTTCAGGAGCTGGGCTTGGCCCCTTAGTTCCAGTGAAAGGAACGCTGAATGCTTCAGCATTCCAAGACATTTTGGACAATTCTATGCGCCCAACTTTGTGGGAACAGTTTGGAGCTGGCCCCTTCCTCTTCCAACATGACTGTACCCCAGTGCACAAAGCAAGGTCCATAAAGACATGGATAACAGAGTCTGGTGTGGATTAACTTGCCTGGCCTGCACAGAGACCTGACCTCAACCTGATGGAGACTGAGAGCCAGGCCTTCTCGTCCAACATCAGTGTGTGACCTCACAAATGCGCTTCTGGAAGAATGGTCAAAAATTCCCATAAACACACTCCTAAACCTTGTGGACAGCCTTCCCAGAAGAGTTGAAGCTGTTATACCTGCAAAAGGTGGATCGACGTCATATTGAACCCTATGGATTAGGAATGGGATGTCACTTAAGATCATATGCGAGTCAAGAGCGAATACTTTTGGCAATATAGTGTATATAAACCTCTATGAGCTTAAACAAACCCTGAGCAGAATCTTCCCACTTGGTCATAAAATTAAAAAATCCTGTTTTTTGTTATTACCGTTCTTTCAAAAACCACTCACAAACACAAGGCTGGTCCACACAGCATTCATCACCGTGTAATCAAATACTTGATGTACAGTCATGGCCGAAATTATTGGCACCCCAGACATTTTTCCAAAAAATCAAAACAAAAAAAGGGAGGAGAAAAAGCAAATTGGATATAAGGTCACACAACTCCAAAAATGTGCTTGAGAAAATTCTTGGCACTCTTTCAAAATTGGATAAATAAGATTGTTTCAAGCATGTGATGCTCCTGTAAACTCACCTGGGGCAAGTAACAGGTGTGGGCAATATAAAAATCACACCTGAAAGAAGATAAATAAGTAGAGAAGTTCACTTAGTCTTTGCATCGTGTGTCTGTGTGTGCCACACTAAGCATGGACAACAGAAAGAGAAGAGAACTGTCTGAGGACTTGAGAACCAAAATTGTGGAAAAATATCAACAATCTCAAGGTTACAAGTCCATCTCCAGAGATCTAGATTTGCCTTTGTCCACAGTGCGCAACATTATCAAGAAGTTTGCAACCCATGGCACGGTAGCTAATCTCACTGTGGGTGGACGGAAGAGAAAAATTGATGAAAGGTTGCAACGCAGGATAGTCCGGATGGTGGATAAGCAGCCCCAAACAAGTTCCAAAGAAATTCAAGCTGTCCTGCAGGTTCAGGGAGCATCAGTGTCAGCGCGAACTATCCGTCGACATTCAAATTAAATGAAACTCTATGGCAGGAGACCCAGGAGGACCCCACTGCTGACAGGGACATAAAAAAGCAAGACTACAGTTTGCCAAAATGTACTTGAGTAGGCCAAAATCCTACTGGGAAAACGTCTTGTGGACAGATGAGACCAACATAGAGCTTTTTGGTAAAGCACATCATTCTACGGTTTACCCAAAAATGGAATGAGGCCTACAAAGAAAAGAACACAGTACCTACATTGAAATATGGTGGAGGTTCAATGATGTTTTGGGGTTGTTTTGCTGCCTCTGGCACTGGGTGCCTTGAATGTGTGCAAAGCAAAGCATCATGAAATTTGAGGATTACCAAAGGATTTTGGGTCGCACTGTAGAGTCCAGTGTCAGAAAGCTGGGTTTGCGTCCGAGATCTTGGGTCTTCCAGCAGGACAATGACCCCAAACATACGTCAAAAAGCACCCAGAAATGGATGACAACAAAGCGCTGGAGAGTTCTGAAGTGGCCAGCAATGAGTCCAGATCTAAATCCCATTGAACATCTGTGGAGAGATCTTAAAATTGCTGTTGGGAAAAGGCGCCCTTCCAATAAGAGAGACCTGGAGCAGTTTGCAAAGGAAGAGTGGTCCAAAATTCCGGGTGAGAGGTGTAAGAAGCTTATTGATGGTTATAGGAAGCGACTGATTTCAGTTTTTTCCAAAGGGTGTGCAACCAAATATTAAGTTAAGGGTGCCAAGAATTTTGTCCAGCCCATTTTTGGAGTTTTGTGTGACATTATGTCCAATTTGCTTTTTTTCCCTCCCTTTTTTTTTGTTTTGTTCCAATACACACAAAGGGAATAAACATGTGTAAAGCAAAACATGTGTTACTTGATTTTCTGGAAAAATATCTGGGGTGCCAACAATTTCGGCCATCACTGTATATAAGCAGGGAACTGGCCCTGTAGATCCCTGTGACAGGCAGCATATCATCATGCTGCCTGCACTATAGGGATTAATACTGTATGGCAGCACAGGGGTTCAGTAATCCCTGCCTGTCATGTGACCAGACTCAGGACCCTGCTGATACTGGGAGACAGCCAGGAAGAGGAGCAGCTGGGAGAGTTGGAAGCAAGAGGCAGGTGAGTAAGGGGGAGGTTTGTCCACCTATCTGTGCTTCTGCGTGTCCCTTTATCTGTCTTTCTCCTTGTTTATGTGTCGGTCTTAATGAATATGTTTGTCTGTTTTACCATCTGTCATAATAATTAATATATTTCTCAAATTTTCTTTCACTCTTTTCCCTCATTAATGTCCTTCTCCCTTTTACTCTATCCCCTTCTCCTTTGGCATTTCCTCTAGCACTCTGTCACTTTCACACTCTTTCTAACCCCAATTTCTAAATAGAGCACATTGCTGTGAGGTTTATTGCTGTGGATTCTGTGATACTCTCATACACACTGCACATCACTGAGTTTTATTGCTGAGCTCTGTGATACAGTATAGTGTGTTGTGTATGAGCGTATCACAGATCTGCACAGCAACAAATGCTCATACACACCGCACATTATTGTGAGTTTTGTTGCTGTGCAGTGCTGTGATGTGTGATGTGTATGAGTGTGTCACAGTGCTGCACAGCACAGCGTACAGATCTGCACAGCAACAAATGCTCATACAAACTGCACATTGTGAGTTTTGTTTCTGTGCAGCACTGTGACACACACATATCAATGTGCGGTGTCTATGAGCGTACCACATATCTGCACAGCAACAAATGCTCATACACACCGCACAGTATTGTGAGTTTTGTTGCTGTGCAGCACTGTGATGTGCGATGTGTAAGTGTGTCACAGTGCTGTACAGCAACAAAACTTACAGCAATGTACGGTGTCTATGAGCATGTCACAAATCTACACTGCAACAAATGCTCATAGACACCGCACATTATTGTGAGTTTTGTTGCTGTGCAGCACTATGATACACTCATGAACACTACTGTATCTCAGCGTTGCACAGCAATAATACTCACAGTAATGTGGTGTATGAGTGTATCACAGAGCACCATCATTGGTTTTCTTATTTTATTTAATTTGTGTTACATAAACCATGGTCATTCTTGATATCTTTGGAAAGGCCATGCTCTGGCCTTTCCAACGATACCTCATATGATCCCCTACAATCTATAGTTCAGGAGATACCGGGGTCCAAACAGCCTCCTGCATCTCTCTCATAGGAAATTCCTGGTCGGAGGAGTAGTCCCGTTTTTTATTCTCTATTAGACTTGCATCATGCTTCACAGCCTCTGTATTACTACACTTTATTTTAGGACTGCCCCTTCATAACATTGTCAAAAGGGCAGAATATGGATGCCATTAAAATTTTGCCCCCCCTTGGAAAAATTTATGCGGACGCCCATGTATATAATGAACATTACGCACACTGATATGCAGTAGGTGAAAAGTGCTGCCTGTAGTAGTACATGTCGCATCACCCCAGCGCAGGATGCAAAACATCTGGGAAGCCAAGGTTTGCCAACTACATGTTCCATGATGCTACAACAGTTTTAGGGCTGGCTAAGCATCATAGAACATGAAGTTCCTAAACATCTGGGTGCAATGGTTCGCCATCACCGTCCAAGTGGATCACACTGGTTCCTGCAGTGGATTAAATGTGATGTTTTATATACTTACCAACGTGAGGAGACACCTTGTTTTTTTCAAAGCCACTAACAATATAAGAAAAAAAATAACTGCGTGTTTTTGATTCGTGCCCTTTGAAAATACTGTGTAGCGCAATCATTATGACAAAGTTAACTTCTATTGCACACAATATAACATGGAACAAATTACTTAATGTAGGAGCCTTTTGATGACATGGTTGTGGATAAAATGATGTTAATGTTCTGCCTCCACACTTTATACGTATGTTGTGTTCATCCTGTGTCAGAAGACCTCACACCCACACAATAACAAAAGGGAAAACACAGAATCTTAAGCTCCTTCCGAGTTTACTGTAATCAAAACATGAAGAGATACAGAATTGTTTTTCCTGAAATTTGACAATCTGAAAAACACGACCTGTAGCAAACAAGTACTGGCTTCTTTATATTAGAAAATAATATGCTGTACAGGATTAACACACTGAGAAAAGGCACGTTATCTCAACGCCGGGACATGACGAGTCACTGCTGTGCAGGGTTGGTCTGCAGTGGGCTCGTCACAGCATTGTAGGAGGGCAGGAATGTGTTTTTACATGCACAAGTTACGGTTTCATACATGAATGATACAATGGAATGATTACACTATAAACTGCTAAACTTGAAAAGAGAAAACACAAAAAATGACAAAATAACACCGGAAACACTTGTATGCACATGAGGCTGACCGATACAATCCCATGTCTAGTAAATTGTAAAACCGTTAATACTGTGCCTTCAAGACCAGCATCTTATGTTAGCTTGTCATGTTATGTAACAGTAATATTTACATTGTGAGGACAAATCTCAAGTTTGGCCCATAAACTGGAATTTAAAATATAAAATGCATTTTTTTTATATTAAAAGTAGACTTTAGGGATTTTGCTGCTGCTGGCGCGTTTTGGACAATATTTTAGTGTTTTGAGTTTTTTTTTTTCTCCCTCTAACATGCCAAGCTCTGAGGCTGCACATGTTTCTGGAGGTTAAGGTGCATGGATACACAAGGTAAATGGACATAAGAAATCTGGCAGTCTAAGAAGACGAGAAAATAACATGTCGATCAACAAGCGCATTGCATAAAGGATTTCATAGAAGAGCCAAGGTGCTTCATCCAACACGTTCTGTTTTGATCTCTTCTAACCGCTAAGGAAGAACTACGAGGTCATACGCAGACGTGGTAAAGGCACATGGGTGAATTCATATCAACAAGCAGAGGGGACTGGCGTCTCATTCAGAAATTGAATGGCCTTGCCGGTACCAGGAGTGGCCTCCTTCCCTCTGATCAGTTTACAAAAGAAACCAGCAGAAATCTGAAATGGAAAGCGAAACCAAACCAGTGTTGGGACTAAACCAGCTTCCTGAACAATAATACTAATCTGTTGGCACGCTGTAACTATACTATAGACAAGGGGGCGGCCATTCAGCGCACATGGTTTTAAATACGTAACAGATGTCTTGGAGTTCTGGTTACATTATGAGAGTTGTTGGAGCTATGGCGTCTCATGCGAAGCTGTCGTTCTGAGGACTGGACAGTGTGTGGCGCTTGGCATCACTCTCGGCTGAGAACCATAGGTGCATAGTAGGACTGTGGACTTTCCCACGACGCAGGCTTCTTTCCACATGGACAGAACATTAGCTAAAGCCTCTGCCTGACTCATTAAACAGATTCTTGCTGCTTCTGGGATCGGGGACTGGGCAGCGCATATCAAACTGGAATGTCTGCTTGGGGAGCAAGAGTATAAAATCTCGGAGGTTTTCTTTAATGTAGCTGCGGAGCTGGTCCTTAAACAACGTCTTGAAATAAATAAAATAAGTGAATGGGATGGCAGCATTACCAGCAAATGTTGGCTCAATACCAAATGATATTGCACATCGTGTGAAACTATCCTACTAAGCCAGAAGCTGCTTTTATTGCCACCCACTCTGCTCTTTAGAGCGCAAGCAGGGTAAAAATATATAAAATGTAGAATAAAAAAGTATTACATCATACAGACAGAAAACTGTACATGCGAGGATCTTCCCTCTCTTCAATGGTCTAAGACAAGATGGAAAAATAAAATAAATAAAAATACCAGTTTTGCACACCTTGAAAGGCAACGCCCGATTCTCTGCATAAGGCAAAGACACACCTGGTATCTCTCCTCAACTACATCATGGTCTACTGGATGAGGTTTCAAATCCCCCCCTTTAAACCTGCAGCTGAGCTTTCCACATTCATTGTAGAAAACCCCAACTCATATCATGGCAGCACCCACACAGGACGTCTAGGGCATCTGGCATCTATGTTATCCGAACCCAATAAAGCTTACCCTCCCATAGTGTTAAAAGTTAACAGATTTAAAGAGTTCACCATGTTAATATCAAAAACAGAAGGTTCGGCCAATAGAAAATTGTATCTTAAGTTACGGACACTTCCCAGAGTGGAAAAGCTTCAATCTTCGTTCAGATTAGCGTTCTCTGTATCAACTTGCATATAAAACTTTAAAACACTTACAAGGCACTTCCTTTTTTACTCCCTCTACAATATTCACAACCATAAGTTCCTCCGAAGAGGTGGAAATGACTGGCTGAGAGAAGAACATTACAAAAATATTTACACATTTAAACAGTAAAACGTTTAAAAAATATATAAATAGTAAAAGAAATAAAATAAAGTTCTGTAATACTGTAGCTTTAAGGCACTTTAAGTGTCCGGGCTCCTCCCCAACCCCCCAACAATTCCCTTAATCCTGCTGCGGAATAATGAGTGCACAGAGATCGGCTCAGTCCATCCTGAGGGTAACAGACCCGGGACGGCTATGATAAACTGTAGCAATGCCTCGTGAGATGTCTGGCTATTTCAGCTCTAGATGCGACGCCAGGCGTTCCGGAGCACTGCATCTGCTCTTCTGTAAGGCTGGCTGCGGAGGTCTGAAACACAGGGCGAAAAGATGTATTAATGGATGAAAATCAAAAGGACAGGTTCCAGAAAGCGATACGCGGAAGCAGCATGGAGTGAATAGAAATAGATGCAAGTCCTATTCATATAAAGCATGCATGAGCTGTGAACACATATTGCATCATCAATGGATGTGAGCAGACGTCATCTCATAGGCTCAGCAGGGCCAGGGAACTCTGTGCTCATTAAAACCACAGGTATGTGATCAGGTGCAACACATTCCATATATACACATATATATATGTATATATGTGTATGTATATATTTCCTTTTTTAAATATTAAAAGCTTTCTTACAACGAAGGTTTGTAGATCATTGGGGTCTCTGGCTATTTGCCAAATTACGAATTATTTATAAAGTACCAACACATTTTACAGCGCTGTACAAATAAAATCATATCATCCAAAAACGTTGATGCAGAAAAAAAAAATATTCTAAACAGTTTTGAAGAGGTTTAGGTGGGGAGGTAAAAGGGACCAGTGCTCCAGGACCAGACATTCCAGATAAGTAAAGTTTTTGGGACATAGAATGCAGGGGCGGACTTTTGGCTTCATTTTTAACCTAGACAGGTAGTCTCTCCAGATCTAGTAACGCTGGCACCTGACATGTAGAAGAAGGGCTTGTAGCTTAAATCGTTTTAATGTATGAGGGTTCATTGAACGTCCCGTGCTGAATATTACTATACTAGTCTCTCTAATGTTGGTGTTTTGATCGAGTCACAGGGCCAGGCTTTTACTTGTGCTCTTGTTTCCATATATATTCACTCTATTTTTTGTTGAATCCCATCCTCTTGATGACTGGAATTGGTAGTGATCTACAACGATGGATGGAAAGGAGCCACTCCAAGAAACGAATATTTCCATGCATAGCATAAATGGCTGTGTTTTAGTTCAGGTGCCCAGTTGTCCCTGGGTTGGCTATTCTGGCAGAGAACACTTAAGAGCTTATTCAAAAAGCAGCGCCGCCATTTCACAAAACTAAAACCCACAGAGCAACAGGGGTGCTGCAATGTGAACCCTCTGCATGCTTTGGAAATGCTGGCGTTTGTAACCCGATTTGCACCAGTAGTTGTCAAAACAGTGCTTTGTGAATAACACCTATGGTCTCTTAAGAAAATCTGGTAGCTGGAGGCCACCCAATAAGGAGACCCGTGCATTGTTTATATAGATACCAGGCTTTCTGTATTTGCAAACTTATTTTAGGAGAGCATCCTCGGAGATCAAGATTATCACTGCACCTGCTAAGTAATATCTTTGGAATGACGGACCTTTAAATTAAGGTCCGCACAATCCGCCACTGGCCTAATCTGTGTAATTATTGTTGATGAGTAAGCGATGTAAGCAGAGGCTTGTTATTCTCTGAAGCAGAAGCAGCGAGTCTGCACCAGCCAAGATACGCAATACTTTTTATAGCAATATCTGGACATCTCTTACCCTCTGCAAGGGATGGGAAACTAGAGATGAATCGTCCTGGGTGCTAATCTAAGAGAGAAAATGAAAATTTACATAAAAAAGAAAATGATAGTTTAGGGTGCACCTCTCATTTGATGGGGAATCATACCCTCTATAGGTGTTGGCATTTTTTTTTAGCCGACACGCGAGAATTTGGAGTTGATACACATCAAATGTTGCAGTCACTCACTTCTGTTGGCATGGTACCTAAATGACAGCTGAGAGTGTAATGGTTGTCCTATAAGAGAGCCCAGTGCTCACTCCATCACTGCGCTACCAAGGGCCTAGCATGCAGCAGTGTGTGAAAACCCTCAGAGTAGGACGCCGACAAATGACGACAATGGAAATGGGTAATTAGAGGTTACCGAGGTCTCATCAAGGGATAAGATGTTGCATTGATCTTTATAATGGCAGGCACTGCAGTCCGGTGTCCCAGCATCCACAGAATTCATTATAAAATTATAAGAAAAACGTGCGAAGGTCATGCTTCACATTCCTACATGCACTCTAGTCATTAACTAGTTAAACAGCAGAAATGCTGAGTGATTCCCTATTGAGGCAAGCACAATTAAACAGTGGAGGGGGCTCCGAGCTGCCAATGCTGGGACTTGGCAGCACAAATCCGATTAGTATCACCAAATGAAACGTAGCTGTAGACATTATTTCAAGCAAACAGTTATTATATATAGTTATATATAGTGGTAACGTGAGCGTTCCACCTAGATTTTTTTTATACTTATTACCTAAGGATAGAACTTTGTAATGTCCAGCTCCCTCACGTTAAGCTTATTTGTGCAAGCCTCAAGTCTGAATATGTATGTATTATGTATTTATACACACACACACAGACGCAGATGTCGTGCAGTCAGGCACGTTGAAGATATTGGTGAAGAGTAAATTGGTAAATAAAGGGTTAGTAGAAGGGGCAGAGCACCTCTCCCAAGACCCCCAGCATGCACATTCTACAGGAGAGCCTTACTACCACTATAAGGAGAGTCAGTGCATGCACGGCAAGAGTCTGTGTACCTTTCCATAGTTCTAAAAGACATTGGGTTTAACAATTTGAATCCTCAAACAGGGATGTGTCACAGAAGAAGCGAGAGCCTCGCTTGGCTGTCCTTGCTGTGAAAGGGGCGCTCTTCAGGACTGCATCCATTGAAGCGGGTAACAGGAAGAGAGAGAGAGAAACGCATACATTGTAAGAACACTTCCGTTGTCAAACAAGATACTGGGGCAAACGAGAAAGCTTGGGGGGGGGGATACGTTAACAGTATTCCTTTCGATGAATAAAGAAGCATTTGCATCACGTAGGATTTCAAAGCACAGACGCCCACCTGTGATTATGTCTTCGATGGCCCCATCCTTTCCTTCATACACTGGATGATGATCCTTCGCCTGCCGCCTCCTCAACTCAGCTATCAGATCTTGTTGCTGTCTCTTGTTTTTCTGCATGGGAGACTGGTGAGGGGTGAGAAAGTCTGCCATGAGTGCCAATGACCAACCACAATGCATACATCCAACCTATTAAGAGTTATTTTCTATAAACAGAACCATTGTCTGCAACGTCATAAAACAAAAGGCAAAACAAGACCCAGCACAGACATGACAGCGAAAAGGTTTGAGAATTCAGGTTAATGCAAAAATGGGACAGTAGGTAGAGGATGACCTCCATGCCTTATTTTTTCCAGTTTACAGCCCGTGTTAGGCTAATGTCAGACGAACGCAGTCTGAGCGCACTCTGTGTGCGGGCACAATGGACGGACGTACTGACGGAAGATACTGTAGATACCACACGATCAGTTTTTCTTGACGGACGTAGCAAAAAAAAAAAGGGAACTATGGGAAATAAAAATATGAAAAATGATAAAAATTTGAAAAGGATATGAAAAGCCATTGTGTGCGTCAAGGTGCGGGACGTCGCAAATGCGCTGTGTCTGACATCTCCCCATCACTCACACAGAACACTACCCGGACATCACGCACTCCGCGTGTCCGTTCTTAGCGGTTTGAAGTTCTTACCTAACTTGCGTCCGTTTGCCACGTGCGTTGTGCGTGCGCAGTTCGGTGCGTACGCACTTAGTGTGTGGGTCTCTATTGCGCATGATTCTATGCTACGACGGACGTTAAACTGTGCAGCAACACGGACGTGATCACTGCGTTCGTCTGACACGGACCTTAGTAGGCCAGACTTCACAACATGGTATATGACTTGTGTCCCTATTTCTATGCAACCTGATTCGAAAGACAGGGCAGGGTGAATAGGACTCCGATAGGACGCATGAATGTCGACTCCGCGTTTCCATGACATCACACCCACATCCCATGGTTATCCGTACAGTTTTCTTGAAAAGCGGAATGTATCAGTATAATGAATGGTGTGCAAGTAGCAGAAGGCGTACAGGCGGTAGGAGGCGTGTAAAGTATATTGGGCTGGTTTTTTGTATCTGCAGAGAAGTAAAAATAAATGTGTGTTTGATGCCAGAATCCTTCAGAATGTGACTAACGACACAGATCTGGAATTCATTAGATTCACTAACAAGGGACGGATTCATTCAACATGTAGCTCCAGAAAATCGACGAACTTATTTCCTTAGTTTATAGGGCTGAAAACTCTTCACTTCTTAAAGCAACATCAGAATTAGCTTCCCTTTACTTTTGCCCCACAGACGTGGCAGGGATTGCCATAGCCTTTTGAACTTAATAGATTTTTTTTTTTATCCTAAATTTATGTTTTCAATATATTTTGTGGAGGATCTTAACCCCTGAACCGCCAAGGCTTTAAGCCTCGCTCTGTGTCAAGAACCAGAGCGTTTTTTGCCATCTACATGTTCACCTGTGATTTTCTGCTTAAATAGCGCATCCCCCACATATTTTATATCGTTCTGTACAGGACAGATATGGCTTTTAATTTAAGTTTACTATATGGTCATATTTAATCAAGTTACATGAAGAAGAAGAAAAAAACATAGAAAAAAATTTCAGAAGAACCAAGTTATCCAGGTTTAACATTTCAAACACAGATCATGTAAAAGGCAAAACATCACTCGGGACAGATTTCAGACATTTGGACTCAAAGCGGAATACCACACACATTAAAAATAAAAATAAAAAAACACAAAAAAACAAAAACACGGATATAGGAAGGATAAAACGATTAACAGTAAAAGTTAGTAACAGTTTTTATACAGTGACAGCATTTAAAACATTAAAAGTATTCCTTTTTAAAATGTTGGCAAAATAAATGGCTCTAAACATAATTAACCCCTACAACACCACTGTGTGCTTCTAGAACAATGTTTCCCAGCCCTTGTCCTCAAATACCCCTAACAGGTCATTTTAAAGCATGTGAGCAGCAAAGGCAGATTCAACAGAAAACAGAAAAATATAAAATAAATCCTAAATCATGGGGCATGATAGGCCAGGTTTGCAGATATCTGAAGCACAGCACAGGTGATATGATTTGCTGCTCAGTGATTGCAGGATTCAGTCTGCATTTCCCCAAGGAGATCTGCAAAATCTGGCCTGTTAGGCCCCCGGCACGAGCGTATAGGTACTGCGCACAGTGCGTCCGTAATTTTTGACGGGAGATAAATGTGTTCAAACAGGGCCAAGTTAATAATTACGGACGTTGAAAAAAAAAAAGGAGGGAAAGTGAAAAAAATAAGTATTTTGGTGTTTGGAGTTTGGAGCCCACAGGAAGCAGCACGTATTTCTCACGTCCGTCTAGCTTTTTTACGTCCATGCCATTTTGACGTCCGTTGCAGTACGCGAATGCCGTGCGTGAAACAGTGTGCAGGTGCATCGTGTGGTGTTCAGATTAACTTCTTTGCAAATCTATAAAGGACGTCAAATTTTGCGCACAGACGGACGCAAAAATAACGCTCGTGTGCCGGGGGCCTTAGTGGGTCCTGAGGACAGGGTTGGGAAACACTGCTCTAGAAGATCTCTCAATGGGAAAGGGAGGTGACACTTTTATAGACATACTTTTGTTTGGCACTGGCAGCTTGAATCTAAGTTTTTCTTTCTCTCTGTATCGAGCGAGGGCACAGAGTTTAAGACTAGTGTCAGACGAGCGTCTTTGGAGAGCGGAAGGAACGTCCGTGCATGGACGTTCCTTCCACTCGATGCCTGTCTGGCCACCTCGCTGAGAGTACTCAGTGCGCCCAGCGCAGCAAGGCTCGATCCTCCTATGGAGAATTGCTCTTTGCAGCTCCGTCAAGGCGCGTCCTAGCGCTTTGCCGGAGAGGCTTGGAGAACGGACATTTGTTGTGCTCGCGCCAAGCGTATGACCGGCCTCATTGCAGCGTCACAACACAACGACGGATGCCAGTAAGCACGTCAGTACGTGCGCACATGGCGTCAGACGAGCGCGCTAGCCTTAAAGAAGATACATAGTATATATTTAAAACGTTTATAATATATTCTGGCCGTGGTAATTATGGGGAGAGGTTGTCAGAGGGATTATGTGGCCAGATAACAGCTTCTGCTGAGTTTTCAAACCCAGCCATAGTGAAAAACACATGTTCTGGACTCTTTGCAGGATCGGAACAGTGTTATTACTGCGTGACAGCCAACCCCAGGCATTAAATCCCGGCAACACGAGACCCTTAGGGGGGGGGGGGGTTAAAAAAGAAAACCCAGCAACGAATAACCTCAGTAACATTTTCGGTGGCAAATAACTTGTCACTGAAAATGGCTATTTATAGAACTGGTTGCTTTATGACACGCATTTTATATATTGAATAACAATTGGAAATGGTTTTCGTTAGAATCATTTCACCCTCTGAACGACGTCAAACTCACAGGTTATCATACGGGTCAATTCATGTTTTGTAAGAGCAAGTAGTTAAATACAATAACTAATCCCTATTTGCATTAAAAGATCGATTAAAAAAAAATCTAAAATAATGGAGCGGCTTGGATTTGGCCGTGAAGGATGAACCCGTCACAGTTATAAACGAAAACACTGGCATTGTGGGAACTCGAATATTAATACTTAAAAGGAATAAACAGATGAATGGGATGCTTTGTGGGTGGTTGAGAATAACCACTTGGCTTTTATCTGTCATTACAATCTGAGTATCGACTATTAAGCTTGCAGGATATGGGAACGGCAAGCGGAAATAGACACACATATATATATATATATATTTTTTTTTTGTATGAGATTTAGGTGTAAAAATCCAAATGAGTGCATATACACTGGGTGCCTGGTCCTCGCTTTGGATTCTCTGCCATTTATAAGGAAGCTTTACCAATGGTGTATTCGGTGATTAGCCTATATATACAGCCAGAAGAGCTCAAAACTAAATGTGGCAACAATTACTATCTGTATCCCAAGGATTAAGGTGTGTCCTTCTGACGTTAGAGTAATTATTTTCAATCTTATAGCACTTAAAACGATCAATGCTCACCACCAATTCTTGACATATTTTACCATTAAAAAAAATGAGCAGTAAGATAGTGTTTAAAAAAGACACTAGCCACCATAACCAAATTATGGAGGACAAGGGAGAAAACAGAACTCTTATTACAAGGTGTTTCAACAGTCATATGATATAGATGAAGTCATCCAAAAGCGCCGTGATCTTCGATAATGGGAGCCCACCGCACCTAGCGCCGAGTCTCCGTGTAAGGGGGTGCCGAAAACCCTCTTCTCATGTAGCAAATCAAGAAAGGAATCTGGGACTTAGGCAGCTAAAACGTGCGTTTTTATTCACGGGAGTGACATCTCCCCAATTGGGGAGATGTCACTCCCGTGAATAAAAACGCACGTTTTAGCTGCCTGAGTCCCAGATTCCTTTCATGATATAGATGAGGTCAGGAGGAATTAATAACTTCCTTATACTCCATATATATGTATATAGTGGGTGCCGGACAAAATCCCTACAGCCAGGTTCCCTAATGCCAACTTCCAGACAGAACAAGTGCCGGACATCCCAACTTCCCTACAAGGCCAACCTCCAGACATCCAAAATCCCAGCAGCTAACCCTAATACCAACACCCTAACCCTTAGGGGGTTAGGGCTAGGTTTAGGGGGGGGGTTAGGGCTAGGTTTAGGGGGGGGGGGTTAGGGCTAGGTTTAGGGGGGGTTAGGGCTAGGTTTAGGGGGGTTAGGGCTAGGTTTAGGGGGGGTTAGGGCTAGGTTTAGGGGGGGGGTTAGAGCTAGGTTTAGGGGGGGTTAGGGCTAGGTTTAGGGGGGGTTAGGGCTAGGTTTAGGGGAGGTTAGGGCTAGGTTTAGGGGAGGTTAGGGCTAGGTTTAGGGGAGGTTAGGGCTAGTTTTAGGGGAGGTTAGGGCTAGGTTTAGGGGAGGTTAGGGCTAGGTTTAGGGGAGGTTAGGGCTAGGTTTAGGGGAGGTTAGGGCTAGGTTTAGGGGAGGTTAGGGCTAGGTTTAGGGGAGGTTAGGGCTAGGTTTAGGGGAGGTTAGGGCTAGGTTTAGGGGAGTTAGGGCTAGGTTTAGGGGAGTTAGGGCTAGGTTTAGGGGAGTTAGGGCTAGGTTTAGGGGAGTTAGGGCTAGGTTTAGGGGTTAGGGCTAGGTTTAAGGGGTTAGGGCTAGGTTTAGGGAGGTAAGGGTTAGGGCTAGGTTTAGGGAGGTAAGGGTTAGGGCTAGGTTTAGGGGTTAGGTTTAGGGGGTTAGGGCTAGGTTTAGGGGGTTAGGGCTAGGTTTAGGGGGTTAGGGCTAGGGTTAGGGCTAGGTTTAGGGAGGTAAGGGTTAGGGCTAGGTTTAGGGGAGGTTAGGGCTAGGTTTAGGGGAGGTTAGGGCTAGGTTTAGGGGAGGTTAGGGCTAGGTTTAGGGGAGGTTAGGGCTAGGTTTAGGGGAGGTTAGGGCTAGGTTTAGGGGAGGTTAGGGCTAGGTTTAGGGGAGTTAGGGCTAGGTTTAGGGGAGTTAGGGCTAGGTTTAGGGGAGTTAGGGCTAGGTTTAGGGGAGTTAGGGCTAGGTTTAGGGGAGTTAGGGCTAGGTTTAGGGGAGTTAGGGCTAGGTTTAGGGGGCTATGGGTTAGGGCTAGGTTTAGGGGGTTAGGGCTAGGTTTAAGGTGTTAGGGCTAGGTTTAGGGAGGTAAGGGTTAGGGCTAGGTTTAGGGAGGTAAGGGTTAGGGCTAGGTTTAGGGGTTAGGTTTAGGGGGTTAGGGCTAGGTTTAGGGGGTTAGGGCTAGGTTTAGGGGGTTAGGGCTAGGTTTAGGGGGTTAGGGCTAGGGTTAGGGCTAGGTTTAGGGAGGTAAGGGTTAGGGCTAGGTTTAGGGGAGGTTAGGGATACACAGATAATTCCCTGACGGCCAGCTTCCCTACACAGATATTTCCCTGACGGCCGACTTCCAGACATCCAAAATCCCAGCGGCTAACACTAACCAGATAAAGTGGAGGAGAGATATCATATAATAATAACGTGCTGCTCAAGGGGCCTGAAACAAGGTGATACTTCTCTCCCAAAAGCCTAAATACCAAAATCACAATCTCACGTGCATAATCTGAGTGATGAGCCACAGATGTTTGCTGGTTATATGGTTTTAGTGAGATGTACAAAATGCATGCACACTAGTAAGTACTGAGATCTCATTTCAGCATATCTGCTGCTCTATTGAAATGTATTTGGTAGCTCCAGACCATCGCAGCACACCTAGAACAGGAATCCTCCGCTGTACACAGAGGTTAAACATGTCAGACACATCTCGTTAAACGCGCGTGCCAGGTTTGAGGTTTTATACTGAGAGGCATATACTGGCCAGGCAATAGGAAAAGACAAAAAAATAACACATTGTGAAAGTCAAACACATGCCACAAACTAAACATGGGCAATACCTTTGGATCCAACTTCTTTGCTTCTTGGGCCAGCAGCTTCTCCCGTAGAACTTCTTCCTGTTTCTTGCGCATCTCATTCTCTAGCTCTGCTTCCTGAGTGAAGACATAAAATGCAGTGAGGCGGCTTCTAAGAGCATTCTATAAATGATGGTGATAATTCTAATAAACAGTTTCCACAGTGCTTTACTTACAACAAACCCATCCTGGCCCAGGTAATACCAGGCAACCCACCCTTCAATTGAACCCGTCACAGTTCACACCAGAAGCTAATTTGATGGGGAATCCAATTCTAATCTATACATTATGCTAAACAGATGGCATGTTCAAGGATATCCTTGCCATCATAAAAGCTGCCACCCCCAGATGTGGCAATAAACCTGTCATCACTGTGCCATTGATCATCTTGTCTAGCATTAGCAGCCAGTCTGAAACTACAGATGCGGTGAGCGAGCCAGAGTAGATACTTCCTTTTAAAGAGGTTTGCCTTGATGTTGGCAGGTGAGCTTACACTTTACTGCCCATTTCAGTTCACTAAAATGCTGTGTCTTTGTTACATGTTTGGATATAAAAGTCAGGTGTCACATCAGTGTCACTACAGAGGGCCACATGTGTCCTCTGTGTCTTAGACCATGGGTTCCCAACCGCGGTCCTCAAGTACCCCCAACAGGTCAGGTTTTCCAGCAGATATCTGAAGCACAGCACAGGTGATATGATTTGCTGCTCAGTGATTGCAGGATTCAGTCTGCATTTCCCCAAGGTGATCCTTAAACACTGGCCTGTTAGGGGGACTTGAGGACCGCGGTTGGGAACCACTGTTTTAGGCAATGCAATACCCATGAATCAGCACAATATGCAAAATCCCAGGTTAATTGGGATATCAAGCCATGGAATAGAGCATTATTACCAGTGCAATATCCATTGATAAATAATGAAAAGTAAAATGGGTGGATGACAGGTTAACCTCAGTTGCTACTCCTTTTAGAGGTTTTTAAAACAACTTTTGGTAACGATGGGCGTCTGTAATAGAACCAGGCTGTTCCCTTTAAAAAAGTTATATCCATCTATCACGAGGTTCAAAACACGCTGAAATCCAGGCAGCGCTTTAATGTGTAGGCATTTTTGAAAGGGAAGCCTTAGGGCAGTGTTTCCCAAACCTGTCCTCAGGACCCTCCGCCTCGCCAGGTTTGCAGATATCTAAAGCACAGCACAGGTGATCTGATTTGCTGCTCAGTGATTGCAGGATTCAGTCTGCTTTTCCCCCAAAGTGATCTGCAAAATCTGGCCTGGTTTAGGGTCCCGAGGACAGGTTTGGGAAACACTGCCTTAGGGGAATGTCCCAACCTATTACCATTGAATGAACTCACCAATTCTGAAAACGAAAAAGACATACAAAACACGGACTGATATTTTTGAGTTGTCAACATTAAACGGAGGATGTGGAATCAAGCGGGAGATCTAGGCTCTGAGCCTCTTAGTGCTCAATTAAAGCAGCCTCTTCCCACATAATTATGCTCGCAGGACAGAGATTGTTATGTCTTTTCTGGTCAAGTAGACACTCCCTGACCAAGGACCTCTTCCTGCTGAAACAATTGCAGGAAAAGGCCTGCTTTCTGGATTCCAAAGACCATCTCAAAGCACACAGTCACACAGCACTAACTTATACGGCCGGCAGCCTTTGGTTTCTCTACCTTGTAGGATTTGATGAAACGGGCAAATACTGGAAAGAAAACAGACGGAGGCGTTGTCTTTGGATTTTCTCCAAAATAATGCACCACAGCTGCGTATGCTTCCTGCAGAGAAGAAAAAGGAGAATACAGTTATTTTCTGACAACAATGTGAATTAGATCTGAGCCTGGGAATAGGTGGGGGTGGAAAGAGATTTGCAGCTGAGAATTTAGTGCTTTAAAGTCCTGTAGGAGAGAACAGGAATAGTCCGACGTATCCAATCAGTACAATGGCCAAAACTGCTGCATAAATTGAGAAATCTATAATAAAGTAGTGATACACGTGCACATAAAAAATCTAGGTGTGTAGAGATCTGGAACACAGACTAATGCATAATACAAGCAATATGTAAAAAAAAAAAAAAAAAACAAACAGATGGTACAGACCCTGGCAGGTTTAAATGTAGTGCTGGGTTTAGGACAAAGAAGCGACAGGCACACATTGATTAAAAGGGACATTCTAGCCACAGTGACTAAATTATTTTGTGATGATGAAATCCGTGTCCTTCTACCCTGTCAAACTGCCACTAGGGGCTGTGACAGCCTTTCTGCTCCTGACAGTGTCAACCAAGCTCAGGCTGGAAAGCCTTTCGGTGGATTGGCCAACGATTCGAATACAGTTTACATTCTACAGAATTAAATATATAAAATAGTTAAATTACACTATTGTTTTGTTTTGCTACACACCAAGCTGTTACGATGTTTTCCTATTTTGTACATCTGCAATGTTAAGCTTTGGATGACCACAGACCTTGTTCTCAAAATGTTCTTGCATATATTTTTAATAATGACGACAACCAAGATCCAAGGTGTATTCCGCTCACAAGCAGAGAGAACATCTTTAATCAAGAAATGTTACCAGGCTGTCGATCTGTTTACCTCAGCAGTTTTAGCATCCTTTTGCAACTTATCTAGTTTCCCTTCATTTGCACTAACAAAGTTCCTCAGGATGCTGTTATCATGGTGACTGCTCTCCTTCCGTATGAGATCCATGCCTCTTCCCAGCTCTCTAACATCCAGTAACACGTTTTCTAGCGATACTAGAGAAAAACAGAAGGAATAGGTGTTCATCTCATAAGCAAACATGGCGCTAGAAGTGCAGAATTAAAACATGGTAAACAAGACAGCACAGAATCATGAGACTGGCATCCCAAGCAACCGCCGTTTACAGAAGACAAGCCTGACTGCGTGTACCAACTCACCTGCGGCTGCTTTCTCTACGAAGTGAAGCTCATTCCAGAATGTGGAGATTTCAGAGTACTTCTCCTTGACAATCAAAGCAATGTAGTTTAGGAGAGTCAGCTTTCGGTCTGTGGATTTAGTGTCTTGAAGCTGTAGAATTGCAGATTACGATCATAAACACAAAAAAAAAACCACATGCAACTAACATCCAGACACTTTGTAACCATTAACACAAAAAAAAATCTCCATTTAAATAGATCAACGCACTTTTTGCTTTGAAATGAGCTTCCCACGGGAAAGGAATAAATGACACACAGTGAAACCAGACATTAACATACCAGAACCCGTGTATGGAAAACCGTGACTTACCAGGTCCAAGCTCTGAAGTTTGAAGCCATATACAGAGCCTCTTTTGCTGCTGTTCATATAATTGCCCAGAGCGAGGATGATCTGAAAGAAACATTCCGATTGTGTGATCCTTTTGTATCGGAGAGGCTCCCGTGTTAGCATTATACAAGTTACACATAATCCGCCATTCCCAGGTTTAGTACTAACCTCGAGCATTTGCTTCATCTTCGGAGAAGACTTTACGGAAGCAGAGGCTGCAATGACCGCATTCAGTTGCTGGAGGAAACCAAAAGCTGAGTGTAAGACCTTAAGGAGGTGCTGGTAATAACCCATGGCGCTGATAAGATAAGGATTTACAAAGTGCAGATACTTAGGTCCTTACTCTTTTAGCTTTCCCCCTCTGGCACAATTTAAAATCATGTTTCTCTGGATTCAGTGGGGATTAGAGGAAGGAGTCATCCCTGGCTACAGTAATGAAGAGCTGCAGGAGCTCAGAATAATGCTGAACAAAGAGATAATGAAGGCTAGAAATGTAAAGCTTCCTACCGGCGTCAGCAGCTGCAGGTTTTCATTGAAGTTACCCAGGAAAGTCATGATGGACATCCTCTGGGAAAGACGCTCCACCTTACTGAAGAGCAGCATGAAGCGGTCCTCATCAGATAGGTCATCGAGTGGTTTACGTTCTCGCTCATACTGTTTCAGTAGCTTCACCTCAGCTTCTGTTGGCAGGAAACGTACCAGGCACTCCACGAAATCCACAGGTAGTGTTTTTAAGTCATACCTTGAGGGAAAAGTACAATTGAGGTCAAACTAAAGACGGTCAGTGCGGGGGGGGAGGTGGTCTCTCCCTATGGCTCAATGTTCAGCAGGTTTATGCAACATTTTTTTTATTTTTCAGGTCTGGGCACTGTATAGTATAAACTGAAGAAATAAAGTGTTTCTAATTCACTACAACGAAGTAACTAGAAACCTAAGGGCCCAGGTGTGGGTATCCATGAAGGCCCCTCATGCACTGGACCCCTCCAGATCCACAATGTCGACTCCAGACAATGTCCCTTTTTTTTCCGGGTCCACTACGACCACTTCAGTCCATCCCATTTTTAATGTAATGTAAACTATGTGTATCTCAGAGTTCCACAGCAATAAAACTTACAGTAATGTGCACGGTGTATGAGCAAATCATAGGGGAGGCCCTGGCCCTTGCCAAGCCGCCCAGGTGAGCCCGCGGCTGGTTGCGGGAGGGCCCCCCGAACTCAGGGGCCTGGTTGAAGTGGCACTCTCTGCCCCCGACTGCAACGTTCTACAAAGGATAGTGATAATGAGCAGCTAATGTCTCTTATGATTCGCATGTAGCAGTTTAAACGGCATCAATGGCAACCAAAGGAAATTAATCTGCGTCCCGCAACCCCCCCCCCCCCCCGGTTGTTCATTCATCCTATATTGGGAACAAGTTTACGCCAGTTCTGAATAATTCTGAGTGCCAGGAGCTGCGTGAAAGCAGTGAATCATTCCTGGGCTGTCAATACTGTAACATGAACATTATCACCTACAATGGGAACCTGAAGATTATTTTGAAGACCTCAACAAACATAGCTGCCGGTGGATTGAAATTCAATTTCCCTTGATTTCTCCTATGGAGCCATTACACATCCGCCAGTAAGCTTACGTCTGGATGGCTTTGCAGATCTCCTCTGTGGGTCGGCCTGCTTTCCTCAGAGTAATGGCGAGGTTCTTTGCACGGTTTGCCTCCAGAAGGGTCACTTTGCTGACGCTTTTTTGAGTGGTCTTGTTTTTGGAACAGATCAAATCAACGGCTGCTCCCTGTGCTTTGGTCTTAAACAATTCTTCAAACTTATCCATATCAAGGTCCTGCAGCACAGAAAAATAGACACTGAGCTGTGGTTTTGTGACATATTACACTGTATCTTGTTACAGTTGGATAAAGATAAAAAACAAGGTTTTTCCCAGTTTTGCATCAACACCACGTGGGTAACCAGTGATCGGAAATTACTTCGTCTTCCTGGGATTTTTCAAAGCTTATCAAACATCATAACGTTACAGTTACAAGCATTTATAAAGCGCCAACAAGTTCCGTAGCACTGTACTACGGGAGAGACAGAATAACAAATATAGATACACATTACACACACAGAACAGTAAGAGAGAGGACCCTGCTCGAGAGCTTACAATCTAAGAGGCGAGGGGTGACACACTAGACAAGGGTGAGTAGAGAGCATGACATATTGGGGCAAGAAATGAACCATGGGGGATTATGGAGTGAGCGATGGGTTTTCAGAGATGTCTTGAAAAACTGGAGAGATAAGGAGAGTCTGATGTTGCAGGGGATGGATTTCCATAGAAAGGGGGCAGCTCGGGAGAAGTCTTGAAGGCAGGAGTTGGGGGTGCAGATAGCATCAGTTCACTGACAGAGCGAAGTGGTCGGGACAGGATGTACCGACTAATAAGGAAGCAAAAATGTCTGAAAAATTTATTGATTCCATTATCTGAAGTGTCGACACCAATGTGTAAGAGCACACAGCTGCATTAGATTGGCATTAGGGTATATAATGGAATCACTTTTATGCATGTCCATCAGTGCTGATACCTCGAAACAACGTACAGGGTTGTTTAGAAATTACTTCAATCAGTACCCACTCTGATTCGCATCCTATATTCCTAATGGAGACAGACATACCATGAACGCATGTTGCGCCATACCTGTAATATCCTTTCATCATCCAGATCGCTGAATACAGTCCCGCTGATCTGATTTGGCTTTAAAGCGGTCCAGTTAAAAACAGGCAGGCGAAACTTTGTTTTAATTGGCTTCTTGATTCGAATTGCTAATGAGAGAAAAAAATATAAAATATTTTTGATAAGGAAAAGCCTAAATATAACCTGTATAACATGGTTCTGTATGGTCACCGGCCAGAAGCCTGATTAGAATATTGTGTTTACCGGATAAGCCCATAGTGAGGATGACAGATGGTGAAGACGACGGCAAAGGCGGCGGGGGAGGACATTTGCCTGTTTTGAGAGAAAGAAACACATTTTAAAAATGTACCCATGTGTTTTTAACGCAAGAGCACAGAGAGAGTTCGTGAAATAACAGGAAGCCAAGGCAGCAATCCAAACATATTAATGCAAAGCAGGCAACATCTTTGGATTTTGTATTTATTTGCTCTGTCACATTGATATCACTCAGGAGTCCCAAATACAAATTAGTTAAACTACACCAATTTGGCCAATATTGGATATTCATTTTTAAATGCACATTTTGCCCAGCTCTGCCAGGAAACAGAGTGGCATATCCAGATGATTTCAAAGGATACAATGAAAAGGACCTCACTCTACAGATCCACTTAAAAGGATACTCTAGGGTTAACACAGGAGGTAAGAGGGATTCAGATGGGGTTAAACAGTAACCCTTCCTGACTCATTCCTCCCATTTCAATCCAGCACCAGGCTCCCTGAAAAAGCGCAGCATATCACATGACCGCAGAGAGGCAGCAAAACCTATGGCCCTCAATGCAAAGCACATTGACAGCCATTGGTGGGAGCTGGTTGCCAAATGGGGAAGTGGGAGATATGGGCATGGGCACTTATGCCATAGTGAGCAAATTACATTAAGTAGTACTCTGCCCAGGGTGTCTCTAAGCCAGGGCTGTCAAAACTCAGGCCCCCAGTTGTTTCTGGACTACAACTCCCATGATTCACTGCCCATCTATGACATTCAAAGATTGTAGGCCATCAACACGGGGGTGGGGGGGGGTGTATGAACTGGACAGCCCTGTTTTAAAGGTATTTGATCACAGTTAGCAATTTTGACACTTAAGCAACTGCACATAGTGATGTGCAGTTTCTTCCAGTTTATGAATATGTTTAATTGTTTTCAAGAACGCAGCTAGTCTTCCCTTCTAGATTGGGAGTTCCCACAGGAATAGGGCCCTCGTTTCCTCCTGTACTGGTTTGTCAAATGTTGTTCAGTCTCATTGTATTGTAACACTGTCTATATTGTGCCCATTGTTCAGCACTGCGGAATATGTTGGCGCTATATACAGAAGAATAATAATAGTCGCACCCTGCTGTACCATAGGCATGCGCAGAGGGTTGAAGAAGGTCCTCTTTCACATCCTACACTGACATTTTAGATATCCCTTATCTGGTTCAAAATGGACTTACATAAAAGCTGAATGTGGCTCTGTTTACAGGCTTGTTATTTCCAATGAAAAATGTGCAAAAATTTTTAACAAAATTTTCAATAAATAACTGTTCCATGGGTGAACACCCTAATGCGCACGCCAGTGCACCGTACATTAAACAGAAAACAGCCATCAGCTAGTCTATAAAAGTGAGAAAGGATTTGTGCGGCCATAAAGTAAAAGAGCTTATAGCTGCCTAGTTTTGTGAATTACTTTAGCTATAAATGACATCTTGCAAGGACACAGTTTTCTTAACCTTCACCCACTACAAATGGCACCACTGGCATATCTAGAGAGGGGGCAAAAGGGGCATTTGTGCCCCCCCCCCAGCTGCGATCCCAGCAAAAGAGTTACAGGGGACATTTGGACATGTTAAACCTATATATTTCCTACATAGTTTATACATCCTACCTGGTCAGTTGGGGCATAATTGGAAAGGTCTGAGTCTGGCCTTTCCATTGATACTTAACACGACCATGTAAAACTTACAATGGAAGAAAAAGAGAAAAAAAAAAAAGGTTCTTTCTGTTTTACAATTTTGGTTAAAATGGTGTATTTCCTTAGAAAAATACAGTAAATTCTCCATTTCTGAGTTTTTGTTTACAAGGGGTCCCCTTCAAACATATATAATCACAAAGGTTGCGATGATGTAAAGTGAATTTACAAGGCGAAAATTATTAAAATCTGAATAGAAGTTTACACTTTTTGGACATAATTTGATGTGATATATGTACATCTGACAGCAATGCTCCTCAGTCTGCATTCTGGCACGTATTACCTGAACTGCAGGAAAGCAGATCTGTGCAGCAATGTTCTGAGGAGAGTGAGTGAGGAGCGCAGCCTGCATAGGTTGGTGCCTGCTCTGCCTATTACCATCACTGCGAACACCAGCTCCTAGAGAAAATTGGCAGAGTACCCCCCCCCCCCGAAACATGTGTCTGGATCCACCCCTGAATAGCACAGGTATTTATGCCACTTGGAGTCAGGGCCATCTTTAACCCAGGGCAAAAGCCATGGCCCGGACCGTGGATCTGCAATTATCTAACGCCGATTGCAGACTTCTCCCACAGGGACCTAACCCTGCCCACTGAAGTCATCACGCCACTTTCACCCCAGGCGGGCAGAGAATGCCCTATGGAGGAGATACAAGACCATAGGAGGTAGAGGGTCAAATGAGGCATTGTTGGAAAGGCAAGAGCATGGCCTTTCCAATGATACCAGGTTTTATGTAAAGTTAAAAAAAATATATAAAGTTTTATGTATAGTTAAAAAAAAATATATAATTTTTTTGTGTTCTAATGAAGCACTATTGGTCACTTTTCAATGATAAACTGAACAATGATGCTGCACTAACTCACCAACTCATGTCCTATGGCGACAGCACTTATGGAGGTGATGGCATAATGTGTTATTACGCATTGTTCCATCTAAACCCGAAACCGCCATACTACAGTGAGGAGCCCTGGGGGTTCTTTGGAACCATGTGTCTGACCTTTTCAATGACATCTCACTTGACTTTGTGTGTGTGGTGTAAAGATTAGAGTCTGGCCTTTCCAACGATACCAAATATGACCATGTAAAAACATAAAAACCTTTAATGCATATTTTCCTTTTCTTCTGTTTTAAGACAATGGCATTATGTGCTTTTACTTATAAAGCAAACAATGCCACTGGAGTAACGCACCTTCTTATTTCCCATGATAGGAGCAAATGTTGAGGTGATGGTTCAATGCATTAGTACGCTTTGGTTCATCTACTTTATAAGCCGCTGCACCAGTGTGAGCAGGGTTTCTTGGACCCCTGTATCTGCATTCTTTAGACCCAACAAAGTCAAGTAAGGGGTCATTGGACAGATCAGATTCTGGCCTTTCTAATTATACCACACCATGTAAAATCTAAATAAAAAAAAAAATACAAACAAAAATTCCTGTTTTTATTAGGTGTTTTTTTTTGGGGGGGGGGTGTTGGGGTGGAGAGCAAAATTGCATGGGGCCCCAAGAAAATGTTTGCCCAGGGCCCAGTCAGTGTTAAAGACGGCCCTGCTTGGAGTGTTCTTTTGATATAGTCACCCCTTGGCTTAGGCTTGCTGCTTAGCATTTCATACATCCCTTCTACTGCTGATCCGGAACAGAAAAATAAAAATCTATTTCACATATAACTTAACACCAAAGAGACAACCATTGAACACCATTTTCTATGTGCTGTGAAGAGAACGATTTTACCGCAAATGGTCCTCTTACTTGGCATAGGGGGAGGAGGTGGTGGTGGTGGAGGTGGCAGAGGTGGGGGAGGTGGTGGAGGAGGTGGTGCTGAAATAGGAGTGGGGAGAGGTGGGAATTCTGAAGTCATGGCAATTTCTCCACTGGAGGCAAGGAGAGTTGTGGGCACCATCCCGGCAGGCCCCTGTTTCTGTAGCTGGAAGGCATTTGCTTGCTCTAGCTGGCGGAGATGCTGGAAGGCCTCATCTTTCTCTTTGATGAGTTTTCGTAACGTGTGTACCTGATGACTGGCATTCTCATAGGTTTCCTATAAAAAAGGATCAAGGACTTGTTAGATAAAATAATGAAAGCCCAGTGGAACATGAAACAACGTTAGCTCAAGGCAAATCGGTACTGCATTACAGTACCGCTGGTTAAAAGGTAGGAGGCAGCACATCCTCAGGACTGATATGTGAAACAAAACAACTAATCAAAAACTATATGGAGTATTAGACTTTCAATCTAAGAGTGTTTTAAACCTCACTGAAATACATCTGTGTACATTTTCTGATAAAACTTAAAGATGCCAGCACAGGCATAGATATCCTGTGGGTGACATAAATGGTGACTTAATCTCTCAATGTCATGTGATTATCTTTTTTGTTAGAGCACAGACAAATTATATTATATTTTCTATTAAAAAGGGAACAGTCACGAGCTGTAAGGAGAACACCGTGATTATCACCCGTAGCACTACTCACCCGGATAGTCTCAAGCTCCTTTTCTCGCTGCAGGAGCGTCTTCTCCAGCTCTGCCACTCGCATTATATTCTCATTCTCCAGATCCAGAAGCTTTTCAGTCATCTGAGTGTAAGCAGAAGAGCATTGTGTAAATAATTACAGGATTCTCCCAAATCTCTGATTTCCCAGAGGGCAGAGTTTGCATTTCATGGCCAATGGGGAATTCACAAAATAATTATAAACTAAAACTAAAAGTAAAACCAATCGCCTGACATGAACAAGGAAAAATCCCCCAAAAATTAACCTAAACGTGTCATGTGAGAGAAAGCCGCGATAAGCTGATATTGCCACCATCAACCTTCACGTCAATGTGCATGAAAAATATAAATTTATCCTGCTTGTACAATGACTCTGAGTACAAAAATAGACGCTGACAGTTTGTGCTCACAAGATCAACGGGAGATGCTGATTTACTGGAACTAATATTGTAATGAAATGTACATACACAAATAAAGTCATGTGATCCAAAGCTATAGATGTATTATTTATCACTTAAAGAAATGGCCCCTTCCATGACATGTGGATATAAATATATTTTCATTAACATTACATGGAAAAAATACAAAAGGTAAATAAGGCAAATATTGAGAATCCAATGGCCAGTGATGCCCTGTACAGACGTAGGAAAGTGAATGGGTGCTCATGCCATCTTTGGAAAGATGCTGTGCATGCATTTAAACAGCATTAAAGGGTACAAGGTGATTTATGCAATAATATCAGCACCCATATGCACTGCAGGGATGCACTTTGTATTTAACCTGTCGTACACTGCATTCCGGTAACTGTAAACCGCACTATAAATCTTAATCCTTGCAGAGTAAGAAGCTCATGAAAAGGTGAAGGACTTCCAGTGTCGAGGTGTAAAAAGTAATTTTGAATTATTGGTGCATCGCAAGAAAAAAAAATAAAAAAAATCAAGCGGCGCCTGATGCCATCTTTAGGTCCCGTCTACAATTTGTTGGATATTGACTTAGTTTCTACTTAATATATGTCCTTTCAGTGCACACCCCTATGCTGGCATACTATATAACAAGGTTATCACATGCTCCTATAGAGTATGTACAGCGCCCAACATAGTGGTGAGATTCAACAGGGGAAGGGAGGCAGATTATATATATATATATATATATATGGAATAAGAGCTATACATCTCCCTTTCTTCAGCACAATCACTAGGGTTCCTAGAGTGCAAGTTAGAGAGTAAACTCACATGGGATAAATGCTCTTCCAATTCCTCCACCTTCTCTAGTGCAACATTCTTTGTCTCGGCATCCTCAAGCAATCCTCCAACATCAAACACATTGTCCAGGTAGGCTTGAATCTGCACTTGTAACTTCTCACTCTCCGTGTGCTTGGACTTCTGAGAAAAACACAGAACATCAAAACTGGCATCCAGAGCGTGAAGAGAATACCCATATACAGTAGAGAGAAGACCTAACCTTCCCAGTTTGAAGTGTCAGATCTAAGCATTACCTCCAGGAACTCTTCAAGGCCCAACTTTGTAAATTCGTATTGCAGATGTACCCGAAAGTTCATGTCTTCCACTGAGTGCACAACAATGTTAATGAACTGCATGCAGGCAACCTGAACAAGGCAAGAATAGAGTTATAATATTTAGTATACGTGTGTTCGAAAAATGACAACAAACCAGAAAATAACTATTAGATCAGCAGAAACCTAACAACAATCATAATTTAACCGGAGTTGGCATCAGTGATAAGGTACCAATAGTATAGGAATAATAGGTTTACGGTTTTATTTTCAAGACTATGATGCTTTATGCGGAGATAAAACAAAAAAGCTACAATGGCTTTAGAGGTTTTGTAACAGCCTTGGTCCAGACCAGCAGACTGTGCAGCTAAAAAGGGATCAAATACAACATCATCTGCCAAACAGGGATTTATAGGATGTGTAGTTTAGCAATTGGCAGCATTTCCAGGTATCACATAAGATGAATAGAAATGCTGCCTAAACTCATAACGGCTACGCTAATCCACAGAGTCCTCCTTACGTAGAAAAGCATCCGCCATGTTTTTTTCAATGGCTTCTTACCAGGAAGTCAATATTGGTGTCTTCATTTCGGAAGTATTCCATTAGTTTTTCAAAGCGATGTTTCTCCTTACAGACCTGAAATCCACAAAGATTCATTTCATTTACTAAAATAATGATTTGGTTGACACCTACACAAAGAGAAAACCCAACCAAAACAATAAAATGGATCAGGAAAGCCATTTTTTGTTCTTCTCTGGATGAAGAAACTCGGACTTAAAAGCCATTCATCTTACTAGGACTCCAGTTCACCAGAGCAAGCCTCTCTACACCTAGGTGGTTGCCTGATCATCCACATTTTCCTGGACACAATTTATTCATGGTTGTGGGCAGTCTGAAAAAGGCAATCCAACAGTTTGCAGAATTCATACAATGTAGGTTAGAAACCAAAATTGAATCCCACAACTCTTAGGAGATGAATTTTCCCACAGAAGCATATAAACTAAACCTGTTGCAGGGCAGTACCTTCCCTGTGCTGCCCCTCTGCATGATCCAGTAATAGGCCAGATTTTCCTATCTACTCTGCTCAAACTTGTCACTTTTGGGGATTTAGATCCCCACTTTATAGTGTGAACAATTTGAAATTGACAATATTGATGGTAGGATACGCCTATCAGGGTTATTCAGAGAGAGCTGAAAACCAGAAGAATTGACCGGAGAATGAAAAATCTAGAGCAAATAGCCGATTTGGAAAGTGAAAAAAAAAAATGGGAGAATTATTCTGGTTTGGCTATTTTGACCTAGAATTTTCACTTCTCCAGTCATTCTTCTGATTTTCACCTCTCTGAATAACCCTGTATATCAGGATTCACTCAAATCCCAGATACCATTATGCAAAGGGAATCTGTCTACATGGCATAATAATCAGTAGACAATGTTATATGTCATGGATGGTGTGCGGGGGGGGGGCGGGGAGAGGTGCGGGGGGGAGAGAAGAGATATATATCATCTATTTAAGGACTGCGGAATTACCGTTAAGGCTGAGGTCACACAAGCACACTGATTGCGCACAGTGGTCCATTGAAATGGAAGCACTTTATAACGATGAGATTGTGGTTACATTGTATCAGTTAGTTTTGACTGATGTCAAGTAAAAAAAAAAAGAAAGCTATATTGCATCAGTTTTGATTGACTTTGAGAATCTCTGGGGATTGTGAGCATTTATAGTATTTACACGTTCAGAAAGAGCTGGACATTGCCCAAAGGATTTAGAAATTATTCTACAAGGTTTTTATTAAATATATTCAATACACGAAGGGCTGCATTTTAGCTTTTAAAAATACATAATTGCCTTAAAAAGGAAAAATGTAAGTTCCTAATATGAGTGAAATGTACAGGCTCCGATTTATTCTTTTTTGGCCGACTTTATATAGTCTAATGCACCTTTACTTTGTAGGTACACTTTAAATTCCTCCACAATAAGAAAAAAGCAAAAATTTAGTAACTTGCAAAAGGTGCCATTGAATATAAAAGTGATTTTGTGCTCAATATCTTATCTCTGTTCTTCATAATAATACAGGGTTATTCAGAGAAAGGCAGCTGCTCTGCACTGTGATTGGCTCCTGCTCGGGTTTCTCCGGCGTGTTCGGTGGGGTTAATCCACATGTTTTTGTGGGTTTTGGTGTGCATTCGCCTGGGTTTTGAGGTGAGTGTTCGGCAGGTTTGCGGCAGCTTTTCCCTGCACTACGACGGCCCTGTGGTGGTTGCTGAATACACTGACGAGCCATTTCTGGCGAAACGCGCGTCGGATGCGTTTCTCTGACCAGAGCTCCTTGTTTTTCTTATGGAAATTGTATTTCGAGATCCTTAATATGTATGTATACCCTTGTGTTGGGTTCCACTGATACTTAGTATCCGGATTATTATTGAAATACGCTTATATTGGGCTATTTGAGCCATTTCTTCTAAACAGGAGTCTCTTGTTCCTTCACTTTTCTGCTTTTTTTAGCGCAGCATTTCATGATCACTATTTGGCTACCAATCTCGGTTACTACAATTTGAGTTAACCCTTGAAGGTTACTCATTGTATTGCCTATTGATTACATTTTTGCCGCTATATCTCATAATTTTTCCAGCAGAATTGTTTTTGGTTTTAATATACATTGTCTTGTGAGCACTGTCCATTTATGTTTTTTTGTTTGCTGTTTTTTACCTCATTCAATAAAAGTTAATTATTAAAATTATTGGTCTCTGGGAGACATTAGTACTCTGACGTCTCATCAGAGTAACTGTGGTTCATCAATCATATAGGGGCAGTCCCTTTTTGTCTTCCACCATTTACTTTATTTATATATTCTCTTTCCTTCTGGTATTATTTAGTTACGTTCTACCACATAGGTAGTGATTTCTCTGTGCAAACAGCGTTTCACTTTTCAAACATTCAAGCGTACTGTTGTTTTTAGTTTTTTTTTTCACTACATTCGTCTGAGGTGTCGGTTTTTTCCGGCAGCTGCTCTGCGCTGTGATTGGCTCCTGCTCGGGTTTCTCCGGCGTGTTCGGTGGGGTTAATCCACATGTTTTTGCGGGTTTTGGTGTGCATTCGCCTGGGTTTTGAGGTGAGTGTTCGGCAGGTTTGCGGCAGCTTTTCCCTGCACTACGACGGCCCTGTGGTGCTTGCTGAATACACTGCAGGGTCGCCGAAATAGGATCGCCAAGAAAAGACCGAAAAGTCACCGAACGTGAGGTGACTTTTCGATGCTCTTTGAATAACCCTGAAAGTAATGCTATTTCTTTGCTTGTTATTACAATTCTTAAATCAGTTTTATTTTGCAGCAATGATTTAATAATACACTCAGCTTCCTTGTGATTTTAGTTGAATTCGGTATTCGCTGGAGCCAGTTCAGACACAAAAAACTTTGTGAGTATCAGGAAAAGGGCACACTAAAAGGGAAATTATCAAGCAAAACTGTTAGTTTCCTTTTTCAATGCGTATCTTTATGGAGGAAATGGTGGCCGTTTGCTTGCAAGGTTTTTGAACAAATTCCAGTTCTGCTACAGTTTATTTTTTGGAAGTAGCTGTGGGTTACTTCTGCTTGGGAAAATCCAAGAGATGACGTTATATATAGCTGCCCTTTCTCACTGGAACCTGGAGTTCACCCTGGGCCTTCACACATTTCCCATACATTTCACTAAGTTGGTGTCGGCATAAAAGCAGCGGACCCATAAATTCATCTTAGTCGTCCGCTGGGCCATTGAAGCATCGGCTCCAACCAGAGCCCCATTCAATACCTCAGCAGCTGCTGAATTGCTGCAGCGCAGCAATTTAGTTTGCTGCAGCAGTGTCATTGTACGCTTTGGATGCGAATTTCGAATCCAAAATGGCTGACGATTTCTTAATGAAAGATTCAGATTGTTTTTCGTATGACTCGGACAACAGTTGAGGTATATATGATAAAGAAAAGCAGTCAGCACAATTCCGTTTTGTATGCACACACCACAAATGATAGGTTTACTTCTGGAAAAAAATATAACTGAACTGTAATATATGTCTATGTGCAGGGGTAAATATTTTGTGCTTAGGTGAACAAAAACCTCAAAATTAACATTGCCGTACGGAATGGTTACTTGCTTCATGGCGGCGGCCATCTTTACTACGTCACACTCCGCTACTCGCAGCATCTCCTCGAGTCGCTGCAACTGCTAAAATAGCAGTGCTGAGCGCTGAGCGGCAGAACGGCATTCAATGGCAAGTTGCTAACTTAGCACTTGCAGCGGCTGAGGTATTGAACGCGCCTCAGAACAACAGCTAGATACTGGATTTACAGCCCAAAGTCCTACAAAGTGGTATTACAGCACCATAATGTCTGGGATGTAGGGTACATAACGTGCATGTGAACAGCACTTGATAAAAGACCTAGGAGGTCGAAACGTTGTCCTTTCTCACTGTGGAATAAAACCCATCTTCGAACCACATGAAGGCATTGGCACAATTTTAATGTGTACAGGATTCGGAAGTTGATCCATGACGCTTGGGTGACATTATTGGTTGCAGCCAATGCCTCTTTGCGAACAACATGAAAAGGCCAGAACACACCAAGGCTAACAATCTCCAAAAAGAATAAAGTATAGAAAAATATTTGATGTTAAATGAGGTCAAGGCATTCCAAAAACAAAAAATACCTCTCCTAGTACTATAAAGCAGAAGACCATTAGCGAACAGATCTGATGCAACCAAGTTTTAATACGGATATGCAGTGTTGGAGAAATGCAACCCAAACTTATTAGAAAATGGAAGACATACAAGACCACTGATAATCTCCATCGATCTGGGGCTCCACGCAAGATCTCACCCCGTGGGGTCAAAATGATCACAAGAACGGTGAGCAAAAATCCCAGAACCACACGGGGGGACCTAGTGAATGACCTGCAGAGAGCAGGGACCAAAGTAACAAAGGGTACCATCAGTAACACACTACACCGCCAGGGACTCAAATCCTGCAGTGCCAGACGTGTCCCCCTGCTTAAGCCAGTACATGTCCGGGCCCGTCTGAAGTTTGCTAGAGCGCATTTGGATGATCCAGAAGAGGATTGGGAGAATGTCATATGGTCAGATGAAACCAAAGTAGAACTTTTAGGTAAAAACTCGTCGTGTTTGGAGGAGAGCGAATGCTGAGTTGCATCCAAAGAACACCATACCTACTGTGAAGCATGGTGGCGGAAACATCATGCTTTGGGGCTGTTTTTCTGCAAAGGAACCAGGACGACTGATCCGTGTAAAGGGAAGAATGAATGGGGCCATGTATTGTGAGATTTTGAGTGAAAACCTCCTTCCATCAGCAAGGGCATTGAAGATGAAGTGGCTGGATCTTTCAGCAGGACAATGATCCCAAACACACAGCCCGGGCAACGAAGGAGTGGCTTCGTAAGAAGCATATCAAGGTCCTGGAGTGGCCTAGCCAGTCTCCAGATCTCAACCTGCAACGCAAAGCACACCCAGGCCCTGTGGCAGAGTTTGTAGGTCCCCCAGACTCCAGGGCCGTGGCACCTCTGCTCCCCCGGTAGTGGTAGTTCCACCATGCTTCCAATATTTAGGTAACACAGAGGTAAAGTGTGTGTGTTTGTGCGAGTGTGTAGCAATACAAAACAAGATGGCTGCTCTCAACCTGAAGCACATGCAGTCATTAGGAAGGATAGAACCTGACATGATGGCATACACTGACTTTGTGGTACGTCTATGCAACACGTGATCATACTTTGCCTGGGTGTTTATAAAATGCTAAAACTATTGGGAGTATGCTGCATTTGCCAAGATTAAATATTTATTTTTTTCCACCCAATTCTCACAGGGCATTATTACTATACCTCTTTGAAGTTGTCAAAAGCAGACAAGATGATTTCGTGGCCTCCTCTGACCAGGCACACAGCGGCCAGGAGTTCCAGCACTAATGCTTTGGTCCTAAGAAAACAGACACCTTTAGAGAAGGTAATAAGCACAATTTTGCGGTGATTATTATTAGTTTAACAAATACGTAACTGGCGGCGCGATAAATATCGCTGTAGGATCTTATGGTGGTTCTCTTGTCTTGTCTCGTTCACATATGTGGTAAAAAAACAAGGAGAATACAATAGTGCAGACGAAATTGCAACGGTGGTAACTCTAAATACTGATATTGTTCCCACTCACAAAAGGAGAGCCCCAGCACTGGCTCTGAGTGGGTCAGCGCATGTGGTCAATGGTTCTCCTCTGAAGGGGATGACCTGTCGCCTTCAGTGATTACGGTTGGCTTCCGATATGAGTGTGAGGGAAACATGTGGAAAGAAGAGAAAAACTCCTTTGCGTAGATCTATTAGACACACAATATAGTATTGATGAAGGAGTTACACTCACGTGGGTTGGAGCTTAAAGCCAAGCTCTAGGACAGACCGCTTGTGGACTTATTGGAGGAAAAGTCCATAGAAACCTCTTTAAACAGCAAACACACCAGGGACTGATGCAGCCGAAAAATTTAATAGAACTTAAAACATAATATAATAAATATATAAAGCAATATCTGGCTCAGCCAGTATACCCAGACGCGTTTCGCCACAACATGTGGCTTCCTCAGACCGATGGGAAGCCACATGTTGTGGCGAAACGCGTCTGGGTATACTGGCTGAGCCAGATATTTTGCTTTATTTTTTTATATTATTTTAAGTTCTATTAAATTTTTTCGCTGCATCAGTCCCTGGTGTGTTTGCTGTTTAAAGAGGTTTCTATGGACTTTTCCTCCAATAAGTCCACAAGCGGTCTGTCCTAGAGCTTGGCTATAGCTCCAACCACTGAGATGTAACTCCTTCATCAATACTATATTGTGTGTGTCTAATAGATCTACGCAAAGGAGTTTTTCTCTTCTTTCCACATGTTTCCCCTCACACTCATATCGGAAGCCAACCCGTAATCACTGAAGGCGACAGGTCATCCCTTCAGAGGAGAACCATTGACCACATGCGCTGACCCACTCAGAGCCAGTGCTGGGGCTCTCCTTTTGTGAGTGGGAACAATACAGTATTTAGAGTTACCACCGTTGCAATTTCGTCTGCACTATTGTATTCTCTTTGTTTTTTTACCACATATGTGAACGAGACAAGACAAGAGAACCACCATAAGATCCTACAGCGATATTTATCGCGCCGCCAGTTACGTATTTGTGTTCATTGTTCACTGGTTGGGGGGAAACCACTGAGTGCTGGTGGCTTTGGAATTTTGGTGGCGGTACAGGCGGGGCCTACCACTTTTGTTGTGTTTTATTATTATTAGTTTATTTGCATCATGCCAACATATTCCGCAGCACAGATCCTCTCTGGATACTTCATTCTGACCTGCAGTTCACCTGTCCAGGCTGAATGCTGATTATCTACCGAACTCTACACTACAAAGTATACAAGCTGCATCAAGGATTCTGATACCATATTG
Organism: Leptobrachium leishanense; assembly: GCA_009667805.1. Classification (NCBI taxonomy): domain Eukaryota; kingdom Metazoa; phylum Chordata; class Amphibia; order Anura; family Megophryidae; genus Leptobrachium; species Leptobrachium leishanense. Next base: position 350,330,139 of record CM019064.1, read on the forward strand.
GTTGATGGTAAATAATACATAATTATACTAATAGCCAATTTCTAAACCTTTTCACCGCTGAACAGATTGAAATGGATTTCTGGCTACCTAATTAATGTAAATAATTGATACTATTGGTAATATGTGGTAGATACAGTCATACTTTAGACCGGTTTTAAGACCTAGAAATATTTTAGGACCTATTGGATTTTAGGGTTCTTGACCTAGGTCAGTGGTTCCCAACCGCGGTCCTCAAGTATCCCCAAACAGGTCAGGTTTACAGATAGCTTAAGCACAGCACAGGTGATATGATTTGCTGCTCAGTGGTTGCAGGATTCAGTCTGCTTTTCCCCAAGGTGATCCTCAAAACCAGGTCTGTTAGGGGTACTTGAGGACCGTGGTTGGGAACCACTGACCTAGGTGATAGCTAAAATGGATTTGGAAGATGTTCAAGAAGTTACCGTGGATTCTTGTTGTTCAAGCTGAGGGCAATTTCATTTACGGCATGAGGATGGGACATAACCAAATTGAAACCGTACTGCAGGAAAGACAAGAAATACATCATTCGATACATCAATTAGACATGAGCTCATTAGGAATACATCAAGAAATTCGAAGACTTGTACAAGAGAAAAAAAGAGCGGAATAACACTGAGAAGAGTACGTCGAGAAACGTTCTTTTGAAAATGAGGGATAAATGATCAACCACAAGGATCTGGGTTAACCCCGCATGTATTATAGAAACAAACAAGCAAGCAAGGCGTGAGCCTTAAAGTGAGCCACAGGGGCTCAGTACCATAAAGGTAATCGTTGACCCTCTCAAAAAAAAAATTTAAGAACGGAATAATCCTGCACTCCCCCTATCAAATATAAGTTAGACAGTTGAAGTCCGTCAACAGTTGTGGGAGAGACTTTTTAGATTGCCTTTTTACTAATTCTCGTACAAAACACTTTCAGAATAAAATGTAATTCATGTTCCTGGTTCTACTCAAGCCATCATTTTCTTTCCATAATTTGTGTTTGATGAAATGCCATGCTGTCGGCGACCCGTGATGACATCTAGGCAGTAGACAGTATTGCTCGCTCCTCACCTGGTAGTTCATGATCGCCCTGAGGCACAGGATGCACACGTGGACA